>OZ010573.1:7988167-8080667 GCA_963932145.1 Acanthosepion lycidas
CCTTTCCCGACACACACAACAGCAGCAGCCTTTTGAAACAGCCTTTATCGAAAAAATATATATATATATAAATGTTCACTTATCTTGCTTCAGCTCAAAGTTTGGCGTATATTTTTCCACTCATAAATAAATAGGACATATACGATTTTGTTAAATTTTATTTAATAGTATTAATGTTCTATGTCTTATAATTTACAAAGAGTTAAAAACTTCTGTGGGTCACTTTTAATTTTGGATTTATTCATCTATTTTTGCGAAATACAATTTTTGTATATATATATATATATATATATATATATATATATATAAAAGTGAACATTGAAGTCAACACTCAGAGGCGACAGACTGTTTCATGTTAGACGCAATCGTCAGTCGGCCTGAGTGTTGACTTCAATGTTCACTTTTATATTCATATTTACATACGCTCTATCTCTGACATTGAGCTCTTTACCCCGTAAATATAGCACACCTTAAAACTATATTTCTTCACACACACACATATATATATATATGTATAAAAAACGTGGTTGGTGCTGCACAAAGCCTTCCCCACTATAATCAAATCATATATGCCGGTGTCTGGCTGTCGGTTCCAAAGAACTGAGGTGCTTGGCCCGCCATCATATATATATGTGCGTGTGTGTGTGTATGTGTGTTGTTGGACATGTTCGCTAAGTCTATGAATAAAGGATCCAGTGCAGTACGTATTGTGCTAAATTGAACAACACCAATATCTCTAGTAGCAGCCGTTCAGTAATCAGAGGTTGGTAGTGAAGATATTTTTGGAGAAAAAATAAAATGGCTACCTTTATACACATCGGATTGAATATTTTGAGCTTTCTGATTGGATAATCCTTGTCTTGGTGGACTATAAAATGAGTCAGCTCATTTTGGCTGGCTCACTAGTACCAGGCTACCCCAAAATTCCACCCCCCCATTTTGGGTACATTATGGAATCTTCTTTCAAAATATTAGTAAAGTCAATATTCATATAGAACAAATAAGTTAGTATTCATAAAATATATCTTTTTTTTGTTTTGTAATTAAGATGTTTTCTTTTCGTATTTTTTAAAAATTAATATCAGCAAAAATTAGTTATATCATTTTGTCCACTGTTAAGTATTTCAGGTTAATAAACATTAATAATAATATTATAAATTTGGGTTGTGATCACAACAAAACAGTGGTAAAAGTTGTTATTTTACCCGTAGCTGGGACCCATTAAAACAGGCACTATCACTCCGGGTCAGAGTGATTCTGAGAGTCATTCAGAGGAGGATTGGGCTAAAAGACAATTTACGCTTATAACCCGAAACTAAGGACTCACATTCATACCAAAAACTGACGTCTCTTAAGACAATAACTAATAGATGCAGTTTTACGTCATGCCCAGGACTAATAAGGGCCTTAGAGAGACTTAATGGATGCAGTTTTACGTCGTGTCCAGAACTAATAATGACCTTAGAGAGACTTAATGGATGCAGTTTTACGTCGTTCCCAGGACTAATAAGGACGTTAGAGAGACTTAATGGATGCAGTTTTACGTCATGTCTAGGACTAATAAGGACCTTAGAGAGACTTAATGGATGCAGTTTTACGTCGTGTCTAGGACTAATAAGGACCTTAGAGAGACTTAATGGATGCAGTTTTACGTCGTGTCCAGGACTAATAAGGGCCTTAGAGAGACTTAATGGATGCAGTTTTACGTCGTGTCCAGAACTAATAATGACCTTAGAGAGACTTAATGGATGCAGTTTTACGCCCTGCCCAGGACTAGGTAAGAATTATAACTATTGGGTATAGTATCCACCCCACCAAAAAAAAAGCATATGTTCGCTCATTCGAAAAAAGCTTTTACATTTTTACAAAAATCACACCTTGTATAAAATTGACATTTCGCACGTACATGCCCGGCTCTTCTACAACGAAAGCAGATGATATTTGATTTTCTATTATTATTGTTACCGTTGTTGTTGTCGTTGTTGTTATTGTAATAGTTGTTTTTAAGCCCCTTGTTTTTAATATCATAATTCCTAGTCTGGTAGGTCTGGGGGACTCGTTTTCTGAATTTTTTAAATTACGTTCTCAGTTGCATTACGTTATTTCCTTGATTTGGAGTGGGGGTACACATTTTTTCAGTTTCTTCATAACTACGTAACGCAATTTTAAACTCAGTGAAAGATAATTTTTTATCTTTTTGAGTTATGACTGTTTGAATGTCGGTAGCAATCCCTTTAAAACCATGGCTATTAGCAGCCCATTTTTAAGGCATTTATGACATTCTCAGGTCGTATAGTGTTACAGATTCATTTTCTTGTCTCTTTAACGCGGTTAGTTCAGTATATAAAGCAATAATTTTAGGCTTACCTTTTGACAAGAAATGTTCACACAATAATCGTATGGCTCGACGTTCGTTGTCCTTGGCTTCTCTCATTATTAAAGACAAACTCCTGTCATCTAGGCATTGTATTAATTCGGCGAACACGGTCGCATTTCTTTCTATAAAATCATGATCTTCTTTCTGGTCATCTTGGCAAAGAATGATGTCATGAAGTTTTTGTATTTGAAGGTAGCCTAGGAACTTGATTTCCCATAATTCGTACTTTGAATCGTCTCCGTCAAAATACAGTCGTAATCTGGGCTCATGACCAATGTTGGACATGTTCGCCAAGTCTATGAATATAGGATCCAGTACAGTACGTAATGAGTTCAATGGAACAACGCCAATATCACTAGTAGCAGCTGTTCAGTAATTCTTCAGGTCTTCGATATCAGAGGTTCACAGTGAATCTTCGGAGAAAGTAGCAGCTGTTCAGTAATTTTTCAGGTCTTCGATATCAGAGGTTCGCAGTGAATCTTCGGAGAAAGTAGCAGCTGTTCAGTAATTCTTCAGGTCTTCGATATCAGAGGTTGGCAGTGACTCATAACCAATACCCATTGGTGAAATTAGACCCGCTAAGTCGCAATAAAGTCTGAACACGATATCTGTTGATTTTGAGATCTGATCCCTATTTCTATATTTTGTCATTTTCCCTTTAATACACGTTTCACAATATTGTAAGCCTTTTGGAGATGTAATTTTCATTCCAGTGACGTGTTCTTGCAATCTTTTAACATCCGAATTATTACAGTGGCCTAATATTTTATGCCAAGTCCATAAGTCATGCGTGGCTGTCTTCACAGATTTAATACTTTTCAAATAATACAAACGTCCATTTTGTTGTATATTAAATTCAGTTCTGTCTGGTATATTAACTTTGAATTGTCTCGGTGAAAATCAACTTTAACACCAGTTCTAACAGCAGACTGAACCGAGAAAATATTTTGTTTAAATTTAGGAATATATAAAGCCCTTTTTAATAAACATTTACAAATATTTCCTTTAGTATCTCGTAAATAAATACAGGCATCGCCTCTTTTTAAAACTAAATTATTAGCTCTGGTCCCGTCAGCTAACTCGATAAAATGAGAATCAAGCTCAAAGTTGGGGTCAAAATTAATAAATTTTGTTTCATCTGTAATTACATGATTTGTCACACCCGTGCCGACTAGGCTACCATAGAATACAAAAACTTCATGACATCATTCTTTGCTAAGATGACCAGAAAGAAGATGGTATAGCGGCGTGTGAGAAAGAATACAGAATATTGGTTGGAATTCTTATTTACGTCATGACATCAACTTGGCCAGACATCTGCTATTGGGTTACTAAGTTGCCCAACATGTGTGTGTGTGTGTGTGTGTATCCACAGACAGGCTGTATTGCATCTCATCAGTGTGACTAGACATTCCAATTGCTTCAAGCCTGGATCGAAACTCACGACCGATTTGACATGTCAGAGACTCTACCCCTAAGCTATCGAAGGGAATCTTTTAACCTATTATATACTTGAACGTCAGTCAGATCACTCAGTTCATACAAAGAGCTATGCGTTAAGCAGGAGCAGTAACTGTTAAAATTTCCCTTTCTCCGTATTGCTCAATCGGCGAACGAAACTGGACACTGAAGTCAACACACAACAGTGACATTCTATATAAGGCTTATGCGCAGTCGATAAACTGTCGATTTTGTATAAGCATGAAACAAACTGTCGTCGCTGGGATTTGACTTCAATGTCGACTTTCATATTTACATTTACGCTCTATCTCTGATGCTGACTGCTTTAACCCATGAATATAGCATACCTTAAAACTATATTTTATGAAATATATATGAGTTAAAAACTTCAATATCATTATTAAAATTGAATTATTTACCTAACGTGTTCTTTCCTATTTTCCTATATATTTGCACACACACACACACACACACACACACACACACACACACACACACACACACACACACACACAGAAACACACATACACACACACACACACACACATATATATATATTGATGCATGTTTCATTAAATGATATGGGCAAGTTTTGTCTGTTTATTTTAAGTAAGTTCCTTTCATATAGGGCTGAAACTTTGGATTAATACCAAAGACGTGACAAACTGGTTTGCTGATAAAAGGATAAAACTAACTGTACACTAATGCAGTTTGATATTGAAAATTATTACCAATCAATATCTAAAGAACTGTTCATGAATGCGTTGGACTTTACCACCCACTACACGGATATTACAGATGGAGAAAAGCGCATTATTATAAATGAGAAAAAATCGGTACTGATTCATAAAAGTGAGCAATGTAAGAAAATTCTTATGACAACTTTAACATCACACAGGATTCACTAGACTTAGCTGAGTCTTCTAACCTTATAGGTCTTTTTATATTATACAATCTCACAGCGTACCGTGAAATTAACATAACTGACATTGGTTTATCCAGAGACGATGGACTCATGTAACTTTAAAATAGATAAAATTAGAAAGATATTATATAAAGAATTTAAATGCCTGAATTTAAAAATTACAGTAAGCACTAAATTAAAAAAAAAGTTAACTTCCTTGATATTACATTAGATTTAATGAAAAATGTATACATACCATATTAAAAAAAAACAAAACAATACTAATACTTTATATATGCACCTTAAATCTAACCGTCCTTTATTTATAATTAAGCCCTTTTCATACTTGTACATACATGTACACATATACATTCCCATCAATACATGCCGTCGAACACACACACACACAGACACACACACACACACACACACACACACACACATATGTGCATAGGCATATCATGGAGGCTTTTTAATATATGTATAACTGTACACACATATTCATACATATCGCTATATATAGATTTTTATATTGAGACATATTTCGTTGAATAATTTCGACATGTTCTGTCTACTTATTTCGATAGGATCCTTTCATATTAACTAACTTTTTATAAGCTTTATAGTGTCATTATTTAAAGACGAGAGGAAATCATCGTGTTGAGAGATATTATATTTATTCCCGAGTACTTTCGACATAGAACAAAGTCATCGTCAGCGTATTGTTTGTTATAGGATAAATATTGTAGACTTCATTGTTGTGAAAAACAAAAATTGTTGTGGTTATCTGAAAATTAAATTTCTTATATGTGGAGTGAGGAGTGCTGAGTCAGTGCGTGATCGCTGACACCGTTTAAGGGAAAGTAACTAGGTATGCTGTGGAGAGTTTTTACGAAATGAGTAGTAAAAAAATAAAATATGTATCCTCTCGTCTTTCAATAATAACAAAAAAGCTTATCCGCCAATATGAAAGGATCCTATCGAAAATAAGTAGACATAACATGTCTGAATTATACAACGAAACATATCTCAGTAGAAACATGCTGCCGAAATATACGCATTTTACACTTATATATGTATATGTCCACCCTCATATATACCCGCACACGCTCGCGCAAACACACACACACACACACACACACATATATATATATATATATAAAGGCAATTACATTTTATATTTTTGGGTGCATTGTTTTTTTTATATTATTGGTCACATTCGCATATATATATATATATACATACATATATATATATATATATATATATATATATATATATATATATATATATATATATAGATAGATAGATAGATAGATAGATAGATATGTGTGTGTGTGTGTGTGTGCGTGTGCGTGAAAATATATAGAAAATAGGAAAGAACTCGTCAGGTAAATAATCCAAAGTTCTTTAGTATTTTTGTTATTAAAAAAATAGTGTTCGATGCAAAAGTAGAGCCTAAATATAATTATTTATTTAAAAGCATGAATCATACTAAAATATAATTATTTATTTAAAAGTATGAATCATACTTTTAAATAAATAATTATATATATATATATATATATATATATATATATATATATATAAATGTTCCCCTCAGTGTTCACTTTCACATTTAAATACGTTCTATCACTGATGAAGTACTTTTACACATAAATACAGCATACCTTAAAACTATGCTTTTTATTCTTGGATATAAATGTGTGTATGTGTGTCGGTCCGAATTTTGTTTTCATTTCTGATCGATTCTCAAAGCAATGTAATTTCTTCTATTCAGAAGAATGCTTTTAACGGCTTTTTATTGTAAGTACAAACATTTTTCGCCAGAAGAAATGCACCATTTCAAGATGCTTTGTTAACTCATATAATGACTGACCGTTTTTTAAGTACGTCAGTTTTACCGAGAGCAGTCAGCTATGATATACAGGCATATCCTGTCCACTACGAAGTTGTACGGATAATGATAATATCCAGAACCTTTAAAAATATTCCAGTTTCTTACAAGTGAGGTCTAGTTTTGAAGAATTCTTTTGTACGTACCAGGTTTTCTTTTTCCTATTCTTGTAAAGAGTAGATTATAGATAATTTGGATACAAGGATAGTGTAGCGGTTAACGGCTAAGTGCGAGCCATGGTCGAGCCCAACGGCCAAATGTTAATTATCGTCCAAACTCTTTCCTATGGTGCCTTTGTGTGTGGTCGTTTTCGCATGTGGGATTTATTATTGTTGTCCCATCTTCTAAAAGTTAATACTTATCAATCGACCGAACTCGCGACCAGAGGTCTATCTTCATCTTTATCACACAATGGCCGTAAAAATCTTATCTATTTTTTTCCGGGAGGTCCTTGGACCAACAGAATAGCTCGTCACGTAGTCGAAACCATTGTTTTATCTCTTCGGCGGACGAGAAATTTAATTACTTTCTAGATTTTTTTATCCAATAAAAAATATCCTTTTCTTCAATTTTCCTTCGTCCGGTCATCGGTATGTCTTCAGTCTATCGGAATTTAGTATTTTTTAATTTACAGCGCCTTTGCAATAGTGTCCCAAATATACAGATCCCAATATCCTCATCATGATACCAAGTCTGATAACAGTGATCATCATCATATTCAACACAGCTACATATCTTCGCTACTGTGAGAGTTTGTATTTTAAAACGCATGTTATAATCTACCTTGCTGATGGGATCTAGTAGGAAATACATTCAGGCCAAGTAAACTTTCAGACCGTCTCCGATTGTGGGTGTTTCTAAAAAACTAAGAGTGACTCCCAAGTTGCCCCGGCTGTCTCATCTTTCAAACTGGAATAAAATCTCTTTCGACGCCCAGCTATGATACTCCTTTACTACTTCCGCTCATGAAGTGATATTCACACTGCATAACCCTCCAGGGACATGGCCAAGTGGTTATGCTCAGGCAAATCTGTGGTATTGAACTTTATTTACAGTCAAACCTCCTAATTCATCAAGACAATGTTTAAATAAATCAAATAAATTAACATCAGAAGCCATGAGAGCCATGTATGGTCTAGCATTAGAGCAATTATTATTATTATTTGAGGAAGCGGTTTTAAACATAGAATAATATAATTCCAATTTAGTTTTATGGGTTTTTTTTGTTTTTTTTATAAGCAATTCACCCCAAGCAAGGCGGGAAGCCACTAGGACGCAAGGGGATGCAGAAAATTTAGAGCAAGATCAGATAAGAGTGATAGAAGAAAGGATGAGGGTAGTGGATAGCTCAAGGCAACTGGAGATGTCGATGGACATTACACTTGAATAACTGGAGATTATAGCTCACAGGGAAACAGCAATAGGGAAGGGAGTTCCACAGGCAAGAGGTTCGAGACATGAAGCTATTGGAGTAGAAGAGACGGCTACATTTAGGAGTTTCGACAGTGAAGGGGTGAAAGCGGGATGCCAGCCTCGTATGGCATTTGAAATCATGACGTCTGGGAACCAGCCAATTCAGCTCTTCCGAGCAATTTCCATGGAAGTATTTGTAGAACAGACAGAGGGAGGCGACGGCGCGTCTGTCAGAAAGTGACTGTAGACGAGACGACAGAGCAGGGCCAACTACATTGCATATCCGCCTCTGGAGCCTATCAAGAACCCCGAGGCAAACAGAAGGAGCACCAGACCATATATGGCAGCAATACTCTATGCAAGGCGAATTGTTGATTTGTAGATCTGGAGGATCGACTCCGGGGAGAAAAACTTCCTGGTGCGGCTCAGGGAGCCAACTTTTCTTTGCGGTGGACGAAGCAATTGACTCAATGTATTATTCCATCTCAGGTCAGCAGTCAACGTGAGACTGAGAAGCCGCAGAGAGTTGCTCTCGAGAAGTTGAGCGTCAGACATTCTAATGGAGGGAAGGGAAGGATCTCTGTGGTGATTAATAGAGAGCAGTTTTTTCTTAAAAGGGTTGAAGTTGACCAGCCAATTCTTGCCCCAGTTCACAATTGATTGGAGGTCCTTTTCGAGATGCACGGCCATATGAGTTTTGTCAGTGAGTCTATATTTGTTTTTGAGGCATGAATAAATTGTGGTGTCATCCGCGTAGATGCCAACTTGGGAAATTTTGGTGTCAGGAAGGTCATTTATGTAGATAAAGAATAGAGTGGGGCCTAGGATGGAGCCTTGAGGAACACCTGCGTTCGTAGGATAGGAACTGGATGAGAATCCGTTGAGAACGACCTTCAATTCACGGTTTGACAGGAATGATTGTATTAGGTTATATAATCGACCTGTAATGCCATAACCCTGGAGCTTGCGAAGAAGGCCGGCATGCCAAACCCTATCAAATGCTTTGGAGATGTCTAGTGCTACGGCACGGGCTTCCTCGCTATTTTGAAGAGCTCGGTAGACAGTTTCAGTGATGGCCGTAAGCACATCAGCTGTAGATCGGGCAAAGCGGAAACCATTTTGCTTGTCTGAGAGCAGATTATTGGATGTGAGGTGGTTTACCACCTCGATATTGATTAGGGCTTCAAAGACTTTGCCGAAGAGGGGAAGAGACTGATAGGACAGTAGTTGGACGGGTCAGAGGGGTCGCAGGAGTTCTTGAAGACAGGAACGATCGAAGAGGACTTCCAGCAGTCAGGAAAACAAGATTCCTTGAGGCAGTAGTTGTATAGCTTGGAAAGGGCGGGCGCCAGTTCAGGCACGCATTGCTTCAAGACAATGACTGGTATCCCGTCTCCACCAATAGCCTTGTTGGGGTCTAAATTGGAGATAACGCCCAGTACCAAAGATGTGGTTATGTTTAGCCTACTCAATATGGCCTCAGTTCTAAGAGGGAAGTCGGTTATGGGTACACCGGAAGAGTCGAGCGTAGAGTTGAATGAAAATTTCCGAGCAAAGCATTCAGCCTTGTCGGTAGAGGAGGTCTGAACTTCGAACTTGTTGAATAAAGGAGGTATAGAGGGTTTGCAATTATTCAATACGCTCTTGCAGAGATGCCAATAATCTTTGGAGCCAAATTTGCGAGATGCAATACGTTCCTTTATCCTAGCCGCAAATAGTGACTTAGCATCATTGAGGACACGCTTACACTCGTTACGGGCGGAGGCAAAGAGACGTCTATTGCAGTCAGACATGTCGCTACGGAATAGGTGGAAGTAGTGGTTTCTATGGGTGATGGCGGCTGAGCAAGCAGCGGAGAACCAGGAGGAGGAGCGCGACTTGACCCTATATTTCATTGATGGGATGAAAGGGTCGATTCCAGCTTTAACCTTGAAGAGACCACAGAAGCACATTCTTGGACGGGGAGCTTAAAGACTCCATCCCAGGCGACATCGCGAAGGAAATCACGGAACGCGTCCCAGTCAGCACGTTGATAGTAGAACGACGTTCTAGTGGTAGGAGGTTCTTTATAGGCGGTGGAGTTGAAGGAGATGTTAACAGACACTACCCCATGATCAGAGTTAACAAGAGGGCAGAGTTGCGAGGCGCTGCAGGATTCGGGGATGGAGGTAAAGCACAGGTTGAGAAGAGAGGCTTTACCTTCCCGGTTGAAGGCAAAACGAGTGGGGAAGTTAACTGTCTGTGTGAGGGAATGAGAGATTGAAAAATTGAACGTTTGAATGCCTGCATGGTCAGTAGTAGCATTCTTAAGCCACAAGGTGTGATGGGCGTTAAAGTCACCAAACACAAAAACGTGAGCAAAGGGAGAGAGCCTTATCTATGTTGTCAGAAATGCTATCGAGTATCTCACAGTCTTGAGAGGATGGAGAGCGGTAAAAGAAGAAGAGATAGCTTACCGCATTGAGGAGAGAGAGTCGGAGACATGTATGACTGGCCAGAGGGAGATGTTCCTTGACACCAAAACCGTGCATGTGGGTTAGAGAGTCGTTTCTGAGGAGAGGAAGGTAGCCGAAGATCGAGAGATCAGAAGAGGGGATAGACGAGACAAGGTTTGTCTCACAGAGAGCCAGTATATCCGGGCCGTTTGCAGTGAGGAAAGATTCCAGACTGCAGAAGTTTGTTCTAATGCCACGGATGCTGGAGAACGAAATGTTGAGGGGTTTAGGTGATTTTTGAGAGGCTGGTTTAGGGTTAATCTTTCGGTTTTTGTAACTCATGTTGAATTTTGTTTGTAAGATGAGAAGGCCCGAAGTAAAAGAAACAGACAGTTTCGACCGTGACGCGGGCAGAGAGGAGTTGGCACAACCTGCATCATTATGTGGCTGGCTTCAGGGCTGCCTACCAGAGGTGACTGCAGGGAGACCTTTTCATGCGCGACATGGCACTACAAACACCCCGGTATTATACAACTGTTGATCAGAGCGGCCGCTCAAGACGCTACGCAAGAGTTAGGGCTCCTAACTACCAGTTGGAAACAGTAACCAGAGAACTGTCAGCCGTGTACCCTCAGAATTAAGAGGTGATGCCACAGACTGCACACATCACGGGAGAAACAGAGCTGCACTAATACAGAGGCCGGAGAGAGAAAGAGTACCGGGAACCCCTTCCTAGACAAGAAACAAGGCGTAAGCCTCTACTCACGTCCAATAGAAGGGGGAGGAGTGTTGATCGGGCGGTAGAAGAGACTACCTACGCATATTACAGATAACACAAAAAAGGACGACAAAAACAGAGGGAAGGATGGGGGGAGGAGATAACAAGCAAGGAGTCCTGGTTCAGACTTGGCTATACCCAATCACATTAAGTTTTAACTTAAGTTTAAGTCTCATTGTCTATTCTAAAAAGAAATTGAAAATAAGGGGTTATTCTTATTTTATTTTACATTTGTAAGTATTGTTAGGTACTTATGATTGTATTTGACATCCTTATGGGGTCGAAATCGCCGAATGTTAGTGTCAAATTGTCATATGTATGTGGTGACTAGTCATTTCGCAACTGAAATCGACCTATGAAACAGCAATTCTTTGAAGATTTTTTGTAGCTGTGCATAATACAAACGCTTAATTTTGCTTATTACTTTTTAGAAATAAATGCGTATTATACATGGGGAATTACGGTAATCATGACACCCAGTTTACCAGTATACCAAGCACATGCATCACAGACAAATTTGCACAGGTTTTGATAAATGTAGCCCATTACCTTGCAGTTCGGGCCTCGTTAGAAATATTTTAGGTCGGTGAACTGCTCCCAACTAACTAGATGTAACACCTAAGTCATCTTAACTGCTTCATCATTCAAACATTAAATTCAGGAGTCACACAACTATGACGGTCACCAACAACCTCTACTTACGAATGAGAAGCACTTAGTTATTATTATTATTTTATTTCCTTTCATTTCTCGTGTATACACATTTCTTTTCGGGTCCCAACCAGAGACCTGAGGTCAAAAATGGCATCAAGATATTTTCCACTGATCATTTTTGTAAAAAAACAAAACAAAACAAAAAAACGACAAAAAAAGATGAGGTCAGGCACATAGATAAAGCCTTTCGTAAGGTGTGGGCTGTATTTATGAGTACAATTTTTGTATTTCTTTTAGGCATAGACTACCAGGAATCCCTTCAATGAGTCTGTCGGAAGCTTTTCCATCAATCCAAGGGATCCACCTACAACTGGAATAATGGATATCCTCATGTGCCACATGTTTTAGATTTCCATTTCAAAATCCTTGATAGTTTTTGGATAATCTTCACAGATACATTACAATATTCAGAAACTGCCATGTCAATAAGAAAGTACATTCAGTTTTCGTGGTATTTGAATAAAATGTCTGAGCGATTATCTTTGATTGTTATATCTATGTGTATTTTAAAACCCCATAAAATTGTTACAAGTCCTGACACCGGGTCTGGATGATGTTCATACCAGTTTCTTACAGTTTCCTTCCTATAATAATTGCAATTTCTCAGTGCAGATATTGGCCCACTCAATCATGCTGAGATTTATATTCAGTGGGAGTTAACACCGCGCAGCCTGATACAAATTGGTCAATTGTTTCTGGAATTAGAGAATCTGTCCATCGGGTCAACTCAATTTTTCACTATGTGTGGTAATTTCAAGTTGGAAAGCATTGGTCCTGTACAGCAAGTATAAAACCTTCGGTACTAGCTATTAACCTTACACAACGTAACGACTGATGGGTACGGGGTTTGTCTACATTAGTTTGTATCTTACGGAAGAGTATTGAGCATGAAGTGGTACATCTTGCTGTCGTTTCTGCATTTTGTATATTGCTTTTGCTTTCTTTTTTAGGTTCTTTGTTGCTACAGTAGGTGCATTCCTGTTTATTTTCACTTCTTCACAAACTTGATTTTCAATTTGGTGGCTTCCTTTATTGCTGGATAACATTTCTTATTTCTTTCAAGTTTTTTGACACAGCTTATTATCCGGTCTTCATTAGTTTCCAGGCATCTTTGAAGACCGATTGTTGGGGATCTGTAAAGTAGATCAAGTGGAATTAATCCTCTCTCTTCTGCGGATCTGAGTATATACAGACGATCAAGGATGGTGACAGCGGTAACAAGTGAGAAGCTTTCACGCTTTGACAGGCATTCGCTTAATGTCAGCTATGGTCTAATTAAGGATATTGAAACTGTATTGGAAAGGGACAGCCAAAGTGTTTATGGCTGATATCTGTTTTCTTAATTCGACTCGGTATTTAATACTAGACATCCGTATTATTGTTTTTTTACGTTCTCCTTCTTTTGGGTATGGTGTATTCTATCTCGTTTGCTAATTCCTATGTAATGTGATGGAATAACCTGCCAACCCCATGAGTGGCGGCACTATAGGTGGTAACCACCTATAAGCATCCATGAGGACAGCGGGCGGGAGAGTCGAGCAGGGATCTGTTATTCAGATCTTGGCTGCTGTCGAACTCTCTGCCGGACGAAGCTATGCCGAAGGGCAGAGTCTCATCCGGGGAGGTAGACAGACCCAAACCCGTTTATGCCGGGTTACGGGGAATTTTTGGACGAGCCTACGGGCTCGGATTGCCCCACATTAAACTCGGCCTTGTGTCACATCCTTGTTTGTGGGGAGGAAGGTAAATACCGTCGAGCTAGGATCTGCGAGACTAGCGCCCTTCCAATAGCGGCACGCACATAATTATTACTTCCTTGCTTCTACTGGTTTCTACAATAAACCTGTTACTATTTATCAACCGTAATTGTCCGTTCCATATTTTTATTAGCAAGGAACATAACACTATGTATCTATAGGCTTCTTCTTGTTCCTGTTCCCTAATCTTTGTGACAAAATCTAAATCTATTGAGTGTGTTTCTGTAATTCTATCTTGGATATTCTGGTAGAAGTAGCAGTGCCTTTGATGTGATTTAGGTATAATATGGTTTTTCACACTTTCATGCTGTAAATTTACTATCACTGAAAAGACTATTATTATTATTATTATCATCATCATCATCATCATCATCATTATTATTATCATTATTATTATTATCATTATTATTAATATCATTATCATCATCATCATCACCATTATTATTATTATCATTATTACTAATATTATTATCATTATTATTATTATTATCATTATTATTATCATTATTAATATTATTATTATCATTATTATTATTATCAACATCATTATTATTATTATCATTATTATTATTATCATTATTATTATTATTATTATTATTATTATGTTTTCTTTTCAGTATAACTTCTTAATTATACATTACCTGAGAACAATGGTAAAACAAATTAGTAAATATATATGCATTCTGTTCGGCGAAATTCACTCGTTAACTGCTACTTAACACGGACAGCGTTTTTATTTTCTTTACATTGATAATAATCTACTGATTATAAATATCTATCTTTGTTTTTTAAAATCCCTTTGCAAACTACAAGAGTTCTTGTTAGTGTTTTTGTTTGTACCAAATTCTTTTGTACCTAGAGTTACATTTATTAATAATAATACAGCAGATTGTAAGGTATCACTTTTTTGTTTTTCAATTTCAAGATTTTTATATTTACCTTTTTGTCATATTCTTTAAAATATACATTTTTTATGGCACTGTCAGGTCCTCCATGAAAAAGCATTTTGTTTATAGTCTTTAATCTCTATATCCATTCTATTAGCTTTTATATGTCTGTCAGCAGGAACGGTAAAGTCTTCAAAAATAGTGAGCTTATCGCTTTTTATGACTATTTCAGACTAATGTTGTTATCACTTTTCAACTAGTGGCGTAACAGTAATACTGACATGTCTTCTGCTAAATATACTGCCTAACCCTATCGATCTTTTTATTCCGCCAGTTTCAAGTTTGGAAGGACAGACACTAAGTGGTCAATAGTCTCAACATTTTATTAATATCATGTACGTATTTGTTCTATACGATTTTTTAAGTTTGCTTAGTAAGTACTGGTGAATATTCTTTGGTCTTGGCAGCCATTGTAAATATTGGTTTCTTCTTTTAGACTTGAATTCTTCAGCTACTGATGAAATTTGCGTTTATCTAAATCTACATAGATACTTCTGAGGGCATTATTGGATTTTTCTTCCCAGATGTTAAAAAGAAAAATAATCTCTTGAATCTACGATTCTAAGAGGATCCATTTTAATAAATTTAGCGATGAATTTATACTTTTCTTTAAATATGAAGTCTTTTTTTTCACAGTTCTCATAATAGTTAACTACTTGTGGCATCCAGTGAGATATGATCCCAAAATAGATTTTAAACTAATTGTGATTGGTTTAAATTTTAATTAATGGTGGATTAAATCCTAACCAATGGGGATGTTTGGAAATAAAGAATTTTACCAGTTACATTTATTGGCATTAACATATCCGCGATATAATAACACACGGATGGAATCGAATTGCTGAAACAAAGAAATGACAAGAATGGTTCTTAAATAATATCTAATGGATTCGTCTGAGTTCGAAATCCAGTTGAATCCATTACATTCACTTACGTGTTAATACCCTTTGGAAAAGTATGAATCCTTTTTTCTCCCCGCATTTATGGGTAAATAACAGGACAGACTGGGTTCTATAAACTTGGATGGCAACAGGTCTAACGCAGAAAGATATCTACTACGGGGAAAAAAAAACTGCTTCGTCAGTCATGTATCGAAAGATACATGATCGCCTAAGCGTGTATCACGCATGGCACATAACTGACTGACTGATATATACATACTTGTTAGTAATTTGTCTCACACAGAAATTATATGCATACAACAAGCAGTGTGAAAGGGGAGAATATAGAGGGTCTCAATTACAGGAAAACGGTCTAGTGGTGTCATGTATGTGCCACATGAGATCGTTGTTTTCTACGTATGCCCTATTATTGTGTCGTCCATCTTTGCGGCCTACATCGCAACTGGCAGGGGTTGAAAGGTTTTGCCTCCAGGCGTGATAAATAGCCACTGGCGTTCGACACTCTATGACTTGACATCACTCACTGGCCATCCCGTGACTTAGCCTCAGCTAAAGGGAGATAGTCGTCTTTTGCAACCCAACATCACCATCACTTCTGGCATTATAAAGCCAAGTCAACTTCAGCTTTTGAATGGTGTATGTTACGGCAAGTAATTAATTTTGATTATTTATATATCAGTTTTTTGTTTTTTTTTCAGCAATTTTCCAGTTGAGGTTTGAAAAGGTTTATGTCGTTTTACGTTATATCAACCTCAACGGGTTATTTAATGCCGACAGGATTATTAGGATAGGTTCGTATGAATAGAATATGTATTCTTTGTAAGAAATTAGTTTGTAGATCTGGTTTCATTGACCTTATTTCAGTCAAGAGTGTTTTTGTCGACAGTCAAATCTATTGCTGGTATTTTTTCCAAATGTATTACTGGTACTTTTACTATAACAATCGACTTTCATTCTTTCATTTGACGCCTGTTTTGAGTTTAAATATTTGTCCATAGATGGGACCCTAACAGGTGATACCACCCCGGTTCAGGGTGGACCTGGTAACAACAACATGAAAACAATAACAGTTAAGAGGTAGTTCAACGTTTCTCAAAACCTTTCGATCAGAGAACTTACTGCCGGATGTAGTTTATCGTCATACCCAAGACACTATTCCTAGTTGAAAAAATCGTTTATATTCTGTAGATCTCTTTTTTAATATATTTTCCTTTTTTGCCTCATGCTTTATGCTGTCTGTCTTTTGGATTCCTAAATATTTATAATTTTCGTCCTGGTCAAATTCTTTCAATGATTTCATTTATTTTTTTCATTGAATTTTCTTTTTTTTTCATTGCTGTCTTTTTCTTGCTACGTTTTATTTTCTATTCCGTCTCTTATTTTTCATCGTTGCTTTGTTTTTCATTCTTTCTTTTCTAGATTTAGACCAATTCTTTTCACATTCTATTCAACACGTATTTCGTTCTTTATCTCTTTCTCTTTCTCTTTCTATTTATTCCCTTTCTGTCCCTCTACCTCTTTCTCTATCTCTCTCTCACACACACATACACCTTTTATTTATTCTTATCACTTCCTCCTAAACTTTTTACACGCTTCCAGAATTCTGCGTTTAATTTAGATACCGAAATCTTGTTATTTACTTCGCGTTTTCTATCTAGTGTCATTTACCCCTGCGCCGATATACAAAGTTGGCCTTCTACTAGAGGGCAATTCATACAAAAGCTGAAAGCAAGACGTAGTTATCTCCCTTGAAGGGTATGACTCAACTTTGCCGAACAATATAAAAAAAATCCCAAAAAACAAAACAAACAAACAAAAAACTAAAAAAACAAAGGAAGCTAAGACATAAAATGGCGTCGCTTGGTGCGGGCAATTTTCAATGGAAGAATTCTCTTCCCGTCTCTGGTATTGTCAGTTATATAAAGAAAAGAAAAAAGGAAAAAAAATCTGAAAAGCAAGAAATACGGATTAAAAGAATCATGAAGACAAACAAAGGATCGCAGAATATTTTAAGAAAAACACAAAATTCGCCGTCAAACATATATACTGAATCGAGTTTGATCTTCACAAACTGATCCTAGATGACGGACTTGGGCCATACTAAACTAACTTTAGCAAATATCAGAATTGAAAGATTAAATGTGTATATCCATATTGTAGCATAGGGTACAGTCCGAATCAAAAGAAACAGACAGGATGCTGATTTTCAAGAACGACACTAAAAGCAAAACTGTAAAAACATAAACGAATACCTCAAATTAAAGACACATACATCTCCGGTAAGAAGCAGAATATAGACGGGAGTATAAGTGAATTAATCTCGCAGGTAATACATAACACTCCTGTAAGATTCCAGGTGAACAAATGATATAAAACTCATGCCACATTCGATTTGAAAATCCTTGAGAGAACCGACCTTGACAAGCAGAAATCATATTGTTTGTAGTTTATCAGTTAACAGCACTTTTAAGGAGTTTATTATAGAACCAATTCATCCAACCAGAACCTCCTTCGATTGGATTCTATTGAAGAACTGGATCATTTCAGTGTCACTCTAAAATTCGTGTTTAATGCGGTTTCCAATTACACCGTCGGACACAACTCCTGAATTGTATAAGAAAATATGTCGACTCTCATTTACTTACGGTATTTTGAATTTATTAAAATGAGCGTAGGAAATACAGCGAATACAGGGAAACCAATTTATCTCATCATCTTCAGCGATTGAACCCCAGCATTGCTGGAGTAAGCCCTTTCGAAACATCGACTGTGATTATGCTAACCACTCCTCACTCTCATCAATTTCATCCT
Source organism: Acanthosepion lycidas (assembly GCA_963932145.1). Classification (NCBI taxonomy): domain Eukaryota; kingdom Metazoa; phylum Mollusca; class Cephalopoda; order Sepiida; family Sepiidae; genus Acanthosepion; species Acanthosepion lycidas. The sequence continues at coordinate 8,006,564 of OZ010573.1, forward strand.
TCTGTTTGGTTTTCTAGATTTGTTATTGATTAGGCGCCAATCAACCAAAATTTCAGATTGCTGAGCGTCCGGCCCTAGACTGCATTCCTGATTAAAACAAATCCAGATGTAATTACGTTGGATACATCATCACACATCTTTCAAGATGAGTGGCTCCACATCTCACTGACCAGCTCCATACGAAAACATTTTAATTAATCATCGTAGAATTTTACCAAATTCAATACGCAATATACTCGCCGAGAAAACAAATGAGATACGTACCTCCGATATACAGAAAGTGGGTAAATGTTATGGAAACCCTTATTATGCAACAAACAAACCATAAAATCAACCCTTAATAATAATAATATCAATTACGAACGCGGTCACATTGCACTAGCCGGTTTTGGGAATTAAGATTAGGTTTACTTTCAGCAAGTTTTTATATAGTGCATAATAGAACTAGCGCACTTTTTTTTTTAATCAGGAAGTTATGTAACATGCGTGATACACGCTTAGGTGATCATGTATCTTTCGATACATGATTGACTAGGCAGATGTTTTCAAGCAGCAGGTTGCCATTTCTTTCTGCGGTAGACCAGTTGCCATCCAGGGCAATAGAACTGTTATTTACCCATAGATAGGGGAAGAAGAAGAGGAGGATAGAGGTAGTAGCAAGTAAGTGAATGTAATGGATTCGACTGGAATTCGAACTCGGCTCGCCGAGCATAACAATATAATTGAAGATGGATAATACCTTAGCCGAAAGTGATCGGAATTTAAAAAAGTTTTGGGACTATATTTATATTCATTAATCCATGAAGGAAGAACATTTGCAAACATATGAAACCAACTTAATAAAAGTACCCACCTAATGCTTTTCAATAAATATATATATATATATATATATATATATATATATATATATATATATATATATATATATATATGTATGTATGTATAAATGAAAATAATATGAAAATAGCATTCTCTAAATTCTTCCAGTTGCTAAGGAGATTTTGTTTTTGTTATTATTAGTTACTTTGTTTACTCCTAGTTTACTCTCGCAAAAATAACCGCCAGAATATTACCAACAATGCACCACTGACTCATATATAAAAATAGTCGAGGAAAAATTCGCGGCCTGACGATTGCGTCTAGCATGAAACAGCGTATCACATCTGAGTGCTGACTTCAATGTTCATATATATATATATATATATATATATATATATATCTTACTAATAGCTCTTTTCAACATTATGTGAAGGTTAATTCTAACCCGATACATATTCATTCTATTTGCAACAACCCACTTCTGTTATTAAGCACATACCCTCCCCCATTGAAGTTAGGATAAGTACTAACTCTTCTAGCAAAGAGTTTTTTTAATAAACATGATGAATTTTATAATTCTACCCTTGTTACAAGAGTACCACTATTGAATACAGAAATTAATTATGACCACAATAAGAAAAGAAGATCCAGGAATTTCATTTGGTTTATTTCCCCTTTCAACCTAATGGTTAAAACTAAACTAGGATATAACTTTCTAAACCTTATCAAAAAATATTTCCCCGACCCCGAAACTAATCTACTCAGTAAACTATTCAATTATAATACCCTTAAATTAATCTACAGTTGTACTGATAACCTGGGAAAAATAATATAATTAAGAAATTTAATAACAGAGTCTTCAACAATTATAAAGACTAAAAAACAACGAGTAAAACTAAGTATAATGACACTAATAATAATTTTTTCGATTGAAGGAATTCTAATAATTGCCTATTACAGAATAACTTGTTTAACTTGTTCTCTAGCTTACAATTTCTGCACTATAAAACTCCAATATTAAAATATTTTACATTGGAAGTACTATGAATACATTGAAAGGAGTTGGCGTAGATATGGGCAATTTTTCAACAGTAGCAATCATAAATAAAAGACTTCATTAACAAAGTATTTTTGAAGTTTACAGGAGAAAATCAAGACAATATTAGTCGATTTGAATGTTTTAAAAATCTTTATTCTACGTTCAACACCATCACTTGATAAGACACCAGAAGTGTTGAAACAAAATGATTATTTTTGTAATGACTTTATAACATATTTATGTTATAATTTTTGTATAAATTATATTTGAACGACTCTCTATTGAGAACTCTTTTAAGAATAGTATATTTTTTGGGTTATTAGTAGTTATTCCGTATACACCAATTCCATACTTGGATATATATATATATATATATATATATATATATCAAAACAAATAAATTCGAACAGATATGAAGGTTCGAGAAAAAAAAATTGTGGTTTGAAAACAGTCATTTGACTTTGCTAACCAGGTGTTTCCTCTGTAGCTAAAAATTATAGCACGCCAGGCTATATGACAGTTCCGCGTAGAATACAGGTTCGATTCCTGTTGAAGAACATATATTTTCTATTAAATTTCTCGCACATTCAGGCCGTAGTTAATACTGTTTATTATAAACAGAGCATTTACTTAAATATTTGTATCTGTAAAAACATAATATATATATATATATATATATATATATATATATATATATATATATATATATATATATATATTGTAAAATATAACATAATGAATGAATTCATCATCGAAGATAATATTTTGACATCGAAGATTGCTTTGGATGATAGCGGTCCAAAAATAGTAAACACAGTTCGTAAGTCTGATGATGAATATCTTTGTTAAAATGTCCTAATAACCACAATGAAGATAGCTCATGTAAGCCGAAAGCTTAGATCAGGAACCAGCTTGATAAAATATATCCAAATGTTGGAAATATTTGTCTTTATTTCCACCCGAAATTAAGACAAAGCTACAAACATTAGAACGGCTCATAATTGGACATAATAGAAATTAATTTTCTGTTATATTTAACGATACATGTTTAAATAATGATAATGATCTGCTGCTCCAATACAATATATATATATATATATATATATATATATATATATATATATATATATATATGTATATATATATATATATATGAACTGGTTCTAAATTTAAACCTTCTGACGTATTTATAACGAAACTCCAGAAAATATAAATATGAGATCGATTGAGTATTTGAATCGATTTATCAAAAAACTGAATTATAAGCGTTGGCAAACCAGGTAAGTGAATTTATCTTTTCTTGATTAATTGGATAGTATAGCTCTAATTATTTATTTAGCGTTTTTGACAGACGTTCTACTAGCTTGAAAAATTTTCATGTTTTTTTTTCAATTGTAATATATATATATATATATATATATATATATATATATATATATATACTAACGTAAAATTAGTATACTAACCTAAAATTAGTAGTTTCTGTTGTTACCCAGAGTCTTTTGATATGAGATCAGGACTTGAAATTCAATCTCTTTATTTCAATGGTTCGATGGTAACTCCAGCAAGTTCTACCAATAACACCAATTACATTGATAAAGAAAATTCAACAAAAACCTTCGACCCCAGGAATTTGCTGGGATGGTCGCACTTTGTTAGTTCACTGCCAGTTCAAGAAAGACATTTGGGTCACTAACACAAAAAAAAGAAAGAATAATTATTTTAATAATATGTGGAAATCGACACCATTTGCCTGATAACCGGAAACCCCTGTAGCAAAATTATGGAAAATAAAGCATAATATTTAAAAAAAAAATCCATATTACAACGCAAAACGTTTGCGGTTTCTCTCTTCTTTTTAATATATATATATATATATATATATATATATATATATATATATATATATATATATATATATATATCAAACGTTTTAGTATTGACAAGCCTCAAGGAATTAATCCCGAGGTGCGAAATGACCATAAAAATGGGGTACAATTAAATTTCATTTTTATGTAATTCACTTCTGTGCTCTGTAATAAATTTATTGAGCTCCCTTTTGTGGATAATTTTAAATATTTTATATTAGTTGGATTCACTTGGCTTACTTCCAGACGGATTTTTACCTACATACATACATATATATGAAAAAATATTTTTACGGAATGTCATATTGATGGGTAAAAGTGCTAAATAGCGAGGATAGAGCGTATTTAAATATAAAAGTGGACGCCGTATTTAAAACCGAAAGGCGACAGTCTGTTGCAGGCTTAAATGGAATCTTCCGGACTCTTATAGCATGAAACAGACTGTTTACGCTGGTCTGAAGGAATGGGTGCTCTTTAAAGTCAAATAGAACCTCGCTTGATTGTGAAGCTCCTCATGGCCGAGCAGTTAAAGCACCCTGGAACACGGGACGTAGTTTCGAATCTTCTTGAGGGAAACATATTCCTTAATAAGTTTTCTCTAGTGTACATGCCGGTAAACGAAATCATTTATATTTAACATAGAATAGACTGTATATTCGATTATGGATGTCCGCTAAAAATAACGACCCACAAGAGCTCCTTTTACCCAGTTTCACTCACAAGTTTTGGGTCCACACGTGGTATGGTTTTTTAGCACTTTCCAAAAGTGCCTGAAAGCCATAGTCGACAGCACCTTTGCAATGACAAATCAGCGATGTTGACATTCATGTCCGGTACTCGTGGTCAGAATGCAGAATATGCCTATATATATATATATATATATATATATATATATATATATATATGATAAAATATAGTTTTAATGTATGGCATATTTATGGGTGAAAGTGCTCAATACAGCGGATGTAAATATACATTCACCCAAGGCAAGACAGTAAGGCCACTAAGAAAAAAGGCATTACTGGTATGGATGAATTAGAAAATATTATTAAAAAAATATTATAGAAATATTATTAAGGAGCGACTACATAAGAAGAATAATCAGGAGGGTAGGAGATAATGATTGACATTGCATTTAAACATTTGAAGATTAAAGTTGGCTGGAAAGCAACGGAGCGGAAGGGAGTGCTACAAGCGAGAAATGCAGAAAATAAATGCTAGCAGAGGACATATGCTTAAATCTAGCTTATTTTTATAACGTCTAGAAATCATAGCGAAGAGAGATATTTATTTTGTATATGTGCAAAAAGATATTACAAAGTCAAAAGGGGGGGGAATGGGGAAAGGATGTTCTTCATCTGTCTTAGACTTGGCTAGCCACATTTACATACCCAAACAAACTACAATATTCCTTACACAAAAACACATTCTTACTTACCATTTGTACTACATCCACCATAATACCTCGGAGTCTCTATGAAGTCATAACTAGTCCCTATATGTAGAATTGTTGCCTGTGGTTGGAGGAGAATAAAACAAAAGTTATTTACAGGAAACTAAATAAAATACTGTTAGGAATAAAAAAAAAACCCTACACACTCCATAATGTGGCAGAAATATCAGTTAACAGGACGAAATTGATGCAGCACTAAGTTACTAAAATAATTATTCGACCAAACACTCACTCAAACATGCAATCAACAAAGCACATTAACAAATACCATGAAAGTATTTATAGAAAAGGCAGTAAGGCAACTTTTCGGCTGTAGGAAAATGAATGAAATCGAGACGCAATATCGGGACCAATAATATTGCTGATTACTCTTTGTTTTTTGTTTTTTTTTTTTTATCAAGGAGCTTAAAGTAAATAGTAGGAGCACCGGATCATATCAGGCTAAAATATTTAAGCATAGAAAAATAGCAGACTTATAGGTATGGAATATAGATTTATATAGTTTTTCCACTTCACTTCACGTCAGCCGAGAACGTTAGTCCCAGAAGGCAAAGCGAGTCATTCTCTGGAGGTTAGCATCAGCCATTATAATGGAAGATAAAAATGGTTCTCTTAGAGAATTAACAGAGAGCAATTCACTTTTGAGGTGTTAAAATTAATAATTCTTTTTACGTTCTTTCGTTTTGTCTCATATCCGGCGTCTAAAACTTACATATCCACTAAGGGTTGTCTAAATTTAGACTTCACTAAAGCTTGTTGAATTTGTACTTCACTAAGATATATTTACTGTTTTGTTACTGTCTTCGGCCATAAAACTTCTAAAGCGGCTGGAGGCTTCACGAGCGAGCAGCGTCCAAGATGGCGGAATAAACATTAAAGCACAATGACATCCGATCGAAGTCAGCCGTTGTTCGTGAACAGAAAGACAAAGTGCTGAACGGGGTGATAATCACAAGAAATGGCAGCAAAAATATTGGCCAAGAGAAACAATAAAAGAAGAATTGACTGTGTGAGTAGACGAAAAAGCCATCAATGTAACATCAGAAGATTTCTTCATATTTTTTTCTTAATTTGATCATTCTTGTGTCCATAATTAGGAAATCTCTCTCTCTCTCAGCTTGTTCCTATCTCTCCCTCTTTATATATATATCTGTCTGTTCATATCTATCTATCTACCTCAGTTCATATATATCTATCTACCTATCTATCCCAGTTTGTTAATATCTATCTATCTATCTATCTATCTATCTATCTATCTATCTATCTATTTATTTTTGGTGAAGCCTCGTTTCAGAATTGTAGGAAAATGGTACTCTCACAGAAAACTACCCCCGAGTTGAACGAGACGCTCGGTATTTATTGAATTAGCAGACGGTAAAATATCTTCAAATGAAATTTTGGGGTCTCACCTTTTGAATATATTCAACCACATTTCCAGCTAATTTTTAACAGGTCTATTTGGTTTATAGTCAATTTATGTCTGTTTTATTTAAAACAACTTAAAACCGTCCCAAAATACACAAATTGATTGCTTGCTCTTTTTAAACGGTAAAGTAATAATAGAAAACAAAACAAAAAATTATTAAACAATTAAATAATAATACAAAAGAAATACAAATAAACACAACCTACCAACGGTTTTTCTCTAAATTAGTTTCCTTTTGACCTTTGCCTTTTTAAAAACATTCTACAATATTTTTTCGAACTTCATCCGATGAAAACTTTTTTGTTGTAAAATATATTCTCAACAATTTTTGATGCAAACTGAATTCCTTTTTCGGCGTGTTGTTCACAAGTAAAAAACATATTTTGGAAAATAAGTTTCCAAAATTCATTCAGCAGACTCTCTTTTAATGGATTCATTATTTTTTACAATAAATTTATCTGCATAATCAAAATAAAAAATATCAAAATAAGCACAGACGAAATCTGACATTTGTTCGATGGAACCGTAAAACCTTCTCGAGATAGTAAGTCAAATTTATTCTTCTCTGTAGTATCATCACTGTCATTACTTACCATGACGAGAGAATACAATTCACATTGAAAACGTTAAAGTAATTTTTTTATTACATAACCTGAAATTGTATACGTCACTTCTTTCTGTCTAGTGACAAAGAGAGTTCATGAATTTATGATTCGTGCTGGGCCAAAATATCGAGAAGTATTGTTGTGTAATTTTCTTGAACTGGCTTGAGTCTTTCCTCCTTTGGTCTTCTTTTAAACGTGTCCGACAGATCAATAATCTTTCAGTACTCAATACTTCACGAAGGCTCACTAAAAACTTACCACTATTCATCTGTCGATATTGAGAAAATATACTTTGCAACCTATGGATGAAAACAACCTCATACGCTTCCACTTGCAAAATCATAGACTGGAAGTTTGATTTTAGGCAAAAATTATAAAATCTATGCCTAAGACTCGACACAATCATATTTTTTTGTCGAAATCAATTTTCCCATCATTTAAATTTACTACATTGTTCAAAAGATTAGACGCTTTTTGTTACAGTTTTCCGAGGAAATGATTCTTTTTCTTTAATAAGGAGAGATGTAAGGACTGGGATAAATAGTTATCAAAATTTCTAGTATTTGGTAAATACAGCCAATGAGTAAATACAATAGAAAAGATAATCGGCAATAATTTTTGGCCTATTCACTAAACACGGAGATTAGTGTTATCAACATAAAACATTATGCTCTTTCTGTTAACGATTGCAGGTTTCAGATGGTTTAATTTGAAGCAGTACTTGTTCGAATCAATCCTTTAGTTATGCGACAGAAGCTTGTGATAGACAATTCACTTCCAATGTCATTATATACGCAGCATCAACTTCATTGGACGGTGTGAGGTCTTTGTTTTAGTTTTTTAAGAAACTTTTAAATATGATCCAGTTTATTTTTTAATGATGTTGAAGACACTCATAAAAACGAATTAACATAATCAAACTCATGCAAATTTCGATCGGGAAAAGTAGCTTTCATGTGTTGCCATAGTTATCTCCTGAAAAGCTGAATTAAAATTTTGTTTAGAAAGAAGTGCTTTGAATGTTCACTTTGCGGGCAGACGTAATTTAGCATCTAGAGTGCTGTTCTTGTTATATATTTTAAGTATCTCAGACCAGAGTCTATATTCATATATATACTTAAATTATGAATAAAAGCAGGAAATGCAATCTTCTTTTTCTTCAGTAAACTATTCTGAATATTTTAAATAAGTGTACAGAATCAAAATACAGAAGTATTTGCGGGGTGGTGGAGATAATTGGAAATAGTTATGTAATACATTTTGTTGCCATTAAACTTATCAAGTAAAATGTTAAATGCATTCACATTGGCTGGATGTCTGTCTGCAACAACAACCCTAAAAAGATTCAGCATTTATAAGTTGTAAAATACATTTCAGAAACTCATAAGAAATGGTGCTGCCTACTGAAGACTAAATAAATAAATACCACCATTCCTTTACAAAATGCATCACTTTTATTTGCACCAATGTACTGCGCACCATGAAATTGTGTTTCTTTTGAAGGTAAATTTCATCTCCCATTAAGACACAGTCCTGAGGAAAATCACATTTTTCCAGAAGGGAATTTGGCAGATGTAATTGATTCCATTCCACCTCTTTGAATTTTCTTCAATAAAGAAAAAAGATGCTAATGGAAATTCCTCCAGAAGTAATTTATAAGCTTGTTGAGACTTATAGCGCATTAACAAAGCATAACGTATTACATTACTTACATTATTCAGACTATTGTCCTCATCTTTGTCGCCATATTTATTACAACGTTTCGGCCGTTGTTCGTTCCGGACTTCTTCAGGTGGTTGGAATGTCGAACTGAATCCTTTATTTCGCTCACTGGGGTAGACTGTTCTAGTTCCACGTGCCAAGTTTTTAATGGATGTCAGTTATCAGTTATCTCCTGTTAATTTCCCTCTGAAAGTTCTCCACTGCCTTAACCGGGTATTGAACTCACACTCTTTGGGTCCTGTCACTGGATCTAACCAACGCCTTTATCCAATGTTCCATGTGTCCTCGAGGACAGATACATAACGTATTAGTTCTTGGTTGGTAATGTTGTCTTCCACCATCTTTGGCATGTAGTTTGAAATTTTTCTAACATGCTTAAACTTGTGAGTTTATTATTATGTCTATGTATATACCACTGTGTAACGTGATAGGGGTTTCATCGCACTGAAACTGGACGTGAAGTCTTTGGTCAATGCGAATATCTTCTTTTATAGATGGAAAATATGTTTCAGGATCAAAGACTATTCTATAAATAAAAATATAATCTCCCCTTTTTTTTAACATTCAAAACCGTTAAGGCAACACTTCTTCAAATTGAGTAAAATCCTTTTTATCATATCAGCTGAAATAAGATCATCTTATTCATTAATTTGCGTCATTTGTTTTGGCGGCTTTCTGAATTTCTTTGTATTCGGCAAAAGAGACAGTTTTATTTTTTCATAATCTATTGTAGGTATTAGACGTAAATCCCAATTCAGTGTATTTAGTTTTTCTTCCAAATAAATTTCTCTTCAAAATATTTCATACAGAAGACTGATTTTTTGTAGGAAACCAATCAATACGATTAATGAATTTTATCCGTTTTTCTACGAGGTCGAATTTTCCAAGAGGAAAAGTAAATGTCGATACTTTTTCACTGTTAGTAACATCCACTAGACAGACAAACACATTTATTAAGCATTTCTGTTAAACAAAATATCACTACACACTTTATAATTTAATCTTTAAATGCGATGGATTATGATGTAGAAAATTTACCTAATACCGTTCATTTGATAAGAGGCCGTATACGCAATTGAAAATCATAAAAGGGAGGTAACTCACAGCCGTTTATAATTTGTGGATTAGTTAAAAAAGATGTAAATATGTATTTTATTGTTGAAAACATGTCTAGGGAATTGAAATAACGTCTGACAAAATCTAAGGAATCGTGCGTTGCTTCAACTTTCTATTTGTTTACATTACATCAGCCTGTTAGAATTCAGCTTGTTATGTGACATGTGGGGGCGTATAATGCTACTTGGCCATGGTTCAATATTATACTTCCTTAAAAGGAATATTTAAAAGTTGGGAATATATATTAGCCAATAAGCTTGATATTAATAAATCTAAATTTTAGATAATATTTAATTATAAATATGATCATACCTGTTCGCTAACTAGTTTTTCAGTGAACCTTTGACCTAGGTGTTTGTTCTATCGTTTGTTACACAAACAAAAATAAAATTCTTACACTTAATTAATTGCTCACATCTTTCGCATATTTATTTATTTACGACATTTCTGCAACTAACTTCCCTTGCCTTTAATTCATGCGGATTACTGCTGGGATTACATGCGCGCAGTGACAACAATTTAAGCCTGTTTCACTGATCTACACACATGTAGACACATTTCCTGTTTATCCTATACTAACGCAATTCATTCGATTTTATTGTAAAAAGAAGAGAAACAAAATATTTTGTATAAGATTGTTCGTAAAGAATATTTATAATTCATTTCTTTCAATTCATGTCTATCAGTCTCTCATCAAATTTTCTGACCGCTCATATTTCATCAATCTTTGTCCAAATCTATCAGTTTATTTTTCTATCTAACCTAATCTTTTCATATCAATCTCGGTATTCTCTCAATTGCTCTCTCATTACCATCCACCCTGCATCAACCCATTCTTATCTTTTTTATTTCTATATATCTCTATCATTATAGATGTACCATTCTATTCCAATTGATCTACTAGCTACATTTCAATTATATCTCTAATAATTTTTCTTATGAAGGCTGATAAATTATTGGAGATTTCAGAAATGATATCCTGTTATTTAGAGAGAAATACAAAATTTATCTTGAATTTACTGCCTTCTTTTTAGTTATGCTGTCGCACAAAATCAGCGGTAACAGAATTGACTGAATCTTCCCGCCAAAAAGTTATACTAAGTTATTGTTTTTTTACAGATAGCACTTAGACAAAATGGTGTCTGACATCATATGACGTAAAGATTAGTTCTTAAATTACTACCTGTGAATATATCGCACCGATTTCTTTGCAGAGAATGAAAGCATTTTCCTGTAATTCTACAACACGGTTTGCTAATAAATCTATTCTTAGGTTAGTACTTTTTAACAATGAAATTAATGTCTACTGGTACAGAGATCTTAAGTCTTAATAAAAGGTAAATGCCTCCCGACAGGAATCGAATGCGGTTTCCCATGAAATATAGTTTCTATATGGGAATATTTTACCAAATATTAGGCACCTTTAAATTACTGTGATATTCAAAATTACTGATTATATATATATATATATATATATATATATATATATATATATATATATATATATATATATATATATATATATATATATATATATATACATTTTCAAGAGGATAGAAACCAGGTAGAACTCAATGTCCATGACAGAGTAAGAATATAATATAAAAGGTTCAAATATTAATATTCCATGGAATATTAGTGTTTGAGCCTTTTATTTATTATTATTATTATCATTATTATCATTATTATTATTATTATTATTATTATTATTATTATTATTATTATTATTATTATTATTCATTTGCTTTCTGTTGTGTACAAATTTCCTTCCGGGTCCCGTCCAGAAACCTGAAGTTAGAAATGTTATGATGGCATTTTCCACTCACAATATATATATATATATATATATATATATATATATATATATATATATATAAATATATATATATATATAAACTTAATTTACATAGATAAAACCTTTTGTAAGGTGTGGGCTATGCTCGTGAGAACAATTATTTTATTTCTTTAAGACATGGGATTTCAGGAATCCCTTCAATTAGTCACTTAGAATCTTTTCCAACCAATCCTAGGGCTCCAACTGCAACAGGGATTGTTGAGGTTCCCATTTGCCACATATCTGAGATTTCAATTTCAAGGTACTTGTATTTTGATGGCTTTTTGAAGATCTTCAAAGAAACATTGCAGTCTGTAGGGACTGCCATGTCAATAAGGAGGCACTTTTTTTTGGGTTTGCGTTGTGGGCGGTTGGCTTTGATTGTTCTGTCTGTGTGTTGTGTGTACTACCATAAAATTATAACAGGTCCTATCTCCGTATCCGGGTGGTATACATAACAATTTATTATTATTATTATTATTATTATTATTATTATTATTATTATTATTATTATTATTTCCTTTGATTTCTGGCGTTTACATATTTCGTTCCAGGTCCCGCCCAGGGACCTAAGTTTAGAAATGACATCATGACAGTTTCCACTGCAAAAAAAAAAAAAAAAAAAAAAAAATTACATAGATAAAGCCCTTCGTAAAGTGTGGGCTGTACTTGTCAGAACAATTTTTTGTATCTCTTTGAGGCATGGAATTCCAGGAATCCCTTTCAATTAGTTTACTGGAAGTTTTTCCAACCAATCCTAGGGCTCCAACTACAACAGGGATTGTTGCTGTTCCCATGTGCCACATTTTTGAGATTTCGTTTTCAAGGTCATTATTATTATTATTATTATTATTATTATTATTATTATTATTATTATTATTATATCGATTACGTGTGTATCACATCAACCTATCGTTTAGTTTGAGTGATTTTACGGTACAGCAACCAAAGTGGGTCATTTAATACCCATAAGATTTTTAGAATAGATGCGTATGAATAGATTATGTACTCTTCAGTTAGTAGGAGATCAGCTTTCATTGACGTATTTTTTGTAAAGAGGGTTTTTTTTGTCGAGAGTCTAATGTATCGCTGGCAATGTTTTTTTTTAAAAATGTATTGCTGGTATGTTTATTATAAATATATATTTTTATACTTTCATAGTGTTTTAACTCAAGTTTGAGGGTTATCTATTTGCCCATAGCTAGGTTCCTAGCAGGTGCTACCACCACAGATAAGGATGAACCTGCAAAAAACAGCAATTAAGAAGTGGTTCCACGCTCTTCCCTATCAGAGCCCTTGCTACCGGATGTAGTTTATCGTCATACCCAGAACGACAAACCAACCTATCATGATACAAAATACGAAAAGAGATTTTCTGAATCTTGTATTTAATTATAACTTATACAATACAAATGAAACCGAAATCGAAAATATTATATAAAAATAATGATAATTTTATTCCTCCTCTTTTAAAATTACGAGTCTTTCTAAAATATGTCGAAAATTCCTTTCGACTTAAAGGGTGGATGCGAAACCGGTTCAGTACCGTAAATGTTGAGAACCACTGCCTAGTCTGACGATCCGTATCCCCAGGGATCAGTTAATGATGAGAGAAGAAGAGGGTCAGCGGAACGACTCTGTTCTCATAAAGCCCCTCTCTCACAAAAAAAAAAAAAAATGAGAAGGGAAGAAAGCAGGACTTAAGTAACAAAGTGGCAGACCTACGCATCTCGCCCTTTCCGGTAAAAAGATTACAAATACCAGTGCTCGGAGCGGCCGCGTTTTTAAAAACAAGCCATGGCAAACACTTCACCTCCCACGTCTGACTGCAACCCAACACACGCAGGTAATTTCACTTATTTTTTTCCACAATAACAATATATCAAAAACTGATAACATAAGAATAATAATAAAAAAATAACAACAACTTTTTAAGTAGCTAATTACGAAATGCCATTAAGCTCTTCCGTAACAATAATGATATCGTTATTAGAAAAGTCAATAAAACTAGCATTTATCTTAAATTAAATTACCATCCTACATTTCAATGTATTCTCAGTAATTAAACAAAGTTGAAATGCAATCGCCGAATTACAAATCCATGTCAACAAAATCATAATTATAAACAACGCAGAAATAGGTTCATTCATGTTCCAAAAAGTGATTCGAGCAAAGGCTTAAATAACAGGGTAGAGTGAGCTTTGAACCCTGGCTTAAATACCATTTTAGACTGGGCTTCTAGCTGTGGCTTAAATACCACGGTAGACTGGACTTGCTTGACTTGTCTAACACCCAATGTAGAAGAAGGCAAAACTTAAAATTTAAGGACGTCTTTTTAGAGATTTATTATATCCATTGTTATATTAGCTTTCAGTAATAACTTATGCTTTCTGTCGTTGTCCCTGTGTATCTATCCCAGCTGAATTCACTCGGGATGATTTTCTCAGGATTTTTTCTTTCTCATTTTTTTTATTTCAAGCGCAATCGAACGCCTTTACCTAGTTCCATGTATTATTCTCTTTCAAATCGACGCTAAAATTTGGCGAGATGTAAGCGTAAATTCTATGCTGATAGTTTCTTTATTCGCACTTCTCCTGATCTGGCATTTGGTATGAAGAATTGGATTTACTAGTCTTACAGCAGAAATCTTCATATTTCTGAGATGAGTTATTGTAATTATTTACATTCTTGTCCTAATATTTATTGCCATATTCACGACGTTTCGTCCGTTCTACGCTCCGACCTTCTTCAGGTGATTAGAATTTCGAACTGAACCGTTTATTTCATCCATCGGGGTAGATTGTTCTAGTTCCACATGCCAATCCTCTTCCGGATGTCTCAGCTATCTCTCTTTAACTCAACTCTTCAAGTTTTGGTTCACCACTGCAGTAGTGTTGCAGTCCTCGAGTATAGATGGCCCAGTGGATAAAGCGTTGGCTGGATACAGTGATTTGACCCAAAGAGTTGTGAGTTCAACGTATTGCTGGTATTTTTACTATATAAAAAATATTTTTATAATTTTATAGTGTTTTGACCTCAGTTTTGGGGCTAATTACTTGAACATAGCTGGGATCCTAACGGGCTCTATCTTCCCGAGTCAGGCTGGACCTGGAGACAGCAGCAATCAAGAGGTAGTTCTACTACTCAAAACCAACAAGCTCTCGATCAGAGGCTTTGCTGCCCGATGTAGTTTATCGTCATACACCGGACGAGATATAATGAACGAAGAATGAAAGTGGTTGATTGATTTGATAAGTTTTTCCCTTGCTATTTCCCTCTTGCACTAACTGTAATAAGACAATAAATTTTTAACATTGAATAAATGTGTGCATTACTGATCAAATAAGTCTCTATATTTTAATGTAAATGTCTTGCTAATGGTTTTATTATAGAAATGCGTTGAAAATCAGGAAGGAAGGGATTATCATTGGCCAGGTATTAAATCCAGACTTAATGAGAGTATAAGGCAGCAAACAAGAGGTAGTTCTACTATTCTTTATTTAATATATTTACTGTTTAATCGTTATTGATACTATTTATGTAAAGAAATGCTCTGTTTTTTCTAATAAAACAGTATTAATTACCGGCCTGGACGTTCGAGCAACTTTGTAGAAAATATACGTTCTCCGATAGGAATTAAACATGTATTCCTATACAGAAATCGTCATTTGATCTGACTTGCTATACCATTCAGCTACAGAGAAGCATCTGGTTAGGAAAGTCAAAATGACTGTTTTTAAACACGATTTTTCTCCATCGATCATATCTGCTCACGAAACGTAAACAATGACAACATATTATGAAAGTGATTAAGTCCGACAATTATTTAATATATTTTCTGTTTATATTTTATTTTTATGGATAGAATTTATTTAAGTAAAGGATCTGTTTTTTAATTAAACATTCTTAATTGCACTTACCGGGTTGAATGTTCGAGAAATTTTATTGAAAATATGCATTCCAATACGGAAAGAGTCATTTGATCTGACGTGTTATATCATTCAGCTACAGAGAAGCGTCTTATTGAGAAATAAGTGTGTATCATTAACTCAGAATAGTTGCTAAAACTTATTGTACAGAAAACATTGTTTGTTTTCACTGATACAAAATGTTATGAAAACACCTTTAACCATGGCTGATGTTAATCTCCAGAAGAGTGACTCATTGCACCTTATCGGGCTAACGTTTTCCGCTGACATGAAGTTGAAAGATTATATTGAAACAATTGCTAGGTCCGCTGCGAAGAAAATTTGTTCACTGTGTGGTGCTAGACAATTTTTCTTGCCAGAATCTATCTAACACATTTATAAGTCTCCAATTCTCCCTTGTTTTGAATATTGTAATCAAATCTGGTCTCTTACTCTTGCTATGAGATTCTAAAGAAGAATCTGCAATGTTATTAGTCTTGACCTGGTATATCAGTTTCAGTCAGTTTTCCACCACTGTAACGTAGTTTTCCTGTGCCTTTTCCATAAATACTTTCATGCTAATTGTTCTGATGTACTTCCCTCTATGGTACCTAGACTTCATGAATTTAAATGCAATACTAGATTGGAAACTAGGTCTCATCATTTTACAAGTGAAATGGCAAGATGTAACCGTAAGTTCCATGCTAATATTTTCTTCCCCCGCATCTACGCCCTGGGTATGACATTAAACTACATCCGCGTCTAGGGTAAGACGATAAGCTACGTCCAACAGCAAGTATCAAGAGGTTTTGAGGAGCGTGGAACCACCTCTTAATTGCTGGTGTTCCCAGGTCTACCCTGACCCGGGTGGTAGCACCTGTTAGGATCCCAGCTATGGGCAAATAGTTAACTTCGAAACTGAGGTAAAAAGCATTATAAAAGTGCAAAAATAGGTTTTAATACCAGAAATACTTTGTAAAATTTTTTTACCAGAAATAAATTTTTGAAGAAAAAAAAAATATTACCAGAAATATATTTTTGAAAAAAAAAATATTACCAGCAATACCTGTTTTAAAATAATATTACTAGCTATACATTTTTGAGGAAAGAAAATTACCAGAAATAGATTTTTGACAAAAGAAAATATTATCAGGGAAAAAAAAGTTGTCGGCATGAAATAACCCATTGAGGTTGATATGCTGTAAAACAAAATAAACCAAACCAATCTAAACCAAAGAATACATATTCTATTCATACGAATCAATCCTAAAAATATTGTCGGCATTAAATAACACATTGAGGTTGATATGCCGTAAAACAAAATAAACCAAACGAATCTACAGCAAAGAATACATATTCTATTCATACGAATCGATCCTAAAAATATTGTCGGCATTAAATAACACATTGAGGTTGATATGCCGTAAAACAAAATAAACCAAACGAATCTACAGCAAAGAATACATATTCTATTCATACGAATCGATCCTAAAAATATTGTCGGCATTAAATAACACATTGAGGTTGATATGCCGTAAAACAAAATAAACCAAACGAATCTACAGCAAAGAATACATATTCTATTCATACGAATCGATCCTAAAAATATTGTCGGCATTAAATAACCCATTGTGATTGGTAGGCCGTAAGACAAAATAAACCATACCAAACTTCCTCCGCACCTCTCGCTTACGGAACATTCATTCACCTACTTGCTTCCCAGTTTACTTTGATCTTGAAAAATCTAAATGCATTGTTTATCGTTTTCGTGTTTCCTTAATCCCTCTTTTATTCTTCTCTCCTTAATAATAGTTTTACTCATATTCTCTTCGTAACCTCTTGCGTCTTAGTGGCTTTATTGCCTCGCTTGGTGTGAAACGATAAAATAGGCAGTGATTGCTTGTATTTATTTAGGAAGTGAAACATCGACGTTTTTAAAAAGGGTTTTAGATCTATAGAACCAAAAATCTATCCATGCGTAGGTAATACTTAAAGATTTTATCGACCAAAATTCATTAAGACCCACAGATTAATTTCGCTATTAGAGGAAGTGAATTAAGTGTCGTTACGTCAGCCGTACTATAGAACAGCACACATGATAATATCTTGCAGGTCCTAATGACTGCAATTTTCAATCCTTCTCCTGAGTTTCATCACGGGAATGAATAAACAGTTGTTTACGATCTTCTTTGTTGTGATACAAAAAACTATCGACTTCTAAAGAAGCAGAACCACTTTTAATATCGCTTTTTAGAATAGTCGCCATTTTATGAAACTTTTTTTCAATTACCCGTTAAGTTTTTCTAGATACGGCTAATTGTTTTTACAACAATTTGCACCCACGCTACAAACAGTAGATTTCAATAGATAAACATATCAATAAAGTGCGCTTCATCACGAAGCAGAAGGTAGCCAAAACGGTTGACAGTGAAGAAAATTAGTGAGCAATCACTTAGGTGAAGAAAATATTCCTACAACTACCACCGATGGAGTCTTTTTCTTTATGTGTGCCTCCTCGGGATCTTGGATCTCCACAACTTCCTGTCCCTTTTAGTTCTTAATAAACATTGTCTTTCTGTTATTTTTCCTAAGCCCTACTTAACCATCCATTTACTCAAGCTCACTAAATATGTTATGCGCTGTTTTCCGCTTTCCTTCTTGCCCTCTTGTTATATAGGAATAACCTGTCGCTGCCGACACTTGAGTTTGAACATAGATCGCCAGTGAGGAAACACAGGCGATCCCATTATTTAAGTGGATCACGTGACCATAGATGAAACGCATAAGTAGGAGGTCGTGTAACGTCTAAAGGTTATTTCTACTCTATCCTCTATTACTATACGGATCACTATTTCTAGTCTATCCTCTATACTATACGGATCACTATTTCTAGTCTATCCTCTATACCATACGGATCCCTATTTCTAGTCTATCCTCTATACTATACGGATCCCTATTTCTAGTCTATCCTCTATTATACGGATCGCTATTTCTGCTCTATCTTCTATTACTATACGGATCGCTGTTCTCTACTCTAGTCACTATACTATTTCTCTATTCGGATCACTATCGAGCAAGTACTATTAATGCGAGTACTATCCGAAGGCGTCCGACACCAGTATTGTTCAACGGTGTACTATAGTTGTATCTGCAATTATAAAGGCTCTACTTGTTGATATCACAAATCCTCTATATGTCAGGTGAGTATCAGATTTTCCAAGCCCTCTTTTCTCATTATATGCTACAGAAACAACAACTGCCTAGGATATTAAGTATTAGCTTTCATTTTCTCAAAAACTTCGTCGTTGCTCACGTTTTCGGTCCATGGTATTCTCAGCATCCTTCTGTAGAAGCACATTTCTCTTGCTTTACGCCTCCTGTTCAGCGTCTAGCACTAACTGTCAAACAGGAGGACAGATATCGCGTAGGAGTTTAGTACTCGTTTATACTCGTTAAAATCGTTGTCATCCTTGATAGAGATTATTATTGGAGGAGTTGGGTTAGTTCTCCATTATAAAAAAAATAAAGAATACGATTCCAAATCTTACTGGAGTTTGTCTCTTCTGCTTCAGACCAAGCTGTTTGTTGTTAATGAGGTGAGATGGAAATGAATTTTATTCTATGGGTTTCTGTCCCAAATTCCAGCCGGGAATATTCCCACAATTAGTCAATATGTTTTTTCTCTTATAATAATTCCCCCCCCCCAAAAAAAAAACACGAAGTCAAAATTTATACTGTGTTTTATATATTTTTAGTTTATTTAGTCTCACAGAAATAGTTAATTACGGTAATAGCTGTCCAGTCGTATTCAAGGATACCTGTCTACTAGGGCGGCTAGCTAATCCTTATTGCAGACATTTGCTCAGGCGTATTTTTGTGTTTGTTTAACACCCACAGAGCTCCCTCGTGGTCTATACTGTAACTATGCTGATTAGAACTTAGTTACAGTTTTTTGGAAAGAGCGTGTTGTCTAGCGTGATTAACAATCTGAACAAGTCCAGCACTGTCAAAGCATCGGTCACGATGACTTGTGACTTCGAGCTAGCACAGTCATAGAACGGCTCCCAAGGGTCCGTCTACCCAATGCTTGGGTCAACCACTGGTATGGTTTTCATGCACTTTCCAAAAGTGCCGCACATTGGGATAGGCTCCTCTAGGACAATAACAAATCGACCCTCGTAGTCAAAAAGCGAACATTCTGACCACTCGGTCACGTGCCCATATCGCAGAAATAATATAAAACAAACAATTAGACACAAATAAAATTTATTCCGTCTCTTTATAAATTATTGTTCGGAGAGACGAGTTCGAATTCCTGTCTATTCATTTATGTGCTAATACCCTTGGGAAAGGCATGATTCCTCTTTTCCCTCCAGGGTAAATAGCATGAGAGACCGGGTTCTATAGCCTTGTCTATCGCTGAAAGAAATGTCAACCTACTGTGGGAAAAATCTGCTTCGTCAGTCATGTATCGAAAGATACCTGATAGCTTAAGCGTGTACCACGTATGGCACATAATTGACTGATATTCACATACTTGCGAAAGGCATGAATCCTCTTCTTCTCCCCTCCAGCTATGGGTAAATAGCAGGACAAAACGAGTTCTATAGCCTTGGAAGGCAACTGGTCTACTGGAGAAAGAAATGGCAACCTACTGTGGGAAAAAATCTGCCTCATCAGTCATGTATCGAAAGATACATTATCAGCTAAGCGTATATCACGGATGGCACTAGTGAAATAAACACCGAATAAATTTCTACTATTTTTTTCCAATTTTTCCAGACGGATTCGTAATAAAATCTAATTTTCTTCGACAGCCTGGAGTATTTTTTTATCATCGTCAGATTCTTACAATTCTTTTACGCTCAAAATACTTGGAATAGCAGCCGATCAGGTCACAATACATTTTTTTAATACCTTTTCTAGAATTAATCATTTTAACTAGTTTCTTTCACTTTTTCTTTACGAAAATATAGCGTATTTTGAAAAATATTTTCCGTCAGATTATGATCGTTAAAATTTAAATGGAGATAAGTTTTTGTTAGAAAAATTTAAGTTTTCTTATCGTTATGGAAAATCCCATCATAACATTAACTCTACCGTTATAGCATATATAACAAATTGCGTACTGTTATTTGAAAAATAACACTCATTTGAAAGAATGTCTTTTCCGAAATTAATAATTAAAACACATCTGTAAGAAATACTGATACTGGGGAAAACTCAAGACTGTTACATCAACCACTATTAGGTGTAAAAGAAGTAATAAAAATTGGAATATGTCTAAATTTGAATTTCGTCAGCTGATAGATCTCTGTAGCAAAATCGAAAAGCGTTGTCTACAAATAAATTCTCGTAATTAAATTTCGTCAGGGAGGTACCCAATATTTTATGTTTTTTTTAATTAATTTTTGATCCATGATACTTATTTAATGATCTAAAACTTTGTTTACGAAACCCATTCCCGTGTTATTCTCTGTCTCTTCACAACAATTACACTGTTGATATTAATATGAGAGTGTAAACAAACAATATACTGAAGGTAAACGAACGACAAAGGATTTAGTTAATTTAGTAACTTTGAAGAGCTGGACGGTCTGCGCGAAGAAATCGTTAGAGAAGGTTTCTAAGAATATAGAATATGAGTTCAAACTTCGTCAGGGCCATTTCATTATTTCTGAGTTAGGTTTTGCTTTACTATTGTTTACCAACTACAAGTCCCAAGAGACGCTCAAGGTAGAATGTTACAAAATGAAGATGGTTTGAAGGTGTACAGGGAGCGAGTTAGGAGTTCATATTGTGAGAATATGTAGGATAACGGTTGAGCTTCGACTTGAAGTGGATAAGACGGTAGTGATCATGGAAGAATTTTTGCCAGAGTCGGTTTTAAAGAGCACCAGTTCTCTGCACTTTTCTGAACGGTCATAGAATTTAAAATGATTTGACTGTTGAGATAAAAAAAACAATAAAAGAAAATTATGACCTACTCAAAATTTAAAAATTAGAATAGCTTCTGTTTGTAAACAATTTATTTAACAAAAAGAAGCATTTTATTCGTTTTTTTATCGATTTATTAAGATTGATTTTTTACGGCTTATCAAAATTTTTCAGATTATTTAAAGGCATATATATATATATATATATATATATATATATATATATATATATATATATATATATATATAATTTAAAGAAAAAGAGACTACTTTAAGGCTCTATTTGTAAAAAATTATTTCACCAGAGAATTTTATTTTTCTCTGGATCTTCAGACTTCTCTTTCAAAAGGCAAAACGAAAAATGAAATTAAAATTTACACTTTTGACAGGCAGTATTAAGCTTATATAAGTTGACATAGAAGATGGTGAGGAATGGTGCGAGAGACATGGTCGAGTTTAGAGAGGGAAGGGACAATTTTAAAATTTATTTTTATATTTCATTTTATTATTGCGAGTGAATATTGCATTAGTAGATTGTTTGAGGGTTAACAATGACTTTTCCAGATACAAGACCTACTATTTAACCCATAGCTAAGGCAAGGCAAGAAAAGATGGATTCATATCTTACCCAATGGTAAGGTAAGGAACTCGACTGGAATTCAAACTCGGCTCTCAAATTTCTTATTTCAAGCCGCTATCCCCCCCCAACATTACATGCCGATTTGATAAAGAGTTAAAACGTATTTTTCATTCCGTCTTCACTTTTCTTTGCTTCTGACTGTCTGTATTTTGCCTCTCTGCATCTTTTATTTTTCCATTTTGATTATAGTCCCAGTGTCTTCTATGGCTCAGACTTCAATTTCACTTTCCATGTAGTTTCATTTTCTCTCCTGTATTTACCAAATGTCGTGTCCCCGAGAGACAATTGCTGAGTACACACTAAGTTCTGGCTATTTGCCACTTACCAACACCATCTACTCCTCGTCAGATGACTCAAAATGTCCTCAATCAGAATAATATATATATATATATATATATATATATCGAGATAGAGAGAGAAAGAGAGATAAATTCTGTGTCCTCCCTTAGTCCGTCCGTCCGTCCATACCTTTTACCCTCTAAAATAGTCATACAATGACCGATCGAATCAAAATTTTGAGTAGAAATGCAAACAGCTAAGAGGCTACAAAGTAGAATTGGTTTTACTAGGCTGCGTAGCTTAGTACAATAAATTTTCAATCATGTTTTTGAAAAAATTAATGTATTATTATTCAACATACGAAATACTCCCATTATTTTAAAAACAATTTAATCATTAAAATAGGAAAAAACTTATTTAATAAAATTGCAATATTGTTTTGGGCATATCTTTTCTTCAAAATGTTGGAATTTAGCTCCAGAAATAAATATTTACGTCTAGCCAGTGGTATGTTGCATGCTCAAGAATAAGAAACCGAGATAATTTATTCTTCGCTGTTAAAAAAGAAAAAACAAAATCTTAAATAATATTATTTGCCATGAAGTTCTATAAGATTAAATTAAAGAAATTATTAAACCACGAATTAAGGTTAATTATTTTTGTTAAGTATTTTTCCAAACAAATCTGCTTATTCAAATTTCATCGATTGGTTTGCAAAATTGAACGAACTTTGTAAATCTCGACAATAAAATTAGCGATAACTTCAACAATACTAAATACTGCGAGGATTTCAACACGTTGACGTGTGTTGCAAAAAATTTCTACTATATAAATCTCATAAGATGGTATATACGAGATATGTCTGGAAAGTATGCAGCTCCTTAAAATTGACGAAATGTTTCCCAACAGAATGCCATGGCGTCTTTCCTATAGAAGCAACCTTGCAGATGTATCGCTACTTTATCGTTATTTCCATCGCAAATGTTCATATGAACTGCATTCTTTGATTCCGCCAGTTCAGACCTTTACAGCTAGAACACGTCATGCTACTTCAACGGCCTTGAATCACCCGCATTTCCTCCATATTCCGTTTTCCCAAGAACCCCTTTTTGTGGAACACACTCCCGCGTGGAATCTTCACGAACTCTACAATCTTAACCTTTTCATGTCATTGGTCAGTCGTTATCTATTCTCCCTATTCTCATAATCTGCACATCTTGTTAACATTTTTTACATTAATATAACACATTTTATTCGACATAACCATTTTAACAATAATTCTCTAGCTCGAGTGTCTCTCGATCATAACAGTGGGATGCTATTTTTTAAAGACCTTGTCTGGGTATTTCTTTACAAATTCTTTTTCGGGATCACCATCAGCTGCTGTTTCGTATTCTTCTTAATCTCACCCAGGATAAAATCTTGTCCCTTTCAACGACAAGAGACAGTGGTCGCTTACTTGAATAGTCACTAATAGATCACAATGTTTTACCAAAACGCCTCCGCTTAATTCTACCTTGTGAATGCGATGATTTCACGGTAAACCAACTTATGCAACGATGCAGCATTGTACAGATTAATTACAGCACGGGATTTAATCTCCCAGCCATAACATTACGCTTAATTTCCCTTACGATCTCTTCAGTTACATTGGTCGTGTGTGTGTCTGCGTGTGTGCGGCTCTGGAGATCTCTTATGAACGTGACCTTACATTCTCGTCCGCGATGTCTGAGAGACTATCCCATACCGCTAAAATGCGGTTCTTTCTCAATTGTGCATCCAAGATGCATCTGGGACGATCGCGTTGATCTGCAATCAGTTATTAATAGTTCATCTCAGATCAACGCTACTCCTGGCTTCTCTGAAGAACATGGAGAGCAAGATCTATTCTGGCATGATCTCGGGTAAGGGATATACAACACTCATTCACTATTCTCTGAGTACATACCTATACCCTCACAGTAATGTTCCCAGTGAATGGTTGCCAAATAAAACAAGTCTGAGCAATCGGATCTCGAGATGATTTGTATTTCTTTTATAATTTCACACAAAGTAAGGCAATAAAGGTACTCAGCTACAAAGGATTAGAGAATTTGTGAAAATAATAATAGGAGAGAAGAATAAAAGAACAGAAATTAATAAAGATAACGTTTGATATTGCATTTAAAGCAAGAATACGGAAGAGAATTCGTCAAGGGAGAAGTGCGAGGGAAGGAACTGTTATCATAGAACTTGCGGCTACATCTAGCCATTTAAAGCTTAAAATGTTGTCTCCTTGTTGTCAATCTAGTAATGCCCTCAAATTCATAAAGGTCAAGGAAACAAATTTCGCTAGAATAATTACCATGAAAATATTTTTTTAGAAAAGACACTGAGATGCTACGTTACGGCGGTGGGAGAGGGGATGGTAAAAAGATGACAGATCATGATCTATAACATTGCAGATACTTCTTTCTATTTTATCTAGATCTCTAAATATATAACAGATGCACCAGACCAGATGTAATAGCAACATCCAACGCATGGATGAATGTTAGAGTTATAAATGTGCAAGATAAGATTCTGGCGATAAAAATTGTGAAGCGCGATACCAATATATCAGAGTGATTGAATCTTTTCGGGCAGATCTCGTTGAATTGTAATAATTTATCAATGTTAATATTTACTAAATCTGGCTAAATCTGACAGACAGATGCAAATGATATACGCGCAGTAAGAATGAAAGTGACTATAGTTATAACAGTGTATGAGATAAGCTTTCTTATCTCTCATCCACGACGAAATGCTCAAATTATATCAACTGCTTGGGTTTAAGTAAAAGGAAAGAAAAATTGTCCAGGCACAAATTTTTGATGCCTGCACGTTTTTCAGGGATCGCTTCATGAGGAGATGGACCTGATCAAACGAACGTATCTTGCCAGAGATTGACGCCAGAACAATACAGAGAGAATATTCTGGTGAAATACATCGATTATCTGTGCTTCCTCAGCTGGTAAATTTGTCATCAAGTGGCTCAGTGATTCTGCCTTAACCTGACGGCTTACAGGAGGCCAGGAGTTTTCCAAAACGAGGCTTTTTCTGAATAAGCAATTTGCGCATGTTTAGCGTGTATAAATTTGCGCAAGCTTAGCGCATAGCATTTTAAAAAAATATTATGAATAAATTGTTCATATTATTATTATTATTATTATTATTATTATTATTATTATTATTATTATCAGTTTTTTTCCAAAACAATGCTTTCTGAGGAAAAAGGAATTTGCGCATGCTTACCACGTTAAAAATTTGCTCATGTTTTGCGCGTAGGATTTTAAAAAATATTATTAATAAATAATATATTAGTATTTCCTTTGATTTTTGTTATATACGCATTGACCTCCGGGTTCTAACCAGAGATCTAAGGCTTCATGACATTTTCTATTGATCATTTTTGTAATTGTGCATAAATAAAACTTTTCGTAATATGTGAGCTGTAATTTTGTGCACGATTTTTTGCATTTTTTTAAGGTGGCAATGGCTACTTTGGAATGGAAGCTTCTCAATGAGTCTATCGGATTCTTTTCCAATCAATTCGAGGGCTCCAAATTTAATTGAAATTATTGATGTCCTCATCTGCTACATTTTTGAGATTTTTTCTTCACGATCCTAGTGTTTTGATATTTTTTGTTTGTTTGAAGATTATCAAAGATAAATTACAATCTGCAGGGACTTCCATGTCAGTAAGAAAGCATATTCTGCTTTTGTAGTCTTTATCTCGATTAACTTTGATTGTTCTGTATTTTTGCAGTTTCCCTCCTGTAAAAATTGCATATTTTACAGTACATTGGCCTACTCTCTCATGACGAATTTTATATTCAGTTGAGAGTAACAACCTGCAATCTGATGGTCAATTGTTGCAGGATATTTATCACAGAATTTGCATTTCGGGTTAACATTATTTTTCACTATGTATGCTAGGTAATTTCTATTAAGCAAAAGTTGCTCCTGTGCAGTTAGAATAAAACTTTTGGTTTGAGCTTTTAACACTGCACTAAGTAGACACAGATTGGTGCGGGGGTTTGTCTACATCAGCTTGTTTGGTACGGGCAGAGTATTGAACCTGAAGAGACTTATGTTGCCATCGTTTCTGTATTTGTTACATTGCTTTTGATTTCTTTTTTAGGTTCTTTGACGAAGCAGTAAGTGTATTATGGTTTATTTGCAATTCTTCATCCACTTGAAATTCCCTTTTGAATTTCTCGGCTTCCTTTATTATTGAATAAAATTTCTTATTTCTTTCATGTTCTTTGATACGGATCATCATCTAGTCTTCTGTAGTTTCCAGGTGTCTTTGAAGACCGATTATTTTACTGTAAGACAGTTCTAGTTGAACTAATCCTCAGTCTCCTTCGGATCTGGGCATATACTGACGGTTATCATCAGCCTTCGGATTATGAATGCTGTTTTAAGTGAGAAGTTTTCTCGCTTTGACATTCATTCGATTAATGTCAGCTATGGTCCAATTAAGGATGTTGAAACTGTTTTGCCCTACAGCGACAAAGCGTTATATTTTTAAGCATTTCACCCCAAGCAAGGCGGGAAGCCACTAGGACGCAAGGGGTTACAGAAAATTTAGAGCAAGATCAGATAGGAGTGATAGAAGAAAGGATGAGGGTAGTGGACAGATCAAGGAAACTGGAGATGTCGATTGACATTACACTTGAATAGCTGGAGATTATAGCTCACAGGGAAACAGGAAAAAGGAAGGGAGTTCCACAGGCGAGAGGTGCGAGACATGAAGCTATTAGAGTAGAAGAGACGGATACATTTAGGAGTTTCGACAGTGAAGGGTTGAGAGCGGGATGCCAGCCTCGTAAGGCGCTGGAACTCATGACGTCTGGGAACCAGCGAATGCAGCTCCTCGGAGCAATTTCCATGAAAGTATTTGTAGAACAGACAGAGGGAGGCGACGGCGCGTCTGTGAGAAAGTGACTTTAGACGAGACGCAAGGGCAGGGCCAACTACATTGCATATCCGTCTCTGGAGTTTATCAAGAACCCCGAGGCAAACAGAAGGGGCACCAGACCATATATGGCAGCAATACTCCATGCAAGGGCTAATTGGCAGCAATACTCCATGCAAGGGCGAATTGTTTATGGATGACATTCTGTTTTGTGTATTCAACTCAGTATTTCACAACAGACACACGCGCTTGTAGCATTATTTTCTTATTTTCTCCTTCATTTGCGTATGCTTTATTCCATATCCTTCGTTGAATCCTAGGAATTTATAGGCTTCTTGTTCCGATTAACTAATCCTTGTGCTAAAATCTAGATCTATTAAGTGTGTTACTTTTGCAACTTTATCTAATCCGAAATCCATACCGATATCGTCATTAAAACAGAATTGAGGACACTCTTTATTACATTGTCTTCTTTGGTAAAGAGTTTATCATCCACTTAGCATAGGTGATTAAATCCTTTCCTTTTTATTTTGTATCAATAGTTATTACTGTTTAGTTTAGAAAGGGGGATTAAAGCCAGACAGAATAGAATAGACAACAGGGATTGTCCAGTGAAAATTCCTCGTCGGATATTCAAACAATTGAAAGCAGCAGCAGATTCAGTGTGATTTAGGTATAATTTGGTTTTTCCAATGTTCCATGCTATATTTAAGGAAATTTACTATCACCTTAGAAACTTTATACATTTCCAAAGCGTTAAGAATCCAAGAGTGTGGTACAATATCAAAGGCTTTAGGGTAATCTACTTAAGTTGTGTTGAGATTTCTACCTATTTTCCTGCAATTTTCCAGGATCATTTTATTTATTAGTAGTTGATCTTTGTAACTATATGAACCTCTTCGACATCCCTGCTGTTCTACAGGAAAAATTTTGTTTTCATCGAGAAAAGAGTAAGTACATTTCGTAAGGACAGACGTGATTTATATGTGCTGGACAGACATGTTATTGGTCTATACTTTTTTGGATTATCTGTTTCACCCATTTCTGGTATGAGGCATATTATACATTCAGTGATCCATTCTGGAATCTCAATACGCTTATTAATTAGCAATAATTTTATGGATTGATGATAGATGATAGAACCAAATTTAGGTAACTTGAAATTACCTGATGATTTCATTTTGGGCATTTTGCTAGAACTTGTCTAATATTATTTTTGGTTAGATTTTTCTATTCTTGCACAGATTTGTCCTTATTTCTTTCTTCCTTCTCGATTGATTCATACTGCATTCTGATTATATATTCCTTTCGGTTGCTCTAAATATTTTTTGCAATAGTGAGTGGTGTTATGACTTTTCCAATTTCCCTGTAAAAGGTCCGTTTGGAATATCTTCTTTTATTGATAGAACGCCGTCAACGCTTTTCATACCGTCTTGTTATTTGTGTCTTTAATTGCAGTTTCTGTTCCAGGATTTCCTTGATTGGTGAAATTACATTTACTACTTTAAACTCATATTTGTGCTTGATCTTCTTGCTTCTCTGTGTTGAAGCATTTCAATTTCTTGAATGATTTACATCTGATTTCTTCAATTTCTCTCTTGAATTTTGCCTTCTAAATGGGCTCCTTTTTCTTTTTTCTTTCGTCTTTTATTTGTCTTGACAATAAGTTTTACAGTGGCTGTCAAAGCTTCTGCATATATGACATGATTTACTTCTATGCTTTTTTTTTCCAGTGGTCTGTCTGTTATTATTATTATTATTATTATTATTATTGTCGGTGAATGGTATTATTGACGTGTAGATGTCTTAAGTACCCAAGACAGACAGGACATTTCGAAGTATTCTTTCTGTATCTAATAAGGCAGATTTCTGTATCTAATAAGGCAGATTTTTGCAGCATTGTCGAAGTATATTTGACATATTCTTTAAAATTCAATAGGATGGAGCCGACTCCTTCGTCACTGTCAGTTCAAGTCCCAATAACGCCGCCATTGGTCGCGTTACTATGAGATGGCATCATTTTCATGAAGGAGTTGGTATGTTTTATGTGTTTTCCTTCGCCTAGTGATTTTCACGTGAAACCATCACTATTTGGGTTGCTAACGAACTCTAAGAGTGATCAACATATTCTGATCAAAAGTCAGTTATGCCGTGCCAGATATCATCTTGATATTATTATTATTATTATTATTATTATTATTGTGTGTTTGTTAACTACTGTACCTATGAACACTCATGGGTATGACCCAATCCGCATAAATATGTACGACACTATTGTAAGTGGGGGTAATATGATGTCTAAGTAGTTCAGCACTAGCAGTGGTTTACCTACTTCATGCCGCTGGCGAGTATTGTATTTTGTTGGTCTTCTAAAGATTACCATTTTATTTCCAACCTCCGTTTTGGTTATTCCTCATTCAGTAACCCTTTCTAGGTTACAACAGTATGATATCATTTTGCCAGAAAATAATTTTAAGTGCCTAATTACCAACTACCCTCTTGGGTCACTGCCGGTTAGTTATCTATGCACATTTGGGACGTTTTCTTTAGACGGAGAAGGTTCTGCCGGTGATATTTGAAGTTCTACACAAAATAATCATTTTTATACTTTTTGAGATACTGTTGTGTCCAAGAAGCTTAATCACATGATTTTCAGTGGCCTTCTTCATTATACCCAATGCCTCTATCTCAACAGGGATAATCGTTCTTTGGAGTTTTTATTATTATTACCATTTTTATTTTCTTTGATTTCTGGCATTTACACATTTCTTTCCGGCTCCCTCCCAGGAACATAAGGTTAGAAATGGCATCATGATACTTTCCACAGCCAAAAAAAAAAAAACAACAAAAAAACACATTGATAAAGCCCTTCGTAAAGTGTGGGCTGTACTTGTCAGAACATTTTTTGTATCTCTTTGAGGCATGGACTTTCAAGAATTCTTTCTAGTCTACTGAAATCTTTTCCAACCAAACCTAGGGATCCAACTACAACAGGGATTGTTGATGTTCCCATATGCCTAATTTTTGAGATTTCTATTTCAAGGTCCTTGCATTTTGACAGCTTTTTGAATATCTTAAAAGATACATTGCAGTCTGTAGTGACTACCATATCAATAAGGAGACACTTTTTTGTTTGTGGTCTTTAATAACAATGTCTGGGCGGTTGGCTTTGATTGTTCTGTCAGTGTGTATTGTGTAGTCCCATAGAATTGTAACAGGTCCTATCTCCGTAACCTGGTCTGGGTGATGTTCATACCTGTTTCTTTTCAGTTTCCTCCCCGTAGAAGTTGCAAATTTTCCAGTGTCATTCCGGGTTTTA
This sequence comes from Acanthosepion lycidas, assembly GCA_963932145.1. NCBI lineage: Eukaryota > Metazoa > Mollusca > Cephalopoda > Sepiida > Sepiidae > Acanthosepion > Acanthosepion lycidas. The sequence goes on from OZ010573.1 coordinate 8,037,470, forward strand.
TATTCAGTGGGTGCCAATATCGTGCAACCTGATACAAGATGATCAATCGTTTCTGGATATTTATCACAGAATCTGCATTTTGGGCTAACACAATATTTTAGTATATGTGCTTGATATTTTTTAGTTAAGAAGCATTGGTCCTGTGCAGCAAGGATAAAACCTTCAGTTTCCGCTTTCAACCCTGCACTGCGTAGCCACTGATGGGTACGGGTTTTGTCTACATCAGCTTGTTTGATACGGGCAGAGTATTGGCCATGAAGCGGTTTATCTTGCCATCGCTTCTGTATCTGGTCGGTTGCATTCGTCTTTGTTGTCTTTTTTAAGTATTTTGCAGTTTCAGCCGGTGTATTGTGCTGTAGTTGCATCTCTACGCCTATTTGAAACTCCATTTTGAATTTGTTGGCTTCTTTTATTACTGAGTAAAAACGGTTACTACTTTCATGTTCCTTGACGAATACCATCATCCAGTCGAACAGGAATATTTTCTATTTGCTGTACTTCCAAATCAAAAACCAATAACTGAACAGACTTTTCTCAATACTCACATGAGAATAGATAACGTTTTTGCTAGTCCTTCTCAAAATCTCAAAATTTCGTACTTTAAATCATTGTGTTATTATTTCCATTATTATTATTATTATTATTATTATTATTATTATTATTATTATTATTATTAGCAGCAGCAGCAGCCCCTGCAACGGCGGTGACGGTGGCTATATTATTATGTCTTGTTTTCGCCTTTTAAGCTTTGAAGAGTGCAGGTGTGTCAGACAGCATTTTTCTTATCTGGTCATTTAATTAGCTTTTATCTATTCTTGTCTCTTCTTCAATTTTTTTTCTTTCTTTTTTTATTTATTACTCTTTTGTTCTTTATCGATTTTACACCATTACGCTGTAATCAATTCTTTCCGTGTTTTTAAGAGTTTTTTTCCCTCCGTGTCGGTATTTTTTAATTTCTTAAAACATTCTTTATTTCGTCCATTTTTTTTTACTAACAACATCTCAGGGCTAAAGAATATATCGATAAAAACAATGAGATAAAAAGAAATCTTAAATTGATGAAGATGCAAATGAAAAAAATCCAACATTGAGACCAATATATTTCATGTAAGAATCACATACAATTTAGAGTTCGACTTCGTTATGTCTATCCAACCGAAGACATGATAATAACACCTTTCACGGAAAGGTGTGGTTTGTGTTAGACAGATCTACATCCATCATGTCGAATTACCTCCAGGATACAAGATTCAGGAGGCTTGCTGGATGTAAGTGGCCATTCTAAGTAAAACCTCCATTCAAGGAATATTCTTCTCCAATTACAAGGCACGTTCCATTATTCATTGCAAGTGTGCCCCTGTTGGACATATCTATATCCTCCATGTCGAATTCCCTCCAGGATCCAGCGGAAAGGTGGACGTCAGGATGGTTGTTTGATGATAAGTTGATGTGAATGCTCATTCTAATTAAAATCTCCATTCGAGGAATGTCCTTCTGTAATTTCAAGGTACTTTCCACTATTCATGGAATGGTGTGGCTGTGCTGGAAAGATCTAGATCTATCATTTCGAATTCCCTCCAGTATACAGCGGCATGTTGGACTTCAGGATGCTTGATACGTGATAAGTTGATATATGTTGTCATTCTAAGAAAAACCTTCACTCAAATAATATTCTTCTTCAATTTAACGGTACGTTCTACTATCCATGGTCGCGTTGTACAGATCTAGATTCACCATTTCGAAATTTCTTCAGGATCCAGCGGCAAGGTGGACTTCAGTTTGGTTGCTTGATGATAAGATGATGTGAATGGTCATTCTAAGTAAAACCTCCGCTCAAGGCATGTTCTCCAATTTCACGGCACTTTCCACTATTCATGCAGCAGTGTGGCCGTATTGGGAAGATCAAGTTTGGACTTCCCTCCAGGGTACAGCGGTAAGGAAAACTTCAGGATGCTTGCTTGATGTTAAGTTGATATAAGTGATCATTCTAAGTAAAACGAATGCTCTTTTCCAATTTCACGGTATATGTTTATCCCCTTGGTTTAAATTAAAGTGTTTTCTTCTTTGAGGGTGCTATCCTATGACAGATATCTACGTCTGCCCTGCCAGTATACTCATAATTCTGCGGGGATGGAGAGATTTTTTCCGAGAAAACTATCCTAATGCGTCAGCTGACTTAGCTGTTATGGGATATTCAATCTGCAGTCACTTACATGTAAACATTACTTTAACTAGTTTTCACCCATTACAAGGCTCAAGTGCCACTCAAGGAAGAATGCTACGAATGAGTATTTTGTATGAGCTGAAGGTGTGTAAGTAAAACGTGTATTATTTACATGCATACTATTGTCCTCTTCTAACGTTTCGGCCAAGGGAAATAGCCTAGTTGGGCCGGTCAGTGCACCTGATACTTAGTTGTAACGTGGCGAGCAATAATTGACCAGTAATAAAATAAGATATAGATGAGATATACCTAACTTGAGCAGTGGAACAATCTAACTCTGTAGATTGAATAAAGTGTTTTATTGCATGTAAGATATCCTGATTAAGACCGGAGGTCATGACGGCAAAAACGTTTTGAAAATAACAATGATTATTTTACATTATTTACATTGTTCGACCTGCTGTTCTCATCTTTATTGCCATATTCACAACGTTTCGGTCTCATTTTAGTAATATAGACAGATCCTAGAGAAGGCCGGAATGTACAACGGCCGAAATGTCGTGAATATGACCACAGTTCGACCAATGTAAATAATGTAAATGATTACAATGCCTCATCTCAGTAATATAGACAGATTCTGAAGAGGACCACTACGTACAACGGCCGAAACGTTGTGAACATGGCACTAAAGATGAGGACAACAATCCGAACAATGTAAATAATGTAAATAATTACAATGCCTCATCTCAGAAATATAGAAAGATCCTGAAGAAGGCCGGGGCGTACAACGGCCGAAACGTCGTGATCATGACATTAAAGATGAGGACAAAAGTTCAAACAATGTAAATAACGTAAATAATTTCAGTGCCTCATCTGAGGAATATAGACACATCCTGAAGAAGTCCGGAGCGTACAACCGCCGAAACGTCGTGAACATGACAATAAAGATGAGAACAACAGTCCAAACAATGTATATAATGTAAATAATTACAATGCCTCATCTCAGTAATATAGACAGATCCTGAAGAGGACCACTACGTACAACGGCCGAAACGTTGTGAACATGGCACTAAAGATGAGGACAACAATCCGAACAATGTAATTAATGTACACAATGACAATACCTCATCTGAGAAATACAGACAGATCCTGAAGAAGATCAATGCATTCAACGGCCGAAACGTTGTGAACCTGGTAATAAAGGTGAGGACAGCAGTCCGACCAATGTAAATAATGTAAATAATTACAATATCTCATCGCAGAAATATAGACAAATATCGATAATTAGAACAACATCCACATAAAAATAATGTAAATAATATATAACTCCTGATCCTTGAAATTCAGTACGAATTTCATTTTATGAGGATATATATGAAATATAAGAGTTGACCCTAGATTTATTGGATTAATATTGTAGTGATTGGGTAAGTATACTCTCGGGATTATGTTTCATATAGAATTAAGATACATAGCTCGTCAGAATAGAAATAGTGATAGATTAGTGAGAGGTTTGCAATGTTTCACACATCACTGCCTTTATATACCAGGTGTAACAGCAAAATTGTCCAAATTGTGAAAAAGCAAGTGATAATTGTCCATCCTACAAAATATTTAATATCTAAAAGAACGCTAAACTGAGTTTCTCCCCTTCCATATTTTCAGATAAGTCGTTTAGCCATCTTGATACCATTTGTCGTTAGAATCACTGAAAAATCCTTAGAGTTATTCAGTTAGAAAGATAACAGTGTCAGTCCCACTATATCTTCCCAACTGAACAATGGTGAGAGGAAAAGCAGCATTCATGCATGCAGTAATGGCAACAACATTCATACTCTGGCTTCCATTTCAAAGTCCCTTTAAGAACCATTAAGAGAACAGTGAATAAGTTTCAATAATGTCGGAGCAGTAGAGAGGAAAACTGGATCAGGTGGTCACAACAGCAAGAGGGATTATGATTTCAGCTTACAGCTAAATACATTTTTATTGTTCAAAATTCAATACTGTTTTAAATGCCTCGGAGATTTCCAGTAAGATATCTTTAATCATTACTAAAATGCAACGGTTCGAAGCTTAATCTTTAATCTTTAAACTGTTGGATAATTTTGCTGTTACACTGTTTGGACAATTTTGCTGTTACAGTCAGTATACTCAGAGTGTAAATTATAATTTTTAAACAGTTTGTAAAAAAAGCGTTAGCGATTATTATTTATTTATTGAGGAACCTTAAAAAAGATGTCATTATTTAAGCAATTTTTTAAGCAATTATATTTAAAATATGAAAGCTCTCTCTCTCTCTCTCTCTCTCTCTCTCTCTCTCTCTATATATATATATATATATATATATATATATATATATATATATATATATATATATTAGTGATATCTTTCAGTGTCGGATCACCATAAATCTGCGCCTGGGGAGTTTCGATTTAACTGGTAGTAGTAGCTCCATATGGGAGTCACAGCATCGATTTTCCTAATCACACTCCCACGACATTTATCTCCAGTTTTGCCTCGTTACAGTTTTCTCATCGAGTGTGTTTTTCCTCAGCGGCAATCCCCGGGACTTTCTACTTCTCGCTGCAGCCCTCTATATAGTTTCTGCCTCTTGCTCTTCAATCCCCCGACATCCAGGTCCAGTGCCATTATGTCTCTTTTGCACACGTCTTTGAAATGAAGATATGCTCGCTCTCTTCCGTCTGACTTAAGGAATGATAATGCTGGAGCAGGGCTAAGAAGATGGTTCCTGAGAGCGTGTGAGAACATCAGTGTTGATGTCCAGAAAGCATGTCAGATTGCAAAGCTGGAAACAACGTTGAGAAACCACCATAGACGGTAGCAGAGGCTCTGGGTCTCGCCGCTATAAATCAGTTTGCTGAGGACATAAACCCTGTATACCGCAACCATAAATTTTTGTGTTTTCGTCCAATATCTTCTCATTATTAGACAAACCAAATAATGCCTTATTCACTATGGAATAATAATAATTTCTACGTCAGCAAAACAATAATAATGAGAATTTCTGGCTCAAGCCTCATTCAGATAAAGAAACACACACACACATATTTATATTAGTGTCTGAATCATCTTCAAGAAGCGAGAGCAAGAACTAAAAGGTCAGCCAATCTAACAGCGATCTCATCTCACAATCCTCACACTTGCTCCATATGTGGCCTGCTTTATACATCAGTAGCGTGTCTTAAATTCTACTTAAGATTATCGCACAAAATTTCGTAACTGAATCAATAAGCTGACAGATCCTCATACGTCGAAACCGGACGGCAGAGTCCATTATATATATATATATATATATATATATATATATATATATATATATATATATATATACTGGTAAGATGAGAACGAATAGAGTACAATTCTAACGTTCGTAATATTTAATTTAAAATATGGTTCAATGCAAAGTACATCCATATCCTTTATTTTAGAAAAAAACATGTCAAAATCGCTACACAATTGCAGTCGTGTTTGGTTACGTATCAACGCATCTCATCAGGCGATTGTAATTTACAACTGCCTGACGAGATGAAAAACACTCTGTGAATTAAAAAATTATGGTTATGAAAGAGAGTTAGTTATGTGCCATGCGTGATACAAGCTTAGGTGATCATGTATCTTTTGATACATGACTGACGAGGCATATTTTTTCCCGCAGTAGGTAGCCATTTCTTTCTGCGGTGGACCAGTTGCCATCCAAGGCTATAGACTGTCCTGCTATTTACTCATAGCTGGAGGGAGAAGGAGGGAATTCACACCTTTCTCAAGGATATTAGCACGTAAGTGAATGTAATGTATTCAACTGGAATACGAACTCTGCTCTCCGATTCCTCAATCCATTATATTTGTAAATGTTTTTTAAGAAATTACACGTTAAGTATTTTAAAGTTTGCTTTAAAATAAATACTAAGTTTAAAAATACATAAACTGTATTTTTTTTAAATATTACAATTATAACAGCAATGTTTTAAAATGCTTAAATTGTAATTTAAAAAAAATGATCCTGGGATTAAATAAAAATAAACAAAATATGTTTAAATTATTCATCTAAACACAAGAATAAAAAAATCAAATTAATTATCTATTATAAAAAATTTAAGACAGCTAACCTTATCCTAAAAACTAACAACCCACCAGCTAAGTCAAAATTACAAAGAACGAAGATTATCTATGAGTTCAAATTCCCCCTTGAGAATTGTGTTCCTGATCAAACCGGAATCATAAATAATTACATCGGTTATACAACCACATGCTTATCCAGACGTCTTACGTTACACCTATATGATCACAGCTCCATTAGAATTCATTTAAACACACACACAAATTTACCAGACTCCATTAAGAACATACTAGTAGAAAACACAAATATAATAACTGCATCCACCTGCAAAAAAGACTAAAAATAATGGAATCTTTAATAAGAAAAAAGGCAACTCTTAACAATATTAACTTCGAACAAGGCCACAATGTGCTAACCGTATTCGGAAATTAAAAACATCCTTACCATACACTAAGACATACACAGAACGCACACACTCAATTAAGCTGAAAAATCTAATCATTCTTGATAATGGCTAAAGGTATAGCCGAAAGCGCTCGGAAATATAAAACATTTGGACATTTCTTACACACCCTTTGTCCAGAAAAGAAAGCTCTCGTTCGATCACAAGAAAAATCAAATAAAAACTTAACCGTAGTACCTTGTCTATCGTTTGTAATGAAACATATATATATATATATATATATATATATATATCGCATTTTATGTACACTATTTACATAATTCGGACTATTGTCCTCATCTTTGTCGCCATATTTATTACAACTTTTCGGCCGTTGTACGCTCCGACCTTCTTCAGATAGTTGGAATGTCGAACTGAACACTTCATTTCGCTTGCTAGTGTAGACTGTTCTAGTTCCACGTGACATGTCTAATGGATGGTAGTTATCAGTTATCTGCTGTTAATTCCCCACTCCAAGTCCTCCACTGCCTTAACCGGGTATTGAACTCACACTCTTTGTGTTCTGTCACTGGATCTAAACAACGCCTTTATCCACTGTGTCATATGTCCTTGAGGAATTATAGACAGATACGCATTTTATGTTTGTATATTAATTGGTGTGAATAGTTAAGTAATGAGCAATATTTGGTTGGAAGAACATCCAAGATGCTTTAAACCACAAATAAATTATCTGAAACATCAATAAAAGATTTACGAATGAATTCTATATTCTAAAGTTAAACCAAGTCATGACTGTGCGAGCGATTATCTCTCACTCTTATGCAAAGTAAGGATAAAACGTGAAGAAACGAAAAACAAAGTTAAAAATACGATACAAGAAACTGATGCACAACAGAGTTAAGAACAAAAAGTTGAAAGACGTCAAGAATTTAATGTTGAGGGACATATGGGAAAGACGTGTAACAAAAGCAAGTCACCCTAAGGGAAGAGAAAGAAAAAAAAATGAAGTGTATGACAGGTGAATATTCCTTTCTGATGATGGAAAGACAGTTAAGAATTAGCGCAGAATATACGATGTTAGTTAAAAACATTAGGAATAAGCACAAGAAATAAAGATTGGCTCAATGAGAATAAGTAATAAAAAATGCAGAACATAGTCTAAAAAGATAGACGTAATATATGGGAAAAGCATGCTCTTCGGTGGGATGCATAATAGCGGCAAAAGAAAAGAAAGTAGACCCAAAAAGAAAACCTAGGTTCTCCTATAGAAGTTTGTGAGGGAAATCGAGAAGAAAGGACAAGACAACAGTTTAAAGAAGTCAGAGCGATGGTTGTTAGCAAAAGTCACAGAGAAAGATACGAGGTACGAAGCGGAAACAAACCAAAGATCAAAGAAATAGAAATAATTCAGGAGTTCTTTTTTTAACAGAGGCAATATCTGAGACCGAAATCCGAAAAGCGCATTGGAATAAGGAAAGGATGCCTTCCGAAAGCTAAGTAAAGTATTAAGAAAAAAAGACCATTTCTGATAGAAACAAAGAAAATAGTACTGAACTATGCAATATCTGTCCTCCCACATAGCAATGAATGCCGGACAATCTCATCACAGTGACTTGAGGCAACAGAAACGTGGTTCTACATAATGCATATCAAGAATACCATGAACTGAATTTCAAGGGAAAGACAAAAAGGGCACTTAGACTTACAATCAGAAAGATAAAGCTGGAAATGAGGAAAGACGGCTTAGAATATTTGACGCTCACAGGACATAATGAAGTCAAGAGAGACAGAAAAAATGACCAAGGAATCTCTACAATGTGTTTGTGCAAATATTTGGTAGAACAAATATTAGGAGAGATAGCAAAAAGAAAAAAAAATCTTTCCCAGTGCTATAAAAGGGGGGAAATTGTGGCGAGACATGATCGTCCACGTCCTGAATGGACGCAGCCTATAAAAGAAGAGAATTACAAATTCAGAAAATTCTTCCATAGCCATAGACGAAAGAAACCTATGAAACATAAAAACAATACAAGAATCTGTAAAATTAAAATCTGAATTAAGATCGCCATTGGCCAAGACGAAACAGAACAAAGGAACAGGGAAGATTAGATTGTAATCGATTTCATAAGAAATTTAGAGGATATTGGAATTAATAATAAAATTACAGAATGAGCTATGTAAATATAGAAATATCTTTCTGTAAATGAAGACATTTGACAGTGTAAGTAAAAAAAAAATCCTGGTAATATTAGACTGGTTTGATTTATCTGTCTATATTTCTGAGATGAGGTATTATGTACACTATTTACATTATTCTGACTATTGTCCTCATCTTTGTCGTCATATTTATTACAACGTTTCGGCCTTTCAGTATCTGTCTATATTTCTGATATGAGGTATTATGTACATTATTTACATTATTCTGACTATTGTCCTCATCTTTGTCGCCATATTTATTACAACGTTTCGGCCTTTCAGTATCTGTTTATATATCTGAGATAAGGTATTATGTACATTATTTACTTTATTCGGACTATTGTCCTCATCTTTGTTGCCATATTTATCACAATGTTTCGACCTTTCAGTATTTGTCTATATTTCTGAGATGAGGTATTATGTACACTATTTACATTATTTGAACGATTGCCCTCATCTTTGTTGCCATATTTATTACAACTCCCAACACATTGTACAGTAGATAAAGGCATTAGTTAGATCCAGTGACAGGACCCAAAGACTGTGAGTTCAATACCTGGTTAAGGCAGTGGAGAACTTGGAGAGGGGAATTAACAGGATATAACTGATAACTGACATCCATTAAATATAGCACGTGTAACTAGAACAGTCTACTGCAGGGACCGAAATAATGGATTCAGTTCGACATTCCAACCACCTGAAGAAGGCCGGAGCGTACAACGGTCGAAACGTTGTTGTTTGATGTAGTTAAACGCGCCAAAGATGATTAGAAAACCTAAAAGGATTTATTATTGGAGAACATAACCTTACCAACATAAGATACCGGCTTTACGGCTACATCATGTTGAAACACCGGTTACCGTACGATCATAAAAGTTAAGCAACTTCGAGCCTGGTCAATACCAGATGATTGATCGCTTGGGAATATAAGGTAATGCAAGATTGGATGTGCAGATGGTGTAATGGTCAATGGCTTGGAATTATTAATTTACGCGTAATATCTTTGAGGAAGGTATGAATCCAGCTCTCGTACCCCAAATATGGGTTAATTAGTATGAAGTGTGTCCCTATTATTATTTCCCAAAATGAATAAAATTATGTACGAAATATTTAGATTTCGGCATTAAATAATATTCAAATGGTTTCTATGCCGCTAAACTAAAACAACTTATCAACATAGATACAAAGAACACTTACACTTAAAATCAAGAAAAGACAGATAATTCCTTGACACATAATGAGAAACGTGGGCTCGGAAAACTCAATCGTCACGGGACATATTGTAGGCAAGTGAGATAGAAGAAAGCAGCCAGTCACTTACCTGTTGAGCTTGTGTGAACGAATCGAGGGTGGCGGCCTTAGCAAAGTGAGAAAAACTGCTCCGATACACCCGTAATAGAAAGTTGTAGATTGATTGTTTTATTTTTTTATGGCTTGTTAACCTTTTGAGATTATTGAAAGCTGAAACATATTTTTGGATTGTAAGACGGTTTTTAGATGGTAATGATTTTCTGATACATGTCTTAATATTTAACTGACATCTGAGAGAAGAGGATGAGTTATACCTTTTCAAGGGTATTTGCACATAAGTAAATATAATAAACCCGACTAGAATTTGAACTCGGATCTCGGATTTCACATTAAGAGGCTTTATCCATTGCACTTACATCACCTGGTGTTCCCCACTGTTCACCCATCTAGTTACTAACCAGGTTCAACTTTGCTTAACTTCGGTGATCGGACGAGAAACGGTGTCTTAAAGTGATATTGCTATAAGTCAGAAAGTTGTAGAGATCCAAGATTGCCTGTCCTGAATGGAAGTGTCACATTGAAGAAGAAGAATTCGATGAAAGCAAAAGAGACAATACTAGTTTCAGGTTACATAATGGGGGTGTCAAAATCAATCACTTCTAAAGGGTAACTTCTAAAACGCGAAGGCGACCAGTTTTTCGTCTACTCATCTACAATGTTCAAAATTGTCGGTAAAAAATCCTTCATTCAGAAAAAGCAGTTTGACAAAAGTAAGAGAACTTTCTTCCATATCTCAGAAGAACAATTTCTGTTTATTGTCGCACATAATGGGGGTCGTTATAAGATTCAACTAAGTAGTCTATCATAAAATCGACATTTGGATTACGAATGTAGACGTCTGTTTAACCACAAAAAATAAACAATACTCTATCAGTTTTACGCCATCACATAACAAGCTCCTTTGGTATGTCACCTCCAGGGATACATTGTCTTTCGAATTTCCACAATTTGATTAACAGCAGACTGCAAACTTGTAGCAGTGACCGAGATTAAACGAAGGCTTGTAATTCTTGGCATGTAAACTCATCAACTGGGCTCACTTTGTGTGCGAGGAAAATTACAAAGCGTAGAATTTGTTATCTCGTCAACTTGTAATGCTTCATTTATTCAGAAAAATAGGAAAATTCCCACAAGGTCTTGCGGTTGCTGGCATGGCGTCAAACTTCCGTTGTGCACGGAGTTAGGCATCGATTTTGACAATTCCAAATCATTCAACCTTAAACTAATTTCAAAGATACACGAGCAACAGACAAGTATTAACAAAGTTCTAAACATGTTACAATACGTAATATATATATATATATATATATATATATATATATATATATATATATATATGGTGCGATGGATAAACTGTCCATGACACAAAAATGAAAATAATACTGACATCACATTTTAACAGATATATTTACCAAAATGACACAAAAATATCTTGAAATACTAAAGAGTAAATTTATTCAGTACAATCGCCAATTGGCTTCAACCATAGCTTCCTGACGACTTCGGGATGTCCTTCATCTCTTCTGTACAGCTTCCATGTTTAAGTTGGTGAATGCTGTCATAATTTTTGCCTTCAGTTCATTTTTGGTGCTACAAGGAATTTAGTTGGTCTCTCGCTCAACTACAACCGACACATAATAATCAAGGGGATGAAAGTCTGGGGAGTTAGGTGGCCTGATGTAAGGGGTAATGTGGCCACAGAAATTGTCTGACAGGCATGACTGCTTGTGTGACATGGTGACCTGTTGCAAGACAAGGGTATTCCAGTAGCCATCCTCGTGACGCAGTGCAGCACTACCTCCTCAAGACACTTGATTTAGGCCTCCGTGTTGGGTCTGAGGCTTTGTGGGAAGGTGAATGGGGACATAACGTCGCCATCACTCGCGATCCCTCCAAACACCTTCGTAATCACTATTAGACGCATCCAACTCTTTCCCACACATGCAAGAAATTAAAAATATAAAATGTCGACAATTTATCTATCGAACTATATATATATATATATATATATATGAACAGTGAAGTCAACTCTTCGAGAGGCTGTTTCAAGCTAAGTGTTGACTTCATTGTTCACTTTTTATTTACACAAGCTCTATCTCTGATATTGAGCACTTTATCCCATAAATATATCATACCTTAAGACTATATTTCTTCATATATATATATATATATATATATATATATATATATATATATATATATATATATATATGAATTTACATGTATTTATTTATATTAGTCTTGTGTAAAAGTTGCAAACGTTATTCTTTTAAACTATTCCATGCTGTATATATATAGTCTCTAATTAAAAAAAAAACAAACCTTTGGAGCCATTTACATACACCTCATATGTATACAGTCAGTTGAAAATACATATTCCCTGTTTATCCCAAAAGGCAATCTTTCATCAGTGTACAGCGTGAGAGAACAATTACTTCAGTCGAAAGTTAGAATCTGGCCGTTGAAAAGTGGCATTAATGTTTCTCTTATCGAATAAACTCAATTTATATTCGGCCGCATAAACATGAAAATATGGCTGCCATTTGTGTATTTTATGGCTCTTACCAGTTATAAAATTGCTCATAAGCCTGTTTGATATCTGAATAACAATGTGACCGAAGCCTTTGTAGAGGACAATAAATATACAAGCACTAAAGGTAAATGTATTATTGGCCTGCTTTTCATTGGCGAATAAGTAGCCATATCATAAACTTTTCCTTCCAGAAATTTGTTTTGATTTCGATGTTTAACATATGGCGCATTTGAACTGTATATTTTAATAAATGCTCCTTATGAAGCAAAAAATCTTGTCTGAAGATTGAAATTAAAAAATTGCCAATATTTAATCAATTAATCCGATTATCCTTCTCAAATATTCAATCAATTAATCGGATTATCTTTCCCCAATTCCTTTCTATTTTTTGGAGTTAATAGTTTCCTCATTTCTACTCCTGGCAGTTGTTTTGTTTCCGTTTTGTACAGAAAATTTCTTATGCTGAATGATTCGTCGTATTATGGGTGAAATTATTACCTGGGGTTGGTCTAAAGACAACTTGCCGAGAGGGGATGATCTGAAAGAGAAAGATTCTTGCTTAAACAATTTGGGGAGATATTTTAAATTCTCGTGTAACTATCGTTTAGTGACTCGGGTTTTATTGTCGCTGTTTCTAACTGATTATTTTTATGAACTCCAATAAAAACTATAAGTGTTTTTCTCAGATTGAAACGGCATTGTGCTTTCTTGATATAAAGGCATCGGTGGCGAGAGTTTGAGCCAAAGTAAAAAAAAAAAACAGTTAAGATTTTCAAAGCTGATTTAAGAAATAAAGAAAACAGCTGACTTGTATCTTGAACGAAATACCGTATTCCGTGGCGTAAAAGGCAGAAATGTGTACACAACGTCTTTTTTTTCCTTTAACGAGTAAAACTTAAGCGAAGCTGGTGAAAAAACTTTCAGAAACGAAGTGGTTAACTACAAGAAAACGATGCAATTTCACAATAGACAACCAAGTCTTGCTTAAACGAATAGCATAGTATCAACCCTGAGTAGGCCATGAATTTTTGTCTAGAGGAAGCTTCTTTCCTGAAACGCCAACCGAGACAACAAATGGAACTCATGTACAGGATTCATAGCTAAAGGTGCTGGAAAAAATTGTCTGTTCATTGCAATGTACACGGGATTATTTGATTCGGGGTGCAATACTCTGTATTTACAAGGGCCAAATCGGTGCCCAAGTCTAATATTAGCCATTTCTCTCTAACCTTTCAGTCCATCAATGTCTCACACAAGTGGTTTACTTTCCAGCGCGTTTCCCAGTAACCATGATGGTTTCCCTTGATCTCTGTTTTAATTCTATGTAGTGTCATGCAGCACTACCCTCTTGGCAACTCTGATCATGCCGTCGTGGCTGATAACATCTCCTACTCCTCCCCCAGTAAAGAACCTCCTACCAACAGAACAACGTTCTTTTATCAACGAGCAGATTGAGACTAGTTCTGAGATTTCTATCGTGATGTCTCCTGGAATACTGTCTTTATCCTCCAAAGTTAACCTTGCCGTTGGTCTAAAAAAGGACCTGCAACCTGTGGTTGACTGGGGCAAGAAAATGGCTTGTAAATTTTAATGCCTCCAAAAGGAAACTACTTTCATTTAACCTCCCTGCTTTAGAGAAACCTTCCTTCCTTCTATCAGCATGGCTGATGCTCAACTTCACGAGAGCGTCTCTTTGTGCCTTCTTGGTCTCAGATTTTCCACTGACCTGAGGTGGAACAACTACATTGAATCAATAGTTACATCTACCGCAAGGAAAGCTGGTTCTCTGGGTCGCGCCAGAATGTTTTCCTCGTTCAAATCTACCATTTGCCCTTGCATTGAATACTGTTTCAATATATGGTTTTGTATGGCCGCTTCTCATCTCAAGTTTCTCGAAAAAAATCCATAGATGGAAAAGCTAGTGTCTCGACTCCAGTCACTTCTTCAGAGATATGCTGTAGGTTTTACCCTCAGTCTTTACTACAAATATTTTCATGGCAATTGCTTTGACGATTTTCACTGGTGCCCAAAATGGAATAATTTAAGCGTGCTACGAGGTTGGCATCTTGGTCTCATCCTTTTACTATCTAAACAGTTAAATGTAACCGCCTCTTCTACCCCAACGGCTTCTTCTCTCGCACTTCCCAACAGTGAAACACTTCTTCTTACTTGCTTCCCTGATAACTATAATTTTCAAAAATGTAAATATGTCAATCGACATCTTCTGATGCCTTCATCTTGATTCCTATCCTTTTCTTCATCCTTTCAACAAACAACCCTCTTTACTCTTCCTCTCACTCCCCGTTAACCCCTTGCATGCTAATGGCACAATTGCTTTGCTTATGGTGGAATGCTTAAAAAAAATGTTTTTATCTACCTTTCTGTATTACTGTTTTCCATATTGTATTTTTGTCTATGCTTTGCCGGCTTAAGGGATGTTTGTGGTTTAGCATATGCGCTAATTCTTTAAGTTTTCGTATTTTCCAATTATGTTCTCTGTCTATTATTTCATCTTGATCCCACAGGAAGCAATGATCTCCCTTCCCCCATTGCTAAGCCTTCAGCCTGTCGATATATGTCTGATCCCATTCCGAAGTATGTGGTTTGTGTACAGAAAGTCAACACCATCATCAAGTTGTCTATCTGGTATACTAGTCCGTTCCTAGATATAAGTGAGTCCGAGGTCTGTAGTATAGACACAAATCTTAAGACATTTTCATGACAAATATAGATTAATATTTACATTATTCGGACATATTTACATCGAATTATATTTACATTATTTACATAATTCGGACATAATGTATTCGCCATATTTATTACAACGATCCGGTTGGTTGAAATGTCGAACTGAACATTTTATTTCGCTCACTGCCTTAACCGGGTATTGAACTCATACTCTATGGGTCCTGTCACTGGATCTAACTAACGTGTATGAGTTTCTGGGTATTATAAACTTAATGTCTCAGCAACCATTTTTACCAGTGCTTATATTGCAATTTTTTGCTGTTATCATAGTCTGAATAATGTAAATAATGTACATAATACCTCATCTCAGGAATATAGATAGATTATATTCCTTGAGTAAATTTTTATTTTGCCTCTGTGATGCCATTTCGTGTTTGCTCCTGCTAAACCATTTCGTTCAATATCGGACCCAAGTATTGAACTCAAGACCTGAGCAAAATGATTTATACAAAATGTTATATCCACCACGCCACCATCCTAATGATATCAGTCGTTTGGTTTGAATATTATGGTGGATTTGTACCGTAGATAGTGTGATTTTTATTATCAGTTTTTTTTACGCAAAAAATTAGAGCAATTTCTTTCATGGGGTTAAAAAATATGCATTTCCGGTGACGGGTTGCACGTTTGGTCATATGTTTACTGCTGGGGTTAAAATTAATTTTAAAAATTCCAGGGATCGAGCTACACATGAAGTCGACTTATACACGAACATATACGTAAACATTATTTATTGTTTTTGCTTTTTTTCATTCAAAACTGTCATATAGGAAGAAAATGAGTAGCTACCGACACCGAGGTTAGAGCGTGACACTCTGGATTTATGAATACATGTTTTCCGCCAGGTGTAGAAATAGCGGTGTCAGCCTACTGACTGCAGTTATTCTTGAGTGACTATTGAGTGGAACTATCCAGTTGAATTAGTGTGAATTATTGTGCGTAGATGATTTGGGGTTTTCATTTAGGATTTACCTAGCGAAAAATGGTTAATTATATTTGGTTGACTTTTACTTCTTTGTTAAGGAATTATTTACGGTAAATTTTATCTTAACATTGAAGTCTTGAGTTATAATTAATTATTAACGGCCGCCGTAAGTCGCAAAAAAGCTTTCTACAATGAAACCGGGGTTATTTTTATTAGAAAATTTCTACAATTGTCAAGAGTTCCAGTACATTTTTATCACTTCAGAAATTTGGATTTAAATCCTAGGAAATTCAAATGGCCTTGACCTGCACCAAAGTGAATGGTTGGTTAATTTTATTTATTCATTCCTTGTTTTTACTGTTCATTATTCACTCAGTGGTCAGAGCAAGGAAGAATGATGACCCAGATTCAATGGGTACAACTTGTGCCCTAGATCAGATTTCCCCATCAGTAAACAAAATGCTCTGATTTAATTTCGCTATTCAAATCTTCTTCAATTTCACTAATATATATATATATATATATATATATATATGAAAAATATAGTCTTAAGATGGGCTATATTTATGGGACAAATTGCTCAATATCAGAGATAGAGCGTGTGTAAATATAAAAGTGAACATAGAAGTCAACACTTAGAGGAGGCAGTCTGTTTCATGCTATATGCAATCCTCAGGCCTGACGATTGCATATAGCATGAAACACACTGTCGCCTCTAAGTGTTGACTTCTATGTTCAGCTTTATATATATATATATATATATATATATATATATATATACGTGTGTGTGTTTCCCAGACTCTCTCTCTCTGTCACACTTTAGATATAAAGCAGAAGCACCAAACCAAATGTTGCAGTAATATTCAATGGATAGACCTATGGTAGATTTATAAATATATAAGATAGATTCCGTAGAGAAAAATTGTTTTGCAACTTTGGGGAGAATAATTATCTTGCACGACATAGTGAATCAACTTTTCTGGCAGCAGACTTAGCAATTGTTTCGATATAATCGTTCCTATTGAGTGGAAATCATTAGAATGTGAAAGCGAAATGAATTATTCTTACCGCGGGACGACACGCAACGCAACGCAAAAAAAAACAAAAAAACAAAACTGTATTTATTCTGGAAAAAAAACCAACATTGTTATAATTCGGTGAATTTCCTAGGAATAACCTGTATTCAGGTCCCACCGACAGGACAAAGCCAATAAGGACCTAAATCAATATTGTAGCTGATAAATACTTTCTAATGGAGAAGTTCTCATTTCAGGCTTTTGTTTTTGGTATTTACTGAGATTTTGATATTGATCACTTACAGTGGACTGGCCCTACTATAGTAGCTAAGATAGAATACTTTGGCAATCACTACTCCATCGTAAGATAGCATTAATTTTCAAGTAATTATCTCGTTTTGTAATATCTTTGTCTCATGACTAATAGGCCCCACCGTAGAGTATATGACTACTGCCCTCAATACATTAGGTGTTACTGCTGTGGTTTATGTAACAAATTGCTTTTTTTTAACGGGACAAGGTTGCTAGCAGAACGCTCAACCAGTTTTGAATTTAGAGTTCTCCTAAACTGGTTACCAACGAAGGCGGAAAATTCCATTCTGTATTAACACTTAACTCATAGCTGGGGGAGAAGAGATTGATCCATATGTTTGGCAATGTTATTTGTGTTTAAGTGAATGTAACGTATTCCACTCGGCTCTTCGAATTCACATTCTCATCTAGACATCCCAATTGTTTTATAACAATATCCGTTATTTGTTGCGTTACAGTAGGAATCCTATCTTACCTGGATTTCCTCTTTGAAACGTTTCTCTTTATTTTATAATACCGCCTGATTTCCCTCAATCGGATCAAATTAATAGAGAGTCTTTTAATTCAGTAAATGCTGCCGCCAGCAAAATCAATCTGTACTTATTTACCGTTTATGACAATCCACCTCATAATTGGAACCTATTTTTGTTTTCATTAACCTTGTTGAAAATATTTGTTGCTCTTGCTTACTACGAAAACAAGGAAATTCAAAGAAAATATTTAGAAAGTTTACTAAAGAGACAAGAAACGAAAGAGTATTAAAAAGAAATCAAGCACTAATTTCCAAAATTAGAAGACGCTATTCAGTGAGAATGAAGTGTTCATTCAAAGTGAAGCCGTCTCTTTTCCCGCCTCAGACATTGCAACCGCTCAGTGTAATCTGTCCGGTTGACCTATTGTCACTAAACAGTGAAAATAGGTCTTAGTAATGAATTGAATCACTAAAAACTTTACCAGATCAAAGATAAATCTTTCCTCGAATAATTTGAAGCACATACGATCGCTTCTTTGAATTTTCAGATAGTGTACGTAATAAAAAAGATAGAATATTGGAATAGCCAGTGATTCTATAAATCTCCTGTACTCATACAACTCCTTCAGCTTTCAGGATGGTTATAATGAATCACTTTAATTTTAAAAGGCATTAAAAGGGTTTAACGAAAGTACTCTCTATTAATCGATGCTAACCTCCAGGATAAGGACCTTTTGCGTCTCCTCGAGTTAACGTTTTCTAACTGACATGAAATGCATAGATTATATTGATTCAATTGCTATGTCTGTAATTATGAAAATTGGTTCGCTGTCTCGTGCTAGACATCTTTCTCGTCAGAATCTGTTACACATTTCTAAGTTTATCATTTGTCAATTCATTGAATTTTGCTGACACATATGTTGATTCTGCGATGTATTTAGAGATTCTTAATAAAATACAAAAAAGGAATCTTCAAAAATTATGTCATAACCTGGCATCTCGGCTTCAGTCATTTTCCCCACTGTCGTAATGTAGCTTCTTTGCTCATCTTGTATAAATACATTCATGGTAATTGTTCTAATGTACTTTCCAACTTGGTACCTTACCATTTCTAATTTAAACGGAGTAATAGATTGGCCCCAATGTCTCATCATTTTACAACTTGAGTGCTTAGATGTAATCGTAAGTTCTATTCTAAAGGTTTCTTCTGTCGCACTTCCCTCTTGAGAAACTTTCTTACGGACTCTTGCTTTCCAGTCATCTTTGATCTTCAAAAATTAAATGCAACAATGTCAATTGTTAACTTCTGTCTTCTTAATTTCTGTTGTTTTAGTGGATTCATTGCCATGTTTGGGGTGAAAAGATTCAGGATAAAGAACACTTGGAACTCTGATTATTAAAATCTCTCTATCTATATATTCACACACACACACACACACACACACACACACATATATATATATATTTATATAGGATGTCCATAAAGTTCGTGTGCACTTTAAAAAATTATAACTTTATTTGTATTTGCGATAAAAATAATCTGTAAAAAATGTTATAAAGTTTAATGTACCTAGTTTTAAGTATAGCTAAAATAACTAATGTGATTTCAGGCATTACTGTAAATCAGTTGGCAAATGTTTTCCGTGAACTGCAAAATCGTATTACCCTTTGTATTGCTAATGATGGAGGACATGTAGAAACTTAAATAAAATTTCAATAAAACTTTAAAAATATAGATTTCCTACTTTCTAATACTTTTTACAAATTAAAGTAAAATTTAAAGTGCGAAGTAAGTTTATGGACACCCTGTATATATATATATATATATATATATATATATATATATATATATATATATATATATATATATATATATATATATACAGAGAGAGAGAGAGAGAGAGAGAGAGAGAGAGAAAGATAGATAGATTGATAAAAAATTAGAAAGATTCTGTACAAAAACTTGTTTAGACTAAAATGAGAATTGAAAAAAAGCACCTGATATTCAATATAGTGATATTTATTTATAATATATGAATTTTTATAGAGAAGAATTAAAATTAAAATTTGTTACTTAAATTAAATTTGCTGTTTTCCTTTTTTAATTTAGCAGGTTTCGCTTAGCTATTCATTTTTTTTTAACTCTTTCTATCTACACGTGTTGATGCTTATGTTTTGAACAAATGAAAAATAAAAAATGAAAACAAAGGAGCGTACCTGGCTATATATATATTTATGGTAAGGAGAATTTGGTTTGAACTTGTTGAAGAAAGATGTTTCCTTAATCCGCATTTGTTCATTGGTTCTGTAGTCGCATTAATAGAATGGAAAGACGCTAACATTTAGCAGATTATTTTCTCCTCATTCCTCTATATGTTGGCTAAGGGGTATTTTTCTGGTGTGGGGATCCTTAATTTGTTGGCAATGAACTGCCATCCTTTGCCGGAGTGAGTGGCCAATATAATGTTCGTGGCAACCTTTGCGTGTAATTATGCATATTAAATTCAGTGAGTTGCACGAGAAATCATTTTGAGCTGAAATTCATGGCCCTCTAATAGGTGGTTGCATATCCCGCAAAGTGGTCGGTTACATTTTTCACCTGAGGGTCTTTAATTGTATTCTGCAGTTTTCATTAATCAGTATCATTTTTAGTGATTTAGATTTTATGATTGAATATTTTTGGAATAGGATTTACATTTTTTATTTTTGTCCTTTAGTAGGAGTGGTAGAATTAGTTGTATGTTTGTGTTGATTTCTGTGTTCGTTGGGTGGAAAGTTGCGATATAAGGGATGAGCTTTTTTTTTTCTTTTTGTTTCCCGGAGTGTTTGGATGTCAATTTGTTTTGCTTTTTCAATAACAATGTCAATGAAACTTTAGGGGTATTCTTCTCTGGAAGTATATATATATATATATATATATATATATATATATATATATATATATATATATATGTATGTATCTTTTTAAACATTTAGCTACAGTTGCAATCAGTCTGTTACAAAAAGATCTTTCTTTGATCTGACACGGTGACCTTTGGATACTCTCGATATTTACTTCAAGCGACTAAAGATAACGCAACAAATTTAAACACGTGACACGTGGACTAACACATTTTACCGTTATAATTTTAATATCTGCGGTGCCAGACCCCATAAATATCTGAAAAGTGGCTTTAGAGAAGAAACGGTAGGAACCAGTGCACGAAATTAATTAATTTTAATTGATAGATTTAATGAAACATTTCTCCCTTTTAAAATGATGATGTCAAAGAGTTTCAGGTTTTCTCCTCCCCATTGTTTTAGCTGTCGAGTTAACACCCTAGACTCTTTCTCTTTGGTCAATACCGACTATTATAAAAGACCTTACAGCTAAATCTTTTGCAAAGAACTTTGAATCTAACTCTACATTAAATGACAAGGGTCACCTCTTACCTGACGCTCATTTCACGAAACAATTTCCCTAATTCAGCTCAAGAAATCCCAGACAAATCAAAAGCCTTGACTCTACGAAATTTACCAGCCAGAATAAAATTTCAGCCATCATTTTTAAGAACATTAGCCCAGAATGATCCACAATTCTGGCAAAGTTGTTTAACCTTTGCCTGAATGAGAAGTGTCTCTTTCGTTTAAGGAAAGTACCCGCTGTATGCTCTATTTTAAAGTAGGCGTGCAAGCGGCCATCCTCTTTGCAATATCGCCTCATCAATCTACTTACTGTCATCAGAAAACTTCTTGAGTTTATTATCAACAAGAAGGTTTCAACAGAAACAATCTTCTGGGCAAGAAAAATGGATTTCGCGTTTTCTAACCACTACAAAACTGTATATCTTCAGTATCTGTCTAAATTTTTGAGATTATTATGTACACTATTTACATTATTCGGACTATTGTCGTCATCTTTGTCGCCATATTTATCACAACGTTTCGGCAGTTGTACTCTCCGGCTTCGAAGTGAACCCTTTATTTCGCTCACTGTGGTAGACTGTTCTAGTTCCACGTGCCATGTTTAATGAATGTCAGTTATCAGTTATCTCCTGTTAATTTCCCTCTGAAAGTTCTCCACTGCCTAACACTCCTTGGGTCCTGTCACTGGATCTAACTAACACCTTTATCCACTGTGCCATGTGTCCTTGAGGACATCTGGGTATGAATTTTTGGGTATTATAAACCTAATGTCGCCAGCAACCATTTTACCAGTGCTCATATGGCAATTTTTTTGCTGTTATCATACATGTTTTTACCAGAGCTCATATTGCAATTTTTTGTTGTTATTATCGCTTTTCTCTTATTACTGGTTCACATATTGCATTCATTTCTATGCTTGGTCGGCTCAGGAGATTTTTGTGGTATAGTATATGTGCTGATTCCTTAAGTTTACTAATTTTCCAATGGTGTTCTCTATGATCTCAACTTGATCCCACAGAGGACGGTGATCTCCCTTCTCTCTCCATATGTGGTCAGCTACACCTGATTTTTCCACTTCCCTTCGTGTTACAGCTTTCTGGTGTTCTTGAAGCCTTACCTTAAGAGGGTGCCCTGTCTACCCTTTATATATCTTTCGTTGTAATAAATATGGCGACAAAGATGAGGACAATAGTCCGAATAATGTAAATACTGTACATCTTGTTTCATTAGGTGAGGATTCACGATGCGACTGAAATGTTTTATTTAGAAATGCAGTTATCGAAGCATGCGTCATTCGGAAGCTTAACATAAAAGGTATAAAATAATTTTCATGTAGAGAAAGAAAGGAATATAAGTGATTAAGAACAGCGAGATGGAAAGAGAAAAAATGGTGGCGTGGCATGGAGGGAGGTTATATAAACCAAGAAAGGATAAAGCCAGCCAATGAAATTCCGTCGATTCTTATATATGTTGGGGGTGGTCATTTTAGTCAACACTTTACGCCGAGAGTCTGTTTCATGCTTATACGCAATCGTCAGGCCATATATGTTGTGTTCTTGCTCGAGAATTTATATATAACCGAAACAGACTATCAACGCTGGCTGTTAACTTCAATGTCTATTTCTATATTTATACAGGCTCTACTCCTGATGCAGCGCACTTTAACCAATATATATAGCATATTTAAATCTATATTCTATCATATATATACATATATATGTATGTATGTAAGTATATATATATATATATATGTGCGTGTGTATATATACATGTATATATATATATGTGTGTATATATATATATGCAGGTATATATATATATGTGTGTGTGTGTGTATTCTGTTTAAACGTTATTTTAATAGGCAAAATTTATTCAAGTGAGTGCTCTGTTTTTGAAATAAACAATAATAATTATATTTACCTGCCCAAATGTCCATGAAATTTCGTAAAAAATATGTTTTCTTCAAAAGGAATCGAACCATATAGGACACAGGTTCGAGGACCTGATACACCTGAATACGCATATTTTCTACGAAATTTCTCGGAGATTCAGGCCGGTAAATGTAATTAATGCTATTTATTTAAATAAAACAAAAGGAGGACTTGCATCGTATCCATAAAATAACGTATAAACAGAAAGTATATCAAACAATTTCATAATATATATATATATATATATATATATATATGATTTTTTTTGCTATTCTCTGCCAGCCACAATGATGGAGAAAGCATTACCTCGAACCATTGCCCGTGAGACACGCTGCAAAAGCCACTCCGTTTCGCGAGGCTCGTCCCTTAATCGAGACGCCATACCGCCAAAGGAACGCCATCGAACGAGGGCCAATAACCCCAGAAGTTTCCACTGCCACAGAAGTAAAAAAAAAAAAAAAATCTATCAGCAAGAGAAGAATATTTAACTATTTTTTTTTAATCTCTGCGTGCTGGGCGACGGACCCCGGCTCAACCTCGCAACTGATCAAATTATCGGCCGAAAATGTATCCGCACAGTTCGCATCCCAAATCAACGACTTCCAAAACTGCCAATGACTAGAATGGAAGCCATTGAGCACTCACGCAAAGGTTCTCTCAAGTGATTAATTAGAGCAGTTTCGTTTTGGAAGTGCTGAAATTAAAATCTGGAGCTAGGATTACTTCTCGACCATCCCAAAATCAAGGATTTAAGGCCTAACAATATTATTTATATAATGTTTTTTTTTTGCAATGTTTTTCTGAAACATTTATTTTTTTATACTTTGTTTTCTACAGGACTGTCTATTTTGGCCAATAATTATCGTTGTTTGCCCGGATGTCGCGCTTCAAATTTATTTCTGAAAACACCGGTCTCCCTCTGCATAAATAGACACAGTAAAACGGAACGAACAGGAAGTCCGGTGCCGAAACGGATGTCATCAAAAACGCAACACAGATTGCTTATGGCGTCGACAAAAGAAGGCTACTAAAAATGTCACCTCATAAAATTCAGGCATATAAGAACACATTCTCTCGTTTTAGTTTGCATGTGGACACGGTGAAACACGAACAAATACTCGCCAGTCGATAAGTAATTATTAATATTTTGTTATGTCTTCAAAGAGTGAGAAAATGCCGAGACAAGTTATTATATGCTACGTGAATAACGGTACATAAAAATTCACTGACATTCGAAAATAAACATTTTTCCAAACCCGGATATTCTTGCTGTTTTGATATATAGCAAAAACTTTTTAACATATTTCCTCTTATCATATATATATATATATATATATATATATATATATATATATATATATATATATATATAGTTGTATATTTAGGCAACAGTCCGTTTATGCATGTTTCATTAAAAACGACAGCCAAGGTACTACGGTTAAACTTTTTATTTAATTTTTTTCATATTCGAACAAGAGCTTTCTTTTCTGGACAAAGAGTGTGTAAAAACTGTCCAAATGTTTTATAGTTCCGAGCGCTTTCGGTTATACCTTTAGCCATTATCAAGGATGATAATTGCGTGCATTATGTGTATGTTCTAGTGTGTTGTGGAAATTTTTTTTAATTTCCGATATATATATATATATATATATATATATATATATATATATATATATATATATATATATATATATATATATATGAGGTGCTACTCAAAACTCTCATACATAATAATGAATGCTACATATACGGCAAATTAATGTCTACCTGTGTAGATCAGCGAAATTATTAATAAAGTAAATGTCTCTCTCTGAAGAATGCAGTTTCCATTCCTGGCGAAAGATATATATTCTTTGATTAGATTTTTAAGCATCTACGGTATTAGACGTTAATTTACCTTTTGACGTAAAAAACGGGCATGTCTTCTACAAACACGGTGATGTGTCTCCACTAAAATAACATCTCTTCCGAATTGTTGCTTCCCTTCGACCTACAATTGTCAAAAATTTGCATTCAACGTCAATCGCCATCTGCTGTCTTCCTGAACTCCTGTTCTTTATTCTCCTTTCTCTTCATTAAAGTCTTCTCATCATCTTCCACTCCCAGCAATCATCTGTGCCTTAGATTCATTTTCGCCTGCCTTGGAGTGAAATGATTGAACTAAATAAATATAAACACATACGCATGTAAATCTATAGTCTAATTGTGAAAAAGGCTGTTATTTTTTTCCACAAAATCTTTTCTATTTCGACATAATGTGTTTTTTTTTTTTTGTTTCAGTCACCCTTACCCAGTCCGACTCCATGAATCTCAAATATCAAACATAGATGACTCATTTTCGGGGACATGAACGTTTATAATTGCTCGGGAATTATTTACCGCCATATCAGTGTTTGGTCTCATCATTCAGTCACTAGAACCTATTCTTCCAATTCAGTCTGCCTGCTTCAGTTCTCTCCGTTTCAATGTCACTGCCTAAATACCTACAACGCGACATCACTATTAGTCAATTTGACCTTTGACCTTTGAAAACCATCCCCAGCCCTAGCTGCTTTCACTAAATTTGCTGCTAACCTGCGTTTGATTTATCCTATTTTTCAGACCGGTTGCTGGCTCCAAGACAACTCTCTGACATTTCCCAAACCGAAGTTGCCACCAGCGCCAAAAGGAACTGCCACTGATTACAATCCAAAGAGTTCCCTTACTCTTCAGGGCTCCACTAATTTTCACAAATTGTCTCTCTGTACAGGAGATTTTCCTCTAAATTCTATCTAAATCTAATGCTAGCATCGATCTATTGAATTCAATTTCTAATAATCGATCTTCCATCTATATATAGTAATTATATAAAACAATTCGAATAAAATAACCAAATCCCACCGACTTCGCTTGTTACTATCCATTTCAATGAATATACTGTTTTCGGTGCTAAAGCTGAATTAGTTAAATGACGTTTCATAAGCTTCTATTTATTTTTAGTATATTAGATTCGGAAAGCATTTATTTTGACATGTTTCTCTGAACAAACAGCGCCATTAGAAAAGAATGTATTTTATTTCAACCAAATCTACATATTCGCGAGACAAAATGTAATTTCCGTTAATCATATGAAAACTGGACTTTATTTTATTTTAACTCTACCCTTTTTTAAATTACATTTTACTAATTTCAACTCAGTTTATATTTGTTTCTTTTAAGATTTTTTAACACCAGTTTAGTAAGAGCCAAGTGATAGATTCAAGAGACTCGCTCATATAATAACTGTAGGGGGTTCGTAAATCATGGCACTTTCAATACATTTTTCCTTTGATTAAATCATATTCTTTAATAAAACGTTATTCTAGTTCCAAATTATGATCATGAAGATGTTGGTAGCAACTCACGCATTGAGTCTATTGTTTAAATTCAAGTTCCTTTTATGTTCGTATATTTTTTCTAAATTCTAGGATTTTTCTCCCGATGTATTTCCATAGGCAGCGGCATTATTTCTATCCTAATTGGTAAACTCCTGCTTCTCATGTAAATTTATTTTGTCGTATTCTTCGATTAAATTTTAAATTGTTTTAAAAGTTTGATGATTATATTTGGATAATGAAATTAGTTAAATTTCTATCTTGTTTATTATTTAGGAAGTCTTTTATTAATATAATGTGCCTAGATTTTTTTTGTTTATACATACGTTTCGTTTTTTTCTTTATTGGTTTTGTTGATTTTGTATACTTTTCATTTAACATGATATCTGAAAAAATTGGGATAGTGGAGAATTATTTCAAAATGTTCACTGCATAAATATCCCCCATTTAAACAGACATTTACCATTTCAATTTTTGACTAAGCTTAGATGAAACTGGTACATAGTAAAGATCTATGTCAATAAACATAGCAAAATACTGTAGTGATTTAGACCAACACATAGTGCTCCATCTGAGTTGCCTTTTACCAGCATTGACTAATCTTTGCAGTATACACACATATATCAGTCTTCGTTATTTTATAAAATTCAAACAAGCTAGCTACTCCTGTGTCTAAACAATTGGTGTTTAATGCCATGTCCTGCCAGGACGTAGGTGGTCATGGCTCGCCGCAAATTTCGTTTTAATTTCTGTGAGTGATAGTGGAGTGGTTTTCTGTTGTATTCTCCATGGTTTTGAATTCTGAGTTTTTCTCTAAGAGAGGTTGCCATCCAAGGCTATAGAGCCCAGTCTACACAGCTATTTATCAAGTAGCAATGCTTGTGGAGATAAAAAGGGATTCATGCCCTTTTCAATGGAATTTCTGCGGAATTGAATTCAAGAAACAAGCTCTGAATTTGAACTAAGCACTCTGATTCCACTGTCGTTGTATATATCCACTGCAGTACATATATTCAAAGCTTTTAGAAAACTAAGAAATAAAAGTGTTTAAAAAGCAGTTTTTTTATTAATTTTAATTTAAAGTATTATTTTTTATGGCTACCGCTCTACCTAATAACCGCTTCAATACGACACAAGGTTATAAGACTCTAATAATATTCGGCTGATCTCCAAGTGTACCCTTATGTCTTTGATAGCATCCACAAGAACTTTGGTAATGGCTGGCTACTTTCTTTAACTTTATTATTAATAAAATCCAATAAATTCTCTATGGAGTTGAGGTGAGGCCTGTTGCAAGGCTATTCCAACGTGGTGACCTTGATCTTCCTAAGATATTCTTCCATTTTCTATGCTTTTGGGAATAGGACAACACCATGCATAAATGTGTCGCAACTATTTACATACATCAGAAAATTTAGTTTAGACTACAACAATTTCTAAAAAAGAGGGTGGATTTTTTTTTATTTATTCATCCGACAGATTTTATTATTTAAGGTTTATTTTTAATGGATACTCTTATATATTTGTGAATAAGCATTGGCTTGGTTTTTTCTTATTTAGTTTTAGTCCCTTCGCGGATCACTTTGTTTATTAAAGCCTTCGTTAATATATATATATATATATATATATATATATATATATATATATATATATATATATATATATATATAGAGAGAGAGAGAGTCGATCATCATATAAGCGTTTCACCCCCAAACTAGGCGGGAAGCCACTAGGACGCAAGGGGTTACAGAAGATTTGGAGCAAGATCAGATAGGAGTGATATAGGAAGGATGAAGAGAAGGACAGTGGATAGATCAAAGCAACTAGAGATGTCGATTGACATTACATATGAATAGTTGGAGATTATAGCTCTCAGGGAAACAGGGATAGGGAATGGAGTTCCACAGGCGAGAGGTGCGAGACATGAAGCTATTGTAGTAGAAGAGACGGCTACATTTAGCAATTTCGACAGTGAAAAGGTGAGAGTGAGATGCCAGCCTCGTAGGGCGCATGAACTCATGAAGTCTGGGAACTAGCGAATGCAGCTCCTCGGAGCAATTGCCATGAAAGTATTTATAATAAAGACAGAGAGAGGCGACGGTGCGTCTCTGAGAGAGCAACTGTAGACGAGATGCCAGATCAAGGCCAATTATATTGCATATCCGCCTCTGGAGCCTATCAAGATCCCCCGAGGCAAACAGAAGGGGCTCCAGACCATATATTGCAGCAATACTCCATGCAAGGGCGAATATATGGCAGACATAGTGGACCAAAACCAGAGTCATTCTGCAGAAGTGGTGAACAGGGCTTATTCTTGACGAAATTCGAAGTTCGTCTTTCTGGTATGTAGGACTTCGATTTGAAAGAAGGCGAGCACATCATTCCATCAAAAGAGATCCTTTGTTTTCCCACAAGAAACTGGGTAATTAGCAACTGTGTAGAATATTAGTGTGGTTGGACGGAAACGAGGAGAGACATGCTAGTGTGTTAGTGCTTCATTCTAAGGTGCCCGTATATCTATCATTCTGGAGAGTGATTGGTGATTCCCTATTATAAGTAGACCATCGTGGAGATGAGAGAGGTCTTCTGTCGGGGCATATAGTACAGTACTTAAAGTCCTGATAGTAGGAACGAACGACGAAGCGGGTACAGAGAAGAGAACAGCGATAAATACCAAGAAACTGGTGTAGAGGGAAGAAATGCCCAATCTGAAATTACGTCCCAAAATAGAGTTGCTAAATTTTGACCACAGTATGTTCTGGCTTTGTTGTTTTTATAAAAATTTAAAAGACAAAATAATTTGAAAGATCATGGAAAAAATCTTGAAACATGAACGCTTGGACATATTCTTAAATTTGCCATCTAAAGTTTTCAGTTACTTGGATATCGCACTTTTTTTCATTCCTACGACAAACTATAGATGATAATGTCCAAGTTGGATATTTTAATCAATTGCATTTCTTCGGATGTCTACGATTATATTGCCGAGTATCTGCCGTAGATCGTCTCAGTGAATGAAACCAAGGAATGAAATGTTCGCTTGACATATTCTAGCCACTCGTGGACAAAGAGACAAAGTGAATGTTGGTGAATATGTCCAAGGGCTACAAGTAATAATGAAGGATTTCAGTTTCCAGTCGGTTAACGATGTTTCTCACCGGGATGACTGCGTTAGGGACGCGTTCATAAATGGTCAGTCCTTTAACTCCATTCGACAGCGCCTTTTTGAAAACAGAACCCTTGACTTACACATGGCGGTTAATCATACCATGACACTCTATTTAGGTCAGAAAAAAATCGGAACCTTATAGAAAGAACCGAAGAAAAAGAAAAACATAAAAAAAAAAAGAAAAAGATATAAGAATGGAAGAAAGACGAGAAAAGAAAGGAAGAAAGAAAGAATAATGTTATAGAGAGAAACCAAAAGATATAGGTATAAAAAGGGAAGAAAGATATAGCAAGAAAGATATAGGAAGAAAGAAAGAAAAAAAGAGATAAAAGGGAAGAAATATATGGGGAGAAGGAAGAACGGAGGATATAGAAAGAAAGACAAAACAAATATGTTGGGAGAAAGAGGGAAGAAATAGATAGGGAGAAAGACGAAAGAACGGTGTAGGGAAAAAGAATTAAAAAAATTATAGGGGGAGAGAAGGAAGAAAGAAAAAAAAGCACAGAACGAAGAAAGATATGGAGAAAAAGAAGGAAGAAAAATATGGCGATGAGGAAAGAATGTATTGCGAGAGAGAAGGAAGAAAGTCAAAGAGAGAAAGAGAGAAGAAAGATGGTGGAAGAAATAGGTTAAGAAAAATATATAGAGAAAGAAGAAAGAAAGATAGTAAAAGGGTGGAAGAAGAAAGAGCGATTTATGAAGAAAAAAGAAAGATTAAAGAATAAATAAAAGAATGAAACAAACAAGAATCTAGCGGAAAATGAATGAAAAAATCAAATAAAATAAGAAAATTATTTAGCAAATATAGATAGAAGAAATAAAGGTTATATAAGGCAAAAAAGAAAATGGAGAATAAAAATTTAAGAAAATCCGGAACACCAAGAACAATGAACGCAATAAAAATAAAATTTGAAGGCAGAGAAAATGTTAGGGAAAGAAGCCGGAAAAATAAGCGAAACAAATAAAGAATGTAAAAAAAAAAAAAAGAAATGAATGATGGACACAGTATAAAAAAATGTTCGGAACAACAAAAGCAAAAGAAGAATAAAAAACAAATAAGAGAGTAATGAGGAAAGGAAATAAAAATAAAAGAAAGAAGTTATGAAGAATAAAAGAACAAGAATGAATGAATGATGGAGACAGGTGAGGAGAGAAAAAAGAAATGGAAAGCTAGAGAATAAAAGAATTAAAATATAAAAGAACAAGAATGAACGAATGATGGAGACTGGTGAGGAGAGAAAAAAGAAATGCAACGCTAGAGAATAAAAGAATTAAAATATAAAAGAACAAGAATGAACGAATTATGGAGACTGGTGAGGAGAGAAAAAAAGAAATGCAACGCTAGAGAATAAAAGAATTAAAATATAAAAGACCAAGAATGAACGAATGATGGAGACTGGTGTGAAGAGAAAAAAGAAATGTAACGGTCGAGAATAAAAGAAATAGAATATAACAGAACAAGAATGAACGAATGATGGAGACTGGTGAGAAGTGAAAAAAAGAAATGTAACGCTAGAGAATATAAGAATTAAAATATAAAAGAACAAGAATGAACGAATGATGGAGACTGGTGAGAAGAGAAAAAAAGAAACGTAACGCTAGAGAATAAAAGAATTAAAATATAAAAGAACAAGAATGAACTAATGATGGAGACTGGTGTGAAGAGAAAAAAGAAATGTAACGCTAGAGAATAAAAGAATTAAAATATAAAAGAACAAGAATGAACGAATGATGGACACTGGTGAGGAAAGAAAAAAAGAAATGTAACGCTAGAGAATAAAAGAATTAAAATATAAAAGAACAAGAATGAACGAATGATGGAGACTGGTGAGAAGAGAAAAAAAGAAACGTAACGCTAGAGAATAAAAGAATTAAAATATAAAAGAACAAGAATGAACGAATGATGGAGACTGGTGAGAAGAGAAAAAAAGAAACGTAACGCTAGAGAATAAAAGAATTAAAATATAAAAGAACAAGAATGAACTAATGATGGAGACTGGTGTGAAGAGAAAAAAGAAATGTAACGCTAGAGAATAAAATAATTAAAATATAACAGAACAAGAATGAACGAATGATGGACACT
Source organism: Acanthosepion lycidas (assembly GCA_963932145.1). NCBI lineage: Eukaryota > Metazoa > Mollusca > Cephalopoda > Sepiida > Sepiidae > Acanthosepion > Acanthosepion lycidas. Next base: position 8,069,569 of record OZ010573.1, read on the forward strand.
GGTGAGGAAAGAAAAAAAGAAATGTAACGCTAGAGAATAAAAGAATTAAAATATAAAAGAACAAGAATGAACGAATTATGGAGACTGGTGAGGAGAGAAAAAAAGAAATGCAACGCTAGAGAATAAAATAATTAAAATATAAAAGACCAAGAATGAACGAATGATGGAGACTGGTGAGAAGAGAAAAAAAGAAATGTAACGCTAGAGAATAAAATAATTAAAATATAACAGAACAAGAATGAACGAATGATGGAGACTGGTGAGAAGAGAAAAAAAGAAATGTAACGCTAGAGAATAAAATAATTAAAATATAAAAGAACAAGAATGAACGAATGATGGAGACTGGTGAGAAGAGAAAAAAAGAAATGTAACGCTAGAGAATAAAATAATTAAAATATAACAGAACAAGAATGAACGAATGATGGAGACTGGTGAGGAAAGAAAAAAAGAAATGTAACGCTAGAGAATAAAAGAATTAAAATATAAAAGAACAAGAATGAACGAATGATGGACACTGGTGAGAAGAGAAAAAAGAAATGCAACGCTAGAGAATAAAAGAATTAAAATATAAAAGACCAAGAATGAACGAATGATGGAGACTGGTGAGAAGAGAAAAAAAGAAATGTAACGCTAGAGAATAAAATAATTAAAATATAACAGAACAAGAATGAACGAATGATGGAGACTGGTGAGAAGAGAAAAAAAGAAATGTAACGCTAGAGAATAAAAGAATTAAAATATAAAAGAACAAGAATGAACGAATGATGGACACTGGTGAGAAGAGAAAAAAGAAATGTAACGCTAGAGAATAAAATAATTAAAATATAACAGAACAAGAATGAACGAATGATGGAGACTGGTGAGAAGAGAAAAAAAGAAATGTAACGCTAGAGAATAAAAGAATTAAAATATAAAAGAACAAGAATGAACGAATGATGGACACTGGTGAGAAGAGAAAAAAGAAATGTAACGCTAGAGAATAAAATAATTAAAATATAACAGAACAAGAATGAACGAATGATGGAGACTGGTGAGGAAAGAAAAAAAGAAATGTAACGCTAGAGAATAAAAGAATTAAAATATAAAAGAACAAGAATGAACGAATGATGGACACTGGTGAGAAGAGAAAAAAGAAATGCAACGCTAGAGAATAAAAGAATTAAAATATAAAAGACCAAGAATGAACGAATGATGGAGACTGGTGAGAAGAGAAAAAAAGAAATGTAACGCTAGAGAATAAAATAATTAAAATATAACAGAACAAGAATGAACGAATGATGGAGACTGGTGAGAAGAGAAAAAAAGAAATGTAACGCTAGAGAATAAAAGAATTAAAATATAAAAGAACAAGAATGAACGAATGATGGACACTGGTGAGAAGAGAAAAAAGAAATGTAACGCTAGAGAATAAAATAATTAAAATATAACAGAACAAGAATGAACGAATGATGGAGACTGGTGAGAAGAGAAAAAAAGAAATGTAACGCTAGAGAATAAAAGAATTAAAATATAAAAGAACAAGAATGAACGAATGATGGAGACTGGTGAGAAGAGAAAAAAAGAAATGTAACGCTAGAGAATAAAATAATTAAAATATAACAGAACAAGAATGAACGAATGATGGAGACTGGTGAGAAGAGAAAAAAAGAAATGTAACGCTAGAGAATAAAAGAATTAAAATATAAAAGAACAAGAATGAACGAATGATGGACACTGGTGAGATGAGAAAAAAGAAATGCAACGCTAGAGAATAAAAGAATTAAAATATAAAAGAACAAGAATGAACGAATGATGGAGACTGGTGAGAAGAGAAAAAAACAAATGTAACCCTAGAGAATAAAAGAATAAAAGAATGAAGAAAAATGAATAATAAAAAGTAGAAGACATAAACGCTTGAAGTAAAGAAAAATTGAAAGAATGTAATCATCAGGAAGAACATTTCAAAAAGCGTTAAAAAAATGAGGAATATAATTAATTAAGAAAAGAATGAACAAAAATCAGTTTTAATTTTTTCCTACTTTCTTTAATCTGTTTTAATTCTTTTTTCTAAATTTATTTTAATTTATAACTGACTGATGGAAAGCATTTGCTCCAAACGAATTCTATTGTCAAACGAACTCCTTTTTATTAGAAAAATGTCACCACCATTTTTTTCCTTTACTTTTTCCATTGGTGGAATATTTATTCCCTATTTTTCTTTTATTTTTAATCTTAAAAATTTCAGATTCCCTAATGGAATTTTATCCCTTGACCCTCTGCAAAAAAGAATCGCACGTTTTTGAAATTTTAACGAGTTCTTTTGAAATTTAGCTTTTAAGTCTCAATGCTTAAAATAATTTTCATCCTCATTTTCAATTGATACAAGCAAATAAAAAAAGAAAAAGTTTTTCCAATGCACAAGAAATGCTTCCTTTCCGTCGCCATTATTCTGTTGGAATGAGTCGGATTAAAAGTGTTATCAATCGGCTTCAGTCGTATTAAGACTCGTTAGAATTATACTCGCTCTCCAAGGAGGGTCAATGTTTTTTCTCACTCATCTCTAGCAAAGTTGTAATCTTCTAGGGTACTAAAGGCAAATAGAATCAGCAAACCTAGTTCAAGTTTCCGTCTAGGCAGTTACATCCACTTTCACACTACTACCCTTGGGAAAAATAGGAATCTTCTACGTTTCTCAGTTACGGTTGACTATAGATTTTTACGCCTGCTTAGCAACTAGTCTGAGAAAAGTAATACTCTGAATTCAAAACCAATTTATTATCTCTCCCAAGAATTTTTATTTAATCATGTCATTCAAATCAAGGGGATAATTCCACTAAGATGTAAAGGGATTACTGGGTGAAAGAGAACGTGAAGATTTTAGAAGGAATCAGAAATCATTACTAAATAGAAAATAAAGGATACACTTTTACTCCTGTTCAAAAGATAAGGAAAGAAGTGTGAACCGGGCGACAAGTGGATATCAGGGCAATTCCCAGATAATAAAGGAAATTAATCTGTGGGAGGAGGAGGCACAGTGAAGTAATGGATAGCATCTCGGATTGAGGAATCAGAGAGCCGAGTTCGAATTCCAGTCGAATTCAATACATTCACTTAAATGCTAATACTCTTGGGAAACGTATGAATCCTTTTCTCCCCCACCACGCCATGGGTAAATGGGTGAATAGCAGGACAGACAGGGTTCTATAGACTTTGATGACAACTGGTCGTCCGCAGAACGCTACTGCGGGAAAACATTTGCCTCGTTAGTCATGTATCGAAAGATACATGATTGCCTAAGCGTGTATCACGCATGGCACACAACTGACTGAATCTACGTCTCGAAGACACATCATATTCCTCCTTTAGTTTTGTAGAATTACAGCGTCCATGAAACCGAAATAGAAAAGAGATATAGTTTGTGAGCATAATATTCAGAATGCTTTGGCTGATGCACTGTCACCACTATCTAATTTGGAACCGCCACCACGTGTCTCCAATAGTCTGATACCATGGACCCAAGTGATAAGATAGATTTGGGGATCATTAAAACTGAGGTAGAAAGCAAGAAAGACGCTAGAGAAAGTAAAGCTTTTCGAAGTAAACATCTTAAAAGACGAAAAATAGGTCTCCAAACCGTGCAGGGGAAATAAACACACTACCGACAGAAAAAGAATAACGCAGCAGTTGTGATGAACAAATTGGAATACTCTGATCGGAGCTTCATTAGACAATCAAACTAATGAGTCACATAGTAAAACATATCATCTGAATACCGAGGAACAGATGCACATAACGGTGCGGTTTGTGTTAAAGACACGAGAACAAGGAATGCAATATTTATGCGCAGAATAATATGAGAAAGATCAAAACAAACGGAAAACGATGTGTACAAGTATCTGTCTATATATCTGAGTTGAGGTATTATGTACAATATTTAGATTATTCGGACTATTGTCCACATTTTGGTCGCCATATTTATTACAACGTTTCAGCATTTCAGTATCTGTGTATATTTCTGAGATGAGATATTATGCACATTATTTACATAATTCGGACTATTGTCCTCATGTTTGTCGCCATATTTATTACAACATTTCGGTCATTCAGTATCTGTCTATATTTCTGAGATGAGGTATTATGTACACTATTTACATTATTCGAACTATTTTCCTCATTTTCGTCGCCATATTTATTACAACGTTTCGGCCGTTCAGTATCTGCCTATATTTCCGAGATGAGATATTATGTACATTATTTACATCATTCGTCCATCGTCCTCATCTTTTTTGCTATATTTATTACAACGTTTCGGCCTTTCAGTGTCTGTCCATATTTCTGAGATGAAGTATTATATGCACTATTTACATTATTCGAACTATTGCCCTCATCTTTTTTGACATATTTATTACAATGTTTCGGCCGTTCAGTATCTGTCTATATTTCTGAGATGATTTATTATGTACATTATTTACATTATTCGGACTATTGTCTTCATCTTTGTCGCCATATTTATTATAACGTTTTGGCCCTTCAGTATCTGTCTATATTTCTGAGATAAGACATTATGTTTATTATTTAGATTATTCAGACTATTGTCCTCATCTTTTTTGACATATTTATTACAAAGTTTCGGCCTTTCAGTATCTGTCTATATTTCTGAGATTAGGTATTATGTACTCTATTTAAATTATTCGGACTATTGTCCACATTTTCGTCGCCATATTTATTACAAAGTTTCGGCCGTTCAGTATCTGTCTATATTTATGAGATGAGACATTTTGTACATTATTTACATTATTCGGACTATTTTCTTCATCTTTGTCGCCATATTTATTACAATGTTTCGGCCGTTCAGTGTCCGTCTATATTTCTGAGTTGAGGTATTATGAACATTATTTGCATAATTCGGACTATTGTCCTCATGTTTGTCGCCATATTTATTACAACATTTCGGTCATTCAGTATCTGTCTATATTTCCGAGATGAGGTATTATATTATGTACACTATTTACATTATTTGGACTATTGTCCTCATTTTCTTCGCCATATTTCTTATAACGTTTCGACCGTTCAGTATCTGTCAATATTTCTGAGATGAGGCATTCTGTACAATATTTATATTATTCGGACTATTATCTTCATGTTTGTCGCCATATTTATTTCAAAGTTTCGGCCGTTCAGTATCTGTCTATATTTCTGAGATGAGGTATTATGTACACATTTTACATTATACACAGTATTCTCCTCATTTTTGTCGTCGTATTTATTACAACGTTTCGGCCTTTCAGTATCTGTGTATATTTCTGAGATGAGGTATTATGTACACTATTTACATTATTCGGACTATTTTCCTCATTTTCGTCGCCATATTTATTACAACGTTTCGGCCGTTCAGTATCTGCCTATATTTATTAGATGAAGTATTATATGCACTATTTACATTATTCGAACTATTGTTCTCATCTTTTTTGACATATTTATTACAATGTTTCGGCCGTTCAGTATCTGTCTATATTTCTGAGATGAGGTATTATGTACACTATTTACATTATTCGGACTATTGTCTTCATCCTTGTCGCCATACTTATTATAACGTTTCGGCCCTTCAGTATATGTCTATATTTCTGAGATAAGACATTATGTTTACTATTTAGATTATTTAGACTATTGTCTTTATCTTTGTCGCCCTATTTATTACAACGTTTCGGCCTTTCAGTATCTGTCAATATTTCTGTGACGAGGAATTTTGTACACTATTTACATTATTCGGGTGTTGTCCTCATCTTTGTCGCTATATTTATTACAAAGTTTCGGCCGTTGTACGCTCCGGACTTTTTCAGGTGTTTGGAATGTCGAATTGAATCCTTTATTTCGCTCATTGGGGTAGACTGTTCCAGTTCCACGATTTTAATGGATGTCAGTTATCCGTTATCTCCTTTGAATTCCCGTCTGAAACTTCTCCACTGCCTTTTACGGGTATTGAGCTCACACTTTTTTCGTCCTGTCACTAGATCTAACTAACGCCTTTATCCCCAGTGCCATATATTTATCTCAGAAATATAGATAGATACTGAAAGGCTGAAACGTTGTAATAAATATGTTGACAAAGATGTGGACAATAGTCCGAATAATGTAAATAATGATGTGTACCTAATTTGAAGATTTTGCAAAAAGCGTTTGATAAATTGCGTCATAATTAATTTTTTGAACTGTTAATTTGGCTTGATTCATTTGGGAAGCGTATTATAATAGTTCTGAACTTTTCTAGACAGAAAATGAATTCAGTAAATGCACAAAAATAAAAGCAATGTAAGACAAGGATGTGTCTTCTTACCAGACTTATTCAACTTTTACTGTGAATCAATTCTAATGAGAATCCGGCATTCTACCGGCAATCATATTTGGCGGTCAGAATCTTAATAACATTAGATTAGCAAATGACACAGTGTCGATAGCAAACACAAAAACTACTAGAACTCCTGAAATTTAATAAAAGAAAGCAAGAAGAAAGGATTAAACATCAACTGTAAAAAGAATGTACGATTGTCAGCATTAAATATCTCGGAGATATTCTAACAAAGGACGGAACATGTGATAGCAATATCTAAAGGATAGCGAAAGATGCATTCCTAATGCTAAGCAAAGTATAAAGAAACATAGAAATTTCGTTAGAAAAGACTTCTGAAATGTTAGATAATATAGATCCTCCTCTATGGCAGTGCATGCTGGAAATTGTTAACACAGTTTAAGATGAGTCTTAAGCAACAAGAAATGGTTCTACAGAAGGATGCTGAGGTTGTCTTGGACTGAACTTGTGAGCAACTTCGAAGTTTTAGAGAAAATGAAAACAAAAACGACACATACTTGCATCAGAAATTTAAAATTTCTAAGGGTACATAACAAGGAAAGAAGACTTGGAAAAATTAACACTCACAGGACATGTTAAAGGCAAGAAGGACATAGAAAAGCAGCATTTAATCTGCTAAATGAGCTAGATTAAAAGGGGTTAGAAGAAATAGCAAAAATATTTAGTAAGAGCTACAAATAACAGGAAATTGTGGTGAGCCATGTACGCCCATGTCCTAAAGGGACACGGCACATACAAAACTGAAAAGCATCTGTTTTCACAACAATAAAAATCGTCTCAAAAATATTGATTTTATGTAGAAATTCGACTTGAACTTGCCCACAAGAGAATGTTTATTCTTTAACTAAGAATTAGTAGAAGAAATTGAAAATTATATTATGCGGAACATAGGAAGAGAGAAAAATTAAAAACGGGGAAACAAATTCTCAAGCAATCTCCATCGGACAGTCTGTCTAATGAGCCACAAAACCAAATTAATGATGAGATGAACAGATTGCGAAGCAGAATTAGATCAGAAATAGGCGTTCTGTGTAAGACGATGAACTTCATCCGATAGCAAGGCTTTTGATCAGGAGGTTTTGAGAAGCGTAGAACTACCTCTTAATTGCTGGTGTTCCCAGGTCCAACCTGGCTCGGGGTGGTAGCACCTGTTAGGGTCCCAGCTATGGGCAAATAATTAAACTGGAATCAAAACGAGTAAAAATAGGTTTTAATACCAGCAATACATTTTTGTAAAAAATTATAACCAGTAATAAATTTTCGAAGAAAAAATTATTACTCTTTGGGAAAAAATATTGCCAGCAATACATTTTTGAAAAAAAATATTACCATCAATAAAAATCTTGTCGGTATTAAATAACCCATTGAGGTTGATATAAAGTAAAACAAAATAAATCAAAGCAAAGCAAACCAATCCAAACCGGAAGTAGGACAAAAATAGTTCGGCTGTGTCAAGGACACTGGAACAAGAAATGCGATATACATTAATAGAATGATATTAGATAGAGCAGTACAATTGCAGAAGGATGTGTTTTATAGATTACATAAAAACATTTGACAAGATACGGTACAAGGATCTGTTTGAACTGCTGGGAAAACTTGATCTACTTGGCTGTTTTAATAATCCAGGCCTTATAGTGAGATTAACCCGCCGGCATACGAATAGACAATGAATTGAGTAGCTATACAAAATTACAAGGAGGCGTGAGACAAGGTTGTGTTATTCAATCTTTACACCGACGCTAACCTAAACGACCCTACCAGAATTTATTATAGGTGGGCGTAATATTAACAATATAAGATACGCAGATGACACAGTATTGATGACTGACTTGAAATGAAAACTACAGGACGTCCTAGACAGGGTGGTAGAAGAAGTCTTGAAAAAAGTACTAATCATTCAAGCAGACAGAAAATATTGGTCATCATGAAGAGAAAAAACGAAAGATGGAAGTTACAAATTAAATATGTCAAAATCAAGTGGTTGCAGAAGTTTAAATAACTCGGAAATGTCTTAACAGAGCAGGAAAATGCGACACTGAGATTAAAACATTCATTGGACTAGCGAAAGAAGGGGTTCAGAATAAATTTCAACTTCACCGACCGTCCGAACTTTTATTGTCCATAACTTCAAAACGGTAGATTTTATCAAAATTTATTTTCGAATTATGGAATTATTTGGAAAATTTTTATTAAACAATGAGCGCAGGATTTGAAATACAAATTTACTCTTTGAGGTGCCGAATTGAAATTGGTTCTGGCAGCAAGAAAGAAACATTCCAAAGGTTTAAAAAGTTGCAGAGAAACGGGAACATTTTATTAGAAACAAAGAACAAGAAAAAAAAGAGTGCTGGATCCCTATGTGGTATTTATCCTCTTATAAGACAGTGAATGTGACTCTACAGTAGCATGTTGAGAATTCCATGGACAGATCGAGTAAGCAACAGGGAAGTCTTAAAGAAAATGGAAATAGAAATAACACTTATACGCAGAATCAGGAAAAACACCTGACATTCTTTGGATACAAAATAAGGAAGGAAAGCTTGGAAAATTTAACCCTCACAGGGCATATTGAGGGCAAGAAAAATAAGGGATAGCAGCGAGTCGCTGCATGGATGTCAGCATGGGGGTTGGAGCCTTAGCAAAGAAAGAAAAACTGTTAAGGGCCACAAGTTATAGGAAGGAACGCGGCACAGCGTTATATATATATATATATATATATATAAAAAAAAAATGAAATGGACAAAGTCCGATAATTATTTTAAGACATATTTTTATGTTTATACGTTCTTTTTATAGATACAAATAATTTATTAAATACTCTGTTCATTATAAACAGCATTAACGATATCTACCGGCCTGAATGTCCGATAAATTTTCATACAAAATATGCGTCGTTCGACAGGAATCGAACCTGTATCGTATACGGAACCGTCATATAGCCTGATGTGCTTTACCGATTTAACCACAGAGGAACGTCTCGGTTAGCAAGGTCAATTTTATAATTTTCAAACTACAATTCTCCATGATTTTCTCGCGTACATTAATATCTGCTCGATGCGTATACAAATGTACACAAATGACATCACACATTATGAAATGGACAAAGTCCAACAATTACTTTAAGACATTTTTTATGTTTGTAAAAATTTATTTGTCCATTTGTGACGTCATTTGTTTACAAATTTTTACTGTTTAAAAGCAGTAAAATCGACCTTGCTAACCGAAAACGTACGTACGTAAGGCTAAAAAGATATAAGAAAGATTGAAAAAGAAAATAATAAGTAATAAACTAAGAACTTCCGGTGATTTTTGATAAAATCTACATAAATAAAAAATGTCTGCCCAAATACACCCAAAAAGCGTGCCCACGTGTGTACTTGTTTTCTATATGGTTTTACAATGACAGATTTTAGATACCGCGATTTTTAGAGGCACACGTATAGCTATGGTTGAAGAAGATGCAAAGTTCTTTCACAAAGTGGATGATATTTACGTATAACATTGCTTCATAATATCCACTAAAAATGTTATGAAAATGCAAATAAAATAATTAACAAAAACAATTCTCATAAATATGTTGGACACTATTGTAAGTGGAGGCAATATGCTGCCTAAGCTGGCAGCGTGAGCTGTCACCGTTCGAAGCTCTTGCCGTGTCGAACTCTCTGCCCGAAAGCAGAGAGGAACCCGGAGGAGGCAGTGCCGAAGGGCGGAGTGTCACCCGGGAGGTAGACAGATACCCGATACAGCGTATGCGCAGTCTACGGGTAGTTTTTGCTCGAGCCGATAGGCTCGGATTTCCCCACATTAAATTTGGCCTTGCGCCACATCCTAACTCGTGGGGAGGTAGGTAAATATCGTAATATGTTATCTAAGTAGTGCACCACTAGCAGAGGTTTACCTACTTCATGCCGCTGGCGAGTATCGTTTTTTGTTGATGTTATAAAGATTACCATTTCATTTCCAACCTCCGTTTTCACCATTCTTAATTCAGTAACCTCTTCTAGGTTACAACAGTTTTAATTAAGTCCCAATTAATAATTTGAGTGGGGGGATAATTTACTCAAAAATTAATTTTAGAAGAATGATTTATAAGAAGAAATACAGCCGCTTACAAAACAATTAGTTGTATGAATTTTAAAAGATTTAAAAAAAAACAAAAACAAGCATTTTAACTTAATGGATGATTTTATTAGGTTGGTGCAAAAATAATGACGCAATAATGTCGTTTTTTGACGTATTTTTTAACTTCAAAAAACGACATTATTACGTCATTATTTTTGCACCAACCTAATATTATATATAATAAATTTTTTTCTCCGGTTTTCTGAGGCAATGAATTCTTACTAATATACATCTATTATTTTTTCCTTGTCCTTTCTGGCGCTGTAGCAATTTTGCTTCTCTTTGGCAGAGGCAACTCAAAACCTTACAGATGAATTCACAGTTAGGACTCCTGAGATCACATGGAAGGAAATAATTTCAAATGATAAGGCAATAGTAATAGCTGTTTCCTTATAAGGAAACATTCAGCATTCATTGCTACACGTGTTACATTTTTCATCGCTTCCTGCTTCTCGGTTGAAATCAAAGTGTTGTTTTTGTTCTACCCCCTCTAAAGGTTATGGTAATATTAGCCGTTTCCTTCTAAGGAAACATTCAGTATTCATTGACCAAGAAGCCACTGCTAATCGACTTACGCTTTTTTTTCGCTGCCTGGCCGTCAAGCTGGTAACAATATGGAGTATCT
>OZ010573.1:8085667-8120667 GCA_963932145.1 Acanthosepion lycidas
AGTATGAAACAGCCTGTCACGTTTGAGTTTTGACTTCAGTGTTCACTTATATATATATATATATATATATATATATATATGTGTGTGTGTGTGTGTGTGTGTGTATATATATATATTTGTACTTCCATACTAATTTATATGAATAAATTCGACCCTAATACTTACAGCTATAGCCTTAGGTCTCACGCTCCACCTTAAGCGCATTTTCTTAGGCACTAAAGTAATGTTTTTCTGTGCTACTATTTTATAGACGGCCATCTTTATTTGCTATTAACTTCCATTCTTATGTTAAATCCGCTTCCAACGCTGAACCCAGGCAAATGTAATTTTTAGGGTTATTTCGAATTTTTAAACAGCTTTTAGAATGATGCACGCCGATAATTCTTCAGAGAAACATGAATGAATAAATACAACAATATTTCTAGATGGAACAAAAAAGAATAGCAAATAGAAGACATTTCGAATTGAATCGAATATATATTAATTCAATGGAATATATTTACAATAAATCATTGCAGCCTAGCATCCCGAATAAGGTAAATAGTGTAAATAGATACATGGCAGTTAAAAATATACAGTTCAATTTTTACATACTTTAACTTTTAGGTTAGGAGATTATACAGCATTGATTAAGAGCAAGAATTAATGAGTTTTGTCTGTAATAAGTTATAGTTAAGGAATGTAATTAGTGAATGAAACTTTCCTATGATTAATCTTTATTATAAATTGCGAGGTGAACAGTACACGACAGCATTCACTTCGGATCGGTAACGCCCTTCCAAGAGGCAAATGGGATTATTCTTACAGACGAAAGTATAAACCTTAATAAGGTTTACTAAGAGACTCAAGTATAAACCTCATCAATATTCAAAGACTCGAGTATGTATCCGAGAAATATTTACCTATAGACGCAAGTATTAACCGGCCCAAGGTTTACCAATAGACTCAAGTATAAAAACCATCACTGTTCAAAAACTCGAGTATGTATCCGAGCAATATTTACCTATAGACGCAAGTATAAACCCGCGCAAGGTTTACCAAGAGACTCAAGTATAAACTCCATCACTGTTCAAAGACGCTAGTATATATCCGAACAATATTTACCTATAGAGGCAAGTATAATCCCCTCTCAAGTTTACCAAAAGACTGAAAATATAAATCCGAAAATGTTGACCTAATGACTCAACCATAAAACTGACCAATTTACCGAGAGAATCAAATATGTTTATTTACAGATTCAAGTACACAGCCGAATAATATAGACCTATAGTACTAAATATAAATCCGACGAATGATGACCTACAAATTAAAGAATTAACCCTACAAACGTTAACTTATAGACAGTTATAAAAAGGGTCCTAAACATAAACGCGACCATTAGTCATCTCTCAAAACAAGCATAAATTCAACTAATGTTAATCATTAGCCACATGCTTTATAAGACCAATGTTTACTCATGGAATCAACTGAAAATTCAAGTATAAACTAGCATCATGTTTAACAACAGACTTACGTTTAAACCCGACCTGAATTCGACCATAACTGAAGTTGTGCAAAACAAAATTTCTATATTAAAAAAAAACAAAAACAAGGCACATGGCACAGTGGATAAAGGCGTTAGTTTAGATCATTTAGGGAAAATTAACAGGAGATAATTGATAACTGACATCTATTAAAACATGGCACGTGTAATTAGAACAATCTACCCCATTGAGCGAAATAAAGCGTTCAGCTCGACATTCCAAACACCTGAAGAAGGCCGTAGCGCACAACTGCCGAAACGTTGTAATAAATATGGGGACTAAGATGAGGACAATAGTCCGAATAATATAAATAATGTACATAATACCTCATCTCAGAAATATAGACAGATACTGAAAGGCAGAAACGTTGTAATAAATATGGCGACAAAGATGAGGACAATAGTCCGAATAATGTAGATAATGTACATAATACTTCATCTCAGAAATATAGACAGATACTGAAAGGCAGAAACGTTGTAATAAATATGGCGACAAAGATGAGGACAATAGTTCGAATAATGTAAATAATGTTCATAATACCTCATCTCAGAAATATAAACAGATAAAAAAACAAGAGTTGATATGTAGTAAAATCAACCACCCCAACACATGTTCATGATGAAAGCAAAATGTCACCAATACTCAGTGTCATTTTAATGAATTCAAAAACTTTTATGTTTAGCATGAGACCAAATGAGAGGAAATGTGAACTCTAAGACTTTGCTGCCCCAATATTAAAAGAGATAGAGTTTGCCTGTATGCTTGAATTCAAAATAGTTTTTACCTCCTCGGAAATCAATGGAAATTGCACTGTGTTAATGTCTTCGGCGTGGATCAAAATACTGACCAAGAGAGGGTGACACATATGCTAACCTTCTGTCTACAGAAGAGACCATATCAATACGGCAGCAGACCAAATTATGTAAATGGATGAGGAAGACTCTTCCAAGCTGTAATTAAGCAGTTTACTCTGAATATTAGCTTTTATCTGGACATCATTTCCAACTAATATTTCGGGTAGAAAATAAACAATCATGTCAGCTAACGTTGATGATAAAATGTACGGATTTCTGCGGAGAAAATAGAATCCGGAAACTACTTTAGAAATATTGCAGAACAATCTTCATGATCAGTTTAGACGAATATACAGCGGTGAAATCCCAAAACTAATTCTCTCCGTGATTCATCCAATTGCGAAATATTTTAATCCTCGTCAATGTCTTAACGCAAAAATTGACAGTGAGAATTTAAATTTGTGATAAGAAATCGATTTAAACGTTCACTTTTTTCTACGCTCTTTTCTTCCCGGGGAAGAGTAATGAAAGGCTGTTACCTGCATTATCCGCCTTGACAGGGTCCAGTCACCTCAGACTATTTATGCACATATATGCACTCATTGTTACGCAATTATCACAAAGTAAACAAGTCGGCAATATTTGAAAGGAAAGAATTCTTTCAAACAAGTCTTTCATCTCTTTGCACGATGAAAACAATTCCAGGCGATGTAGATACCAACATCATTCGGGGAAGTTGAAATCAAAGATACCGGAGTACACAAAATGGTAGCAAAAGAGAGGAAGGTAAATTGTGTAAATTTTTTGAATAACTAATTTCTGTGAAGTAATTTAAAAAAAAAAATATTTGAATCGACTGGAAACATTACTTACTTTCTTCCTTTTGGGGACATGCCTTCCATTCTTATGTAGAATGAAAAAAAAGAAGAAAAATATAGTAAACTGATCAACAGGCGAACAAGTGAGAAAAACCTCGTCAATTGATAGATATCACGTTATGACGAAAGTTGTGTCCGATTTTTTTCAATGAACAAAGGTGATATTAGTGACTGGATGCTGTATTTAATCATCCATTTTACAATCATTGTTTTCATTGGCTTTATCCCATCTGTCAGCAAGCTTTTATCGCAACCTACATAAAATTCATTAGGTTTTCACCTGAAATAAGAGACTCATTTTCGACCTCCTCTCTTGAAGTTAATCTAAATCCACACAAACGGATTTGCAAACATTTAAGAGATAGTTATCCAAATAAGCAATTTTCAGGGATATGGTGGATGTAGCATTTTTTTTTTGCAGCCAGATTGTTCCAGATCATTTATTTTTCGTGAAATATAATGTTTATGCGTAACCATGGTAAAAGATAATTCTTATTTTGTTTGTTAAGATAGAAGGTGCTTTGTCTAAAACTGATTTAAAACGTCTTGACTGTTTGCAGCAAACCTCGTCTGTGACTGATTATCAGTTAACAGCACGTAACGAATGCATATATCCTTCTAAATATAGCAGAATCTTTCTTGCGAGAATTTCTTTTCTTGGTTCCTGGTCAGACCGACGACTAAGCCAAAGACGTTTCTCCCTAACATTGAAGTAAAAAATCCATTTCTTATGCCCTCTAATTTCTCCAAGACAGACTCTTGAAGTTGGCGGATATGCAATGATGCTCAATATTCGGTAAAATGCTTGCAATTTTCTTCTGACAGGTGACGTGGAATCCACTTTTCAAATTTTACCATTTTTCTTATCTTCCAGAATTTGGAATTCCTAGGTGATTTTTTTCTCAAATTAACAATTAGGTTGCTGTAAACGGAGGATGTAAATAGTTCAGTTTATGAGGACTTGCAAGAAAGATTAACGATAAACTTGAACCGGCCTGTGTTCAAGTTTATCTTTAATCTTTTCAAGGCGGTTATCGTTAATCTGTTCAAGGCGGTTATCGTTAATCTGTTCAAGGCGGTTTTGAGGAGCGAGGAACCACCTCTTAATTTCGGGTGTTCCCAGGTCAACCCTGTGCCAGGATGGTAGCACCTGTTAGGGTCCCAACTATCGGTAAATATTTAACCCACAAACTGGGGTCAAAACACTATGAAAGTGTAAAAATAGGTTTTAAATACCAGCAATAAATTTTTTGAGGAAAATACATTTTTGAAGAAAAAATATCAGCAATATATTTTGGAAGAAAAAAAATATTACCAGCACTAAAAATCTTGTCGGCATTATATAACCTACTGAGGTTGATATGCCGTAAAACAAAACAAACCAAACCAGTTCATAAACTTGATGTTCAGACTGTATTAATCGCGGTACCCTCCTCTAGTAGGTAGCGGTTCTTTGGAAGAAGAGTGGTAATGAAGAGACATATGCCTTGAAGTGCCTACAGGGTTACTTTGCTATAAAGGTTGGTTAACATCTGTGTGTCATAATCAAGTCCTCTTGGGTGACCTTCTCTGAGTTCATCTTTTAGACCGATGTTTCCTTTTCTGAAAACATATCCTATATATTCTTTTACATACTTACGTCATCCGCCTAAGAGCGTTTGATTTTTTTATGCTGTGGCCTTTCTATTATTTTCTCCATCAACTTGATAGAGAACGAAGTGACGAATATGTTCCTTACATGGAACAAAACATAAGGTCGACTTCAAAGATATGACCAATCGTTAAAGTTACTACAAAAATAATCAGTTTATTGTATCACTCCAGTAAGTACCTAACTCCTACTCTGCTCTATCTTTCATCCTCCTCCTCCTCATCATCATTATCATCCTTCGACCTCCCTATGGTTGGTCGGAACTTCATTGACAATGCCTTTTCACTCTGTTCAGTCCTGCATTGTTGTCTCCAGATCCCCAATGTCCAATCCTGAGTCCCGAGCTATGGTGTCTGGGACGGTCAATTTTCGTGAGAAGACACTTCCAGAAGGATGCCATATGAGTAAGGAAGGAGATGATTTCCCTGTCCGTTCGGTGGCAGTGGCCGTCACACTCATCTCTCTCTCTCTCTCTCATTTATTGCTTTATATCTTTTTCTTTCTCTTTCTCTCTGATCTTTATTGCTTCATATATCATCATCATCATCATCATCATGCTTTGTATGGGATTTCCAACTGATGTTCTGGATTTTTCTAAGTAGATTTGTATACGTTTCATATTGTCCGTAGAAATTCCAAGTTGGTGTCTGGCTTGCGATAATTCACTTCATGTTTTGAAAGTTTTTAGCTTTTGGTGGTAGTCTTTCTAGAAACGGTGTCTTGTCAAAAATTTCGGACATAGGATTTTGTATTAGCTGTCGAAAGAAGAAGCTCGATGTTTACAAGAGCCAGATCAAACAAAAAATTGCCTATTATTGCAATTCGTTAGTTCTGCCCCTTCTGACCTTCCCCCTCATGATCCATTCACATCTCCATTCAATTCGTATTTCATTACTAAGGAGAAGGTTCTACTTGAACAGATTCTTCCCAAAAGCCGTTACTCTCGAGAGGAGGAGGCTGCCCCGATCATTACAATCTTAAGTTCTTCAAACCCATATCTTTGTGCAAATTAATTGAAACAAAACGAATAATTCCGTTATTATTTACTGTTTTCGCATTTTTTCTAATGATGCATGGCCCGGTGCACATATTAGTAATTCGTATATCCATTAAACGAAGACGTACCTTGCAGATTGATTACAGATTCTAGATATTTATATCAGGAGAGTTTCCGGGTCAGTTTATAGTACTTTGATTTGCTCACTGGTAAGGCTTCCCAGTGTGTTTGTGTAACGTTACAATTTTCAAACGCTTCCTTGGAGTAACATCCATCGCAGACACTATCCTTATGACAACTAATCGACAGTCGAGACAATAGCGTGATAAAAATGTAATCAAGGATGATGCAAGGCCAAACAAATTTCATCATAAAACCCGAAAGTAGCTTCCTATTACTGCACACTACTGCAAATGACCTTATTTGAAGAAAATATAAAAATCGATTACACCCTGTCACTCCAGTGGGTCTAAAATTGACCGTATGGTGAAAGAAAGGAAACTAAAGCGGTTGTTACGGTTAATTTGCACAAGGGGGTAGGGTTAGCCGTTATTTTGTTATACCCCATAAAATACATTTCGTATCTCCTCCGTTTACAGCACCCTAATTGTTAAATGAGAAAACTCTTCCTGAGATTACATATCTGCATAACAACCCCATCCTTTGCCATACTTTGTCAAAGGCCTCTTAAATATCTAAAGAAATAGTTCTTTTTATTGTCTTGTTACCCATTGAATCTGTGTTCAATAACGGTTAGGAAATTAGGAGTGAACCTCGAAAGTCGTCTGAAGGTTTTATAGGCTGACCAAGATACTCTGATGGAATGTGACAAAATGAGTTTTTTTTTTCAACATAGACCCCCTCCTTGCGATCTACACACTTCTTCCATCCGTAGTGTTGTTCTTGAATTCCACGGGTGACAAAGATTTATTTTCTGTTTGTCAAAAAATTTCATCAACAGTTGATATGACGTAATCATCACTGAGATACTTCTTCTCAGTTGATAGTCAGAGGGGGTAAAATCAGGAAAATAGAGCGGGGTTCAACCCGTTTAAAGCGACAGGATTTGTTTGATTGAGAATTGTCTTGATGAAACAAAACTCTCTCTTCAGCTCTCCGTAACTGCCACAGCAAGTTGGCATAGTACTATCAATTAATGATATGACCCTTTTGAAGAATGTCCATAATCAGAATGCCTTTTTCATCCCCAAAAAATCTGAGGCCATCGTCTTCCCTGCAGATTAAAGCACCTTGACCTTCTTTGGATCAGGTAAGGAGAGCTGTTTCCACTGGATGGAATGTCTTTTTTGTCTATGGTTCAAACTGATGAACCCAACACTCATTCTGAGTTAGGAAACGTTCAAGGAAACCCAATGCACCTGCCCCAAATAATGTTAGATTTCCTGTGATGTGATCAGCCTGGTGCGCATTTGTTCAGTTGTCAGAAGACGTCGCAGCTACAGGACAGAAACCTCCGTCATACAAAGTGTGCAGAATATTCTCCACTCTCTCACAGAATATCATAATAGCATTTTCTGTTTGATTTATAGTCAGTCGCCTGTCACCCATCATTATTTGGTGAAAACGATCAATGTTTTCCTCGTTGGCGGCTATTACAGGACGTTCAAACTTTGAGTCATCTTCAATACTCACCATTCTTCAACTGTTCATTTTTGCATTGTTTATAAAGCTGAAGCGCCATCACCTAATATAGCACCCACGTCAGCATAAATGTCCTTGCGTGGCAAATCCTTTTTCTGCAGTTATAGATGACACTACGATGCCAAATTTTGTCTATTTTCAAAAGAAACTGATAATAGTTACATTTAAAGTCTTCTTTGAACAGTTACATTTCAATTTAGCTGGAAGGAAACAAACCAGTTATTAATAAGAACAGTTAAAATTACTGCATGCAAGATTTTACAGATTTAACATCAATCCTTCATTGTCTGCCTATTAACTTTTCAGACCACCCTTAGTACCTGGAAAAAAATAATTCAGTTATAATTAAGACGAGTTGAAATTAATGCATGCATGATTTCGCATCTCTAGCATCATTCCTTCATAGTCAGCCTATGAATTTTTCAGCCGACCAACGTATAAGAAAGAAAACTCTTTCTGGTTTTGTTTCAGTTGAGTTGATCGACAAACTGCTTTTTGGTTACTGAACCAGAGAATATGCTGATGACCTTAAGTGGGTTGATGGCTCGATATTGAGATGGGAATGATCTTGAACAGTATTTTCGATAACAGTGTATAGAGCTGATACATTTCATTGACCTGAAAACATTTCGGGTAGCGATTAAACAATTTTACCAAGACTGGAGATGAAGTGAAGTGTGAAGAATGAAGTGTGACGAATGAAGTAAAAGGAATGAACATATAACAAATGCATTCATACTTTAAAAAAGAAACAAAAATCAGAAACATTTAAAAGAAAAGGGATTAAATTACATAATTTAAAATAGATAAATAAAAGGAAAACATAAATAACACGGAATTTATAAGGAATACAAATAAATAACTCAAAATACATACATATGGGAACAAAATTAACTCAAAATGTATAAATATGAATAACTGAAAATAAATAAATATAAGAATAAACATAAATAACTCAAAATTTATAAATATGAGAAAAGCTTATAACTCAAAATGCATAAATATGTGAACTCTCTCTCTCTCACTCTCTCTCTCTCATATATATATATATATATATATATATATATATATATATATATATAACCCAAAATGTATAAATACGAGAATAAAAATAAATAACTCAAAATTCATAAATATGAGAAAATCTTATAAATAACCCAAAAATGCGAATAAACATAAATAACTCAAAATACATAAATATAAGAATAAAAATGAAAATCTCAAAATACATATATATGAGAAAAGAATATAATTAACCCAAATTACATAAATAGGGGAAAAAACATAAATATCTCAAAATAGATGAGTATGAGAAAAACAAATTACATAAATATTATAATAAACATAAGTTAAAATCCATAAATATGAAAATAAACATAATAATTCAAAATTCATAAATATGAGACTAAACATAGATCAAAATAAATCATAAATATAAGAACAGACATAAATAGCTCAAAATACAATATATGCGAAAAACATTCAAAGTACCAAAAGAAAACGAACGCATTAGTCTAATGGTAATTGAATTGAAAAGATTGTTTAAATGGATGACAGAACAGAGACTAGGATGGATATTAAGATGACAAACATTGCTTTAAGTTACAAAGCATAGATATTTCTTTTACTAATGTTCACCTAATATAAAGCTGGAGAGCTACGTAAGTTATAGGGTTACTGAATGAGAGATGTCCTACCCATGTAGGTGTAGATAGTAGGAGATGAGGTTAAGGAAACTAGATAACTTTTGACTCTTGATATGAAGGGGTTAACATTGGAGTGTTCAGGTAAATATGCAGACAAGAGCCTGTTCCACAAACTAGCAGTTCTTATGGAGATGCTATAAGCGTTTAATTTCTTCCTTGCATCTGATCGTTGTATGTCCTAGTTTAAAGGTTTGAACTGGTGAAATTAAAGCATGTAGGCATTGTAAGCATTTGCCATAGAAATAGCGAAAGACATTTCGCCTGTGTGGAAAGGAGCCGTAGAGTGGAAAAATATCTCACACCTAGAAGACTGCATAAAGGCTGGAAACTAAGAATTCAGCATGTTGCGCTCTCTGTCGTCTCTGAATACACACGCTACGGCATAAAACAGTATCAACGAAAAGGACCATTTCGTTTTGTTATTCGTTTAATTAAGGATGGCAGCTTGGGTTCTAAGGGCATGCTTTAGAAATCCTTGTCAGATGTTCCAATATTAGTAGTGATCCTTGTTGTAGTTGTCGATGTTGTTCCAATAACTCCTTTTGCTGTTTTTGTTGTTGCTGATATTTCAATAACTTTTTTTTCTGCTGTTGTTGTTGCTACGATTTTTAAGTGGTCCATATTGTGCATTTCTCAATTCCTAGGTTGATGTCAGTTTAAAAAACATACATCAGAATTATTATTTTTCAAACATGAGTTTGAAATACTCGTCGCAACCGTTATAATGCTCGTAGTTCTGGTTTATTCCAAGGAAATCATTGGAACCAAAGAATTAATGAAGAACTTTAATCGCATGGATAAATTACACAACAATAGCGAATACTGTAGTTTGTGCAGTAATACGTTCGACACACTTTGCAACTGCGTTCCTCTGAGCAGAAGTCCTACACATAGTGATTGGACGAGTCTATGTTCAACAATTTAGTGTAGGGAAGTCGACCGCCTTTCTACATAACAAAACATGTATTAAATGGTTTCTTTTTCCATTTTTTCAGAACTAAAGAATTTGAGAAAAAAAAAAACTATTAAGGAGAGATAATAATAAAGGAACAACACTTAGGAAGACAGAAGATAACAATTGACATTGTATTTAAATATGTTAAGATCAAACTTAACTGGATAGCAAGAAGGCAGAAGAGAGAGAAGACTGAAAATCTTTTCATAGAACTTACGATTACATCTTGCCATTTCAACTGTACAATGAGAATACTTTGCCGCCAATCCAGTACTACGTTTAAATTCGTAATGTCTAGGTACCATAGAGGAAAGTAATATTTATTTTGAAAATACAAAAATATAGCACGGGCTTAAAAAGGGGTGATGGTGGTGAAGGCTGATCTTCATTTTGTTTTATCTTAAACTTAGCTAAGCAGGATTACTGACCCAAACATACAACAGTATTCTTCACACCAAAACAACACTTTCTTACTTATCATTCTTACTACAGTCACCATAATACGTCATAGTCTCTATGCAGCCCTAACTAGTTCCCATATGTACAATTTGTCTTTTGTGGGTGGAGAATAAAATTAAAAACATTTAAAAATAAATCCCCAATGGACATTTACAATGAACACAATTTATATGCAAAGAACAAAAAAAAAAAAAATAGTGTTAGTAATAACTCCCTTCCACAATCCTTAAATATGGCAGAAAAATTAGTTAACTGGACGAAATTAGTGCGGGACGAGGTAATCAATAACATTCATTCGACTAATCAATCACTCAAAAACACATTTATCCAAACACACACACACACAAATACGAAATGCAAACGCGAAAAAGGAAAGCTGCCCCGCATCTAGCATCTGGCATCTCTGTCGTCTATAGGAGGAGGGGTGGGAATAAAATGAAAGAAAGTGGGGTCAGAAATGAATGGTCAGTGAGCATACATCCCCTAGTTAAGTTAACTTGATGGATCAAACTAAGGACAAAAGCAAAATTAAACCGCCTTATTTTGGGTGGAGTTATCACTACTCAACACAAAATTCATAATATCCTGATGAATAACCGACATGAAAATGCCAGTCCAATTCAACTTCTTTTAATTCGACACAGTTGCGCAAGACTCACCCACCTTTTCTCACATTCTGATGGAAGGAGTCGTCGCTTTTCCGTCCTAAACTTGACTTTAAGCTTATGCTTAAAGTATAACATCAGTTGGGAAAAGTTTAATTTATCGTCGCCATAGAATTTATAGGAAACGAATCCTATATTATTACAACAAATGACTAAAAAACACAAAGTAGATTTGCACACTCGCAAAATCGGATCAAAACGACTAAAAACAGATTTCGCAATAAGGTGCGAAATTAATTTTCTGACCAATAACGAGTCAGTGTGAAAAGAAGGGCGCAGAGATCATAGAAGAATGACAGTCAATTCCATCACTGACTCAACCCGACACTAAGAGCCGAAAGTGGAGTAGGAAAGGAAAACAACAACAAGAAATTTACAACTGACTCCAAAACAATTCAAACCGATAAGTACATTTTCGTCTTGTCTTTTATTTCTCATCCACACTCTCTTTTTCAACTTAAATTGATCGTCCCTTTTTCCTTTACACCTATACAAAAACAAAAGAAACAGACATTACTCTGCTACTCTGTTGAAAGACAGCGAACACAGACATTTTTGTCAAAATCACATTTTGCTTAAACGAACTAAAGCATTAATCTTTTTTACCCTATTCACAAGATAATAAATATACAATGTTCTATTTTCTACAAGCGTTCCTTATCGTGTTGTTTCTTCTTGAAATTTGCGTTGTATTTTGTGGGCAGGGTATCCCGTATTAAATTCTCCTTTTGATCCTGGTACGCTGAACCCTACAAGTGGTGACCAATCGACGTGAAATGAACTCGCAAATTTCCAACTGAAAGAAAAGCTCCAACAAAATAAGCAACACATTTTTTTTAACATATAACCATAATCATCAAGACACATAGAAAATGGATACACACACTACGGAACCTATGGAAGCCGCTATAAGAATTAACTTACCAACTTACAACCCGACTAACGTGCAAATTTGGTTTGCACAGTTAAATGCAATTTTCAATGCAAAGAAAATTACATCTCAAAGTTCAAAATACGCCTACGTTGTCGAAAAACTTGCCGCAGATGTAGAATCCGAGGTAGTGGATCTACTTAATGACATGCCGGAAGAAAAACCTTATGACACGTTGAAAGCTGCAATTATTAGACGTGTCGGTAAATTGGAGGAAAGAAGGTTACACGACTTATTCAATAATGTGAACCAGGGACATATGAAACCTTCATAGCTTTTAAGAAAAATGCGATCCTTATTAGGAGACATCAACATGTACGAAGTGGTGTTAAAGAAACTGTGGATGGATAAACTACAAACACATACAACACAGATACTCGCATCACTCCCCGATGATTTACAGCTGGAGAAAATAGCAGAAATAGCAGACAAAATACATGACAACAACCAAGACAAAAATGCATACGCCACATCACATGCACCAACAGATACAGCAACATTACCAGACAAGTCATCTGAATTGTCGCAGCTGTATAAGCAAATAGCGAATCTCAGCTTACAAGTACAGAGTCTGGTACAAGCACAGAAATCTCAGCGTTCTCGTCCAACATTCAGAAATAGATCTTACTCACCACACAGACGTCGAAGTAGATCAAACTCTTTCTCCAGAGAGCAAATTACACACGATACCTGTTCTTATCATTATAAATTTGGAAGAAATGTAAGGAAGTGCGCTGAACCATGCAATTTCAATTCAAAAACTTCTCACATTTCTACACAACACCAGGGAAACGACTGTGCCGGCAGCAAGTAAAGACGACATTAGCTGCTGGATTAAAACAAGAGAGTCGTCTATTTTACATCCGGGACAGAAGTAACGGATATTTATTTTTAGTCGACACCGGCGCTTAAATCAGTGTTATCCCACCAAATACAAAACAAAAACCTACATTCTTCACATACACATTGCAGGCAGCAAATGAATCAAAGATAGAAACATACGGTGAGATATCACTAACGCTCGATTTGGGTCTAAGAATATCTTTTCCATGGATTTTCACACAAGCAAATGTGTAAACACCTATCCTAGGAGCGGATTTCCTATCCCACTTCGATTTATCAGTGAATATGGCCACACACTCTCTCATTGACAGTAACACAAACCTAAGAACAAAGACAATCACCTCAATCTACAAGTCAGCAGGAATTAGTTCAACTATACCAACGGCTAATGGCCTACATGAATTGATAAAAAAAAATTCCTACACTAACCACACCTTTAACACATACAGATGAAATCCGTCACACTGCTAAAGATTATATCACCACAGCTGGACCACCTACACACACATCACCACGCAGATATCATCCGGACAAATATAAAATAGCAAAAGACGAATTTCAACATATGTTGCAGTTAGGCATCATACGTCCTTCAAATAGCCCATACTCCTCCCCGCTACATATGGTTCCGAAAACAGAAGCTGGCGCATGGCGACCTTGTGAGGATTTTAGCAATCTCAATGTAAAAACTGTTCCTGATAAATATCCTATACCGCACTTACATGATTTTGCAAGGAACCACAGTTTTTACAAAATTGGATTTGGTTAAGGCGTACAACCAAATTCCAGTAGCAAAAGAAGACATAAGGAAAGCTGCAATTACCACTCCTTTTGGACTCTATGAATTCACCAGGATGCCATTTGGGTTACGTAATGCCGCCCAAACCTTTCAAAGACTCATTGATGAAGTTTTGAGAGGATTGCCTTTTACCTTTGCATATATCGATGACGTGCTTATCGCCAGTCGTGATGGAAAAGAACACCTATACCATATTCAACAAGTCTTCGAGAAACTGGCACATTTTGGTTTAAAGATAAATGTCCACAAATGCGATTTTGCTGTTTCAAAGTTAAATTTCTTGGGTCATGTGATCGACAATAACGGAATCACACCTGTCCCAAAGAAAGTAGCAGCAATACAAAACTTTCAGCAGCCGACATCACTGCGTCAATTAAGATGATTTCTCGGTTTAATAAATTACTACCGTAGATTTATTCCATGTTGTTCCAGAATTTTGACCCCACTCACAAACTTGCTGCAAAAATAGAAGAAGAAAAATGCAAAAATACTGATCGACGGAGAAGCGTTAGCTGCATTTCAAAATGCTAAAAAAGCGTTAGCAGATTTTACCAAGCTCTCTTACATCAGTGATGATGCTAACTCAACACTTACATTGACAACTGACGCCTCAGGAGATTCAATTGGAGCAGTTCTACATCAGAAGCTAAATGGTTCAGAAAAGCCAATCTCCTTCTCGGTCAAATTAAACAAAGCACAGCAGAAGTACAGTACCTTCTCGAGTTACTAGCTATTTACTTAGCAATAAGGCATTTTCGACATCTGCTGGAGGGACGAAAGTTTGCTATTTTCACAGACCACAAACGCCTCACTTACACTTTACATGTGAACACAGATAAATACACACCCAGAGATACCCGACAACTGGACTACATATCCCAATTTACATCGGATATCCGCTATATTAAAGGTTCAGACAATATCGTGGCAGATACATCTCGCGCTCCTCGATACAATCTATCGATTCTGAAACCCTTATCTTCGACCTCATTGCAGATGAACAAAAGGAAGATACCACATTATACAAAATAAAAGATAGACACTTCTTTACAATTGAAGGAACACCCAGTCCCATTTGGAACAAAAACACTACTCTGTGACGTTGGGACTGGTTATTCAAGACCATATATTCCACCTTCATTGAGAAAAAAGATATTTCTGCATTTTCACAATCTCTCACATCCCGGACACCGAGCAACCAACAAGTTGATTAGCAGTCGTTTTGTCTGGCCAAACATGCATACTGACATAAAAAGCTGGACTTGTTTAAAGTGCCAAACTTGTTTAAAGTGCCAAAAAAAGCAAAGTAAACAGACATACTAAGTCCCCTCCTGGGCATTTTCTAAAACCAGATGGTAGATTCACGAATCTTCACATTGACATAGTGGGTCCCTTACCAGAAGCAAACGGACTTAGTTACCTACCCACTATTATCGACCGATTCACAAGATGGCCTGTCGTTGTTCCTCTAAGGGATATATCTGCAGAAACGATCTCTAAAATTATATTACATGAGTGGATTGCTGTTTTTGGTTGTCCCTCAGTAATAACTACAGACCGAGGTTCTCAGTTCCAATCTACGCTCTTTGATGAGTTCACAAAATTTTTGGGAGTTAAGCATATAACAACAACGGCTTATCACTCATGTGCCAATGGCTTAAATGAACGTTTCCACAGGCAACTTAAGACAGCATTAACAGCAAAAAATGATTCCAAGACGTGGTTAGAAAATCTACCGCTAATATTACTATCCATCCGGAATGTTATCAAAGAAGATTTAGGATGTATAGCATCCGAAATGGTTTTTGGAACGTCCTTGACGTTACCAGGACAGTTTTGTGATAAATCCAGTCAACTCCAACGAACTACATCTTTTGTACAAAGATTTTCACATCCACTAGAACACAAACAAAAGACCTTTACACTCCAAAAGACCTCCACAATTGTGAATATGTTTTGGTACGAAACGACACAGTAAAAAGGCCTCTTTGCCCTACTTATACGGGACCTTTCCAAGTAGTCAACAGAAAACCCAGATATTTCACAATTGTAGCAAAAGGCAAGCAAAACACTGTCTCTATAGACAAACTAAAACCAGCGTACTTGGATTTACCTATAAAGGAAAGTACGTCGGAACATTCTACAGCCGCGACAAATACCAACGTAAGTGAAACATTTTCTATACCTCCAAACACACCTAAAATCATTACCACAAGATCGGGTAGACACGTACACTGGCCTACTCATTTTAAAACTTATATTAAATATTGAGAAATATTTTCAATATTTATCAATCTGCAGGGGGGGGGGGTTATAGGATAGAAATCCTATATAATTCCAACAAATGACTAAAAAACATAAAGTAGATTTGCACACCCGCAAAATCGGATCAAAACGACTAAAAACAGATTTCGGAATAAAATGTGAAATCCATTTTCTGACCAATGAAAGGAGGCGTTTTGCTAAACTAAAAAAAAGATAACGATCCAGTGTGAAAAAAAAAGTCAACAATAAATACAGAGTGTCAAGTCAATCACCAGTCAGAAGGGCGCAGAGATCATAGAGGACTGACAGTAAATTCCATCACTGGCTCAACCCGACACTAAGAGCCGAAAGTAGAATAGGAAAGGAAAACAACAACAACAACAAATTTACAACTGACTCCAAAACAATTCAATCCGATAAGTATTAGGTTGGTGCAAAAATAATGACGTAATAATGTCGTTTTTGACGTTATTTTAATGTCAAAAAACGACATTATTACGTCATTATTTTTGCACCAATTTAATACATTTTCATCTTGTCTTTTATTTCTCATCCACACTCTCTTTTTCAACTTAAATTGATCGCCCCTTTTTCCTCTACACCTATACAAAAACAAAAGAAACAGACATTACTCTGCTACTCTGTTGAAAGACAGCGAACACAGACATTTTTGTCAAAATCACATTTTGCTTAAACGAACTAAAGCATTAATCTTTTTTACCCTATTCACAAAATAATAAATATACAATGTTCTATTTTCTACAAACGTTCATTATCGTGTTGTTTCTTCTTGAAATTTGCGTTGTATTGTGTGGGCAGGGTATCCCGTATTAAAGTCTCCTTTTAATCCGGGTACGCTGAATCATACAAATTCCTTCTATCACGTCGTTCATATCAAAACTCACATAACGCCTAGTAAGCAAAAGAACACAATGTGCACGGCCTTAGTCAACAGCAGCACCAAATTGCTACAAACAGAACTACCCTCGAGTACAAAGAACTTTCCGCGTATCATGCGAAACATGATATCTTTAAGAAACATGCACAACGAAATTACGACCCTGCAGTGGAAGAAGGTGAGATCTAGGGTTTCCACCGCCTCACCAGAGCGAAAGCATTTGACGACCGAAAGGGCCTTCGTATTAACATCCAGGTGAGTGATGCTTCATCATTAGTGAAGCGCCAGTGACCATATGTATAGAGTCACCTGCTTCGAAAAACCGAGCTCGTCTATCAGATCATCTTGAAAGGACAACTATCACGTCCCATTACGGGACAACATCTGGACGTCGGAGAGGCCATCCCTCACCCAACATTCACGATAGAAGGAGAATTCGCTTCGGGTAAATGTGGGCCTCCTCTTCACACGAGTTGACATTCCTCAGGGATGGGAAGGTCTTACGGGGTCTTCATTTCAGTATTCGCCCTCACCATCCGATTGCTGACACATTCAAACTAGGAACGCGATGCGAAGCTTATATTGACGAACGCTAGGCATACCCAGACCACCTTCAGAAGGGTGGAGGTAACAGATCTTTCTAAATACCTTGAAGGCCTTGCCTTCCCATAAGAAGGAGAACAAAACTGTAACTAAACCCATTAGCGTAGTATATGGGAGTGGAAGCACGGAGTCCTAAAGGAGGATTGGGTAGATATGCGGGGCACATACTTGCGCATTCCCCCTTAAAAGTCTTCCCCGACCCTACGACCAATTCACTTCCAAGAGGTGATCAGGATCGATCCAGAAGTCGAGTATCTTGACCCGGCCGTCCGTTTAGAGGAAAGACCCGGGAATAGAAACTCCCTTTTTTGCGCCAAACCACAAGCGATCAGGCTTATCGCGGTTGTTCTTGGCGCCTGTCAGCATCTCGTACCCTCTGATCTCTTTGCCGACATCGTCAATCTTGGTTCTGCTCGACACAAGAACCGAAAGGTCGATACCATAGGCAGAATACCTTGCCGAAGTGGTAGCATTAGGGCCGAAAGGAAGGTTTCAACGCAAAAGCAAAAGCGGACACCATTCACTTCCACCAGCGCACGGCGGGGTGGGTTGGGGTCGGTGGTCATACAGAAGTCCGACCCAGTTGCGAAAGTATGGCACGTAACCGGGGATGGAAAGAACAACCACCAGAAATTGATGGTCAACCCTATCGAATGACTTGAACTGATCTAAATTGAACAGCGCAGTTCCACTGTCGACTTGCTCCCTGATCAAGCGTACATACGAAGGTTGTCCTCAATAGTCCTTCTCTTCAGATAACAAGTCTGTTCGGATCCAAGAAAGGACAGTATGCAAACGGCTGGCTAAGTTCTTGGTTAAAATCTTCAACTCTGTAATTAATATCGTCAGAGGCCGAAAGTCACTTATCCTATCGCTACCATTAGTGTCAATGCGTAAAAACTTGATTCCACCCTGGTGAACCGGTGAGGCGTAGACCCTTGATTTATCCAGCAAAGGAACAATAACAGGCGACTGATTTAAATACATTTTTCCCGACCAACCACCAGCGTCAGCGCCTCCAAAATTTTCGATTCTGTGATGGGACACTCGTACCCAGCCACTTCATCCGTCTCAAGACGAGGCAAGTCGGCGAAATAGGCATCGAAGTGAGCAGTGCTCAAGCCGGGTTCCCTGGTGAGCAGATCCTGAAAGTAGTCACGAATAACCTCATATATGACCGCGTTTGTTTGTCACGGTCCGCTCATCGGGCAATGTGACGCACGCGATATATCCATTGGATGCGTTTCAGGTAACCTTAGGCTTATCTAAGTTTACAAGAACCCGGACATGCCTACGATCCGTATAAACCCTCTAAAAGTTGGACAACCTAAAATACTTACGTCGACTCGCTTAATTAGAACTCGGTCGAAGTAGTTAGAATGCCCTATCAAAGCCGAACTCCTCCTATTAATCCAAGTTCACACGGGGGTGTTCCCGGGAGTGATCATTTCGATACTTATCGACAAGATCAAAATTGTCGATAAGTCTCGAAATGGCTTGACATGTCGGTTGTTAGTACCCGTTCTCTCCCTTATACGATCTATATGTCAGCGTTAAGTAAGGCATTCCAATCCTCTGTTAAAAGTACTCGACCACATGTCAAAAACGGCTCGATCCACAAAAACAAATCGTGCCGCTCAGCATGGTTATTAGGCGCATAAACCCCAACAAAACGAAGAGACCTATCGTTTATGGTAACATCCAGTATGCAAAGCCTGTCCAACCGGATCTGCAAAAAGCACGCGGCGCATGCAAAGTCTTTCTTACAAGCCAGGACACACCTCTCGAGCGCCCATCAAAATATTCTCAATCGAGGACAAACCTCTAAGACAAAATGTATTCACGGTGTCAACTTGAAAATAGGGTCTCTTGTACACAATATACGTTCAGTCTAGGGCAGTGATGAACGCGGCGACTCTCACCCTGCGAGACACCGACCTCAGGCCCCGGGCATTTATACTAGCTAACCAGACTGCAATGATCAGTCCGATTAGAGTTGACCATCTGAATTGATCGTGGCTGGGGTAAGGACACTGACGGCCTGTCCTATAGAGCCTTGGCCCATCTCACTCTTGATGGTACTATCGGGAAACAAGCCACCAATGTCCCCGGAGAAAGTGAGTTTTAAAGCTCTATACAGGGAGGGGTGAAACGAAAAGAGGAAGCCTCCCAGAACAATACTGATTTAGACGCTTAACATTTTCTTCATCGAACACAACCAGAGGTGGATAAATGTCAGAAGTGCCATTCGCTTCTTCTATGATCGCCTATATTTGTTGAATACCCTGGCCTGAACTTAACATCATCAGAATCCTTTTCGGTTTTGGAATGTTTTTTTATTTTTATTTTTCACGTCCATATTATTCACCTGTTTTACGTTTAGGAGACATTTAAGGTCTTTTATCTTTCGTGATAGCATTAAAGTTTTATCAGCCTGTTCTTTGGACACTCGGCACACGTCTTCCCCAGTGTCACTCTCCTGGAGGTTAGCATCAGCCATGCTGATGGGATGCTATGGAGTTCTCTCAAATAATTAAATTACAGCAGTTTCGTTTAGGAGGCGTTAAAATTAATAGCTGAAGCTAAGTTTGCTTCTCGACCATCCCAAAATAAAGGATTTAAAGCCTAACAATATTATTTATATAATGATTTTTTTTTTAATTTTTTAAACTTTGTTTTCTACAGGCCTGTCTATTTTGGCCATTAATTATCGTTGTTTGCCCCGATGTCGGGCTTGAAATTAATTTCTGAAAACACCCGTCTCCCTCTGCATAAATAGACACAGTAAAACGGAATGAACAGGAAGTCCGGTGCCGAAACGGATGTCATCAAAAACGCAACACAGATTGCTTATGGCGTCGACAAAAGAAGGCTACTAAAAATGTCACCTCATAAAATTCAGGCATATAAGAACACATTCTCTCGTTTTAGTTTGCATGTGGACACGGTGAAACACGAACAAATACTCGCCAGTCGATAAATAATTATTAATATTTTGTTATGTCTTCAAAGAGTGAGAAAATGTCGAGACAAGTTATTATATGCTACGTGAATAACGGTACATAAAAATTCACTGACATTCGAAAATAAACATTTTTATTTTTCCATTGGTTGTGTTGGACGAGAAGAACATTGTTAAAGCATATTATTTTTTCTAGAGGATTTGCAAACAATTTCCAAACCCGGATATTCCTCTTGTGTTGATATATAGCAAATCCCCCAAATGAAGATCGACCGGCTTTTTAACATATTTCCCTAATAAAATTTACAAATTTCCAGAGAGACCATTGAAAGTAGAAGCTAGATGTTTTCCATAAAAGCTGTCTGCGTGCAATCTGTGGAGTTGAGCTTCAAGATAGGACATCTAACATAGACCTGTTTAGCAGGTGTAATATTGGAGGAATCGAGACTTTTATCATACAGTCTCAGTTACTCTGGACTGGTCATGTCTTGAGAATGTCTGATGACAGGATACCCAAGATCCTAATGTACAGCCAGTTAGATCAGGTCTACAGGAATGTAGGACGTTCATGGCTAAGATACAACGACAAGCTGAAAAGCAACTTGTCAGCAGTTAATATATCGCATAACACCCTTGAGATAAATATTATAAACTGGACAAAGTCCGACAATTATTTTAAGGCATTTTTATGTTTATACATTCTTTTTATAGATACAAATATTTAAGTAAATGCTCTGTTTATAATAAACAATATTAAACAACATTTAATAAACAATGTCCGACAATTATTTTAAGACATCCTCTGTAGCCAAATCGGTTAAGGCACGTCAAGCTAAATGACGGTTCTGTATAGGATACAGGTTCGAATCCTGTCGGAGAAAGAATATTTTCTGTGAAAATTTCTCGGACATTCAGGCCGGTAAATGTTGTTTAATACTATTTAGCGCATTTACTTAAATATTCGTATCTATAAAAAGAATGTATAAACATAAAAATGTCGTAAAATATCTATCTATCTATCTATCTATCTATATATAATGATGGCCACTCGTATTCAAGGATACTCGTCTACTAGGGCGGCTAGAAATCCCTAATTGAAACGCTCCCCCCCGCTACATTTGTGATTGTTTAACATCCCCAGAGCCCACCTGTTGTGTATACTGCAACTATGCTGAACAGACCTGGGAGAGAGCGTGTTATGTAGTGTGATCAACAATTTGAACAAGGCCAGCGCACTCAAACCCTCGGTCACGATGACTTGTGACTTTGTGCTAGCACAGGTATCAACGTTCCCCCAAGTGTCCGGTCTACCAAATTTTACTCACAAGCTTTGGGTCAACCCGAGGTATGGTTTTCGGGCACTTCCCAAAGGTGCCGCACGCCAGAACGATAACAGCAAGAAGCGAACGTTCTAACCACTCGTCTACGTGCCCATATATATATATATATATATATATATATATATATATATATATATATATATATATATATATACAGGATATGGCAAATGTTTGCGCATCTGGATTTCAAAGAATTGCCTAAATTTGAAGGTTGTGTGCATTTTTCAAAATTAATTTACTATTGTGGCTAAATGGACTTTCTTTACCTGAAGGGTTTGATCATATATTCAATATTAAGTCATAACTGGTTATATATTCAATATTAAATCATATTTGATCATATATTCAATATTAAATCATATTTGATTATATATTCAATATTAATTGATTATATATTCAATATTAAGTCATATTAAGTCTATATATAGAGCATGTATATGATAGCAGGCCAGGTCGAATATCACTAGATAGATATAGGTATTATAAAAATAATTGTATATATATATATATATATATATATATATATATATATATATAATAAATCCTAAAGAGCCAGGAACTACCTACCTACGGTAGTACCTGGCTCTGGCCTGGATCTTTTTTTATGAAGCTTTGCTCTACTCAGTGTTTTCATCACTCTACGTTTTATCTGATTTACTCGATTTTTTGGGGAGGGGGGGTTATACTGGAAATTTAAGGCGCTGGGCGATTTTTTTCGCCCTCTTCAGGTTTTTCTAGTTTTTTTTCCCAATTTTTCCCTCGGATACCAATTTGTGCCATTTGGTTTCTTTTTTACCAACCGAGTAAAATTATTAGTATATATATATATATATATATATATTGAGAGAAAAAAGAAAATTCTGGTATTTTTAAATAAAACGTTTACATTTCTTCACTACCACATCATTTCGTCCTTACGCTAAAAAAGTGAGCATACAAAGTCCACAAATCCCAAAAAGCAGACACCACACCCTACAAAATAGGTATTGCCAAAAACAAATAAAAAGTTATGACCCCATCTTCCAACATTGTACCAATAAATTTTGAAAATAAATTAGTTATTCCCAAGAATAGGAACTTTAGCAGCAGATCCCCAAAAAATCGGAAATATAGTCAGGAAGAAAACTAGGTCCAATACTATATCAGATGTTGGAATTTATGACATAAAATTCCTGCAAATGTTACATTAGCGAAACATCACGGAATCAGTAGAGAGACTTACGTTGGGAAAACCGTTAAACTCGCTCGTAATACGAAGATATAAACAGGCCATAATTTCGATTTCGTAAATGCCACCCTAACTAGAAAATAAATTGATTCTTTATGCAGAAATACTTCGAGTGTTTTAATAAATATTTTACCATCTATAAACACATTAGAATATCAATAATTTTTATAAAATCCATACTTAAAGAGTCCAGGACATGTCTACCTGCTACAACTGGTGTAACTTTAATCTTTTCCTGCTTACACAAAACTTTCCAAGATCAACATGCGGACATCAAAAAAACATAAATAAAATGGCTACTAGACGTACAAACACAGATACACAAACGTATATACATTAGAATCTCGCATGGACAAACTAGAATTAAGCTACTCATACAATGAATAGGTGTCAAATACAGATCAATTGTCTGATAGGTTTAATAACATCTTTAAACGAAGAAAGAAAATGACAATATGTATCAATATTGTGATTTTCTTTCTTCGTTTAATGAGAATGTTATTAAGCTTATCAGACGATATGAAAAGAATTTACATAAAATAAATAGACAACACTTGTCTATATTATTTAATGCAACACGTATCAATATATATATATATATATATATATATATATATATATATATATATATATATATATAAATTCCCAAAATATAAACGTATATTTATGCATGAATTCCCAATGTATAAGTCGCATACGTATGTATATGCGAGTAAATATAGATATGTTGTTGTGTATGCGTGTATCTACGTATGCGTTTTGGGGCATATAAACAGTAGGTCCTCACTAGATTAAATATTCGTTAATTATTATGTTGATGTTAAATTTGTAAACTGTAGGTGATATTATCTGCTTTGTCAAATATTCTTGATTACACATCGGTTCTCTTATAAGTGCCCTTCGTTTTTAGTTCCACCCTTTTTTCCGTTCTCTCTCTAATCGTCTTGATTTTAAGTTTAGATCATATCGTTTTTTTATTGTGCGTAGTGTCAACACAAATATATACACACGTTTCCGGAGTCTGTTTTTTAATTTTCATTTAGGTCAGGGAATCGGTAGCGAATTATGCATCGAAAAATAATTGATATTTATCTGTATCTCACTCATTTAAACCGTTATTTAACTCTTCTCCTTAAAACTTCTCTCGGTTACATTTTAATCCCCACCTTCACCTTTAGGCTTTCCTGTTCTTTCTTCTGTTACACCCTCTCTCTAGAGCTTTCATACATTTCCCTCGCACACTTGTTTCCCACTCCCACACATACACTCTCACTAATATTTTATTTTGTATACCCGGAGTTATATTTTCCGATTCCTTTTTGAATTTGTAGGTTTGATGAATTGGATCGTGATTACGATTCCAATGTAATAAATTATAACCATTGAATATTAGTGTTTGAGCCTTTATATATATATATATATATATATATATATATATATATATATTAGGCTTCGTTAAATAATTTAGACATGTTCTGTTTACTTATTTTCGATAGGATCCTTTCATATTCGCAGATAAACTTTTTTGTGCGGTTATTAATAGACGAGAGGAAAACACCGTATTGGATCATATTGTATTTATTTCGAGTACTTTCGACATGTCATCATGAAGGTATTATTAACTATAGAGTAAGTATTTAGTGTTCATTGTTGTGAAAATTTTTGTGGTCATTAGAAATTATATGTGTAGTAAGCAACTCTGTGTTATGGCTTGGGTGACGCGGAAACCGTTTAAGGGAAGGTAATTAGGTATACTGTGGAAAAATTCCGGACTTGATTAGTTGCTAGACAAAGGAAAAACTATTATTGAGAAGCGCTAACACTATCTATTGTACACATTTTACACTCCACAAACATTTTAAAAGTTACCTTAGCGAGGCAAAATTCACTCTTTGACAAGGTTATCATGAGATTAGCGTATTTGAGTCGATCAAACTCTTTTTGCAAAGAGATCACAGGATCTGCTCAGGTATCACTGTACACGATAGGTTCATGCATATAAGAGTTGAACTCCAAGACATTGATTCATCAATCTAACAAATGTAGCTTGAGAATTCTTCATCCCATATGGCATCATACAATATTGATAAAATCCTTCGGGAATCACGAATGCAGAAAATTCTTTGGCACCTTCAGTCAAAGGTACACCCCAATATCCTTTCAATAAATTACATTTCGTGAGATAAGTAGCTTCCCTTTATGTTATCTATGCAATCATACATACGGGAATGGAATTGTGGATGATAAACGCTTGATCAAATTGGAGTTATGTCCAACTGTCTAAACATTTGTTGAAATATTTTCGAGCTAAAGTGTGACACTTGGCCTGACTGTACGACTCTAGGTAAGCCTTCAGTAGTGAAAAGGGGGAAAGGATTTTACTATTTTCCGAGCCGAAACATTTCTTAAGAGTATTCCTTCAGGGAATCTAGTTGAAGCACACATGACTGTTAAAAGGTATTTTTTGCCAACTTAGTCTTGGGTAATAGACAGCCACGATCTATAATTACCTGCTAATGTGGGAATAAGGTATAAATGCGCAATCGGAATTTTATGATTGGGCTTTCCCACCACTTGACAAACATGGCAAGTCCGGCAGTGTTCTGATACATCTTTTCCGATTAGGGGCCAATAGAAATGTTTCAGAATCCTATCACAAGTCTTATATCCAGATGACCTACCAGAGGAATTCCATGAGCTGTTTTTATGATCTTTGGTCGATAAGTTTTAGGGATAACAACTTGATAAACGACCGCCCTATCTTCCGAAGCTGAGATATGTGGAGGTCTCTACTTTCTCCTCAGCAAACAACAAAATATCCGGCTGGGACATTCTCCAACTCTTCTTTTAGCTATGAGTGATTAAAATGTCGAGTAATTTCTTGATCTCTCCTCATTTCTATCCAGAGTTGCCTCCTTGGTAGGGAAACATCCATAAACAGGTTTTACATTAACGATGCGATTCTTTTTTCTTAAGACTATCAAAATGACAATTTAAATCCATGTCGTGATTTAAAATTGTTTGGAACAGGTCAATTATCTCATTCCTTGCCTGACAAAATCTCTCTTCTTTATCTTTTGGGTTAGCCTGTGCCCGAGTCACGGCACATGAAGGAAATATCCCCGGGTTTTCTTCTTAGCTTATACCTTGCAACATAAACACGCCCTTTCATACGCAGACTAGGAACGACAAAAACAGCAATCGGACCTAACACTACCTCAAATGAATTCGGTGTAGAGCGACAGTAACAAACTCACTACTGACACCCAGTATAACAACAAATTCGCACATGCCCGAATTCGGCCCATGCGACAGAGAACTCTTCTGTAGCTCCTGTAGCATTTAAAATTTCGATGGGTATTTTCATTCCCGTATCCTTTATATATTAAATAATATATTAAATAGTCAAACAGACTCAAGGTCTCCGAGACGAAATTTCCTTATACCGGACACAACAAGTAATGTAATAGGCTTGTGGATGTATTTCATATCCGTTACGATTGCATGATGAAAATCTATTTTCTCACAAACTGTTGTCCTCGGAAATTAAAATTACAATACTAAAATTCCATTTAGTTGAATGATTCTTACTCACATTCTTAGAAGGTAATTCTGTTTGTTGCCAAGCGATCCCAAATTCATTTCCTACCATTTTTTAGGAGATCATTCAGTTTGTTGTTAAGCGTCCCCAAATTCAGTCCAGATAAGTAGTCAAGCAAACAAAAAAGAGAAAGTTAAGAATGGGAAACACAAAGACAGTTTGACAATTTATTGTCTAATTGAACAGTTAACATCGAGAACACTAACTCCCAGCAAAGATGGACTGAATGCAGGGATTATGACAGCATGCAACAAATTAAATAAGGAGATTGCCCAGAACAGTTGCAAGATATTCCCAATTAGTCTGAAGGCCCTAGTTGAAGGTAATGCCGATTTTATTGAATAAATATACTCTTTAGTATTTCAAGATATTTTTGTGTAATTTTGGTAAATATATCTGTTAAATTTATGAGATGTCAATGTTATTTTCATTTTCCGTAATTCAGAGGAAAATTTATACATCGCACCCTGCATAGAAACATGCATATATATATATATATATATATATATATATATATATATATATATATATATATATATATATATATATGTATGTGTGTATGTGTGTGTAAATAAAAAGAAAGAATAGTAAGATATATAATCCGGTTTTCTTATTAATATTTTTATTTTTTATAAAATGTAAATTTACAGAGCATTAATATTATAAATTAACTGATTTAAAATGTGCTTTTCCCTACACAGTAATAACCATGTTTCAAAAATGGAAGCTACTACCTTGATTAACTAAAAAACAAAACTAATTAATTTCCATGCCTGAGGATGGCTGGCTATATGTACAGCTGAAAGTACTAGCAAAATAAAAAAAAGACCTTATACAACTTGAACTTATTAAAAACGACGATCATAACATTAATCGAGAGGTTCGTGGTTTAATGTAACTTTAATAAATTTGTTTGCGAAGATGTTTTTCGCCATTTATATCATTAACTTTACTAATCTACTTTTTGTATGAATGATTCATGCAATATATATATATATATATATATATATATATATATATATATATATAATGCTAACCTCCAAGATTGCAACTTCCCGGGTCAACGTTTTCTGCTAAAACGAAGTGGAAAGATTATATTGAATCAATCTCTAAGTCTGCTACTAAAAAGGTTGGTTCACTGTGTCATGCTAGAACATTTTTCTTGCCAGACATTATCTTGCATATTTATGAGTCAATTATTAGTCCGTTCTTTGAATATTGTCTGTCACATCTTGTTTGGTTTTACTATTCATTTAGCGATTCTTGATAAAATACAACGAAGAATCTGCAATATTATTAATACTGAACTGGCATCTCAACTTAAATCACTTTCCTACCACAATAACATAGTATCCCTGTGTCGTTTCTATAAATATTTCATGGGAATTGTTCCGATGAACTTTCTTCTATGATAACTAGACTTTATGAATTAGGTGCCATAATTTTACAATTAAAATGGCTCGATGTAACCATAGGTTATGCGAACAGTTTCTTCGCTTGAACTTCTCATTATGGAACACTCGTCCGGCTTCCTGCTTCCTAGTCAATATTAATCTTCAATGCAATGCCAATCGTTATCTTCTGTCTTCTTAATTGCCGTTCTTTTATTGTTCTCTCTCGTTAATAATATTTCCTCATATTCTCTTTCACCCAGTAACCTCTTGAATCTTAGCGGCTTTATTACCTTGTTTGGGGCGAAATACTTGAAATATGTGGAAACATCTACTAAATTTACCCTTTAAATAGAAAAATAGTTCTGTCTGAGTTTCTGGGATGGGCCCTCGTACTTGTCAAGGAAAGACACTTGAGAATTAGACTTCTAAAAGAATAGCTATGAAGACCTCCATGTTATGCCTAGCATAGACATTAATAGATATGTGAGCCGCTAATAAAAAAAACAAATAAACAAATGAGTACAAGTAGCAGCAGCAGTCAAACATGGCACGTAGCAGCACTAATCAACAGACAGATTCGATTTAAGGCTTTAATTTCATTACAAAATTTTATCCTACGAGAACAATCCGAATGAATTAAAGCTTTTCTTCATTATTTGGGGAAATATTCATTGTGAATCAAATCACTGGACTAGGTAGTGTGTACTTGGACTCACTGGAAACGGGCGAGAAATACCTTTGTACTATAAAAAAAAAAAAATAAACACAATATCCCTAGGCATGAACATTGGAACGAGAACTGCATACACCATTATATTAAATAAAGGTTGATTTCAGAATTCACAGATTACCCAAACTGATACACACTTGAGAAAGGTCGGAGAGCACAGCGGCATAATTGTAGTGATAACAACAACTAAGTCGATTCAAAATTAGACTACTTACAATTTCCCCACGTCATGTCCTTAAAAATAAAACAACGTTTAGAATATGTAGCCCTCACTCTCTATACGAAAAACTTAAATGCATTGGAAACACATTCAAATCACGATAATTCCCTTCTGATTGAAACCTCATACTTACTGAAAAAAAAAAAAAGAAAAAAAAAGAAGCTCTACATATAATCTAGAAGTGTAAATATGAATATCAGATATCGGAAAATTCTAGATATCCAATTTTATTACAAATCTATCGACTCAAACTAAGTCAAAAAATAGATGCCTATATATATATATATGCCTATATATATATATGAAGAAATATAGTCATAAGATGTGCTATACTTATGGGATGAAGTGCTCAATGTCAGAGATAGAGCGTGAGTAAATATAAAAGTGAACATAGAAGTCAACTCTCAGAGGCGACAGGCTGTTTCATGCCAGACGCAATCGTCAGGCCACGAATCTCATTCTTTTTATGAAACTTTCTGCTTTTTTCAATTAATTTTAGCTTATATATTGAAGGGGATGGGATGGGCATGATTTTTAGGGAGTAGTCAAGGCTAAATTTTTCTATGTCCATATTGTGTTATAAATGTAGCGAAAGTGCTCTACTGTTTATCAGGAGCTGAATATGAAGAAATATAGTCTTAAGATGTACTATATTTATGGGATAAAGTGCTCAATATCAGAGATAGAGCGTGTGTAAATATATATGTATGCGTATGTGTATATATATATATATATGCGTATGTGTGTGTGTATATATATATATATATACACACATACGAACGTACGTATATATGCGTA
This sequence comes from Acanthosepion lycidas, assembly GCA_963932145.1. Classification (NCBI taxonomy): domain Eukaryota; kingdom Metazoa; phylum Mollusca; class Cephalopoda; order Sepiida; family Sepiidae; genus Acanthosepion; species Acanthosepion lycidas. Next base: position 8,115,570 of record OZ010573.1, read on the forward strand.
TATATATATATATATATATATATATATATATACGCACGTACGTACGCACGAACGTACCACGCACGGGTGGTAAGAACGTTTCAACCCGTACCATGGGTTGACCCAAGCCTTGTGAGTGAAATTGTGTAGACGGAACTTCGATACAAACGGAACTTTGTACAAACCCTCGGTCACGATGACTTGCGAACACGGAAGTCATCGTGACCGAGGGTTTGTACGTGTTGGCCTTATCCAAAATCTTGATCACGCTAAATAAAACACATATAAACCGAAGAGCAGGCGTCTGCAATAGGGATTGGCTAGCGGCCCACTAGATAGGTGTCTTCGAATACGAGTGGCCAGCCATTATTATTATATATATATGTAGAGAGAGCGAGCGAGAGAGAGAGAGAGAGAGAGATAATATTAGTGGTCAATATATATATATATATATATATATATATATATATATATATATATATATATATATATATATATATATATATATAAAAAACTCGTTATCAATACGGAATCTAAAACAGGTTATCAATAGGGAAGCTAAAACAATCGCCCAAAAATTAGACCTAGATGACCGATTAAGTTGTATTAACAAGGCGCAAGCCTTTATCACACTAAAAGACCATAAAGAAAATTTCAAAACCAAACCTGCATGTAGACTCACAAACCCAGCCAAAAGCGAACTAGGTAAAATAATTAAAACGGTACTAGAAAGAATTAATTCTGAACTTAGGAAGAAATTAGGAGTAAACCAAAGGAAAAAATACAAAAGCGACTATTGTCTGGTTCCACAGCATAAATAACAAACAAAATTGCCAATTCCTACAATTAGACATAAAAGAATTTTGCCCATCCATAACCGAAGGCATGTTAGATAAGGCCATCAACTTAGCTCAGGAACAAATAATAATAAATTAAGCACTCCCGTACATCATTATTATTCCACAATGAAGAAGCAAGGATAAAGAAAGATGGCATATTTGACACTACAATGGGAAGCTTTGACGGTGCGTAAACATGCGAAATCATAGGTATTTACTTACTACACGAACTAAGCCAAATAATAGATAGAAATGACACAGGACTCTACAGGGACGACGGTCTCATAATATTTAGAAACTGTAACAAACAAAACACAGACAAAACCAGAAAAGCAATAATAAAGATTTTTAAAAATAACGGATTCGACAGATATAAAAACTAACCTAAACAAAGTAGATTTTCTAGATGTTACTTTCAGCCTAAGAAAAGGCACATATAAACCACATAGAAAACCCAATGATAAACCACTGTATATGCACACATCTTCCGACCACCCGCCTTCTATAATCAAACAGGTACCAAAATCGATTAACCGCAGACTTTCCGACAAATCCTCCAATGAATCCATATTTAACAAAGCTAAGAAAAACTATGAAACAGCCCTAAAAGATAACAGATTCCCAGCAACACTCACATACTCACCACAGGACACAGAAAAGGCCAACAAGAGAAGAAATATCATATGGTTCAACCTGCCGTACAGCAAAAACGTAAAAACAAACGTAGGAAAAATATTCTTCAAACTCTTACACAAACACTTCTCGGAATCAAGCACCGTACACAAAATATTCAACAAAAATACAGTAAAAATCAGCTACAGTTGCACCGATAACATGGCACAAATAATAAAAAAGCAGAACAGGAAAATTATCAACAAACCATACGAACAAATTAAACCCACGTGCAACTGCAGAATAAAGAACGAATGTCCCTTAAACGGAAATTATTTACAAAACAACGTAATATACCAAGCCACGATAAAATCACCAGATAATGAAGAAAATATATACATAAGAGTAACTGAAGGACCCTGGAAGCAAAGAAATTATACACACAAAACATTTTTCACTAATAGTAAATATGCGAACAGTACAATGCTTTCTAAGTATATCTGGGAAATTAAAAACAAAACGCACATCACACCAAAGATATCTTGAAAAATAAGGAAAACCAATCAAAAACTTGCAAACTTTGCTTGGAGAAAAAAATAGCTATCATTACTTTCACAGACCAAAATAAATTATTAAATAAAAGATTGGAGCTCATCTCAAAATGCAGACATGAAAACAAATTTTTACTACGTTACTGAAAAATCGAAAACGGAAAAAATGAAATAAAATAAAAATAAATAAATAAACAAATAAACAAGATAACAATAAAATAAGCAAAATTAATTAACCCAAACAAATTACCAAATCACACCTGTTAGAATAGACGAATATATATATATATATATACTACGTTACTTAAAAATCGAAAACTGAAACGAGAAAATATACAAATAAATAATAACAATTAAAATAAATTGATCTAAATTCATCCAAATAAATAAATAAACAAACCAATCCCGATAAAGTTACCGTTAGAAAAAAAATAAAGATAATCAATCCAAATAAATAAAATTAAAAACTGTTCCCGCCAAAATAATAGTTAGAATAAACTACAACAATCAACCCCAAATGCGAACAAATAGCTTTAATTAAATTCTCAAACGATAACAAAACTATTAAATAAGTGATATAAACAAATTTTTACTGCGTTAAAAAAAACAAAAAACACCGATTAAAAACAAATAAATAAATATATATATAAGATAAGAAACAAAAAATAAAAAAATAAAAAAATAAAAACAAACAAAATAATTTAACCTAAATAAATAAATAAATAAACAAATAAACGACTTCCGGTAAAATAAACGCCAAAATAGTCTACCCACAATGTACCAGTGACCAGTATATATATAAATAGCCGAGAAAAATAACAGCACACGTGGCCTGACGATTGCATATAGCATGAAACAGACTGTCGCCTCTAAGTGTTGACTTCTATGTTCACTTTTATATATATATATATATATATATATATATATATATATATATATATATATATATGTATATATATAAAATTTACAAGAGGATAGAATCCAGGTAGAGCTTAGTACAGAGGAATACAATATAAAAGGCTCAAACACTAATCTCAGAAACTATTTTCCGATTTATTTTTGAATATGTAGGTCTGATGAATTATATGATGAAATATATATATATATTTCAATTAAAAGGTGCAAATATAATTTATAAATTCATGAATCATTCATACAAAAAACAAATATAGAGGTTAATGATATATATATATATATATATATATATATATATATATATATATATATATATATATATACAATGTAATAAATCGTTACCACGGAATATTAGATTTTGAGCCTTTTGTATTATATTATGATGTATTAAATTTATTACATTGCAATTGTAATCACACATACAATTCATCAGAACTACAAAAGGACTATCAAAATTGGAGATACATAAAAACGTTTTACACACTTTTATTAACAATTGTCTCTCATCGTTCTACAGCCTTCTGGAATTCAGTTTTTGTAGAAACTTCCTGTTTTTTGCCCATTGGAAGGTTGTGAGATGGTTTCATTTTATCTGATGTAGTCACGTGAGGTAAATACGGTGGGTTCTGGAAGGTTTTCCATTTCAACTGTTTAAGCTTCTGCAAGGTTTCCTTTGCAACATGCAATCTCTGATGTTGTTGTGATGGAAAATGACATCTTTTCGATTTACCAAAATCGGCAGTTTTCCATGTACTCGGATAATTTCAAATGACGAAAGGCGGTTAATATATTTTTGCAATATCTTTCATCGAAATCTTCGGTTTATTCTCCATGATGGCAAGCAAAGCCTCTTCATTGATGTCGGCAAGTCATCTGATTTTAAAAACATCAAAATGGTTAAATTTATTTTAAATCACCCAGAAAAATTATTGAATTAACGATTATCACGATTCAGTACAATTAATAAAAATAGACTTTTATAAGATATCTTTTCTGTTCAGGAAAATACTTAAAGAAAATAATCTAAAATATACTGGTTAAACACGTTAATATATATATATATATATATATATATATATATATATATATTCTATATTTTAATTTAATTGTATATCTTATCTAAATAATGATATCTTAAATTATAATTTGAAGTATATGTAGTTATTATCTTTTTGATATACGGGATTTTATTTTCTGACTCTAACTCTGTTTTATTTTACTATATTAAATTATCACTTATTTTGCATTTTATTTTAACATTTTCCTGTATCCAAATCTAGTTTATTTGTTCAGAAATATTCATTTTCAGTTTTATTAAATTTTTAAAAATAAATTTCAAATTAACTACAATAATGATGGATTATTAAATTTTGATTTTTTTTGTATATTTCTTTTCTTTTTTTCTTTTATACTTTGTTGTGGATTCCGGGTTGAAATCCGGTACCAAACGCCAGGAATGAATATATAAAAATAATCTATTAACGTAATAATACAAACTGGTAAAGCAGGTAATAGTTCCAGGATTACCTGTTAGTAGCTAAATATATATATATATATACAGCCTTTGGTATTGAAGTATCGATGTATGACTTCTTTCTGAGTCTACGTGCTCGCTCACTGTGACTCCTACAACGCTGTGACCTCATCCTCACCCTTTCGGTTACCTACAACCTTTTACTCTGTCACTCTGTTCCTCGGGTATTCACTGGCAGTAGTATAAGTATACACTGGGTGAGTCCATTTGTATAAAAAGGGGTGACCCTCAGCACCTTCATCCTTTACGAGGTTAAGACATTTCCACCTTTTGTGAATGAGTGACGTTTTCGGGCTGAAAAGCTCCGTCAGGCATGTAGCTGCTTCATCAAACCTTATATCATTTGTCTTCTTTGGCAAAATGTAATCCACGAATTTTGTGTAATCTTCCTTTCCTAATTTTCTGAGTAATAGTCGTAGCTTTTTTGTTTCTGTACAGTTTTGACAATCGATGTTGAAGATGTCTTCATGACGCCTGAAAAAGTCCCTGAAATTTTTATCCTCTTCTAGGAATATTTGAATGTTTCTATCGTGTTCCATACTGCGTCTTGAGAAAAAGTCGACTGTTTTTCAATATTTTGTTGTTGTGTATTACTCGCTACTTTTACAATTAACTCCTGGAGTTGTAATTGTCTTTTTTCATTTTGCATTCGTCTTTCCTGATTTTCC
>OZ010573.1:8125667-8220667 GCA_963932145.1 Acanthosepion lycidas
CCTAACGAACTACGTTTTATCTCTCAAAATGCGTTTCTGCCTCTCGGATAGAAAATAAAATATAAATAATGGATATCTGGTCCTGGGGATTCCAACCCTGCGGCAGTACCTTTCCTCATTTTTTGGCCTTAGACCATGTGCACATTCTAGGGCTTGCACCTTTAAAGTGGCCTTGTGCCATATCCCGTCACCGGGTGGAGACGAGTAAATAGCAAGTGTAGTATCTGTTCTCCTCAGCTGTAATGGTAATGGTAATATGAGCCATTTACTTAAATATATATTCGTATTCATTGACCAAGTGCTACTCGAGTTACACTTTTCTTCACTCTATGGCCAACGGGGTGGGATCAAAGTGTAGTATCTGTTCTCCACATCTCTGATAACGGTAAGAGGAAAACATTCGGCATTGTAAAAACAATTCCAAGAAAATAATTTTCTCGGATTTAGTAGTAGTTGTCGCTTTTTCTGGTACTGATGGCAGTTTTCTACCTAAACTTTTATTCGAAGTAGTTCACAACGTCAATATCTTTATTACATATTTTTTTCTCTTTGAGTTATTTCTGCTATCTATTTTAGTAGTTGCATTGAAAATCTTGAAGTGATGTGTCTTCAGTTATTTATTCCAAATGACAGGCGCAAACAGAATGAAAAAGCTATAATTATCAGCCGTAGAGTATCTATTATGGGCAGCCCTGTTTAACTTTTTAACCGATCTACCAGAAATCGTGAAAAGTTTTCGCCCATCTTATTAAGGAGGTGCGTAGATATACCAAGAGGTTGTTGAAGGTACCAACTATTTTCCTCTGCTGCTACACACTGAAGAATATCATAAGTATTGAACTAGAAAGTATTTAATCATAAAAGTATGGAATCCATTGAAAGTTCCAGTGTTATTTTAGTACATGAGGTCGCTGGTTTGGCTTAGCGGTACATCGGCCGGCGTACCTATCTGCATAATCATGGTTTGACATGATATTAGACCTAGAAACCTTCATTGGTGTTATTGTGAAACAGGGCACATTGCCACTGCCTGCGAAACGAAACTGCATTTGGTCCCCAACGGAAAAGACACGTTTGTCTGGGACTGGTTTCTGATGAACACTTAACGAATGAATTTGCTTAATTTGAATGCAGTTTTGACTTAAAACAAACGTTCTATCGCCATAGTTTCTTATGAATATAATAAATCTTAAATAATATAATCATGTATATAGAATGTTGTATTTATGAGTAGAAGTACTCAGTATCAGGGACGAATGTATGTTAATATAATTTATATATTATCTAAAATCGTTATAATAAACCTAATTAAATATAGTTTTGCTAATTACGCACACAAGGATATATATATATATATATATATATATATATATATATATATATATATATATATATATAGTTGGATTGATATGCGTTTGTGACTCTGGATTTCACCCCCTTGCGATCGTCAGACAAACTAAGTATGTTAGCTCTATCACTGATATTGAGCGATATCCAATAAGTACCGCACACACACACACACACACATATATATATATATATATATATAATATATATATAAAATACATATATATTATTTATATATATATATGATATTGAGCGCTTTCTAATAAGTACCGCGCATATAATATATAAATAATTATATAAATAATATATTACACATATATATTTATATTTATATGCACACACTTTTCACCCATACATATATATATATACGTATGTGTGTGTATGTGTGTTTAAGCGCAGTGAGTAAAAAACGTTAAAAAGCAATCCTCAAGGTAAAATGCAAATACTAAATTTTTATTACAAATAATTATATAGTTGTTCCTCACTTAAAGTAATGCAATCATCATCATCATAATATATATATATATATATATATATATATATACAGGGTGACCATAAAGTTTGTGTGCACTTTAAAAAAATTATAACTTTATTTGTATTTGTGATAGAAATAATTTGTAAAAAGGATTAGAAAGAAGTAAATCTGTATTATTTAAGTTTTTAATGAAATTTTATTTAAGTTTCCACATGTCCTCCATAATAAGCAATACAAAGGGTAATAGAATTTTGCAGTTCACGGAAAACATTTGCCAAATGATTTACTGTAATGTCTAAAATGACTTTAGTTATTTTAGCTATACTTAAAACTAGGTACATAAAACTTTTTCATATTTTTTACAGATTATTTCTATCGCAAATTCATCTAAAGTTATAAATTATGCACACGAACTTACGGACACCCGGTATATATATATATATATATATATATATATATATATATGTGTGTGTGTGTGTGTGTGTCTGTGTGTCTGTGGAGGGGTGTCTGTGTCTATAAATGTATGTATATTTTTATAAAATTTGCTTTATGGGGGGGGGGTTAAAATCCTCATTATCAATGATAGTGTTTTTAGATATAAACTCTGTGAACCAAAAACCCCCCAAAAAACAAGACTCCACAATGATTAGATGATTGGATTGCATTGAAGCCTGAATCAGTCAATCATGCTTCACTGGTTCCTATGTCCACACACACACACACATTATATATATATATATATATATATATATATATATATATATATATATATATATATATGTTGTTTTGTGAAGTTTTCGAACATACTAATTTTGTATTATTTTTCATCTTAAATTTATCAGAATCCAAACCCCAAATTGACTCAATCCTCCAATTTAAGCCTCATTAAGGTGATGTGTCTGCAGACAGCTATTCACCTGAAGATTCCAAATGAATCAAACTCCATTTATCATGTCGTAATTACAACTGAGATTCTAAATTGTTTGCTCTGTAATTATTCACAAGAAAGAGAACGTGACAGAGAAAAACAATTGAAATTAATTCGCTATGAATTTTCTGAAGGCGTTTGATGAAATTAGAATGAATTCGACCCCCCCTCCACCGGACTTGAGATTAAAGGAATGAAAAATAGAATTTAAAGAATTTTGACCAACATTAAATTCTCAAAATGACACCTCTTAGTTTCTAAAACGTGAATATTTAAATTGTCTTTTCAGGCAAGATTTCTAAAAGTTTTGCTATTAGAACTCTTTTAATCCTATCAGAATTCCAGATTCTTTCCAAAGAAATGTTTTCAAAGAATTTCAAAATAAGGAATGTTCAACAGTTTTAAAATTATTCATTCAAAAGATACGTCCACACTACATGAACTGTAACAATTTAAAAATTAAAAAAAAAATATATTATTTTCAGTAATATTGAAATTTTGTTTCATTTAGTTTTATTTTAAATCATTTCATCCCCAAAAGGCAATAAAGCCACTAAGACGCAAGAGCTTGCTTAAAAAAAAAGGCAATAAAGGAACCTGTGAAAATGTTACTGAGGAGAAAGGTCAATAAAAGAAAAGAATTCAAGAACAGTTGCCGACGAATAATGAACAAGTTATTTTTTATTTTTTGCCGGAAAGCAAGAAGCTGGAGGAGAGTTCTACATAAGAGATGAGCAAAAGAAGAAGCTATTAAAATAGAACTTGCGGCTACACTTAGTAATTTCAACAGTAAAATGATGAAATCTAGATGTCAATCTAGTACTATGCTTAATTTTGTGAAGGTGTCAAAGAGGAGAGTTGAAAACATTTGTAAAAAAGGCAGAGAGGAGCCAGGCTACGGCGGTGATAAATTGATTGAAACCGGATATAAGTTTGAGAATGATAATATTGTAAATACTTTTTTTTTTGTTTTTATAATTTCTCTGGAGTTTGAAATTCACATTCCTTCAATTGGAATATCTTTAAAATTCTTCGAGACTCGATAAACTGGCGTAATGTCAAAATCTTAAAAATAAGGAATGATTAAATCCACTACTTCCTTTTTATCACACCATTTTGAATGGAAGTACTTAAAAGATTAAGTGAATTCTGCATGACTAATGTTTATTGCATGCAGTGCCTGTACTCCTATAACTAATAATATTATTACTCGTAATAGTTCTGGCCAGAACGGATAGTAAATTAGTATTTAAGAGAATGAAAATAAAAGAAAAATCCCATTATAATTTCGTGACTTGCCAATAAAGGTGTTCAGTTTTATTCTGACTCGAGTTTCCTTGTTGAGTCTTTTTGTTATAATAACATATTGGCGGGTGTGATCCGATCAACATTTGGTAAATTAATCACTTATCATAAGTTGTCAACGCTCTGAGTCGAGATTGCGTTCACCTCTCTTGTGTATAAGACCTGAAGATAACTCTGGGCTCAATGTGGAAGCATCTCAATTTATTAAAGGAACATTGTCAAGAAATGGAGAAGTCTGGAGAGTTGACGGCACTCAGAAAGAAGTGTCTATTCCATCTCCATCGAATTTTCACTCTCTTTTGCTAAGCTGTCTCCCGATCCAAAAGTTTTGTCTTTGTTATTATGAAAACGCCGAACATTTTATTTTCCTTATTTTTGTTTTTTGTTTTTCTTTATATCAGTGGTTTGACCCAAAGAGTTGGGATTTCAATACCTGGCCACGGCAGTGGTAAAAAAACAACAACAAAAAAAAACAAACTTTGAGACTTGAGTTTAAGGGAGATAACTAAGACATCCGGAAGAGGTATGGCGCGTGGAACTAGAATAATATACCCCGGTGGAGGAAATAAAGGGTCCAGTTCGAAATTATAATCACCCGAAGAAGGCAGTAGCATACAACAGTCCAAGGTACAAGCTGTCTACTGAAGAAGAACGCCTTCCATTATTAGAGCTTCAGAATGGTGTAAGAGCAAGACTAAAATCCATTCGTAAAGCTGAGTGGCATCGAAGGTGTGAAGGCAGGAAAGAGCGAAGATTATCGTTCATTGCAGATCCATTTTGGCTTTACTAGGAAACTCTTGGGGCTAAGCGGCGTGGTCAGTAAGAATTCTCTGCAGATGAGATTAACACCTATCTCCGGAACACATTGGGTGACTTTGTAAGAGACAAGGATCTCGGCCATACAGAAGCCTTGGTTAATCCAACCCATCCGACGGCTGATTTTGAATTAGACGAGCCAGGCGGGAAGAAGATTAGTGAGGTAGTGAAGGCAGCTAGATCAGTCTCAGCTCCTGGACAGAGTGGAATTCTATACAGCGTCTATAAACGCTGTCCGAGTCTTCTCCAGCTCCATTGGATGGCGTAATATGGCATAGATTTAGAGTTGCGGACCAATCGGGATTTGTAGTGGGTGTGTGGATCCCCAAGGAAGAAAACTCCCGAGATTTAGACCAATTCAGGAGTATCTCTTTATTGTGAACCGAAAGTAAGATATTTTTCAGTATTTTATCGCGATGTCTGGCGAGATTTCTTTTGGTTGATAATTATATCAACACTTCAGTGCAAAAATGGGGAAATCCAGGTTTTCCGGGATGCCTCGAATATACTGCAGTATTCAGGCAGATATTAAGAGAAGCTAAAGAGAAGTATTGTGATTAGGACCTTGAGAGCGCATACGGGTCCTTTCCACATAAATTATTACAAGTAGCCCTAAGGAGATATCATATATACCCGGGAAAATCGGCCTATTAATCCTGGACTATTATAACAACTTTAAAATGAGAATCTCTTCTAGGTTTATAGTTTTCAATTGATACAGACGCGAAAGGGGTATTATTACTGGCTGTACGATCTCAGCTACCCTATTTACCCTCGCCATAAATATGGTGGTCAAATTGTCAGAAGTAGAGTGTCGAGACCCTACGATGAAGACAGGAGTGCGTCAGCCACCGATCATTACGGCACCTTTGGTCACGGAAGTTGGTGGATCATTCGCAGACTTGAAAACCTTATAGCTTGGGCGAGAATGAGTTTCAAGCCCGCAAAGTCGAGATCTTTCGTTATGAAGAAGCGAAAAGTGGCGAATAATTTCAGGTTCTCGATATCGGGAACTACTATCCCGACGTTGACAGAAAGACCTGTGAAGAGCCTAGGAAAAACTTTTAACAGCTCCTTAAAGGATACTCCGCCCATCCGAATGACGATCTTCAAACTCGAATTATGGCTTGTCAAAGTGGACAAATCTGGACTTCCCAGCCGTTTAAAGGCGTGAATTTATCAGCACCATGTGCTCCCGAGAATTATCTAGCCTTTGTTTATTTACGACTTCCCAATCAGTGGAGGCCATGCAAAGGAGAATCAGTGGTTACCTTCGCAGATGACTAAGGTTGCCGAGAAGTCTTAGTACGGGGCCATATGACAACTCAAATGCACTTCAACTCCCCATTAAAAGGTTGAAGGAATTCGTACTGTTTTGGACAAGAGAATTCCTACAGTACATGGACTCTAAGGACCCAAAAGTAGAGGCAGCAGGCAGAGAGGTCCACACTGGAAGGAAATGGAGTGCAGGGAATGAACTGGGTATTGCGGAGGAGAGTTTAAGGCAGAAAGCTCACGTCGGACGGTGGCATTTGGTCATACGGGCTTGGGCTTCTTTCCTGATACCCGAATCGAGAAAGCTAGTCGTAAACAGGGATGTCAACTAATTCAAGAGGAAGTACCAGCCAACCTTGAGAAAAAAAAAAGATGGTGGGCCTAAGCCAGCAGGGTACATGGAAACGATCGGAGAATTTTTTATGACGGAAAATCAGTTGGTCGGAGATCTGGCACACTGACACCAGTAGGATTAAATTTCTTGTAAAATCCGCGTATGTGATACTACCGAGTCCCGATAATTTGCATACTTGGCGGATGAGGGAGATACCATCATGCTCAATCTGTTCCAGGAAAGGTACGCTGAAACACATTGTAAGCGCCTGTCAGAAAATAAGTAGAATAGAGAAAAAAAGGAAAAAGGAAGAAAAAAAGGAAAACAAATATATATATAGGGATGACCGAGGTTACTGTTTGAGGGGTGGGTTGCTTCCTTTTGTTTTTTTTATTTTTTATTTTAATTTAAAATGTTCCCCGACAATGTCATAGTGTTTCTAGTACGTTTTTTTTTCTTTCCTGTCCGGGAGGGTGAGAGGGTGGAAGAGGAAAAAAGGGGGAATGGAAAAAGAAAATCAAGAAATGTTTCTGATCATAATTCCTCTGACCAACGAATGTGTATGAATGTTTATTTTTGTTTGGTATAGTGTAGTTTCATAGGCGATAAAAACTTTCCTGGCAACAATTAGAAATTACTTACCTGTTATGTCAAGCCGTGTTCTTTGAGAGTGTGGGTCTTTCCGTGGACCTAAGAGGGAAAAAGGCGAGCATTCTGTTTATTCAATTTTTGTCTCATCCTGCCCGAGGAGGAAGTGGCGTAGGGCGTTTCTGATTGGTCGCTTGCTATTTCATGATCAGCAATGGCAGTTGTGTGATTGGTGGTAACTTGCATCAGGATAGCCTGCATGAATTGTTATTGTTTCGGTAGGGTAACTTGGGTGACCTGGTATGGTGTTGAAAGACCCGAAACTTGTCATGACCCCAAGTCATAACATCACCGATGAGGCGATCCTGCGCACCCGTTGGAGTCTATTCCTGACAAAGTCTAATAAAATAAAACTATAAGTAAATGTTACAAAAATATCTAATTATAAAAGATATTATGTTTAAAAAAATGATTAAAAATTAATCTGCAGATAATTTAGATTTAAAATTCATCACGTCTGCTTTCTTACAAATTTGTAGGAGGAAAAGAAAAATGAAAAGAATAGAGGAGAAAAGAAATAAACAAACGCTGCACGCTTCTTCTCCCAAAATGGAAAATTGAGTTTGTGTTGATTTGGTGTTTGCTCCGCTACCTTTCAGGAAGATAATTGTGTATATATTTCATCACGCAAAACTAAATTGTTTCTTTCCAGTAATGGTGAAATATGACATGTTATTTTTTTCTGCAAACTGTGTCTATATTTTAGATGACACTTTTTTTTGGCGGGGTGGGGGATATCTCGGCTCTTTTCAAAACGAAGTTACGCAATGATTCTGACACAATATGTATCAAATATTTGAAAGAGAAATTGTAAAGTACGTAAACACCATTTTTTTTTAGCAAAGTCGTAGAATTTGAATGACCAGAATTAATTGAATTAAATCAGAAATCATTATTTATAATAGAATGCAAAATATAACTGAAAACATTGCATGATGGGATTGGCGGATGTCAGGCAATCTGCTGATTAATGATGCTTTGAAGTTACAGGAAAAAAGATTCTCAAATCACTGTTTGAAACTTTTGCAGCACTAACAATATTTTAGCAAACAAATTTATAATTTGATAGAAGAGAGTAAAAATTCGTAAAATGTTAAATTAGGTTTTCCTCGTTTTTGTCTCGTTTTAACTGCTATTTGTACACGTGGGATGTTTCGTATTTATATATACGTTATATTTAGTAGGTAGATGTGATTGGGTAGATACGCTTGTTTTGGTGGAGGCATGAAAATAATCTCACCAGATTTCGAAAGCTCCCAATGAAAAATGTGTATTTATTTTAAATAGGGTAACTGAGTTGTGCCTTTACTGTGATGGTTTCTCGTAGCTTGATGGTAAAGCACGCCTGACTTGTAGGCTGTTTCTTAGTTTAAATACAGGTTCCCTTGAAGAACATATTTTATTTATTTTTTTAAGCATTTCGCCCCAAGCAATGTGTGAGTGCCACTAGCATGCAAGGGGCTACAGTGAGTGAGATCAAGAGTAAAGAGGAAGGTTTGAGGAAAGGATATAGAGAAGAACGCGGGTCAGGATCAAGGCATCAGATGTCGATTGCCATTACATTTGAATATTTGAAGATTGTAGGTATCATGGAAGCAAGAAAGAAGGAGGTAGTACCACTGTCGAAAAGTGCGAGAGAAGAAGCTGTTCGAATAGAAAAGGCGGTTACATTTAACCGTTTCGACAGTGAAAAGGTGGGACCGAGATGCCAACCTGGTAACACGCTTAAATTCATGCAGTTGGGGTACCAGTGAAAGTATCTCGTCACAGCAGTTGCCATGAAAATATTTGTAGAAAAGACAGAGAGAAGCCATATCGCATCTGTGAAACAGTGACTGTAGACGAGATGCCAGATCAGGACCTATCACATTGCATATCCGTCTCTGGATTTTGACCAGGACCTCGAGATGAACATCGGGGGAACGAGACCATATATTACAACAGTAGTCAATGCAAGGGCGAATGGTAGATCTGTAGATTTGAAGGGTGGACTCAGTGAGCGAAATAAAGGGTTCAGTTCGACATTCCAACCAGCTGAAGAAGGCCGGAACGTAAAACGATCGAAACGTTGTAATAAATATGGCGACAAAGATGGGGACAATAGTCTGAATAATGTAAATAATGAATATCTTTTATAATCCATAAATTTACATTTTATAACTATATTAGCTTCTGTCAAGGTTGACTATGGAGGTAACAACCTCATTGACACGAAATATTGTTATATTCGGTGGTAATGGGAATATGGAATGGACAAACACGGTGGATAAATAATAACAGGTATATTGTGGAAACCAGTACAACAAGGAAGTAATAGTTATGAGCACGGTCGTCGCAAGTCAGTACAGTTTTGTGCGTGCTGCTATAGGAAGGCTGCTAGTTCTCACAGCGCAGTCACATGTGGCACAAGGCCTCTCGAAGGCAAAGAGTTCGACTAGCGCAGCTGGGAAAGATCCCAACGCGACTCTCCTGTCCCCTGTACTAACGGGTACTTATAGGTGATTACCACCTATAGTGCCGCCACTCATGGGGGTGGCAGGTTATTCCATTACATCATATATTTTTGTTGCTGTGTTCATTCGTTAACGCTTTTCTCCGTCAATCATTCTGCTGTATTAATGCTCAATCATTTTGTAAAGTTATTAGAGAGTATACGGAGAATTTTGTTTAAGCCTTTACCATTCTTGAAAATGTCAATTGCAGTTTTCAGTGACATGAAACAATGCGCTTAATGTACTTAATGGATGGGGGCAGTGGTTAGCGCAATAAGTCTCAAAGACTTTCACTGAGTTCAATTCTCAATGAGCTTCCCACATCTATGATTTTGTGTCAAAAGTAATATAAGCTTGTTTAATATTGATCCGCATTGCTATGTAACAAAGCTTAAAAAACTAGTGTAAGATGTAATTACTACTAAAGTAATACTCCAACAGTTCTGGCCTTGTGTCAGATTAAATCTAGTTTTCTAAATATTAAAGACATCTTACTTAAGAGTACTAATAAATTAATATCGAAGACTATGATATTGTGAGGTTGATCTTCAGTTGGTGCCAATCAGGTCATCAAGCGCTATATAAACGCCTCTACAACATAGATGTGTCCCCCATATGTACAAATACGACATATGTATAAGATGTTTAGTGCAAGCGGGGCAATAGACCTCAGACACCAATCGTTTGTTGATCATTGGCTTCCAGGTTCTATTCAGTATCGGCAGTTCATAATAGGGTGCTCAATACCTATGACCTTGTGCTCAGGCCATAATAAATATCTTTAATCAATATCGATTTATTCTACCCCAAATCAAACGTCGGCTCATTCATTTGATCGATTTCTGTAGTCGATACGTAGTCGACTGCTTTTGCTTTCACGTGAAAATATGGCGTTGAACAATATGGCTGACTCTGTTGATTCAGTGCAGTGGGAGGAAACGAAGGAAAGCAATCAAAATACGAGAATAATCTTTCTCTGTCTATTTCATTTTCGCTTTACGGCATCTGCAAATGCTTCTAGCAGGTTTCACGTCTGCTTCGCGTTCATGGTTTATTACATTAGCAACAAGAGGGTAAAACAACATTTACACAAAGCAAGTCTTTGATTCACAGTCATGAAGGATTCTTCTTCTTCTTTTTCCTTTTCTTCTTCCTCGCATTTTACTCTGTGTTTATTCTTTTTCTTCACAATGTTCTCCTTTGCATTCCTTCTTTTCCTACCCGTTCATCGTCATATTTCTTCTTCGTATTTTTCTTTTTCACCTTTTTCATCATATCTATTATTTTTTATTCTGCAATTTCTCTTTCTCCTTCGAATTTATTCTTCTTTGTTTTTACATTTCTTCATCGCATGCTTTCCTTATTTCTTCTGTCTATTCTTTGTCGAATTTTTTTTTATTATTATTCGTATTTTTTTTTATTTTCGCATTTTTCTTCTTCTTCTTGTTATTTTATTTCTTCTCTGCATTTTTCTTTTTCCCATTTTTCTTCATTTTATTATTCACATTTGTCTTATTCGCATTTCTTCGTATTTTTATTCCCTTTCAATTCGTCCGAAGCATTTCTTTCTTCTTCATTCTTCTTTTATTCTTCTTCCTGTTGTTACATTTTTAAAAATTCTTTACGTTGACCTTTTTTCTTCACTCTCTACTTATGTCTCCGTTTCCACTCACTTATATTACTTCTTCTTTCTTCTCATCTACTTTTTCCTTTTCTTCCTTCCTATCTCTTTCTTCCCTCTCTTTTCAGCGTTCTTTCTCTCTTTCGCTCTTTGACACTCCATCTTCTTAATCTCTTTTCACATTGTCATTTCCTCTCTGTCTCTGTCTGTCTGTCTCTCTCTCACATACACACAAACTATTGTACATCACCTGTGAATGAGAACATCAATTTTCTAGTGACACCTATGTCGTAGCCCCTTTGCGAAGAATTAAGCAGTTCTAGACGCGAGATCCTGTTTTATTCTGATATCATGTTCAATGATGCTAAATTCGTTGCATGCGATCTGTGAAATTCAAAGGCGTTTCACGCGCACAAGAATTTAGGCTTCCCTCACTTGTTAGCTGGTTATCCATCTTAACGATTTACATCGGCCGTTATAAAGACCCGTCCTTTATTTTCTCTTTCTATCACTTCGTAGCTTTCCTAAATTATCATCAGTTCCATCCATCTTAGATCAGTTTAGGCAATTTCAAATCTGCACGGCGACTAGTTCATTATTTCACTCTTCCATTGCTATTTTCTGAAGAAAAAAATATTTTTATTGAGAAAATATCAGGCCGACTTCTCTTTAACTAATCGGAATTAATTACCATTAATCTGAATTGTTTTTATTACAAGATATCGGCAGAGGATTTCTTCCTTATTTTCAGAGACGAAGTGTAATTATTAATTCCCATTTTCCGTTGACATGAAGTAAAAAGATTATATTGTATCAAATGCTAGGTCTTCACCTTGGAAACTTGGTTCACTGTGTCGCGTTAGACAATTTTTCCTCACTTAAATCTATCTTACATATGTATAAGTCTACCATAGTTCCTTGCCTTGAATATTGCTACCACGTATAAACTAGTGTTTCTGTTATAAATTTAGAAATCCTTGATAAAATCCAAAGAAGTACCTGAAATGTTATTGTTCTTAATCTCACACTTTGCCTTCGGTCAGCTTCCAACCTACGTAATGTAGGTTCCTTTTTTCTTTTCTATAAATACTCCCATGCTAATTGTTTTGATGAAGTTATCCCTATATAAGCTAGACTCTATGAATTTAAGTGCAGTACGAGATTTGCGGCAACGCCTCATTTACAGTTGAAATGGCTAGATGTAACCGCATGTTCTCTGTTGAGAGTTTCTTTTCTCACACTTCTCACTGCTGGAAATCTCATCCTGTTTCTTGGTTTCCAGTCAAGTTTGATCTTAAAAAAATTAATTAATCAATTGTTATGGTCCGGTTCCTTGTACCACGGTGATAGTCCAAGGTAGAACCAATAAAGAAGAACTCGAACACGGATATCGAATAACACAGATATATTACCAACAGGAATATATACAGAGAAGAAGAAAGTGTTAGTACGAACAATCAGGTTTAGTAGTAATTGTCTGAACGCGACTCTATTTCGGACTGCCTCTGACTCGACTGACTCGCTCGCTCTGGCTGACAGACTTCTGACGGACTTCACTCCAGACTTCAGGCTGAACAGTATTTAGTCACACCCCAATCACACACACGAAACGAAAGGCGCCCCGCATCCACCAGAGAACTGACGTCACTGACCACCTAACGAGGGAGGGGGTGGGGAATTAAACACAAGAAAAATAGGGACAGAAATAAAAGGGACCAATGCGCTAAGTTTACTAGAAAAAAGGGGAAAACTAAAGATTCAAAATAGAAAACCTAGTCTAACTTAAAATATGGGTGGGTTGCCTATGTTCAACCCTGTTAGGACAAAATCCTGTACCTAACCGACATCCAAGTGCCACTCTAGGTCAGCCCCTTTCACTCTACACATTCGCGCAAGATTCACCCACCTTTTGCCAAATTCCGATGAGGTGAGCCGCCGCCTTTCCGTCCTAATCTTGACTTTGAGCTGATGCTTAAAGAACAAGATCAGTTGGGAAGAGGTGAACTTCTCGCCCTCATGGAATCCCTTCTGACGCGTCGTCCAAATCATGACTCTCATAATCCCTAGTAAGCAACAGAACACATAGTGTTCAGCCTTCGTCAATTGCGGCACCACATTGCTACAAACAGAACTGGCTTCCAGGACAAAGAACTTTCCCTGCAGCATGCGAACCATGAGGCCTTCAACAAACCTGCACAACGGCACTACCGTCTTGCACTGAAAAAAGGCGTGACCAATGGTCTAGACTTTCCCAGTACAGCGACGACAGTTTGGATATTTCTCCAAGCCTGCTGAACAAAGTCTCTTGCCGACCCAGAGGGCCCCACGAATCATCAGCCAGGTGAGTGATGCCTCATCGTTATTGAGACATTTCAACCCAGGCGCCCAAGGCCATATCGAGCGAGCCTCCTGCTTCGTAAGACCGAGCTCGTCGATCAGATCATCTTGAACGGACCCCGTAACTAACAATTGATACAATGCCTTACGAGACAACGCCTGGGCGTCGGAGAGGCCATACGTCGTCCGTAAGAGGAGCTTCAAAGCACTACGACATTCGCGGTAGAAGGAGCACTCGCCACGAGGTCTACGGCCGGCCTCCTCCGCGCACGAGTGCACACTTCTCAGGGATGGGAAATGTTTTAGGATATCTTCTTTCCAAAAGGTGCCCACCTCATCCAATCCGCGACACATTCGGTCTAGAAAGGTAATGCGAAGCATATATTGACGAATCTCAATGCTAGGCATACCCAGACCGCCCTCAGAGGGATGAAGGCAAAAGATCTCGCGAGTTACCATAGGGGCCTTGTCTCTCCACAAGAAAGAGAACAAGGTCCTGACTAATGACATTAGTCTGGCATACGGGAGCAGAAGCACAGAAAGTCTGTAAAGGAGGATCGGATATATGTGTGAAACACATACATCCGCCCTTCCCTTCAGGGAAAGTCTCCTCCGAGACCACAGATTAACCGCGATCTCGGCCTTCCCTTGCACCTCCGACCAATTCATTTCCAACTGGAGATCAGGACCGAACCAGACGCCGAGTATCTTGATCGGCCCATCCGTCCAGAGGAATGGTCTG
Organism: Acanthosepion lycidas; assembly: GCA_963932145.1. NCBI lineage: Eukaryota > Metazoa > Mollusca > Cephalopoda > Sepiida > Sepiidae > Acanthosepion > Acanthosepion lycidas. Next base: position 8,139,988 of record OZ010573.1, read on the forward strand.
GGGAGAGAAACTCCCTTCCACGCACCCAACCGCAAGCCCACAGACTTATCGCGGTTGATCTTGGCCCCTGTCACCATCTCATACCTACTGATCTCTTTGCTGACTTCGTCAATCTCGGCTCTGCTCGACACAAGAACCGAAACGTCGTCAGCATAGGCAGAATACCTGGCTGAGGTGGAAGCCCCAGGCAGGGAAATTCCGCGCAGGACCGGATTCGCCTTTAACTTGCGAAGGAATGGTTCCAACGCAAGAACGTAAAGCAGAGGCGAGAGCGGACAACCTTGACGAATGGAGCGAGACAATACGAAAGGGTTTGATCTTACCCCATTCACTTCCACCAGCGCACCGGGGGTCGCGTACAAAAGTCGGATCCAGGAGCGAAAGTCGGCTCTGAAACCGGCCGCCGAAAGGACAGTCTCCAGAAATCGATGGTCAACCCTATCGAAGGCCTTGGACTGATCTAAATTGATCAGCGCGGCTTCACTGTCGACTTGTTCTAAGATCAAGCGTACCATATGAAGGTTATCCTGAATAGTCCTCCCGTTTACAGCACAAGTCTGTTCAGGGCCAATCAGACTAGACAGGACAAGCTGCAAACGGTTGGCTAAGATCTTCGCCAAAATCTTTAAGTCAGTGTTTAACATCGTTAAAGGGCGAAAGTTCCCTAACCCATCCCCACCGTCCTTGTCCTTACGCAGCAACTTGATCACACCCCTGGTGAAGCGTTGGGGTAAAGACCCCTGCTTCATCCAGTGGTTGTAAATCAGTTCCAACAAAGGAACAAAAACGTGCGACAACCTCAAGTAAACTTCGTAGGGAAGACCATCTAATCCCGGAGACTTATCCAGGCCAACCTGCTTCAGCGCTTCCCAGATCTCCGACTCTGTAATGGGACCCTCGCACCTAGCCGCTTCAGCTGCCGAAAGGCAGGGAAAGTCAGCTAAATAGGCGTCGAACTGAGCAGAGCTCAGACCGGGCTCCCTGGTAAAAAGATCCTGAAAGTAGTCCCGAAACACCTCACATATGCCCGCGTTTGTAGTCACGGTCCGCTTATCCGGCAACGTGACGCATGCAATATGTCGCTTAGACGCGTTTCGATTTTCCTCTGCACGCAGTTCAGCGGCCATATTCGTAGCCTCAGAAGACATTCTTTTTAACCTAGCCCTAACTACCAGAGCTTGATCCTTCTTGATAAGCAAGGAGGACAACTCTGCCTTAGCTAAAGCTATGTCCCCACTAACACGGGATTTCACTGCCCGATCGACTTTATCTTCTAAAGCAGTTTGCACCGCTAATCTATCTAGATTGAGTCGACGACTAAAATCGGCAGCAAACGTTCGAATTTTAGATTTTAAATTACCCCACCAGGCATTTCCCACAACCGCTCCCGTCAATTCACTTTGTATCGTTAGTAACAGCTGGTCCCGGAAACCCTGATCACCAAAAAGTGAACAGTTCAATTTCCAGTAACCAGCCAATCTAACCTTAGGCTTATCTAAGTTTACACGGACCCGGACAAGCCTATGATCCGTATAAACTATGTAATGGAAACTTGGACACCCTAAGAGCCCTACATCGACTCTCCTAACTAATACTCGGTCCAGGTAGCTCGCAAGCGTCCCAGGAGCCGAGTTGCCACTAGTTGTCCAAGTCCATGCTACCTCCCGAGGGTGCTCATTCCGGAACTTATCGACAAGATCAAACTCATCGATAAAGTCCCAAAATGGTTTCACATCCGGGTTGTTAGTACCTTGTTTATGCCCTATACGATCTATATCGGGGTCAAGGACGGCATTCCAATCCCCCGCTAAAACTACCCGACGAGACGTCGTCAAGAACGGCGCGATCTGCCGAAACAAAGCAGGCCGCTCGGAATGGGTATTGGGCGCATAAACCCCAATGAGACGTAGAACCTTATCCTTTATGGTAACATCCAGCACGCAAAGTCTGCCCGCCGGATCTGCGAAGACAAGGGTCCAAGCAGCCTTCAAAGACTTGCTCACTACCCAAGAGACACCCCTCGAACGACCATCAAAACAGGCTGAATAAAGGGCGAACCCCCTAGACAGTATGTCCTCACGATCATGAGAAGAAAAACGGGTCTCTTGTATACAACATACATTCACCCCGAGGCGCTGAAGATCACGAGTGAGCCTCGCCCTGCAAGACTCGGACCTCAGGCCCCAGACATTTAAACTAGCTAACCAGAGTGCCATTGTGAAGCCGATTAGGGTTGTCCTTCAGGATAGAACATGGCTGGGGTGAGGACACCGACAGCTCGTCCCATAGATCCGGACGCCATCTCATTTTCGACGGTATCATCTTGAGACAAGCCGCCGATGCCCGAGGGGTAGGTAAGTTTGAGAGCCCTATAAAGGGATGGGTGAACGAAAACTGGGACCCTCCCTTTGAGTTTTTGATCAGATTCATTCGTTTCGGGGTCTAGGAGATAGGCAGCTGGGGGAACCATTTTGTGCGACGAATGGGCCTCCCCTATCATGCCCCAAATCTCCCGCGTACCCGGGCCAGTTCTAACTACGGTGAGGATTCTTTGTGCAGAAGGGAAATTTTCGGGCCTCTCCACATCCACACCGTTAATTTGTTTGAAATTCCAAAGAATTTTCAGCTCCTTCGGGTTTCGCGTCTGCCCGAAAACCCTTTCTGCCCGGTCCCGGGATACGCGGCAAACGTCTTCCCCTGGGAGATAAGGTGGTTTGATCTTTTTTTTTCTTGTCGATGATGGATTGTGTATCAACCTTTCTAAACCTTTTTTTTTGAGGTGAATGTATGGGTGTTGAAATGGACGTGACATTGGGTGTAGTAGATGGAGTCCACCCGGTAGGCGTCCTCACCGGCGATGGTTTAGACGAATGACGAGATTTTGCCGGTGAGTTTGATGCAGATTTGGGCGGAGGAGGTTTTATGAAAGTCTTTTTAGATGCAGAAGGGGAAGACGGGGCAGAGGATAGGGGGCCCGGTGCCCCCAGCGATTTTTGCTTTTTAGCCCGCGTTTCATCTAATTTGTCTTTCAACTTCTTTAGGTCTAAAATTTTTCTCCAGCCGGGTTCATTGATTTTTTGCGCATGTGTAGCATTAGTTTCGTAAGACGCCGAGGCGTCGCCCTCGGAGCTGGTAGAGGGAATGGGGCTGTAGGTTACTTTGTCCCCGGGGTCACGTTGGGACTGAGGAACTTCTGTTTGGGTCTTCCCCTTGCCCCTAACTACGAGGCGCCATTCCCCCTCCTCCTTCTCCTTAACCACACTTGTGGCAGGCGTCGGTTTCGGAGGTAATGTGATTTTCCTCACCGGTCCGCCTCGCAGCTAGGCCCACTACAGGCGCCGCGGATTTTAGCTTCTCGGCCAAGGGGGGATTTTGGTCGCCAGCGACCGGAACTCCAGGGGCCTTCTTTCCTGGGCAGGAGGAGGAAAGGTGACCAGTCTCTCCACACCTCCAGCAAGTTGGTCTTCTACCGGTCACAATGACCGGCATTTTCCGGTCGCCATACTCCAAACAGTTGGGGACGGACTTGAAGGCCTTCTGGTCGAGCATTATATCAAAAGTCCATCCCCCGTTCAAATTGTCGGAGAGAGCCCCTAAAATTTGTCCGAACTGCATAAAAAATGCAGCCAGGAGCTCTCCCGAAATTTGAGGAGGGACCTCGAAGACGGCCACCCTGGTCCGCCTGCGGCCTTCATATTCTGTTCTGATGATAAAATCTTTCGTTATCAATTCCTTTTTCGCCATGGCCAGGCAATCTTCTGGGGTGGGTAGCAGAATGTCCCACATGAAGAACCCTGTATCCTTAATTACTCTTTGGGGTTTTATCCCCAGGGACAAAAGTGATTTAATCACTGTGTCTTTTGTGGAGCGACAAATCTTTCTAGTTTTCTTATCCACCACAAAAACGGTCACCATTCTTTTTGAAAACACATCGAGTTCTTGGACAATATCGACGAACCCATCTTTATTAACAAGATGGGCGCACCCCTTCGCCTTATCCAAGAAATCCGCCATGTTCAGAATACGACTTGGGGGGGGGACTTCCTACATGAGGGCAATTCCTCGGCAGTCTTTTGTGCCTCCTTTGGCACCTCGACATTTTTACTGGTATCTCCTTTTTTGGAGACACTAGGGACTTTTTTCAAAATTGGGCTAGTATTAGCCTATTTTTCGTGGGTTTATCCGGCGGGTCTGCTTTCGCCGCCGACCCAAAAAGGTCTTTTTTTACATTAGACCGACTGGCTTCGCCGGCCATGGTGGATTAAAGTGGAGACTTCCACCTGCGGGTCCAAATTTTAGGGGAAAGGAGTTGGGAGAAGGTAGAGAAAAAAATAGAGAAATTAAACAAATAAAGAAAAAGCCTGGATGTACCAGTAAAAAAATAAATAAACTGGGAACAATAAAAAAAAACTAGATCAAACAGAAAGAAATAAACAGGTAAGATTAAAAAATAAAGATGGCGCTCAAAGGCTGCTGAAAATAAAAACAAAAACAGAAAACTCCTTTCTTTTTTTCAAAAATTCAAATAAAATGTTCAGGAAGAAAAAGAAAAGAAAAAGTCTGGTTTGTAACTAGAAGAAAAAAAATAAAAGTTTGCGGCCGAAGCCGCTAAAGAAAATAAATTAAAATCAAATGAAAAAACAAACTAGTCAAACCAAAAAGAAAGAAAGAATGCGACCGAAGTCGCTAATAAAAGAAGGTGGGTATATAAAAAATAAAAACGAAATAAAAAAACAAAGCTTTCTTTTTCTTTTTTTCTTATAACGTACTTATTTTTTTAGAAACAAAAAATAAAAAAATAAAAAATTATGTGAGCCGAAGCCCCCCCCCCCAAATAAAACAAACAAAAGAAATGGAAGAATAAAAAATTAAAACTTAAACAATAACTTAGCAAAATGTCTTGGTGTGATCAAAGAATATCGTCAATCCGAAAAAGTTCGCCAAGCAAATCCTCGTGGTCAAAAAAAAATCAGTTTCGTCGCTCTGCAACACAAGAAAACAATTAGACGAGTCCAAAAACACCGGTCACAAAAAGACGGAGGGTCTGACGTCACTGCTTCCTCTTGAGGCGCAATATTTATTGCGTATGGAATAGTCCATTATGTTATTATGGGTAAGGTCCCATAACATCAATCATTACCTTATCTCTTCTAATTTCTATTCTTTTATTGTTCTCACACCTTAACACCACTTTTCTTTTTCTTATATTATTTCACACTTAATAACCACCGGCGTCTTAGTGGCTTTTTTGCCTTGATTGATGTGAAATGATTTTTAAAATATATGAAGTCATTCGGATAAGCTTTATCGATTTTGCAACATTTTCGCCTTTGTATTCTTTCACAGTTGGAGTTTTTCAGACTATCTCTTTTTATTATAAGGCGTCATTTATTATGTCGACGTTTCAACACATCGAGGCTCTAGCTTTTATTGCTGTCTAAATGAGATAATGAGTTTTATTATTAAGTTTTGGTTCCTTTAACCCAAATGTTTAGTCTACATTCTCTTTGTCACAAGGTTTCAATCACTGTGCTCTATCGTCATTCAGTTTAAATTTCGGAAACAAAAAATATAAAATAAAACTACATATATTTGAGGTTGTAATCATATTAAACCAACTTTTTTTTCATTTACAGTAGCATTCACCCTGTAGAAGGCAAGGAGCCAATCAGCATAGGGTTAGAGAGAAAGTGACAGATTATACGGATAAGAAAAGAAGATGCCGGTCAAATCTAGACTTGAACAGGTTAGGATTATAGTGATCGGGTAATATCCACTTGAGAGTTGGTTCCACACAGTTGTAGTTCACGTGAAGAAGCTGATCAAAGTGAGAAAAAATGATGGTGGTTTGTTAAGTGGCATGGCGGGTACTTGCCATGAAGGTTAGAACTGGTAGGTCCAAGGAATACAGTTCGTCTGAGCACTTTCCATGCAAGCAGCGATAGAGTGGTGAGAGGCTTGACACATCGCGTCTGTGAGAGTGAGGTTAGACGGTGGGTATAATTTGTCACTGTCAAGGGCTCGTAGACGTTTTGAACGCTATCGAAACTGGAACACTTCATGGTGAATGAATTCTCGTGTGGCAGACTAAACAAAAAAAGAACAGTAGGCTTTTACGCAAATAATTTCAATAGACCTCAAATGGTAAGTAGAAGAAAGATTCTGCGTGTGACGTCTTCGATGTCGTTCCAATAACTGATGGCGCAAATTTGCACCTATGATTTGAGCAGCGTCCAAGCAGACAGGCCGCAAATAAATCGATTACCAGTTCACGTTTCTAATTATTGAAGATATTACAGATTTTTAAGATGGCTCTTATATGGCCCCTGTACCAGTAATACTGACCGCCCACGGTCCTTTCAAATTTAGCTGGCACTGAATACTTACGCAAATCTACATAGGGTATCTTATCACTCTCAATGTAACTGAAGGCTCTGTTATAACAAGGACTAGTCCTGAGTGTGATGATAAACTACATCCCGTAGCAAGGCCTCTAATCAGGGGATTGGACATTTTGAGAACCGTGAAACCACCTGTTAATTGCTATTGTTCACAGGTCCACCCTGATTCCAGGTTATAGCATCTGTTACGGTCCGAGCTATGGGCAAATAGTGACCCCTTCCCCCCCAAAAAGCAAAACACTATGAAAGTGTAAAAATATATTTTTATAGTAAAATATCAGCAATAGATTTTTCTATAAAAATTACCACCATTATGGTTTTCTTATTTTTTTTGACCAACAGTACATTTTTATTTTTTTTGACCAACAGTACATTTTTTTTGACCAACAGTACATGTAATTGAAGGCATACAATTCTCTTCCAAATAAGTAACCCATAGAGGTGGATATGCCGTTAAACAAAGTCAACTAACGAAACAAGCAAAAAAACAAGTACACTTGGATCGTCCAAGACTTCGCAAATAGCGACGACCTGGTGTTGGATATCGGTTGAAGAAGACCTTTTGATTTTACTTCCGCTGCATCAGAGAGAGTGAGCGAATATCGGAATGGGTGATAACATAAACAGGAAATGGCTAAGATAATCACAGGACGCACAAGTATAATGAGCCTTGAATAAACACGGCGTAAAGGTGTCCTGAGCGGAAAGAAATGCTTCATTGTTTGGGCGCATGCCGGAAGAGGCGTGGACACAGGAAGTTGCGTTGGCACATGGCTTGAAGAGGTTGTATTGACGACATAACGGAAGAGGATGTAAGTTGCGTGGGTGTCCAAATGTTATAAAAACGGTCCAACTATTGGCCTGAGAAAGAGGCTGGTTAGATTTTCACCGAAGATTTCGTCTCCGTCAATTCCTGTGCGCACAATGCCAACCTGTGATTCTCGCACACTCTACCCAATTGCCAAAAGTGGAACAATAAAGCTATTTATATTTTTTTATATATAAATGTTCGTCGCCTTATTTGAGTCCAGCAACAATATACAACACTGGAATTCAGGATTAGCAGCCATATAACGGGTGGAATTCCTATCCAAGGATATAGTCTAAAATCGTTTAAAACAGAAAAGGCTACAGATTCTATGGATTTATTCTTGAAGCTGACGCGTTCTCTTGTGATTCATGCATTCAGCAAGTGACTTTTAATTTTAAGCCACAGGTTTGGCATACAAGTTTACCCCTTACTTGTACTGCATTGTCATCATGTTGCTATGATTTGTAATTCAGGCTGGATATCATTATATGTTTCATGTCTGACACTCAACTTCTCGAGAGCAACTCTCTGCAGCTTCTCGGTCTCACGTTGACTGCTGACCTGAGATGGAATAAATACATTGAGTCAATTGCCTCGTCCACTGCAAGGAAAGTTGGCTCCCTGAGTCTCGCCAGGAAGTTTTTCTCCCCGGAGTCGATCCTCCAGATCTACAAAACAACAATTCGCCCTTGCATGGAGTATTGCTGCCATATATGGTCTGGTGCCCCTTCTGTTTGCCTCAGGGTTCTTGATAGGCTCCAGAGGCGGATATGCAATGTAATTGGCCCTGCCATGGCGTCTCGTCTACAGTCACTTTCTCACAGACGCGCCGTCGCCTCCCTCTGTCTGTTCTACAAATACTTTCATGGAAATTGCTCCGAGGAGCTGTATTCGCTGGTACCCAGATGTCGTGAGTTCAAGCGCCATACGAGGCTGGCATCCCGCTCTCACCCCTTCACTGTCGAAACTCCTAAATGTAGCCGTCTCTTCTACTCTAATAGCTTCATGTCTCGCACCTCTCACCTGTGGAACTCCCTTCCCTATTACTGTTTCCCTGTGAGCTATAATCTCCAGCTATTCAAGTGTAATGTCAATCGACATCTCCAGTTGCCTTGATCCTTTCTTCTATGACTCCTATCTGACCTTGCTCTAAATTTTCTGTAGCCCCTTGCGTCCTAGTGGCTTCCCACCTTGCTTGGGGTGAAATGCTTAAAAAAAAATGTTGTCGTCATTAGAACGTGTGCTATACATAAATGCATGCATACACAGACACAGACGCAGACACAGACACACACATACACATATATATTATACATAGCAGAAAGTCTCGGGTTCTTAATCCCATAAGTACTTGTTTTAGTTAATGTATTTTTTTAAGCATTTCACCCCAAGCAAGGCGGGAAGCCACTAGGACGCAAGGGATTGCAGAGGATTTGAAGCGAGAGCAGATAGGAAAGGATTGTGGGAAGGATAGTGGATAGATCAAGGCAACTGGAGATGTCGATTGTCATTACATTTGAATAGTTGGAGATTATAGCTATCAGGGAAACAGGAAACGGGAAGGGAGTGCGACAGGCGAGAGTTGCGAGATATGAAGCTATTGGAGTAGAAGAGAAGGCTACATTTAACAGTTTCAACAGTGAAAGGGTGAAAGCGGGATGCCAGCCTATTAGAAGGTTTGAATTCATGAAGTCTGGGCACCAGCGAAAGCAGCTCATCGGAGCAGTTACTGTGAAAGTATTTGTAAAAAAGACAGAGGGAGACAACGGCACGTCTGTGAGAGAGCGACTGCAGACGAGATGCCTGATCAGGGCCAATTACATTGCATATTCGTCTCTGGATCATATCAAGACTTCCGAGACAAACAGAAGGGGCTCCAGACGACATATGGAAGCAATACTTCATGCAAGGGCGAATGGTTGATTTGTAGAGTTGAAGGATCGAATCTGGGGAGAAAACTTTCCTAGCGCGGCATAGGGAGCCAACTTTCCTTGCGGTGGAGGAAGCGATTCGCTCAATGTATATGTTCCATCTCAGGTCAGGTCAATGTGAGAGCGAGTTGCCGCAGAGAGGTGCTTTCGAGTAATTGGGGGCAGGGAAGGATCTCTGTGGTGATTAATAGAGGGTAGTTTGAGGTGTCAAAGTTAACCAGCCAATTCCTACCCCAGTTCACAACCGGTTGGAGTTCTTTTCGAGACTCGAAATGTTTTCTATAGAATGTATTTTTGTAATTTCCCTTTGTCTCTTAGTTTTCCCATTCGTTCTTTCTCTCTCTCTCTTTTTCATTCCATATATATATATATATCATGTCTGATTAAATAAATAAAAAAATTATGTCTGCTTATAATCCATTCATATTCACGGATATTTTTCCATATATTACAATCAAACGAGGCAAGAAATGCACGGTAACAGTGAAAATCATTTTTATTTCCCACGTATTTTCCATCTCGTTCAGAGATCATCATCAGTAGTGCCACTAGTAAGGCAAAAACTTTGTGTAACTATCCATTACTGAAGAAGAAATATAGTTTTAAGGTGTGCTACATTTGTGGAATAAAGTGCTCAATATCAGAGATAGAGCCTATGTAAATAAAAAAGTGAACATTGAAGTCAACACTCAGAATCAACAGAGTGTGTCTTGCTAAACGCAATCACTAGGCCTGATGATTGCGTGTAGCATGAAACACTTTCACTCATATATATATATATATATATATATATATATATATATATATATATATAAGCTGATTTTGCGAGGACTGTGGTTTTGGTGTAAAAATCAGGATTCTTATTGTTTCTTCTTTCAAGTTAAATAATTCAATAGTCATTGAACACTTTAGTTAGTTTTAGATATAGAAGTTTCCGTTTATTGACCGTTGGCTTACTCCACGCACGCACGCACGCACACTTAGAAATAAATACCGACCTAAAAGAAGTAGATTACCTAAACGTCACACTCAATCTAAGAAAACGTACATATCAACCATATAGAAAACATACTTCAGAAAACACACATCTTCCAAGAAACCGCCAACAATAATCAAGCAGATATTATAATCAATTAAACGAACGTTATCTGATAATTCTCCAAAAAAACCATCCTCTTCCAAGCCAAAAAGCGAACTGACAAACAGCCTTAAAAGATTTTCGGCAACACACACATTTACACCACACAGTACAAAAAAAAAAAAAAAAAAATCCAACAGAAAAAGAAACATCATATGGTTTATCAAACTGAGTTGAATTTAAGACAACTCGATACGAAATTTAGTTTCGACCGATGGCTATCAGTAATTGAAGTACTTCAAAGTACAAGAGCAAAACCAAATAAATAAATAGTAAAGTGATAGAAGGCAGATTAATTGCTTTTTTTGGGCGAAGATGACAGGACAAAAAGAAAACTGTTGTCTATAAAACAGACAATACCGCGCAAAGAGTCAAAGAGAAGATACGAAACGCGGACCCCACAGAAAAACAGAATCACGGCTGCTGAATTGAGCACTTACTTAATTTTATGTTTATGTTTATGTAGGAAGGAATATTTTTCACACATAAATATAGCACATCCCGTAAACCTATATTTTTATCATCTGAATAGGTTTTCATATCGTTAGATTCACATATCAACCTGGTCTTTTGAAAAGGTATGTATGTTTATCTTTTCTATCCTGTTTACCGATTCATGTTCAGTTCCTTATAAATTCTACTTGAACGCTAGTATAGTCCTAATGTCTCCATTAAAACTATAAAAACTGATTTACTATTTATTTATTTGGTTTTCTTCTCAGTAGGAGGAGATATTAGGTTGGTGCAAAAATAATGTCGTTTTTTCACATATGTTACTATGTGAGAAAACGACATTATTTTTTAACCAACCTAATAGGATTGCCTATCGTCTGTTTGCATTTCTTCATTTGAACAGGAGTAGTGGGTCATCGCAAAAGGGAATTTGATCTTTGAAAACTACTCAGGTGATGGCAGAGGTGGGGGTTTTGATAGTTGTGCAACCAGACTTTTTCACAAGGCATCAAAAGACTTGAAACGACTATAATAATTGGGGAAGGATCTGAAATTAATAAAGTGAGGGCATTAATGAACAGGGGGTCTTAATAAACGGGGAGGCATTAATAAACCGGGGATCTTAATAAACGTGGAGGCATTAATGAATAGAGGGTTTTAATATACGGGGAGGCATTAATGAAACGGGGATCTTAATAAACGAGGAAGCATTAGTAAACCGGGGATCCTAATTAACGGAGAGGCATTTATGAACCGGGGGTCTTAATAAACGAGGGGGCATTAATAAACCGGGGATCTTAATAAACAGGGAGGAATTAATGTATAGGGTGTCTTAATAAACGGGGAGACATTAAAGAAACGGGGGTCTTAATAAACGAGGAGGCATTAATAAACCGGGGATCTTAATAAACGGGGAGGCATTAATGAACCGGGGGTCTTAATAAACAAGGAGGAGGCATTAATAAACCGGGGATCTTAATAAACGGGGAGTTATTAATGCATAGGATGTCTTAATAAACGGGGAGGCATTAATGAACAGGGGGTCTTAATAAACGAGGACACATTAATAAACAGGAGGTCTTAATAAACATGGAGGCATTAATGAACCGGGGTTCTTAATAAACGAGGAGGCATTAATAAACCGGGGATCTTATTAAACGGGGAGGCATTAATGAATAGAGGGACTTAATAAACGGGGAGGCATTAAAGTACAGGGGATCTTAATAAACAGGGAGGCATTAATGAATAGAGGGTCTTAATAAACGTGGAGGCATTAATGAACCGGGGTTCTTAATAAACGAGGAGTCATTAATAAACCGGGGATCTTAATAAACGGGGAGGCATTAATGAACATTGGTTTTTAATAAACGGGAAGGCATTAATGAAGAGGGGGTCTTAATAAAGGGGAGATATTAATGAACAGGAGGTCTTAATAAACGGGGACGCATTTATGAACCGGTGGTCTTAATAAACGGGGAGGCATTAATGAACGGGAGTTCTTAATAAACGGGGAGGCATTCATAACCAGGGGGTCTTAATAAACAGGCAGGTATTACTGAGCGAGGAGGTCTTAATAAAGATGTAAAAATTTCCTCAATTCTTCCAATACATTTGATATTAGGTTATCCATGATTTTTTAAATATTATTTTGTTTTATTTTTACTAGTGATTCTTTAAGGTTTGTGGTTTGCCCTCCTATCATCTGTGTTCTAGTGGTTCGAAGATCGCGTGACTGTGAAACTCGGGTTGCAGCAAGGGCCATTCTTTCATAGGAATTAACGTTTATCAAAGGTTATGTCTAGGTAATTTAGGCTTTGAGCACTTAACTGAGTAGGTAGGTTTTTGCAATTAGGCCTTTTTTTTCTTTTTCTCTTTTTCTTATTGCCGTTCTTGTTCAAAATTATAGATATATATATGTGTGTGTGTGTGTGTGTGTTTGTGTGTGTGTGTGTGCATTTTTCTAAAGGAGTGGAATCGAAGTCTGCGTAATAAAGGACAACTATTGACAGAAAGGATCGAACTTACGCTCTTCTTAACCAGGTGTATTTCTCCCCCCGCTCATCAGAACTCGCAGAAAAGCAAACCTTTTGAAGATATATACATCTATCATTGGTCGATTTCAAAATATATATTTCCTAACTTTATTTTCGTAACCAAAACGTAAACATTAAAATTCTTAAGTAATTAACGAATGCTTTTAGTCCGACATTATTTCTTCCGACTAAATATAACGTTTATAGTAATAATGCATGCATACATACATACATACATACATATATATATATATATATATATATATATATATATATCCAGTGTAACCCGGATATAAGAGACCCGGATATAAGATAAACCCGGATATAAGAGAGATTTTCTCTGGTCCCAAATTAGAGCCATACTTACCTAAACAAAATAGACCAAACCTGGATATAAGAGAAATCCGGATATAAGAGACTTCTCCGGTCCCGACAACTCTCTTATATCCGGGTTACACTATATATATATATATATATATATATATATATATATATATATATATATATATTGTACTACACATTTTCCTTCTATTTCTTTTCTTTTCTTTCTTTCTTTTCGTTTTTCTTCTTATTTGAACCTTTCTATTTATTTAATCTTTTTTCTCTTATTCTCTAAGCGCTTCTCCCTTTTCGTCTTCTTTCTTTTTATTCCTCTTCTATATATCTCTCTGTCTCTTTGTGAATCATTTTCTTTTCGCTTTTTACTTCCCCTTCTTCTTTTCCTTAGTAATCTTGCCTTCCTCTCTTTTTACGATGGCCTGGGCTTCTTCCAGATTATCTCCCCTTCATTAATTCTTTCCCTTTGCTTCCCGATTTCCATTTACACTCGTCTTTCTCTGTTAAGCATTTTAAAGAAATTCCTAGCTTGATTATAATTTTCCGTTCACCGACCCACTTCTTGATTCTAATTTGTAATTCTAAAATTATGCTTCTATATATGTCTTCTTCATCTTCCAGTAGTTTATTTCCCGCCGGCAGCCATATTGCAAATGTTTCCTAAATCTGTCGAAACCTTATTCAATTAAGTCCTCAATGTCGGTCCTCGCTTGCTTCAACGCCTGTACATTGATTTTATACTAACTGGAATGAACCGGATTTTCTCTAACCATTCTTTCAAAACTTGCAGCTGCCTTTCCTTACTGAGTTTTTCATTTTCAACACCATCTTTGATGGTTCCAGATTTATTTCCGTTTATTATTATTATTATTATTATTATTATTATTAGTAGTAGTAGTAGTCAGTCCTCTCTCTCTTCTCTCTCTCTCTCGTTCCCACTATTCCCTTCTTTCCTTGTCTTCTAATCTGATAATTTTTTCAGTGATTCAAATTATATGCATTTTTTCTTTTTTTTCTTTTTTCTTCTTAGTTTTTCTATCCCGTTTCTTGCTGTTCTCCCTCTTTCTTTCACTGTCTCTTTTCTTCTTTCTCTCTTTCGCTTTCAATTTTTTTTCTTTTCTTCTCTTATTTCTCTGTCTTTCTTCTCTTCTTACATATCCCCCTTTGGAATTAGCTTTTTTTTGTCTTTTTTCTCTTTCACGTTCTTCATTTTTCTCTATCATCTTCTCTTTATTCTATTGACCACTCGGACATACACTCCAGTCTTCATTTATCCTCGAACATCTATCTCATTTAAGCACAATTATACTGTTTTAGCATGGTTCCTGCGTATTCCAGCTATTAAGAGCACATCTTTAAACTTGATCTTCCAGGGATTCATTCTTTTTGGGTTGAGGTTCAGTTATTTTTTAAATTTATCTTCTTACTTTTTTCCTCTTCCCTCTTTCATATATATTTAAACTCGATCTGTTCCACTTTTGTTTTTATTCATGTCTATCTTTTCCTATTTTTACGTTTGGATGGAGGTGATCGATCCCAATGCTTAAACCCAACAGTAACTTTAGATTAGATTCTAATTCAACCTACGATTTCAGCTGGCGCCATTTGTTGACATTGTTGGAAATCTAAGGTTAGTAGTCGTAGAATAGAAAGTATTTTAATAGAATAACCATATTTGTTTAGTTTTGTAATACTCACCGCTATTCTTTTTTATAGCTATTAAATATAACCTGAATTTAACATTTGTTCAACATTTATTCAGTGACTACTGTGTTAAAATAAAATTTTAGATAAATAATATTGTTTTGAAAGACAAAAATTGCACAGTAGCTAAAGCAAACTCACGGAAATGTTCGCTCAAAAATACAAGCTCATACTCGGATAAATTCATTTACAGATAAACACGCATTCCAGTAAGTAATGAGACGCACCAGACGGTATTGAAAATGCGTCCCTTTTATGAGGGAGAAGGGGATTTTTTGGTTTGGTTTTACGGCATATCAACTTCAATGGGCTATTTAATGCCAGCAAAACTTTTATTATTGATAATATTTTTTTTCAAAAAATCTAATGGTGGTAATATTTATTCCTTCAAAATCCTATTTGTGGTAATATTTTTCTTTCAAATATGTATCACTAGTAATATTTTTCCTAAATTTGGTAGCTGATAATATTTTTTTTCAAAAATGTATAGCTGGAAATATTTTTTCAAAAATGTATAGCTGAGAATATTTTCTTTTAAAAATATATATTCCTGATAACATTTTTTACAAATTATTTCTGGCATTAAAACCTATTTTTACACTTTCATATTGTTTTGACCCGGGTTTAGGGTTAACTATTTACCCATAGCTGGGACCCTAACAGGTGCTACCACCCCGGGCCAGAGTCAACCGGGGAACACCAGCAATTAAGATGTGGTTCCACGCTCCTCAAAAACTCCTGATCAGTTGCTGTTGGATGTAGTTTATCGTCTTACTCAGGACGCGGATGTAGTTTATCATTATACCCAAGACGAGAGGGAGAAGGAGAAGATGACTCTGTGAGCAGCGACAACGAAAATAACGCGAACATCTACTACGTTGGCACAAAAGATGAAAATTCCATGACAGGAAGCAGAATAAAATGCGTTACATACACCTACTTACAGATTTAAAGTATTTCTTGTAAATTAGTTTAGATTGTAACTGAGAATATATTACAGGGCCGGTGCAAGGGTCTTGTGTACCCTCCGCCGAATCTAGGATACGTGGTAGCCTTTATACTCGGTAGTATTAATCTAAAATGCACATTTTATTGTAACCTAATGATGAACATTAATGGACCATATAAACAATTCAACTAGAGAAATTAAAATAAATACAATGAATCTAAATACGAATTAATGACAATGTTTGTTTGCAAGATGTATAATATGCGGCACAACTATGTAAGAATTTATATATGTGTATATTGTGTGCGTGTATGTATATACATATGTTTGCATCTGTCTATATTTCTGAGATGAGGTATTACGTACACTATTGTCCTCATTTTTGTCGCTATATTTATTACAACGTTTCGGCCTCTTCAGCTGGTTGGTTTGTCGAACTGAACCCTTTATTTCGCTCACTGGGGTAGACTGTTCTAGTTCCACGTGCCATGTCTAATGGATGTCAGTTATCAATTATCTCCTGATAATCCCCCTCTGAAAGTTCTCCACTGCCTTAACCGGGTAATGAACTCTTTCGGTCCTGTCACAGGATCTAACTAACGCCTTTTTTCACTGTGCCATGTGACATTGAGGACATCTGTGTATGAATTTCTGAGATATTATAAACCTAATGTCTTCAGCTTTCATTTTTTACCAGTGCTGATTTTGTTTTTTGCTTTTATCATTGTATGTTTTTAGCAGAACTCATATTGCAATTTTTGTTGTTATTATCGTTTTTCTCTTGCACTCCTTATTACTGGTTCCCATATTGTATTCATTTCTATGCTCGGTCGGCTCAGGAGATTTTTGTGGACTAGCATATGTGCTGATTCCTTAAGTTTACGAATTTTCCAATGGTGTTCTTTGTCTATGATTTCAACCTGATCCCACAGAGGGCGGTCATCTCCCTTCTCTCTCTATATGTGATCAGCACGCCTGATTTTTCCACTTCCCCTCATGTTACAGCTTTTTGGTGTTTCTGAAGCCTTTACCTTAAAGATGGCACGTGGAACTGGAACAGTCTACCCCATTGAGCGAAATAAAGGGTTCAGTTCGACATTCCAACCACCTTAAGAAGGCCGAAACGTTGTAATAAATATGTCGACAAAGTTGAGCACAATAGTCTGAATAATGTATATAGTATATATATGTGTCTGTTTTTATGGTTTACTGGGTGGTATATACGTGGATATAAACATATGCACAACAGCTGAAAAGTTTGAAGCCACACCCAGAATCCATGAACTTGATAGATGAATGAAAAAAAAAAAAATGAAAAAGAACTCTTAAAGTCATTGTAAAAAATTATCAAATTTATACTTTGAGAAACTTTTGCAATGAATGCCAAAAGTTTGTGCTGCGGTAATTAAGGGTAAAGAAGGGTATTCTGGAGAGAGAAAAAATTCAACATAAAATACTTTTGTTACTTTTGTCATAATAGAATTTCTAATAAAAACCATGTCTCCCTCTCACATCTATAATAATTTTTTCTTCTTTGAAGAATATTCCAACTACATTTTTTGATCAATTTAAAGATTTACCAGGGTTGTACTCAAACTTTTTTTGTAACCTAGAATAGGTTACTGAATGAGTTATATTCAAAACGGAGGTTGGAAATGAAATTGTAATTCTTATAACATTAACATAATTTAATACTCGCCAGCGGCGTGAGGTAGGTAAACCACTGCTGGTGGTGGGCTTCTTCAACTGCATATTACAACCCTTAAAATAGTGTCCAACGTATTTATGAGGATTTTGACATACCCATTAGTTGTCATAGATACGGTATATAATACTTTTGAACTGTAATTTTGTTGTGAAGGGATTTCACGTTGGAGGCTTGTATTTGTACTAAGTCGGTCCTAAAATAGGTTCGACGTACAAAACGTTAGGAACTTGATATAATAGGCATTACGCAGAGTAATCTAGTTGTGGTCGCTGATACTTTCGTATTAAACTAACTGTCGTCCGACATCGACTCATTGACTGACTGACTTATTACTCTTACTACTCTTACTTATTATAGTTGGGAGAGTCTATTAACTATAGAATAGGTGTGTTCCACCATAACAAATGTATAGATAAAACAAACAAGCAGAGAGGCATACAGACTCTCTTCAAATGTCAAGCCGGAACATGCACAGATTAAGCAGGAGTAATTCACGTACAACCAACTTAGAGATCCCACGAACATTGTTCTAACACATAGTTTTCTTCTTTTAGTTTAAATGATGACGTCAAAGAGAACACGATTTAAGTTTTCTCCGGTAAAATGCTTGGAAATGCTTAATAATTTCCCACTTTTTCTCATCCTCTGCACTTTTTTTTCGAGTGCTATTATACAGAGTGTGTAAGGTGTCTGAAGACAGATTTATAGAAAAACAGAGATATAATGATAGATAATAACTTTATTATTGAAAAATGCTATAAGCATAAAAAATCTTTTTCATAGTTTTATACAATAAAGCCATCTTCAGCTTCAAAAACTGTGCGAGATCAAAATTGTGTGGATTGAATGACACTAGTTCATCTTAGATATTACCGTAAGTATACGAGGGCCACGTGGGCCTGGAGAACCTGATACTCACGGGTCGAATAGAGGGAAAGAGACACAAAGGATAACAACGCATGACATACCTAGAGGCCTTAAACAAGTGGATGACAGAACGTGTTCTGGGGAGGTGGCGGATGGAAGGAACGCCTACGTCTTGAAAGGACACGGCATATAGAAAGAAGTGAACCAGTAATAACTAGTGCCAGAGAAAAGCGATAACAACAAAAGTTGCAATATGAGATCTGGTAAAAACATGAATGGATAACAGCAAAAAATTGCAATATGAGCACTGGTAAAAATGGTGCTGAAGACATTAGGTTTATAATACTCAGAAATTCATACACAGATGTCCTCAAGGACACATGGCACAGTGGATAAAGGTATTAGACCCAGCGAGTGTGAGTTCAATACCCGGTTAAGGCAGTCGAGAACTTTCAGAGGGGGATTATTAGGAGATAATTGATAACTGACATCCATTAAACATGGCATGTGGAAGTAGAACAGTCTACCCCAGTGAGCATAAATAAAGGGTTCAGTTCGACATTCCAACCATCTGAAGAAGGCCGAAACCTTGTAATAAATATGCTGACAAAGATGAGGACAATAGTTCGAATAACGTATATAGTACCTCATCTCAGAAATATAGACAGATGCAGAAAGAAGTGACTTAAAATTCGTTCCACCATCTACTTATGTGTTACTCGAGCCATGTATGATGGCGCAGAGTAATCCTGAAGCACATAAATTCTTCTGTTGCGTGCACTTTCTATCGATGGCCTAATAACTGTTTCCAGGTGTTTCTGAGGCCTTCTGGAAAGAGATGTCCTTCATTGCTGACAACCGCCCCCCAAACGATGACAGTTGTAGGAAGTTTTATGTGCATAACAGTTGAGACTATATAAGTGCCTGCAGAGAAGCAACTGCCATTTTTTTCTGTTAAATTTCTGATCTTGGTGAAAGTCTTTCTTGTCTGACAAAAATTAAATCACATCATCTTCTGCTGGATTTTTAAGATTTTGTTTAAAAGCGCATTTCGGATCTGATTAAACGAGTTTCTTTTGTTTTTACTGACTTAAATCGACCATCCTTCATCACTTCTATATGATGTCTTCACGGACAACATTTCTGATTGTTCCCTCTGATACATAACCTCAAGGATCTTCTGAGATTGTCATCAATGGTCTTCTGAAACTTGCTGGATAGATTCTAGTGTTCTGATGATGCCAGAACTTTTGGAATAATACTTACTCATTGATGCTGGTGATACGTTTCAATCTTCGTAGACAAAAGACATGGCGGCATTTAAAATTCAAGATATCACTTAACCGCTATACTCAGCCTTTAAAACCATAATTACAGTATGATTTTTCATTTCTTGAGTAAGCTGAGTGTTTGCCATATTATTTTCCGAAAATGTAAATGATATAAAGTTTAGTAAAATGCAGCAATAACTAAAAAAGGGATTTCCTCAAGTACCATGACTACTTTGTATTAGGTTGGTGCAAAAAATAATGACGTAATAATGTCGTTTTTTGACGTATTGTTTAACGTCAAAAAACGACATTATTACGTCATTATTTTTGCACCAACGTAATATATACGTCAAAAACACATTCTGTCGATATGGAAAATACAAAGAAAAACAATGCTTAATCAGAAAATACAAGAAACATTTGCTTTCGCTCCTGTCGTACAAATATCGCCAACAATCTTTCTAGACTGCATTCATTAAAAAGTCATTCCAAGATGAACACACTTAATACTAAGAACGTCATATCACATATTGCAGCTCATTAGAACTCGCTGAAAAGAAAACCTTTTGAAGACATACATCTGTCATTGGTGGTTTTCAAAATGTATATTTTTTAACTTTATTTTCGTAACAAAAACGTAAACATCAAATTTCTTAAGTAATTAACGAATGTTTTTAGTCCGACATTACTTCTTCCTACTAAATATAACGTTTATAGTAACAATATATATATATATATATATATATATATATATATATATATATATATATATATATATATATATATATGTATTTAAAGCTAGAGAGCCAGACAAACCTGCCAAAGTTTCATCTAAGCGGATCATCATGGAAGGCAGCCTTCGTTGACGATCCGCTTAGCTGAAAACTTGTAATCGTCTGCTTTTCTACAACAGCTTTAATATATCGTAATTCCCCATATATAATACGCCTTCATCCCCTAAAATTGTGCTGAACATGTGGGAAAATGCTTCTATCCACGCATAATACGCATCCCTTGTTTGGTAATCAAACTCTATAAATTGTACCTTTCCAATTTCTTTCCGGCCAGCGTTTATTACTCTTATTAAAAATGGTTTTAAACATAGAATAATATGATTTTAATTTAGTTTTATAATAATTCTTATTTAATTTTACCTTTGTAAGTATTGTTAGGTACATATAATTATATTTGACATCCGTAGGGGGGGGGTCCCAATCATCGAATGTTAGCGTCAAATTGTTGTATGTTTGTGGTGAGTAGTCATTTCGCAACTGAAATCGAACTATGAAAAAGCAACTTTTTAAAGATTTTTTGTAACTGTGCATACTACGCACCCCTTAATTTTGCTTATTATTCTTTAGAAAAATGTATTATACATGGGGAATTACGGTGATTAAAAAATAAAAGAACTGTTTTTTTTTTTCAAGTTACAAAAGCACTGTGACTTTGACCAGCTTGTCAGCACCATTCTGATTGTTGTAACTATAAAGAATTATTTACGAACGGAATTGGATGTCCTACTTCATGACATTTTCGCAAAACGAAAAATCCCAATTTTGTCTTATTTTATCACTCTTTATTAAAAAAATACTTATACTGCGTTTTCTACTCTTTGCATTTTCGGCTTTTGCAGTAATGTCCAACTCGGGGTTGAAAATAGTGTAAAATTAATTCTGTCCTGAGTTCTGTTCAAATCCCTTCGCGCTACTGTGGACAGGCTGAGGTCTACGTCATGATTTCTGTTTTTATATAAGACCGACGAAAAAAAAGACATTGCTTGCAATTTTGTTAAATGAGAATTTTCGCCTGTTGCTAGATTATATATTATTCTATTTTCTATTAGAACTGGAGGTCAGCGCTAGATCTTATCCAAAAACAGGTAATTCAATACTGTATTCACACGCGAATAAGGTATCTCGCTTCGAAAAATTTACGTTACACAATCATCTCACGTGTATTCTATAATATACTCAGTAAATAAATGTAAATAAGCTACCGGCAATCGAGTGCAAAAACAATTATCTACCCATTTAAACAGAAGCATTCAGATAAGCTATATACATGGCTTAAAGTTCTCAATATCATTGATAGAGAACAGTTAAATATAAAATTGAACACTCATTGAAGATTGCTGCTCTCAGTGTTGACCTAAATTTAGTGTTCATATATATATATATATATATATATATATATATATATATATATATATAGAGAGAGAGAGAGAGAGAGAGAGAGAGGGAGAGAGATTAGATAAAGAATTAGTCAGTATAAGTAGTACCCTACAACTACCCTGGGTACACGGCAGCTGTCCCCAAAAAACTGGGATAGGCGGGTACAAGAGGAGGAGGACAACAACACTCAGAAAACAGTCTGCCTGCCTTATGTGAAGGGGTTATCAGAGAAAATACAAAGGATCTGTGGTCCATATAACATCAGGACAAACTTCAAAAGCTGGACGGCACTTCGCAGATATCTCTCCCTAGTAAGACCCCACCATAGAGGAGAACATGACTAAAGACTGTGTGTACGCTATCCCGTGCAGCTGGGGAAAGGAATATAATGGGGTGACAGGCCGTCTCCTTAAAGTAAGACTTCAAGAACACCAAAAAGGGGAAGTGGAAAAATCAGGCGTGGTTGACCACATATGGAGAGAGTAGGGAGATCACCGCCCTCTGGGGGATCAGGTTGAGATCATAAACAAAGAACACCATTGGAAAATTCGTAAACTTAAGAAATCAGCACATATGCTAGGCTACAAAAATCTCCTGAGCCGACCAAATATAGAAATGAATATAATATGGGAACAAGTAATAAGGAGTGCCATAGAAAAGCAATGATAACAACAAAGTTGCAATATGATAAAAAACATGGTAAAAACATGAAATGATAACAGCAAAAATTGCAATATGAGCACTGGTAAAACATGGTTGCTGATGAAATTAGGTTTATAATACCCAGAAATTCATACACAGATGTCCTCAGATGGCGGAGAACATGGAGAGGGAATTCAGCAGGTGATAACTGATAACTGGCATCCATTAGATATGGCACGTGGAACTAGAACAGTCTACCCTAGTGAGCGAAATAAAGGGTTCAGTTTGACATTCCAACCACCTGAAGAAGGCCGGAGCGTACAACGGTCGAAACGTTGTGATAAATATGGCGACAAAGATGAGGACAATAGACCGAATAATGTAAATAGTGTAATATACCTTTCTATCCCTGATATTGTGAACCTTAACACAGAAATATAGCATAACTTAAAAGTATATATGTTTATCCTACGTATAAAAGGAGCGATATACTGACAGACTTTGGAACAAGAAGGGTTAATCCCTAAAGCACGTAGGAAAAGATTGACGATTAAATTTACATATAGATGACACCTGGAAATGGTGTGTTGAGGGTATGAACAATGGAAAATGGCCCATCCTTAGGGGGCAATGGGGATTGACATGTGATCTACGTAGCTGAAAATGCAAACTGTAAAGCGGAAACATCATTTTTGTAAACAACGAATTCGGAGTTGATTTCTCCTGGTCGAAAGTTCAGTTGAAAAACCAGAAGTGGGTGGATGACACACCCCCACGCGCACTGAGGACATTTAGTAAGAGGTAATAAAACTGGGCGAAAGAAATTCCCCGAAATTATGAAGTATCCTAACAACAAAGGGGATTTACTGAATTCTCCTATGGGCCGTGTCTTGCGCCAGATTGAGCGAATGACCATAAATAGGAATGCATGAAGCGAATTCGTGCAAAGGAGACGGAGACAGAGACAGAAGAGAGAAGAAACAGAAGAGACGGAGACGAGACCTGAGACGGAAGAGAGAAGAGAACCAGAAGAGACGTGACTAGAGACAGAAGAGAGAAGAGAGGAGTGAATCAGAAGAGAGGGAGACGAAAACAGAAACAAAATAGAGAAGAACGAAGAGAGACAGAAGAGGCGGAGATGAATTCAAAGACAGAAGAGAGATGAGCGACAAAAGAGACGGAGACGAGACCAGAAACAGAAGCGAGAATAGTGTCAGAAGAGACGGAGACGAGACCAGAGACAGAAGGGAGAAGAGTGAAGAGATTCTGAAAAGGCGGAGACGAGACCAGGGAAAGAAGAGAGAAGAGAGAAAATAGTCAGAAGATGTGGAGACGAGACCAGAGGCAGAAGAGAGAAGAGAGACAGTACAGACAGAATCATTTCCATAATAATAGTAAACTTAGCAAAAAACACCCTAAAATTAAGTTACAAATGTACTGAAAATTTACAAAGGATTATAAAAAAACGTAATAATAAAATATTGAAAAAATACGCATGCTGAAATCAAATAATGATCCTAAAGTGAAATTAGAAAATAATAATGAAAAATCATGTAAATGTAGAAACCTCGAAAATGGCCCTTTGAATAAAAAATGTTGCATAGAATCCGTAGCAATGCACAATCTCATTCACTGAGAATCAAAATATTGAAAAGATATATATAAGAAATTAATTTAAATAGAGGTGTAGACAACACTAAAGTTCCTTCAATAATATTAAAAACTGAAACTAAACATCCCTATCTAAATATTTATGATACATAATTATAACTATTTTTATTTAAAAGAAACAAATAAAATACCAACAATAAAATGGAAAATAATAAATAGAAAAAGAACTTGTAGAACCTGGGATTATCCATGCCCTTTATACCTACATGAAAATCTACACATTATCAAGCTTCTAAAAAACAGAAATTTATTAAAACAAAGAAATGAAATAACGTTTTTTTTTGTAGACACCACCAAATATACGCCTTAAAACATTAGTAATTTATGACTGGATAGAAAAAAATTACAATAGAAGTTAAATCCTAAAACATAAAAATTTTCACAATACCATATATAAAAAATGACTCAATATCATACAAAGTCTATTATCAAATTCAATAAATCTCAGACACGTATAAAACTATAAGGTTAAAAATGCAAACGATTCATATCTAAACACCCATTTTAGAAAGCATCAACGTGAAAAAACAAATAAATAAACACCAAAAAAAGACTGTAACGAGAACATCAATCAGAAAGGGATTTAACAGAGAGTAATCAAACAACAAAGCCTAATATTAGGTTAGTGCAAAAATAATGACGTAATAATGTCGTTTTTTGACGTGGAAAAAAACGTCAAAAAACGACATTATTACGTCATTATTTTTGCACCAACCTAATAGAAAAGGCAAATGTAGCCAGACAGAAATCACCCCAATTCAACTTTACACGACTCCAAAAATTTAACAGAATTAAACATTCCTACTTATATCAAAACAGAGACCCCTTTAAAAATGAAAGAGAATCACCAGATTACACCTCCATTCCCAACCTACAACTGAGTAAAGCGTCCTGGTATGACGGTAAACTACATCCGCGTCCTGGGTATGACGGTAAACTACATCCGCGTCCTGGGTATGGCGATAAACTGCATCCAACAGCAAGGTCTCAGATAATGTTTTCAGAAAAATAATGTTGCAGCTCTAAGTTTTTGAAACAATAATGTTGCCAGCTCTAAGTTTTTGAAACAATAATGTTGCCAGCTATACGTTTTTTTTAAACAATAATGTTGCCAGCTATACGTTTTTTATTCTATACAAAATAGGCATTTAAAATTCATATAAACTGGATTTAGCATTAAATAACCCACAATGGTTGATATGCCATAAAACCCAAACAAACAAACAAACAACTGAGTAAAACATTTCTTTGGTTAGTTATTCGAAACATCGCTTGAGAATGAAACTGTGTTCTAAATTTTAAGTTTAATTTTGAAATTAATGTTTATGACTTGAACTTCAATTTCGGAACATAGTAATTTCTGTGTCGCGATGGAAACATATTTTTAAAAAAATAATTATAAAAAAATTATATATATATATATATATATATTAGGTTGGTGCAAAAATAATGACGTAATAATGTCGTTTTTTGACGTTACGTCAAAAAACGACATTATTACGTCATTATTTTTGCACCAACCTAATATATGATCAGTTGCTCCAAATGACAAAATTAGAGATCCGATTATCGAATTCAAGTCGACTACGATGCAGATACTCTTGGGAAAGAACTATGGGTAAATAGCAAATCAAACTTGTTGGCAACTACTCCAAGATAAGGAAAACTTTGAATTCAAACAAATCTGAAAAGTGACGAGATCCGTCAGGCGATTTTGTCTATGACACGCCACTGCTGCTACTGCCTGTAACCCCTTACAAACAAATAAAGAAAGAAAGAAAAGTTATTACTAAAAGGTAAAACGAATGAAATTAACTTAAAAGAAAAAAAAAAAACGAAATTGCTTAATAAAACGAAAAAAAAAAAAACAGGAAATTATCGTACAGAGAATATGAATGCTACAAAATAAATGAGATTAACGTACAAAGAAAAAACAAATTCATTGATAAAAAGAATGAGAAATTATCTTCAAAAAGAAAGAAAAAACATTCTCTGCGAAAAAGACAAAAAGAATGAATAATAGTCATTGCTAAAAAGTAAAAAATAACAAAAGAAGAATTATTGTAAAAAAAAGAAAGAATGTCATGGCTAAAAATTAATCATTTTCGTAAAATAAAAGGAGGAACGAAAGAAAGAAAAAGAAAGAAAAGCTTGTAATGATTGTGATTTAATAAAACATGTCGAGTAAGAGAAATGTGGAATGAAAGAAATTTTACATGTTGTTATTTCATTTCCTTTATGATTTTAATTTCTTTTGAAAACATTTTTTTTTGTTTTTCAAAAAAAAAAAAAAAAAAAATCTAAGGCTTCCGGTTAAGTTTCTTTTCATTGTTTTCTCGCTTTTTTCTTTTCTTTTCCTTTATTTTCTTTCTTCAAATGAATTCTTTTTATCGCCTTTGTGCCATGACAGTTGAGGATAAAAAGCAAAATGGCGCGTTTGTTGTTTGTTTAATTGCGCGTTCTTCTTTATTGTTGCTTTTCTTGGTGGGTGGCTTATATCAACCTAATTTTTGGAATAGACAAAAACAGAGTTAGGATTTGCAATTCGTTATATAAAAAGAACGCGAGAAAAGAGACATGAAATAACAAAAGTAATGAGTGAATTAAAGACTTAGAAACTAACTTGGAATAGTTGATATTGTGTTAATTATCTTAAAATTAGAGAGATAGATAGATATGAACAGCCTGTGGTAGATAGATAGATAGATAGATAGATAGATAATAAAAAGACTGTGATAGATAATGTGTTCCAATAAGTTGGAACCGATTTTGAATGTGAATTAAGTTTAAGTGTCTAATGATTTTTTTTCTTTTTCTTCCAGATTTGGCGGACATTTGGGCGATATTATTTTTCACACATAATTGCCATGACTTAAATAACATGATCCAATAGACAAACAAATACATTATCACCAATAACACTGATTTATTTACTGCTGACTTTGATCCGTCTTAAGGAAACACCCTTATATATAATCCGTCTTAATGAAACACCCTTATATATAATCCGTCTTAATGAAACACCCTTATATATAATCCGTCTTAATGAAAAACCTTTTAAATAGATGCTAACATTTACGCATTAGAATGCCTGACGCTCAACTCCATGAAAGCACCACTTTGCGACTGCTCGGCTCACATTGTCCGCTGACCTGAGATGGAACAAATACGTTGAGTCAATAGCTTCGTCCACCGCTAGGAAAGTTGGCTCCCTATGCCGCGCCAGGAATTTTTTCTCGTCGGATTCGATCCTTCAAATTTACAAATCAAACATTCGCCCTTGCATGGAGTATTGATGCCATATATGGTATGGAGCTCCTTTTAATTGTCTCAAAATCCTTGATAAAATCCAAAGATGGATATGCAATGTAATTGGTCCTGATCTGGCATCTCGTCTGCAGCCGCATTCACACAGACGTGCCGTTGTCTCCCTCTGTCTTTTTTTACAAATACTTTCACGGTAACTGCTCCGATGAGCAGCTTTCGCTGGTTCCCAGACTTCATGAATTTAAGCGTTCTACTAGGCTGGCATCTCGCTCTCACCATTTCACGGTCGAAACTGTTAAATGTAGCCGTCTCTTCTACTCCAGTAGCTTCATGTCTCGCACTTCTCGCCTGTGGAACTCCCTCCCCATTTCTTGTTTTCCTGATAACTATAAATTCCAACTATTCGAATGTAATGTTAATTGACGTCTCCAGATGCCTTGATCTATTCCCTATCCTTCTCTTCATCCTTTCCTCTATCACTCCTCTTTGTTCTCGCTCCTACTCTAAAACCCTTTGCGTGCTAGTGGCTTCCCGCCTTGCTTGGAATTGAATGCTTAAAAAAATACAAGACTCAAGTATCGATCGTTGTAGGCGTTTATTGTATGTAGAAAGAGCTATGTGGATGTAGAAGTGAAGTTTATGATAATAAAGAGGATAGACATCAATTGAATCTTAGCTAGAAGATGCTGAAGATTTTAATGATCAGGGAATCATCCATACGAGGAGATTGTTCCACAGTAAAGCAGCTCTCTGGAAACAAACAATCTGAGCGGAAGTTCCTTCATACGAAAGGAATACTGGGGAAAATATAGTTGATTAAACTGAGTGGAAGTAGCTGTAAATGTCTGAATTGAAGATTGGAGCTCATCTGAATATTTGCCATGAAAATAAAGATAGAGCAGCGATAGTATTGTAATATTGCGTCTCTGGGAATTGAGGCTTTAGTGTGGGGAATATGTTATCTTCTATAAGACAGCTGAAATGATTTTGAAATCTATCGAGGCAGGAAAGTGGAGATTTGGCAGCTCCAGATAGATAAAGAAATGAATGAGATATTTTATGAACAAGGTCGAACTGTGATTTTCTACATGAGGGGGCACATTTTTGTCTGAAAATATAATATGTCGAATGATTGTAAAGCTGCACGGGAAATGCGTCCAGGTGCAAATTGCATTTTTCTCATTTCTGTATTTTCATAAGTCATGCTAACCGACGCGCGAGAAAGATAGACAGATAGATAGAGAGAAAGAGAGAGAGAGAGAGAGAGGAAGAGAGAGAGAGGGAGAGATATCAGAGAATGAGACAGATAGATAGATAGATAGATAGATAGATAGAGAGAGAGAAAGAGAGAGAGGAAGAGAGAGAGAGAAGGAGAGATATCAGAGAATGAGACAGATAGATAGATAGATAGATAGAGAGAGAGAGAGAAAGAGAGAGAGGAAGAGAGAGAGAGAAGGAGAGATATCAGAGAATGAGACAGATAGATAGATAGAGAGAGAGAGAGAGAGAGAGAGAGAGAAAGGAAGAGAGAGATATCGAAGAATAGAATTAGATAGATATTAAAAGAACAAAATAGATAGATATTAACAGAACTAGATAGATAGATAGATAGATAGATAGTAACAGAACTAGATAGATAAATAGATAGATATTAACAGAACTAGATAGATAGAATAGATAGATAGATATGAACAGAGATAGAGAGATAGATAGAGACAGAGAAAGAGAGAGAGAAGGGGAGGGAGAGATATCAGAGAATGAGATAGATATGGAGAGACTGACATAGGCAGATAAAAAATGAGATAGACAGACAAAGAGATAGACACAGATTGAGATAGATAGGAATAGATTGAGATAGATACATATATACATATGAACAAATTGAGATAGATAGATATGAACAGACTGATAAAAATGGATCGATAGATAGATATAGATTGAGATACATACATACATGTGAACAGACTGAGATAGATAGATAGATAGATAGATAGATAGATAGATAGATATGAACGGGCTTAAATAGATGTGAACAGACTGACATAGATAGATAGATAGATAGATAGATATGAACAGACTGAGATAGATAGATAGATAGATAGATATGAACAGAATGAGATAGATAGATAGATAGATAGATAGATAAATATGAACAGACTTAGATACTAACAGACTTAGATAGATAGATAGATAGATAGATAGATAGATATGGATAGATTGATATACATACATACATATAAACATACTGAGATAGAGAGATAGACAAATAGATAAATATGAACATACTTAAATAGAACAGACTGAGATAGATAGATAGATTCATACATACATACATACTGAGATAGATAGATAGATAGATAGACAGACAGACAGACAGATAGATAGATAGATAGATAGATAGATAGATAGATAGATTGAGATACATACATACATGTGAAAAGACTGAGATAGATAGATAGATAGATAGATAGATAGATAGATATGAACGGGCTTAAATAGATGTGAACAGACTGACATAGATAGATAGATAGATAGATAGATAGATAGATATATAGATAGATAGATAGATATGAACAGACTGAGATAGATAGATAGATAGATAGATAGATAGATATGAACAGAATGAGATAGATAGATAGATAGATAGATAGATAAATATGAACAGACTTAGATACTAACAGACTTAGATAGATAGATAGATAGATAGATAGATATGGATAGATTGATATACATACATACATATAAACATACTGAGATAGAGAGATAGACAAATAGATAAATATGAACATACTTAAATAGATGTGAACAGACTGAGATAGATCGATAGATAGATAGATAGATGTGAATAGATTAAGATAGATAGATAGATAGATAGATACATACATACATACATAGGAACAATGTGAGATAGATATATTAGATAGATAGATATGGATAGATTAAGATACATACATATGAACAGACTGAGATAGATAGATAGATAGATAGATAGATAGATAGATAGATAGATAGATAGATAGATATGAACGGGCTTAAATAGATGTGAACAGACTGACACGGATAGATAGATATGGATAGATATGAAGAGACTGAGATAGGTGAAGAAGAAGTGATACACGCAGATTGAGGTAGATTAAGATACGTACATACATACATACATACATATGGACATATTGAGATAGCTATATATATATATATATATATATATATATATATATATATATATATATGTATATAGATATAGATATAGATAGATAAATATGAACAGACTTAGATACTAACAGACTTAGATACTAACAGACTTAGATAGATAGATAGATAGATAGATAGATAGATAGGAAGAGACTGAGATAGATACAAATTGAGATAGAGATAGAAGGATTGATAGACGCAGATTGAGATAGATATGAATAGATTTTATATACATATATACTTATGAGCAAATTGAGATAGATAGATAAATATGAACAGACATAGATAGATAGATAGATAGACAGATATATAGACATGAACAGACTGAGATAGATAGATAGATAGATAGATAGATAGATAGATAGATAGATAGATAGATAGATATGGACAGACTGAGATAGATAGACAGATACAAATTGAGATAGATACCAGGAGGATAGAGTTATTAATATTTCCTTTGGGGAAACATGTTAATAATTTGGGAGAGATTATAGTATAATGAATGGAATGAATATAATAAAGAAATATGGTACTCAAGGGAGGAAGAATAAATGAGATTAAAGAAGGAATGAAAAAAAAAAGAAGAAAATTATAGACGGGAAGAAAATAAGAGAGAAACAAAGAAACAAACCAAAGAATGAGATGATAGAACAAAGAAAGCGGGAAAGAAAGGAAGAAAGAAATAAAAGAGGGAAAGAAAATAAGAGAAAAACAAAGAAATACGTCAAAGTATGACATCAAAGAACCTAATAAAAATTTGAAACAAAAATACACGAAATAAATAAAGAAAAAAATAGTTAACGTCAAAGAGTAATTTAAATGAAAGGAGAAACAAACAAATGATAGTAAAGGAAATATGACAAACATTAAGAGTAAAGGGAGAAAAACATTGCTAAGTAAAGATTAGTAGGAAAAGAAAATGAAAATAAACATAAAAAGACGTTTTCGTTGAGGAAATGTCTGGCAAATAGCGTCAAAGAGCTCATTGGCAGACAGTCAAAAAAACAAAAAACCAAAAGAATAAAGAAGAATTTCAAAAAAGAAGAAAGAAATGAAAAGAAAAAAATAGATGAATTACAGAAAGATGTTAAAACAAGATGGTGGGCGGCTGCAGAGTTTAAAGCAAACTTTGAATGAATTAAAAATGGAATATTTTAACGCTTATGTCGAGATGACATGCGTACCATATTTGGGCGGGGTTTGTGACTCTCACACAAGATAGACAAGTGCAGCTGCCAATCCAGGCGACAGCCGTGACGAAACCGCTTCCTAGTTACCGGATATGACGTCATATTTCAGTGGTAGTAATGGTGATGGACTTGATGTCAAGGCGTCCCACTCGTTTTGATGTTTTGAAATTAGATTCACAAAGATTTTCTCATCGGCTGTGCTTTTAGGTTTCTATGAAAAAATGTAGAGATAAATATATAATTAATTTTTGTTTTACTCATTGATCATCTAATACAAGGCGCGTCAGTCTCTCAAGGTAGAGGTTTACTTTTTTAGGCTGATACACGTAAAAGGAGGAGGTAAGAAATGCAGATTAAGAGGTTATGTAGAAAATATAGCGGTTAATCCTAGACGTTTTTTATTCATTTCACTCTAAACAAGGCAATAAAACCACTAAGACGCAACGGAGACTGTAAAGAATATGAGAAAAAGAAAACATTATTAAGGAGAAAGAACAACTTTATTATTAATCTCGTACTAAGAAAAGCTCAGAAATAATATTTTCTAATATATATATATATATATATATATATATATATATATATATATATATATATATATTAATTTCAATAAAGGTGCAATTAATTTATAAATTCATGAATCATTCATACAAAAAACAAATACAGAGGTTAATGATTTAATTGGCGAGAATCCATCGTCGCAAACAATTCAAATAAGATACATATGATCCTCGTTTATAAATTTCAGTTGCATAAGGTCTTTTTTTATTTTTACAAGCTTTCGTCTGTTCCTACAGACATCCTCAGGTATGGAAATAGATTCTGTTCTTGTTTTTACTCTCAGTAATAAGAGGACAACGAAAATATAGATATAATCCGAAAAAATGCTATGAGAAATGTGTTATTGTTTTGGAACGTGCAGTCGCAACGCTGAGTTTGAATTTAAATTTTAAGGTTGTGCGTTTTTGTACAAATATAGTAATAAGAGAATTCTTTTTTACTGGTAGATTTTCCGTCAAAGTGGCATGAACTACATTGTTCAATAGTTACAGTAATGTCGCACTTATTATCCGAAAGTTGCACTTGGATCAGTTATTTTGATTTCAATAAAGGTGCAGGTGTTAATATCTTAAAATATCCTTCGTTCGGGTATTCTAAATGAAGTGATATGATTATACCACTTCTTTTTAAATTAGCCCTCAGTGCAATCAATATATATATTTGCACCGCCATTGTCATTTTCTACCGCGGCACAATACACTACATCTCCTGTGCAACATATCTCACTTAAGGGATAATTATTTTTTTCTTCAACAAAGCACCTTATTTACTCCTCATATATTCTTCAAGATTGGAATTTCTTTTGCTCAACATTTTAATAATGTTGCATAGGTGGCTAATGCATCCATAGCTCAACTTCACTGTGCTGCGTTTAAATAATTTGTACAATCCGGACGTTTTGGGGAAATGCTTATTTAAAAGGCTAATAAATATTTACCATATATAAGTACTTGCTTGCATGTTGAACCAGGTAACATTGCGTTCTCTTTTTCTATTGTCACCTGTTATTAGATTTACTTGGTCCTTGAAACACAGTTTGTGCCTCGCCTATTTTAATGCAGATACATATTTTTTTTCATTCAATATTTCTTTCTTTGAAGAATTTTTCGATAGTCTGTGTTGTACGCCTAACGGGATATGCTTGGTCACATTGGATATGGTGGTTGAATGCCGTATTTTCTTATCTCAAAGCCGTATTAGGCTTCATAAATAGTGAAATAGTTTCAGTCAACAGATTTAGCTCTATGTCTAAAAAATTGAATACTTTCCTGTTGATTTCTACTGTAATGTCTAAATCCAGCTCTTTAAACATCTTGTGTAGTTTTTGCCCTGAAATCATTGGCGGAATCATTTTTTTCATTAATATTTGGTACCGCCATTAGTCCATCATCACATTATTTCGTGGTCCAGCCATTAAATGGAAAATTTTAAGAAAAGTAAAAGCTAGTAAAGTGAATAACAACTCCTGTAAACTGTGTCAGAAGGAGAAGTTGGCCATTGCAACATTCATGTGTGTTGCTGAGTTGTTGAATGAGAGGTCCGAAATTATGGTAAATTGTAGGCACATGAGAAAGTTGATTTCAGGATTATACAAACGCGATTGAAGTTGGAAAAACAATGTTCTCACACCACCTCCCTTCCCCTCATTTCTTCCGGTGCCGCATTAAGAAATTTGTGTTTGTGATTATTTCGCAGAGTTAACCATCTGAATAAACTTTGACGGTTGAAACCGCGGTAGTGCTTCATTCAGCGTTTTATTATATATATATATATATATATATATATATATATATATATATAAGATATGATCAAAAACTATCGGGGCCGTTTTTATGAAATTGCAGCTAAATTACGCTTTCGTTCGCTTCCGTTGTTAATAGCAATGCATACAAGGAAAGTGTGTAGAGTGTGGTCATCTCACTAGACCACAAACATTCCATTAGTGACCACTACTTATGCAACAGTTTTGGCCAAGCATAATATTCTCCATGTCCGACATCTACCAAATACTCCACATCTGGCCACTTGGGACTTTTTCCTCTTTCCAGAAATCAAATCCCACTTGAAAGAATCAGGATTTCAAGACATCGAAGAAATCCAAGAGAATACGACGTGGCATCTGCTCGCTATCCTCAAACGGAGTTCCAGGAAAGCTCCCATCAACGGAAACAATGCTGAATAAAGTACGCCGTTGCAGAAAGGTGCTACTTTGAAGTAGATTAAGTGCCGAATTGATATGTGTTGACGTTTTATTTTTATATCATCAGTCCTGACACCTTTTGATCAGACCTACTATATTAGAAAGTGATATATGAAAAGCAACCACATGCAGTGTGCGATGGGTAAATTGCCGCCATTTTATATTTTTAATTTCCCACATGTATGTAGTTGTTTTGGACTTTGTCGACTGCACAGTATAGTAGGGTTAGTCGACACAATCCACGCGACCAGAAATTTAGAAATGACATGCTGTATTGCTTGGCATTGAACAACAGAATCTCCAGCACTAATATTTCAGAGTGTAGAGGATTCAGAAACAGTTGGATGAGTCTGATGATGATTACGAAGTCAGGAAAGCTCTGATTGTTCTGATAATAAAATTTGTACTCAACACAGAGGCCGACATCAAGTAGTTCTGCCCTGAGTCAAGATGATGGCTGCTGGAAGACAGTATGTTTGGAAATAGTAGTCTGCAGCATGCCATAATAGCAGAACCCAGTCATGGCTGTCAGACAATTTCTGCGAACGCATCACCCCTTGGCTACATGATTCCTTAGACTCAAAACCCCTCTTGATTATTGTGTGGGGCGCAGTTGGGCGAGATGTCAACAAAACTCCTTGTAATATCAAATAGGGATTGAAAGCAAGGATTAGGGTAGAATTTACTGAATTAAACAAGGACACCGTCGAGAAGAGTTGCCAAGGATTCCCAAGTGGTCTCGAGTCTGTGGTTGAATGTAATGGCGATTTTATTGTATAAAATTATTTAGTATTTCAAGATATTTTTTGTGTCATATTGGTAAATATATCTGTCAAGATGAAATATCAGTGTCGTTTTCATTTTTGTGTAATTTAGACGACAATTTACCATCGCACCCTGCATATATTTGTGCATGTGTGAATTCTTCACACTTCTCTCAGTCTATCTCTCCTTATTTCTTTGTTTCTCTAATACGCTTTCTGCTTCCCATCTCTTTTTCTCTCACACTTTTTATTTATTCTTTTCTACCCTCTTTCTTTCTTTCTTTCTTTCTTTCTTAGCAAACACTTTTATTTTACATTGCATTTTTCTTTTCTTGCCTTTACAATATCCTTTTGTTCCTGTCCCCCTTTCTCTCTTCGTTTATCTCTTTCTTCACATCTTTCTTTTTCTCTTTGTTTATTTTCATTTTTTCATTCTCTTAATATATTTCCTTGTCCCTGTCTCTTTTTTTATTTTTCCTTCCTTTCTACCCTCCTTTCTTTCTATCAAAACATTGCATTTTTCTGTCCCCTCTTTCTCGCTTTCTTTCCATTTTCTTTCTCTTTTTATTTCTTTCTAAATAGTATCTCTTATTTCAAATTCATTTTTTTTCTTTTTCTTATCAATATCTTTACCTTTTCTACCTTTCTTTCTAAATATTCTTTCTTTCTTTCTTTCTTTTTTTCTAAATACTTTTTTCTTTTCCTTTTTTCTTCTTTCTTTCTCAGTACATTTTCTGTCAAATACTGTTACTATTTTGTTTTAGGCCTGGTATTTGAAATATTCGGCTTCAATAGCTGAATATTTAATGAATTGCTGACTTAATTTGCATAAAATTAAACTATCTAGAAAATGGCGATTCCACTGATGCTTTTGTCTGTAATTTTGTCGGTGTTTTAAAAAAAATGGCCGACGTGTTCCAGAATTTTAACAATCAACAACGAGCACGATGCGTGCATAGCTCATATCCTCAATTATTTCAGATAATTAGTAGCTACTGCATTTACCCCAGGTGGGGTTATGATTAGGACCATCGTTTTGCATTCAACGACTAATGTTGACTTTATGATATGCCTCTCAAAGCTACTGCCTTGTAGCAGACATAGTTCACTTAAGTTACTATGAATATCATAATTTTCCGCGAAAAATATTTAAAAAATTAACCTCGAAGGTCATTATTAATATAATTCAGGGCTGAGCAAGCTCTGGGCTGCAGGCTGAGCAAATTCCGGGCTTAAGTGCTGAGCAAGCTTCATGGCGCGGGCTGTATGCTAGAGTTTCTTAGGTTTCATATCAATTAAAAAAAGTTGTTGCCATTTTTTATTCTTTTATTTGGTTACATGTTACACAGAATAATACTCTATTCCAAACAAAAGCAAAAGAGAACAAAGATAAAAAACCATATACATTTAATATTTATTTTATTTTCATTAACAAAATCAATTTTGGCAAAAGAAACTTCAATTTTTAAAGCAGAGATTTGTGTAATAGAGTTTGCACTCGACTCTATCACAGAAACAAAAATAAAAAATATGTAATATTCTCTGATTCTCTGATCAGTTATAACAGCAATACAATTTTTCTTTTTTCTTTAATTGACAGCTCGCTGCTGGTGAAATTTCTATGAATTTATTATCAAACAATAAAGAAATAGTACTATCCTAGATCCACATAGGATTTAAAGGGATTGACCAGGCAGACTTGGTCACAAAGTCTACTAGTAATGAAAAAAAGTGCTACTGGTGTAATTGCTATGCAAGCTGGATTTCTTATCAAACGATAAAAAAATAGTGCTATTACGGATCTCAAGACACATAAGTGTGAGAGGAAATGACAAAGCAGTTTCATCCGCTAAGCTTACCCAAAACGAAATCCCTGATAATAATTTCAGAATCACTTATATTGAACTAAAAATCAAAATAAACATTTGCATACAAGAGAAATGTCAAAATGGCTGGAGTAATAACACAATAAACTTCTTGCAATAAAACCAATCCTAGATAAATTGAAAACAGATGTCGAGAAAAGAAAAAAAGAAAACAAAATAATGCTAGCTTGACTAAACATCGGCCACACATACTTCATCAATTCTTATTTGCTGAAGAATGAAGATCAACCAACACGTACAACATGCCAAGCTGCAACTCACAGTGAAACACATTGTAACTGAATGTAAAATATTACAACATAAACAACATGAGAAAAGTCTTTGAAAATACTGAAAGTGTCAACATAATGTTCTACCTTAAATATATAACATCTACAATGAATCATCAACAAACCGTAGATGGAGTCAAGAATTATATACAAAGTATTTATATTTCGGCATTAAATAAGGGTTGACATGCCGTTAAACAAAACAAAACAAAACAAAACAAAAAAACAAAAAAAAAAAAAGAAAAATCAACCAATCATTAACAAAATCAAAAATCAGCCTCGGCTAACAAATTTGAATTTACAGTCATGCGTACATCAACGAGTAAACTGAATCCTGTTTATTGAAAACTTTCTAAACTGCACAGATCTCACTAATAGTAGCAAATGTATTAAATATGAAATTAATTTATTATATATTCGTGCAGGCTGTTTACAAACTGTGTAATAAATGTACAAAAAGTGTGTGTGTGTATGAGTGATATTTACATTGTGGTTGCGAAACTCATGTGGTTTTTGTGCTACAGCGCACTTTTCACAGAACTGACAATGATACGGCGCTCCATAAAAAAGCTGGCACACCACTGTTGTAGGGAATTCTTATTCAGTGCACCAAACTTGTGATTTTATGCCAGCGAAGTTTAGTCAATATTCTTGCAAATGCAACAATTTTTTCGGGATTTTATAATCTTAATTCGAATCTTCCAGCCGAGTCGACTCCCACAAGGGGCTTAGTAACCCACCACTTCTCTCTGTTTGAGGATTGTCGTCCTTCATCTTTTCCTCTCTCCGCTTTTTTTCCCTTTCTCCTTTGCACAGTGTCATAAAGGCCGGTTCTGGCAATACGCCTTAATCGGAAAATGTACACATGACATTTTGTTTTACATCTTTTTACTCTCATTATCTCTTTTTTAATTCATCATTTCTAGTTCCAAAGGTTTCTACTTTTTTTACTTCTTCTATGGCACGTGTCCCTTCAGAACGTCGGCGATCATGGCTCTCCACAATTTCCTACCCTTTGAAGCTCTTTAGTAAAGTTTTTCTTTTCGTTATCACCCCATATCTTTAATCTCTAAAACACAATCTTGTATTATTGGCCAGGTTAGGATCAAGGAAGGACAACACGAACACAAGAGTAGAAATAATGAAGGTATATTACACGAAATAATAATACAAGATGTAGAAGGTGTTAGTATGACTGCCAGTCTGGTTTGGAGTGAACTACTATCGGCTGGACTCGATTTTATATTTACTTGCACTCCTCCCGCCAAGGATGCGGCACAAGGCCGAGTTTTACGTGGGTAGAAACTGTAAAAACCGAATCGAATTGGTCAACCTCCCCGAACGAGACTCTGCCCTTCGGCGGAGTCCCGTCCGGGTTCCTCTTTGTTCAGAAGCAGAGAGTTCGACCGTCAAGGAGAGAAGCTCGGCTTGATTCGACACTCTCTCTTGAGAGGCGTATTATACATAGTGTTAGGAAGAGTTCATTCTGTAGTTATAGGTAAGGACCCATGACATCTTGCTAGGTAGATTAATCGTTGCTTTTTCTCCTGCCTTCATTATCTCATGTGAGTGAAAATTCACCCCTAATCTATAATCTATCATCCACTTACAGACGATTTCTAGGTAGATTAATCGCTGCTTTTTCTCCTGCTTTTAATACTCACTGTGATTGACAAATTCTTCAAGAGCTTTTTCCTCACTATGTTTAATAGAAATCTCAATTGTCTCTTTATACATTTAAGTATAAGGGTTTATTTTTCCGTTCGTATTTCTGGAATGAGGAGTTATTGCATACACTATTTCGATTCATATTGTTGTCCCCATTTTAATTCCATCAGTAAAAGCATATATCTCCAAATTCAAAGGACCAATGATTTACTTCATTTTCATTGCACTGGAAAAATAGCCAAGTGGATTAGAACGTCTTTAGTGAATTTGGTGATATAGTAATTGTGAGTTCAATCCCTTGGCTGGGCAGTGTGTACTCGGACTCAGTTGAAAGAAGGTAAGCAATAATTGAGTAGACTTAAAAATAAGAACTAGATGTGATATCTGTAGACTTGGGAATCGTAGTGAGAACAATTTATCCCTGTAGATTAAATAAAGGGTTCTGCTTAGTATGGCTTTGGGGACAGATCGGCCGAACAACAAAGATGAGGATAGTAATGTAAATAGTCTTCATTTTCTTTTTTTTTTTTAATTTCATCGTTAGTCAAATGTTCCGTCCAAAGTTTTAAGCCCTTAAAACATTATTTGTTGAACATTGAACAATATTTTGAGTCAATTATACATCGCGCGCTCATCATCATCTTGGTTGCTGTAGTCACAACATTTCGGTCGAGAAATCTCCGGTCATCTTTAGCAATTTCATGTACTTAGCTGACCATATACGGGTTTATCATGCATTAGTTGATTCATACGTTAGTTTGTTACTGTGATGGAATTTTTGTTCGTTTCTTGCTGGGCCATAGTGTATGGTCTCCACAGAGCGATACAGGGATTGAACTACAACACATTTAAGCAACACCTATATCCACAATGCCACCGTTCCTCTGTAATATATATTGCGTTAAAAATACCCAAGTAATTGTGTTAACGTATTAAAAATATAAAAATAATTATTTAGTAAGAGCAGTTTAAATCAACCATCCTTATTATCAGCAACAACTCTCCAGCAAAATCCAAATGTTACAAGACCAACATTATTTATGAATTCAAATGAACAATTGTAACTTTCTGAGAGTGATGATCTTTGTCAAGGTACTTAAGTTTACGGCGTTTTTTTTTTTCTGTGAACAAGATTTTCTTTTTTGGACTTAATGAGTATAGAAATTGTCAAAACTCTTCGTTCCTATTGTTTTGGGCTAAACTGCTAGCCATTTCTAATGATTTCCCTTTTACTTTTGCAAATGGCGTGTATATTGCTGAGAGCTAGACATATCTAATTTCCGAATACGGCCATTACATTATGGCCATGTTTGTAATTAATGTCGTTAAAGGTTGTCATTTTTGGTTTTATGATGATGTATTTACTTATATTTAGATATGTTTGACAGGCGTGTTTATATGTGTTTACGACTAGTAGATTTCGTAAACGAACTTGGCAAATTTTTATATTGATTTAGATGAGTCCGTATAGAGTTGTAACCCGAAAGATGTAAGGTGATCTGTCTTGATAAGTCAGTGGTAGTATGTCCGACCTTATTATTCCTGAAAGTTTTACCGTCTGTGTATAAAATTACTAAATAAAATTTGTATATTTGCTTTGATAGTGGAACGAAACACGTTGGCAGAAAAGGTTGTCTTTTCTTTTCTTTTATTTAAATTGTCTTAATTATACCTGATACCTGATATTTTACACACTGTCTGTTTGTCTGAATTTCAGTTTTGTGTGCAAGTTCCCGTGCGTATAAAATCCAGATATTCAGGTGTCTGTGTAATACAAGTTAGTAATATGGTAATACTTAGGTTGATGCAAAAGTTTTTAGAATTTTTAATAAACTCTTTTATATTCTTTGGTTGTCAATGTCTCATGGTACCTGTCAGTTAAATTGTGGATTCCATAATGTTAAGGAGATGAATAAATTTCTCGCATTGAAAAAAAAAAATATATATATATATTCATGTAAAATCATAACATTATTATCCAACCAATAAAACAATTTGCGTTTTTTTGTTTCACAAAAACTAAAGATCCCAATATGTCGTCCTATTTAACTTATAAGCTGGCGGGAAAAGAGATGAAATCATATATTTCCCAAAATTAATTTCGCCAGAGTGAATGAGAAAAACATCTGGAATTCGAACTCGACTCAACAACTACTCTTTCCGAATCACTATGACATAGACCGCCCCCCCCGCGCGCGCGCACACACACACACATACAATCACACACACACACAAACATATATATATATATATATATATATATATATATATATATATATATATATATATATATATATATATATATAGTTAAACCTAGAGAGAGAGACAGAAAAACCTACCACGGTTTCACCTAAGCCAGTCTTCGCTGACGATCCGCTTAGGTAAAACCTTGGTAGGTTTGTCTGACTCTCTGTGTTTAACTAGATCTGCTCTACTCATTGTATTGAGCACTTTATTTAGTTATTTTGGGTACTCGCATCGGGTTTTTTTCTTTGGGCCTTGA
This sequence comes from Acanthosepion lycidas, assembly GCA_963932145.1. NCBI lineage: Eukaryota > Metazoa > Mollusca > Cephalopoda > Sepiida > Sepiidae > Acanthosepion > Acanthosepion lycidas. The sequence continues at coordinate 8,181,574 of OZ010573.1, forward strand.
ACTCGTATTTTATTTTCAGTTAGCATATATATTTTTCTTTTTTTATATACCTTTTTCCCCTTTGGTTTTGACTTGTTTATTTGCAAATCAATATACTGAAGGTTTTCCGTGCGAGTATAGTTTCTTATACTTATAAGATTTCTATTAATAATAATAATAATAATAATAATAATAATAATATATATATATATATATATATATATATATATATATATATATATATATATATACGGAGATAGAGAGAGAAAAGAGAGAGAGAGAGAGAGTTAAAGAAAGAAAGAAATAAAGAAAATCGACAAAATGCATGTAAATATCTTATAATTCTGCCAGTCTTTCCCTTAGTACGTACGTTACATCTTACCAATACCAAATAAATAGTGGACTGCCCCGATTGCTGGCGATGAAAGAGGGAAAAAACATATAAGAAAGACTTTTTGATATCAGTGAGAAAATGCTAGAAAGAAACAAAGAAAGAAGGGAAGATAGAAGTGTCTAAGAGAAAAGGAAAAAGTTGTCAGTTTTAACTCTTTTATTATGGTTGTTTATAATTAAATTTGCTAAGCTCAAACTTTTAACAATGCATATGAATCTCAATGGGTTATTTAATGCCGACAAGATTTTTATTACTGATAATAATTTTTTTACAGAAATGTATTGATGGTAATATTTTATTATTATTCTACAATACTAGAGTACAAATAAAAGGTTTAATCAAAAATCGAAAACAACTGATCAAAAATCAGAGAACAATTTTTTATGAATATATATAAGATGAAACTTTATATGTGCATGAGTCAAAGCACAAAACTTTTGTGTGTGTTAATGTTTTTTTAACTTCTATATAAACGAAGAAATTCAGTGATTTATATACACATAAAATCTAATAATTATCCAAAATATCTAAAACTGCGGATAGTATCGAATCTTTTATACAGGTTGTTTTCAGATCCATATATACATGCAATAATTTTATAACGTTGCTTGTTCTTTCGTCCATTATTTATTAAGTGCTGTCATTGCCTCAGATATAAAAGAAGCCATTCCTGTCTGATTGCGTGGAGAGACAAAAGATATTATAATATCAAAGGCGTTGTTTTGTTTTAGGGAAAGGAAGGGAAATAAATAAATAAATAAATAAAGAAAGAAAGAAAGAAAGAAAGAAGCAATAAGAACAGCTGGTTATTATTTTGGTTTGTTTTCTTTCACGGCATATCAATCTAAATGTGTTATTTAATGCAAAATTTTTATTGCTAGTAATATTTTTTTCCAAAAATGTATTGCTGGTATTAAAACCTATTCTTTACACTTTCACAGTGTCCCGAAACTTTTTAAGAGCGAGACTATTTGCCCATATCTGGGACCTTGACAGGTGCTACCACTCCGGGTCAAGGTGAACCTGGAAATTCCAGTAATTAAGATGTGGGTTCCATGCTCCTTAAAACCCCCCGATCAAAGGCCCCGCCGTCGGATGCATCGTCCTACCTATGTCGCTGATGTAGTTTATCGTCATACCCAGGAAATTTCTACGGATATTTTATTGTCATAAAAATGAGAAAACATTCATATAGGAAAAGAGTGAAAATTACATTGATATTACTTGCAAATAATATCATAGATGATGCTAAAAGCGAAAGGTTTTTCGAATTATCTGAGAATAAATTAAACAGACATTTTCTGAAATGGAACATTACGATGAGACGTTATAATTCTTTTCTAAGCAGTTAAAAACACATTTACAAATCATGAAATTAATTTTCTGCTATTCCTGAAATTTCTTTTGTTGCAATCCACATTGAAACTAAAATCTTTTTTATGCCAGCGTTTATTGCCGTATTTTCAAGTCGTCCGTATTGACCTGAAATGGCTGGGAAAAATCAACCTAATGTTTCATTTAAATAATTAATTAGTCGCACAGAATTGATTTTTGTTGAATATTTAACCGAGTGAAGGGTATGTGTGTATCGTTCGAACTTTAGTGAATGAGTCGTGACAATTAATTCTGCAGACAGATGAAAGTTTAAAAATAGTTTGATGTTTGGGTCAGAGAAGCAGAAAAGGAAGTGAGTCTACCATTTGGCATGAAAACCTGACAAAGAAATAAAGAATGAAAACATGTTTTGTTTGTCTGTTCGCTATAAATAATATTTGGGATATATATAGGGTGGGTGGAATGAGACTCCCTATTTAAAATTTTATTAATTATTGGTCGATCTTCATAAAATATGTTTTATTTTGAACAGTATATTGGGAGAGGCACGATGGAGTAATGGATAGCGGGCATTCGAGTTCGAACTCCAGTCGAATCCATTATATTCACTTACGTGTTAATACCCCTAGGAGAGGTATGAATCCTCTTCTTTTCCCCCAACTATGGGTAAATAGCAGGAGAGACAGACTTCTCTTCAAACTCTACAACTATAGTCTCGCTGCTTCCTGCTTTTCAGCTTATTGGAAGTACTCCTCTGTAGTACCTGTTTTTAAGAACTAGGGAGAACCTTCTGATCCCGTCTAACTATCGCTCAATTAGACTCCTGTCTCTTTTCGGCAAAGTATTCGAGACACGGTGGAGTAATGGATAGCGGCTCGGATTAAGGAATCGGAGAGCCGAGTTTGAATTCCAGTCGAATCCATTACATTCACCTACGTGCTTATACTCTTGGGAATTGTATGAATAGACTTCTTCTCTTCCCCCACACCGCGATGGGTAAATAGACTCGATTCTATAGCCTTGGATGGTATCTGGTCTACTGCAGAAAGAAATGGCAACCTAGTCATGCAGCGAAAGATACATGATCGCTTAAGCGTGTATCACTCAAGTAAATAACTGATGTACAGTGTGAAAATTATTCCTATTGCACATATTCTTTCGATGTAGATGTTGAAGGACGGCCGTTTTCTTGGGTATCGACCACAGATCCCATACTCATCAGATTGGAATGACAATTTCTGAGACTTTTGACATTTAATGAAGGACGTTGTTCATGAGCACTACGCTACTATATCTGCATTTGTACAACGAACTGGCAAACTTCGTAACGGGACGGTGATGGCTAAGCATCTTCATTTATGCTCGTCGTTGTGCCATTCAGTGTTATACTTGCCACTTTAAAAAAAAACGAAATTAGCAAAGTAATTCTACCACTTAAGGATCACAGGTATTAATCTATGAATAGGCCGCAAATAGTCACGAACCAAAGCAATGATTCCAAGCGATGGCACTTAAAATCCCTTTACACTATTATAGACCAACAAGCAGTCCGCATTGTGCATTTGCTGACAACTGGAATCCATCTCCCTGCGCTACGTCACCAACCTACCTGAGACAACTGGGAATATCACTCATCAGACATATACTACACGGTGCTAGTTCTCCAAGATACAATGACGACACGAGCACAGACGAGGGCACCATAGTGGATCGTCTTCCATATCTCCTTGGATCTAAAGAATGATGTACTAGTCTGCTGTATATGAGTTTATTATCCCATCCATTGAAAGGGGATATCATTTTAACCAGTACTGTAAGTCTATTACCACCGAAAAACTAGTCAGGTGTTCCTGGTTACGATAATTAAGGACTCTCGATCGACAACTGCACTGTCTATAAAGGGTTTTAATGACTTTCATAAAATATTCGTGATACTTATGTGACCCCGATATAGAAGAAATGACAAATGTGTTTGCAATTTCGGAAGTATGGTGTCCCATCATCCTAGAACTCACTAACGTACCTCGTAAATTTCCTAATTAAATTCTGACACCATGGGGCCACTTAACATTACCTCCACATTCTGCTATTTTATGACTTTGGAATGTCACAAGAGTACAAATAAAATAGGTTTGATTATTTACCCTAAACACTTCGGAAAAATAATAATTATTTTTCCTCGTTCGTGCGACTGTATAGTTGCATCAACGTAGTGTGATGATGTCCTAAGGGATGCAACGCGTAATATGTAATATGTCATACATATTTCCTCCAAAAAGCTTTTTGATGTATAAAATTTTATATATTGTTATCCCATATATATATATATATATATATATATATATATATATATATATATATATCAGAACCAAATAACACACACACAGATATAACAGAGACATAATTCATTTCCAGGAACCAATAAAACTGTCAAAATGACCAACGGAATTCAGAGCAACATGAATCCATCCAGATCTTATCTCAAATAACAAGTTAAAAGAGACTGACCAACACAAGCATATTAATATTACTGATTAATTCTTTGCATTGTTACCTCTTTATAATATAAAAATATATACTGCCCAATATAATATAATATAGTATATATATATATATATATATATATATATATATATATATATATATATGCCCAATATATATGCCCAGTATAATATAATATAGTATAATATATATATATATATATATATATATATATATATATATATATATATATATTACAAAGAGGTAATTTTACAAAGAATTAATTAGTAATAGTAATATAATAAATGGCGAAATCTCTTCACTAACATACTTAATATGGCATCAACTTACTAACAATCTATTGAATGAGGTGATCATTATGCATAAAATTACATTAATATTACTAATTTATTCTTTGTATGATTACCTCTTTATAATATAAAAATATATACTGTCCAATATAATATAATATAATATAATATATATATATATATATATATATATATATATATATATATATATATATATATATATATATATATTCTAGTGATGAACGGAATGCCATGAAATACAAAATCCTATTAATCTTAACCGTCTCTATTTTCACATAGATTATCGTTTATATATTGGTGGGGTCATTTTGGATGATTAAAAGTACAGAAAATAATGGCAGATCTGATAATCTCGATGCTTGAAAGAGTAAAAGGTTTAAAATGTGCTACAGTCGGATGCCAAGAATTCCATAGATGGGACGAGGTCGATTTAAGTAAATTATGAATAATATGGACAGAATCAGGACTTAACAATGTCTGGGCTCCTTAATGAGGAAATTGAGCTTGGAGAATTTGACAGTCACAGGGCATATTGAAGGCAAGCGCGAAACATCGTGCTTGCCAAAATGGATGTCAGAACAAAGATTGGTAGGGAAAGAAAGTAGACAAATAAAGGATACAAAGGATAGAAAGGTGTGGAGTGCCATGATCACTCAGGTTTTGAAGGAGCACATGAAGAAAAGGAGTTTAGAAAATATCAATTTATATAATAAATAATTTTCCATTAGTTAATCACGTGGTTTGTCTAAAAAATCTACTTTTGGTATATCTGTATAGATACTTGTTTGAAAATTGAAGGGTGTACTTTCATCATTGTTCAGTATATTCTTTGTTGGAAAAATTACCTTGTTATGTTCCCTTAGTAAATTGCATAAGTGTTATGGTCTGGTTCCTTGTACCACGGTGATAGTCCAAGGTAGAACCAATAAAGAAGAACTGGAAGGCGGATATGGGATAACATATATATATTACAAACAGAAATATATACAGAGAGGTAAAAAGTCTTAGTACGAACAATCAGGTTTAGTAGTAATTGTTTGAACACGACTCTGTTTCGGACTGCCTCTGACTCGACTGACTGACTCCTGACGGACGTCATTCCAGACTTCAGACTGAACTCTGACTTCAGACGGAATGGTATTTACTCACCCGCCCCCATACGAGGGCATCATGTGGCACAAGGCCGGTTTAACGTGGGATCTCCTAGCCCGTGGGCTCGTCCAAAAATATACCCTTTGAACCCGTATAAACGGGTTCAGGGTCGGTTTACCTACCCGAAAGAGACTCCGCCCTTCGGCGTAGCCTGGTTCGGGTTCCTCCCCGGCCGAAGACAGAGAGTTCAACCGATTAGCCGGTCGACCGACTTCGGACTGATCTCCCTGCTTCCTCTTGAGGCGCAGTATTTATTACGTATGGAATAGTCAATTTTGTTATTATAGGTAAGGTCCCATAAAAATAAGGTTTCATGATTGAAATAGGATTAATCAGCTTAATTTTGCCATGTTCGTGTAGATGTCTGTTAAATCCATGTTTGAAAAGAGAAGAATCTAATTTTGTTCTGGCTTTATTCGTTTTTTCTTCACACAACCTGATTAAAAGAAAATATATATATAATAAAATATTATGACATAATAACTATAAATTTCTTTTTAAAATCCACGAAAATTATCGTTTCAGCTGTGAATATAAGAGAATCTATTACTGTTTACCGGAACACTAAGAAAAGCAGTAGAGATTTTACAAAGATTTTTTATACGATACAACTGAATTTAATCTCGTTTTGTGCAGTTAGGTTTTTTTATTCAAGTATATTAATTTTGTCATTGTTGCCTTGGAAATGTAATTTATTTATTAGGGTTAGGGATTTTTATTCTGACATGATATTAATTTAATAAGCTTACGTCAATTTAAACAACGAAGTAAAACTGGAAAAAAATAAAGAAAAATGCCCGGATATTTCCGATTTATTAAACAGTTTATAAATCGCTAATATGTTCCTAAGCGTGTCGGCAAACGGTAGTCGCGCCATAAAGTAAAGAGCATACTCTAGTATACAAAGACCAATACAATTAAATGGTTTCTTTCAATTATCTCCTCGGCATGCAGGTCATTTGGTTCTCTGCGGTATGATTATTTTGTTTAATGAAAAATACTCGCTTATTTTATAAATTGAAAGATTCCCACTGGCATAATTATTCGGGATAGAACTTGTATTTCGTACTAAAGAGTGAAACCCAAAGCATTCAAAAGTAACGCAAAAATAACACTGCTTTGTGGAAAAAATGAAATAAAAGCAATAATTAAAATTGTAATAAAAAAGAAAAAATAGGAAATACAGGGTGTCCATAAAGTTCGTGTGCACTTAAAAAAATTATAACTTCATTTGTATTTGCGATAGAAATAATTTGTAAAAAGGATTAAAAAGAAGGAAATTTATATTTATTAAGGCTTTATTGAAATTTTATTTCAGTTTCCACATGTCCTCCATCATTAGCAATACAAAGGGCAATACGATTTTGTAGTTCACGGAAAACATTTGCCAAATGATTTACAGTAATGCCTGAAATCACATTAGTTATTTTAGCTATACTTAAAACTAGGTACATTAAAGTTTATAAATTTTTTTACAGATTATTTCTATCGCAAATACAAATAAAGTTATAAATTTATTAAAGTACACACGATCTTTCTGGACACCCTGTATATTTTCATATTACTAGAAATAATGGTCATCTGCGCAATTTCATGACCCCAATTCGAAAAAGACAGAAGCACACTTTCTTTCCAATTTCCAATGAAATAAGTACGTTTATATCTTTGGAATGATCTATTATGAATATTTGCATTATTTACATTTTATTCGGACTATACGCTCCGGCCTTTTTCAGGTGATTGGAATTTTAAACCGAACGATTTATTTCGTCCACCGGGTTATATTGTTCTAGTTCCACGTGCCACCCCTCGGATGTCTCAGTTATTGTTATGGGATCTTACCCATAATAATAATAATGGACTATTCCATACTTAATAAATACTGCGCCTCAGGAGTAGACAAGGAGTCAGTCGCTCAACTTTTGAGCGACTGCACGGTTATACTCTCATCCTACGGACGGGAGGAACCCGAAGGAGGCTACGCCGAAGGGTGGAGTCTCCTTCGGGGAGGTAGACCGGCCCTGAACCCGTTTATACGGGTTCAATGGGCTATTTTTTGGCCGAGCCTACGGGCTCGGAATACCCACGTTAAAAAGGCCTTGTGCCACATGACACCCTCGTGGGGGGGTGACTGAATATCGTCAGTCGTTCAAGTTTTGACTTGAACAACTGTTCGGTTGTACTCTCTTCCTACGGACGGGAGGAACCCGAAGGAGGCTACGCCGAAGGGCGGAGTCTCCTTCGGGGAGGTAGACCGGCCCTGAACCCGTTTATACGGGTTCAATGGGCTATTTTTTGGCCGAGCCTACGGGCTCGGAATACCCACGTTAAAAAGGCCTTGTGCCACATGACACCCTCGTGGGAGGGTGACTGAATATCGTCAGTAGTTCAAGTCGATCTTGGTCGACCGGCTGATCGGTTGAACTCTCTGCCTTCGGGCGGGGAGTAACCTGAAGGAGGCTACGCCGAATGGCGAATTCTCTTTCGGGGAGGTAGACCGAACCTGAACCCGTTTATGCGAGTTCAATGGGCTCGGAGATCCCACGTTAAACCGGCCTTGTGCCACATGATGCCCACGTGGGGGGGGTGACTAAATATAGTCAGTAGTTCAAGTGGAGTCAGTAGTTCAAGTCGAGTCAAGTGTCGAGTCAGAGGCAGTCCGAAATAGAGTCGCGTTCAGACAATTACTGTAAGACATTGGAATAGTGATACGGATCGAGACTACATTGTTCTCTCTACTAAACCTGATTGTTCATACTAACATTTCTACTTCTCTGTATATATTCCTGTTTGTAATATATCTGTGTTATTCCAGACCTGTGTTCGAGTTCTACCTTGGACTATCACCGTCGTACAAGGAACCGGACCATAACAAAGTACATTAGTTACTTTAGCTATACTTAAATCTATGTAGATTGAACTTTATAACATTTTTTACAGATTATTTCTATCGCAAACACAAATAAAGTTATAAATTTTTTAAAGTGCACATGAACATTATGGACACCCTGTACATTTTTACATGATACGAGTAATAATGGAACTGAAAAGGTTTTTGGTCATCTGGGCAATTTCATGAACCCAATTCGAAAAAGACAGAAGCACGCTTTCTTTCCAATTTCCAATGAAATAAGTACGTTTATATCTTTGGAATGATCTATTATGAATATTTGCATTATTTACATTTTATTCGGACTATACGCTCCGGCCCTTTTCAGGTGATTGGAATTTTAAACCGAACGCTTTATTTCGTCCACCGGGTTATATTGTTCTAGTTCCACGTGCCATGCCTCGGATACCTCAGTTATTCTCCAAGTTTTTTTTGTTCAGCACTACTGTGGACTGGTATTGGGTCTTGGGTCCAACGGATATTGGATATATTGGGTATTGGGTCCAAAGTCTTTAATCAGTGACTCAGTGGATAAAAACTTTGGTTAGATCCAGTGATTAGACCCAAAGCGTTGTGAGTTCAATACCAGGCCACAGCAGTGCTGAACAAAAAAAACTTGGAGAGCTGAGTTAAAGGGAAATATCTGAGACATCCGCGGCATGACACGTGGAACTAGAAAAATCTACCTCGGTGGACGAAATAAAAGGTACGGTTCGAAATTCCAATCACCTGAAGAAGCGAAACGTTGTGAATATGGCAATGAAGATGAGGATAACAGTCCAAATAATGTACGTTTACTTAGATTTCGACCATTGTAAACATTCTTATCATGACTTACTTCCTGACAAAAAAAGAAAACGGACATACCCAAGGGACAGTGAGAAGTGTATTTTCCGACATTTTATAAAAAAAGAAGGGAATATGCCGTCCGTATTAGAAATAGAAGTTTGTGTTGCTTCTTATCGAAGCCTTTATATGTGAACATGCAAACACCTATCAGAGAGCAACCAACATGAAACCTTGCATCGCAACGTTTCTTCAAAATTTCTTTTATACAATTTCTTATAAGACTTTTTTCGAACACCTAATTTAAACACTGGGAAATTCCAAGGAACGTTTCCATGACTACTTTTGGTGAAAATGTGTGCCTGAAAAGTTTTCGGTTCGACCAATAAAGCATTCCCCTAAAAATGGTAGAACGATTTAACAGAGGACTTTTACCATACACTTAAATACATGAGGTACCAAGGTGAACAGATCTTTAGAACATACATGACAAAAAAAAAAAAGAAGAAAAAAACGAAGGAAGGAAGACACGTCGCGGCCGTAAGAAAATGCCTGAAGTCGACGTGCCAGATCAAGTCCGATAACATTACAGACCCTTCTTTGAATTTATTCATATATTTTTCTAACACCTAAGCAGACGCATACACACATGCACGGACATTCAGATTATATATATGTATATTTGGCTAGCATAAAAAAAATATTTTTTTAAAATTTAGGAACTACCAACGTCTCTCGTTTCGTGCGCACGTGTATACGTGGCAGCATAAAGAAAGTCCAGTCCGATGAAATCATAATGGATTAAACGCGTCACAAATATATATATATATATATATATATATATATATATATATATATATATATATATATATATATATATATATATATTAATACAAAATATATTCCAAACTAACCTCATATTCGGAATAAGTTTATTTCAAACGACAAATTCGTCAGTCTTCTTCAACTCCGGTATAGAGTTCGTATCAAAATTCATATGAGACGATATTGGATTTTATTGTGTATTAATTATTTTCTCTGTAGTAATAAATACATTGAGCTCTTTTTGTGGATCAGTTTTAATATTTTCTATTACGAGGACCCACTTGGATTATATACCAACGGATTTATTTCCTTTAGCACATACACACATACACACACACACACATCTATCTATCTATCTATCTATCTATCTATCTATCTATCTATCTATCTATATATATATATATATCTGACGTAGAACTAGCTAAAAAAGAAATGGTTGTGTTATGTGAAGATGTAAGATGCACTCCGTAAACTCGGATATATGTGAACGTCTTCAAAACTCAGTGCTTGGCCACTGTCGGGTTGATTTTGAATTACGTGTCATTACACTAGTTTCCATAATGGCGGATTCGCTGCCGGTTTCACAATTAGTAGGTATTGTGACAACTGTTGTTTCCCGCGGAGTCCATTTGCTATATTTGATTATTACAGATCCAGTTCAAAAGATGACAGCCATAATAGGTGAGATTGCAACAGAACTGACAGTGGAGATGATATCGAACAGACGGAGCAAAGGAAATGGATGTGATTATAATGATAACAATGTTTATCACGACATAACGGAAATGTTTATGCTTTTTTATTTCGGATCTAATGGTTATAAGAATAACGATTCTTGTTTACAATTTTTTTTCAAGAAAGCATTTCCAGAATTCTGACATGAAACATTACTTTGCCATCTTGCTTTCCCAGTATTAGATTACAGTAGAAAATGTGTGTCTGAATTTGTGGGATGAGGAGTTATCATTATTTATATGAGGACTATTGTCCTCATCTTTATTATTATTAGTTCGCACCTGAACTCAGTAGAAATGGGGCGAACAATGACTGCGGAGAATAAGAACTAGATAAGATATTCTTAGACATGGCAGTGGAACGAGAAAAATTCTACCCTCTTAGATTAAATAAAGGGTTCAGTTCGGAAATCCCTGTAGGTTATCTGGAGCGACATACACCTGATGAAGTCCAGAGGAAGCAACGGCCGAAACGTTGTGATAACAAAAACAAAGGCCAGGACAGTATTCTGAATGTAAGTACGGTAGAGCAGAAAAGATTAAGATTGATTTAGAAAAGAAAATATTTAAACCTATTTTTCAGTCAACGTTTATAAAATAGGATGGTTGACTGATGTAAATGATCGTGAGATAGTCAAGTACTGACTCTCCTAACCTACTGGGTACGTCCGGGTACCATATGTGCTTCAATCATAACAGCAAGTGTTTGTCAAGCCATATTGTCTGACGGAACTGGTACAGCTTCAGGGGTTTTTTTTATTGAATTTAAAATTTTCCTACTTCTCTCATTGTTTACACCTCAATGCAAGAGAGTTCAGTCAGCTGTGATATTTAACCCACAGTTGGTGGATGGAGATGATGAGAGTGATTGATTCATCATTCGTTAGTCCTGGGTATGACGATAAACTACATCAGCAAGGTATCTCATCGGGGGATTAGAGGGTGTTAGGAGCATCGAACCACTTCTTAATTCCTTTTCTTCCCATGTCCATCCTGATCCCCTGGGAGAATACCTTTTCGGTTCTCGGCTAAGAACAAATAGTGAGCCTACAAACAAAAATTAAAACACTAGCAAAGTATAAGCAAAAATTGTTTTAGTAACAATACATTTATATATAAAAGACATTGGCAACAATACGTTTTTGTAGAGCAATTACCAGCAATATATTAAAAAGCTACTATATAATTAAATTTACCAACAACACATATTTAGTATCTGTCTATATTTCTGAGATGAGGTATTATGTACACTATTTACATTATTCGAACTATTGTCCTGATCATTTATTACAACGTTTCAGTCGTTGTACGCTACGGGCTTCTTCAGGTGGTTGGAATATCGAACTCAAGTAAGCATTGCAAAGTGGATAAAGGCGTTGCTTAAATCCAGGACCCAAAGAGTGTGAGTTCAATACCTGGTTAAGGCAGTGGAGAATATGGATAGGGGAATTAACAGGAGATAACTGATAAGTGACATCCGTTAAATATGGCACGTGGAATTAGAACAGTCTACCTCAGTGAGCGAAATAAAGGGCTCAGTTCGACATTCTAACCATCTGAAGAACGCCGTAGCGTACAATGGCCGAAACGTTGTAATAAATATGGCGACAAAGATGAGGACAACATTCCGAAAAATGTAAATTGTGAACATATATTCACAGTAAAATTACCCACAGTACATTTTTCAGCAAAATAACCGGCAATACATTTTAATTCCAAAATGACTATCAATATATTTATAGTAAGATGACAGTCATTACAACACTAAAAATGTATAAAAATACATTTTTATAGCAAAATTACTAATACATTAAAAGAATACCGACAATAAATTTGATCATCTAAACATTATATAAGTAAAACACATACTTTTAACTTGAAGGTATAGAATTATATCGAAAATATATTTGTGAGCGCAAAAATTTGCGTTCAAAAGATTTTATGTTTACAAAGATTTGCCATTTACATGGAAAATGTTCTGACGACTTATATTCCTGTGTTATCTTCACCGGAAGACATACATTTCGTATTCCATTAATAATAAAGAATTTTTTTCGGACAGCTTCTTGCTATCAAATGATCTTTTATGGAGCAAATTCCCGAGAGGATGCTTTCTCGATCGCTATAATATTAACCTCTTCAATTCTAGGTTTAATCGTTATTATTCCTAAATACCCTAATAATCCCTTCTCAGCAGCTAATGCAACAAACTCATTCAATAGTATTCTACCTTGAGTGTCTCTTGGTATATTTACTGAGTTAGTAAGTAGTAAAAAAAGTAACTACTAGGAAATGTCATGTCACTTCAACGGAATCAAATCATCTTATCTTTTCCTGTGTTCCAAAGGAAAGATTTCCACATAGATAGCTTATACCTAGGAACTATTCTTTTGTTCTCAAGAATTGCTACTTTGTTCCAAAGAACTGCTCTTTTGTTCCTAAGAACTGTTATTTTGTTCCGAAGAATTGCTACTTTGTTCGCTGGAATGCTGCTTGTTCCCAAGAACTGCAACTTTGTTTTGTTTCCAGGAACTGCTCTTTTGTTCCTAAGAACTGCTACTTTGTTCTCAAGAACTGCTACTTTGTTGAAAAAGATCACGTGTCGATGCTTCACTCGACACTCCACTATAATTTTTATTTTCTTCAAATCAAGGGTCAATCATTTTGTATTCTCTTTATACGTATTATCATAACTTTCTACAACTAATATATCATCTTATTCATAATATCCATTTTAATAGTAACTTTTGAGTCAGTCTCAAGCCATGTATTAGTGATGTTTACTACAAAAATATCTATCTGAGAGTTTAGCTTGAAATTAGTAATCGACCTGTCCATGAATACAGTTGAAATTTGCGGTTGAACTTTGCAAGTATAAGGTTTAAATTAATTTCAACCTCCCCATGCATATGAGTGAAAATTTCCTTTATTTCTCAATGCGTTGCCTCCCAGAAGACTTTCGGCTTTTCTTATTTTGATTATATTTCATAAGACCCGGAATATTGGCTTAGTTTAAAGCGCTCTATTCATATCAGCTATTGTTTCTTAAAGCCAAACGCACTCGATGTCACAAGTAAACAAATCATCAACTGTTTGGTTGAGGTCACTAGTTTCAACAAAAAAGCATTTGTTGCACTCACATTTGCATTGTATAAAGACGATCGATGATAATGACACTGAATGTTTCGCTGTTTATGGGAAGTTTATACCGTCAAAGTGCTTTTGATGAGGCTGTAGATAAAAACCCGGTTTCTGAAATCCACACAGCTATATCAGGAGAGACAAATTAGATCCAGTTCCCAGGACGTACGAAAATTGGGAGATTATTTAGTTACCAGTTGGCGTTGACGGAAAATAAAATTGCAAGCCACTTACCATGTGTTTCAATTTAATCATGATTAAACGTACAGGTAATATAAATAGATTACAACAGGTGATCATCTATATAGATGAATAAGTACACAATTTCTAAAAGAAAGGGTACATCAGATGTATTTGCACCTAAAATTGATACGCACTGTCCTCATTGGGTATGAACATTGGCCTGCATTCTTGCATGCATATGATGTATCACATGTCATTCTCTGGTGCATAATACCTGTCTCAACCTGTCTATATCTCTCAGATGAGGTATCATGATTACTTACAGTGTTTACATCGGGGTGGGCAAATTACGGCCACATGCGACCCGCCAAAAGAATTCATGCGGCCCGCCAAATATTAGTAAATTTGAAAGAGAAAAGTTACTAAGCAACGCCAAATAATTGTTACAAGCAATTTGATGCCTAATTTTGACAAACTGCTAAATGACTGAACATAGATACATTATTCTCATTGAGTCATTGAGATCTTTCTGTTGTTGAGTTACTTTATTTTTCAAATAAATCTGATTCATGTGAAGTTACTACTTCAAAATATCAATATTGTTTTTCTTTAAACTGAATTACTCTGTTTTCAAACAAATCTGTTTCATGTGAAGTTTCTCCTTTAAAATTTAAATTAATTTTTTCTTTAAATTTAATTACTTTATATGTATTTTATTTGAAGTTTTTACTTTAAAATATCAGTAAGAATTGTTTTTTTTATTACGCACAATTTGTTTTTAAAAGAAATATTAGTTGGTGCAAAAATAATGACGCAATAATGTCGTTTTTTGACTTTAAAAATACGTCAAAAAACGACATTATTACGTCATTATTTTTGCACCAACCTAATATGTTTTCTAGTTCTAATATTAATTAATATATATTTTTCTTAAAACAAGGTTATTTTGACTTTCAAATGTGTTTCAGCTAAATCTTCAACTTAAAAATACTTATTAATATTTTTTCTTTAAAGGACTTTAAAGTTACTTTGTCTTTCAAATAAATGCGTTTCATGTAAAACTTCTACAGTACTTTAAAATATCAATTAAAAAAAATTTGAAAAAGTTGAAGACTTTTTTGTTTATTTTAAATATCAATTATTTTGTGCTAATATATTATGCAGCCCAATAAAATTGTGTTCTTTTAAATGTGGCCATTGCTCTGAAAATTTTGTCCCCCGCTGATTATACATACTTTATTCAGACAGTTATCCTCATTGCCATATTCAGAATATTCGGCCACTGTACGCTATGAACTTCTTCTTGGAATTTCGAACCGAACCCCTTATTTAGTCCACCAGGTTAGATTGTTCTAGTTCCACGATCTATGCCTCTTTCCTTTAAGTCAACTCTCAAAGTTTGGTTTACCCCGGTATTAAACTCACAACCAATGGGTCTAGTCACTCGATCTAACCCAAGACTTTATCCATTGAGCCATGTTACCCTGAAAAAATCTGCGTATGAATTTTGGGGACTTATAAACCTTAAGATTAAACAACCATTTTACCAGTGCTCATATTGCAATTTTTCTGTTATTATTATTGAATTTTCTACCAAAGCTCATATTGCAATTTTTGTTGTTATTCATTAGTTTTCTCTACCAGTCCTTATTACTGGTATCCATTTCTATGCTTTGTCGGCTCAGGAGATTTTTGTGGCCTAGCATATGTGTTGATTCCTTAAATTTTCGTATTTTCCAGCGATGCTCTCTGTTTATTATTTCAACCTCATGCCAGAGGGGGCGGTGATCACCCTCTTCCCTCTATAAGTGGTGAGATTAATCTATTGTACCTTGTGACCTGACCCAAAGAGTTGTGAGTTCAATGCCAGGCCACAGCAAATTGGAGAGTTGAGTTAATAGGGAAATAACTGAGATATCCGAAAGAGGCATGGCACGTAGAACTAGAACAATCTACCCCGTTGAACGAAATAAAGGGTTCGCCTTGAAATTCCAATCACCTGTGAAGAAAGCCGGAGCGTACAACGTCCTAAGCGTTGTGAATATGGCAATGAAGATGAGGATAAAAGTCCGAATAATGTACATAATGTAAGTAATTATAAATCAATATTAATCTTAAAATTCACCCAATAGAGAGTGACTCAAGTGAAGGAGTTTCTTAGAAGAAATACATTTAGTGTACAAAAGCAAAATATTTGATCTAGATTGGTTTGGTTTATTTGATATTGTTTAACGGTATATTAACACCTCTATGGGTCATTATTTAATTCCGAAATCTAAATAGTTTTATGCAAATATATGGCTTCAGCTACAGACATTTTGTATATAATGTTTTACTTTCAGCGTAGAAGCATGTTTTTTTTTACGTATATAGTTTATACATGAAAAAATGTATTGTTGGTAATTTTACTATGAAAATGTATTTACATACTTATTTAGTGTTGCATTGATGTTCATTTTAATATGAAAATGTATTGCCGCTAATATTACTACAAAATGTATTGTTGGTAATTTTATTATAAAAATCCATTTCAAAGGATATACAATGTTCATTCATTATCTATCCCATTCTGTTCATATCCATTCAGCCTGTGCATATGTATCAATCGCAATCTTTTCATATCTATTAGGTTGGTGCAAAAATAATGACTAATAATAATTTTTGACGTTAAAAAATACGTCAAAAACCGTCATTATTTTTGCACCAACCTAATATCTATCTCCACAAAAAGAGCTCAATATATTTATTATTACAGAGCAAAGATTAATACACAATAAATTCCAAAATCAACTCATATGGGGAATAAGCTTATTTCGACCGACAAAAAAAATGAAATTCGTCAGTCTTATACAACCCCGGTATAAACTGAGATGGTGTCGGATTTAGAAATTTTCATACATACAAAAAAATAACCGTCGTAAAACTAATGCAGAATTTATCCATTTCAATGTTTCAGTCAGTCAAAAGGCACGAGACAGGGGTCAAGCGAGAGTGGAAGTTATTTGTCTTAAAGTGAAGAGGTTTTATAAAATTAAACCCGGATATTAACCGTATGACATTAAATTGGTGCTATATATATATATATATATATATATATATATATATATATATATATATATATATATATTACTTATTTAAAAATATGATTCCAACACGCTACATAAGAGTTCTCATGCTTCAAAACAAGAGCCGAAAACTTCAATATAATTATTTGAATTAAATTGAATTAAAGTACTAAGCTCTGTTCCATCTTCAAGCGAAATTTTTTGGGAATAACTTATTTCTGAAGTTTACGCGTTTTATAAGCATTTTCATTATTGAAATCAAAATTTCTATGGTAACGGCTAGAGCAATTGTTTAAAGAAAAAGGGCGTAAGGTGTTAATAATTTGTATCAATATCTCAGTTACATTCAACAGATGTCAAGTCAGGGTAAGGTTGGGGTGTCTAAATTTAAAGCGGAAGATGACATCGTCTAGTCTGGTTAAGCGTCTGTGGAGATTTATTTATTTTTTATTTTATTTTTATTTTTTTCTGAAAGGGTTTTGTGCATATAAAAACTGTCGTAAATCGCTAACATTTGTTTTTTGGCAACTTCATAAAGGGTTATCTTTATTTGTAGGGCATTTAAACTATTTATTAGGACTATGGAATTTAAAAATTATTTTATTGTTTGTTTGTTTTTATGCTAATCATTCAATGCAAAAATTTGATGATGCCGGCAAAAAACCGTTAACTCCTGTCTATTGTTTAATAGATTTTTATTATTTAAAAACTTAATAATGTGTAGTTTTTCATGTAGGCATAAAGGGCATGGGTCATCCCAAGTTTTACAAGTTCTAGTTTTGTTTATAATTTTCTATTTTACATATATATATATATATATATATATATATATATATATGTAGCACTAATTGATATATATATATATATATATATATATATATATATATATATATATATATATATATATATATGTGGTAGTTAACTCCATTAGGTCACGTAAAAAAGCAGCATATCACGATGAAAAAAGGTCCATAAATTAACGAAAACAGTTTTGTATCAATATGTTTATGTTGTTATGAAGAAGAAAGACCAAAGTATTTTTTAATTATTTTTTGAAATTTTTTACTCCTTTCTAACACGTAGAAAATTTTGGTTAAAAATTTAGTTTTTTTTTACGACAGCGCGAAAAGACTAAAAAAGGGTTTGTTTTATTTTGCGCTTTTCCCGGGGAAAACACACGTTAATTTAGGAAATTCTTGCAAAAATCAAATAATTGTCAAATCTTAATGAAACTTTCAGGACTTATTCACAAATGAATGAAATTATTTTTGAAATTTTTTTTTTAGAAAATCTTATTAAAAAGAGATTTTATTTTTAACATGTTTTCACCCACTTACATATTTTCATGAAATTTCGAGAAATTAAATCTTCAAGCGCGGGATTTGTTTTATTAGTTATAAACATGACTCTTTGTAGAAAGTAAATCACCAGTTTTTATTTTGTAAAACAATACCCCATATCATAGAAAGTCTGCTCTGAATTATAAAAAAAATGTAAAAAACTATGACATTAATTAATTAGAAAAGCTTTCACCTGTTTTTGTAAATATACTAAGGACATTATTTTGTGAAGAAATAAATTTTTTCCATGAATAATATATTTTTTACAAATTTTTTTCCCATTTTAAAATTTTTTCTCATTAACTTCTTAATACTTCAAAAATCGTTTAAAATTCTTTATTGCTTTCAAGCACGTAATGCAATGATAAGGTTAATGAATAAGTAAATTTACGAATCGAAATTTGAAAAGCACATAACAGTCGTTTGACCACAGATATTTTTAAAATAATTTAAAAAAATTTTTTATTGAAAAAACGTTCATAATTTCTACTTATACAAATGTATACATGACATAATCCTTAAAAATTTTTAAACAATTATCTAATTAATAAAAAATTTTAAACTATTATCTAATTAAGAAAGTATGAAATAAAAAATAGATATTACATAATTGCTGAATAAAAATGTTACTATTTAAAAAGTACTAGTTAAAAACGAAAAACCGCGTTCGCTTTCTTTGCAAAAATTGTCAATTTTGATCATCCATAATAATCTGTCATCACCTTGTCACAATCGATTTTTTTGATTAATTCAGACACACCGTTAAGAAATGTTTGGATACAAATTTTTATGCTATAAGTAAGTACTGTTTGTTTCTTTTAAATTTTCTAATTTTACTCAAATAACGTGTCAAAAATATATTTTAGAAAGAAATTTAAAATCAAAATTTTGTTTGTTTACAAATTTCTTAAAATGTAAGAAAATGGCCGCTTTTAAGAAAATTAAACAAAAATCGAGCATATATTTGACATTCCAATGTATATAATTTCTGTCTGAAAGACACCAGAATATGTTACTGTAAGTAATAAATTTAACGCTTTAGCTTTCAATTAATAACAACATATTGAGACAAAACTTTTTTTTTGTTGATTTATGAGCCTTTTTTAATCGTGATATGCTACTTTTTTACGTGACCTAATGGAGGAAACTAATATATAATATTAGTGGTTAATATACATACAAATATATATATCTATTATTATATTTTATTATATATATATATATATATATATATATATATATATATATATATATATATGTGTGTGTGTGTGTGTGTGTGTGTGTGCGTGTGTGTATGTGTAATTTAATGAAAAAAGACAATTTTAAGAGTCCATTTTTTATCATTTATTTCCCCAAGGTATTTCTTTTTCCCTGGCTCATCAAACGACACTTCCAAGGGTGAAAAAATGAATTTAAATTTACATATTTTTTTTACACTTTTGATGGGTGGTATTAAGTTGATGTAAGGTGATATAGAGAGTGGTGAGAGAGAGTGTGACAGACATGGTCCATATGAATTACCAAGCTTTTCATTACTTTATATATATATATATATATATATATATATATATATATATATATATATATATGTGTGTGTGTGTGTGTGTGTGTGTGTGTGTTCGTGTGTGTGTGTTTGTATTCAGTCTTTCCATATCTATCTATCTATCTATCTATCTATCTATCTATCTATCTATCTGAACCATATAGTTTTGAATTTTCTAATTTGACTGGTGGCATGTTTTACAGAACGTGAAAGTTTGCTTTTTAACCGAAGTAATTAGACAAAAATTGAGCAAAACCTAATTTCATAAATCGTGTAAGGAAGCAATTTGCCTCAGTCAGACAAGTCAATTGATAAAGTTAATTTAATTTCAGTGCAATGATTTAATATTGTAAACAATCATGTCTCGCAGTTGATGCAATAATGATGATGTAGTTATCTTTCGTGAAATATTCGATTATCGATTGGCTCTCAATTACTTACATGCTTTTAACTTTGACACGGAATTGTCTTCTAAAGCCCCGTTTGTGTAACACTGAATCATTTTGTCCGAAAGTTAATAAAATGCATACATCTATCACGGTTGAATAATAGGTTGTGACTCAGATTGAGGAATCGTAGAGTCGAGTTTAAATTCCAGTCGAATACTTTACATTCACGTGTTTAGACCTTTGGGAAAAGTATGAATCCTCTTCTCTTCCAGGACAGTCTGGGGTCTATAGCATTGGGTGGCAACTGGTCTATGAAAAGGACAACTCTGAATCCAAGACCTGATCCACCAGGTTGAGTTGTGCAGTAACATCTTACTCACTTGTTACAGAAACCTATTGTGCCTTTAAATTCCTCAAAGAATTTAAAGATATATATATATTCTCCGATAGAAAAATGAATACTGGACATTTTTTTCACAGATGAACAGGAGACCGGAGGCAACAGAGATGTGGCTCTACAGAATGATGCTGAGAATACCCTGGGTGGAGAATTTGAGCAACGTTTTACGGAAAATGAGAACAAAAAGAACATATACACTTACAAGTGAAATTTCTGGGAGACATAATGAGGAAAGAGGGCTTGGAGAATCTAATACTAACAAGATATACCGGAGGCAAAAGGTAATCAGTAAGTTACCTATCTAATTGGTCTGTTTAAATAGAGACAGAAGTGGGAGGGATAATAAGAGGATAAATATTGTTTAGAACTACAAAAGAAAGGAAGCTGTGGAGTGTAATCGTCGCCCACGACCTGAAAGGACACGGCATATAAAGTATATTTGAATTTATTTGCTTTATTGTGGGTTGGGGACAATGTGTTTATTGTACTTCAGTGGGTTGTTAGAAATTATGAAATGAAAACAGAAACGAAACAAAGCAAACCTATTATTATAAATATATCTTGAATTCGTATTTCTAGATTTATTTAATCATACCCCACCCTATGCAAAGCAGTAAAGCTTCTAGCACACAGGGTTTGAAGGAATAAGAAAAAAGAGAAGCATTGTTAATAGGTTTGAAAGAATAAGAAAAAAGAGAAGCGTTATTAAAGAGCAAGAATAACAGAAGAGTAGTCAAGAAAAGAGTAGATAACGATTGACATAGTATTTGAATATTTGTAGATCAATGTTGGCTGGAAATCATTCTGCCCGCAGGATGTTCCACAGGCGAGAAGCACAGAACTTACGGTAACATCTCGCCAATTCATCTGTGAATTAATGAGACCTAGCCGCCAATCTAGTACTGCGCGTAAATTAATAAATTCTAGGTACCATAGCGATGAGTTCATCTGAACAATTACCATGAAAGTATTTTTAGAAAAGGCAAAGCGAAACTACGTTACGGCGGTTAGAAAGTTACTAAAACTGAGATGCCAGGTAAGAACCAATAATATTGCTGATTCTTCTTTAGATTATATCAAGGATCTTCAGATATACAGAAGGAGCTCCAATGCATAGGCGAACGGTAGACTTATAAATGTGTTGGATAAATTCAGGAGATAAAAATGTCTAGCTTGATACAGAGGCCAACTTTCTTCGCTAGAAGTAGATTCAATATAATCATTCCATTCCATGTCAGCCTAGAATGTAAGCCTGAGAAAGCGAGTCACTCTTATGAAGGTTAGCTTCAGCCATGTAGATGAGAGGCAGGAAGATGTCTCTTCCGATTATTGATAGAGAACTGTTTCGTTTTGGATGTGTTAGAATTAAGTCATTCCTTGCTCCTGTTAACGACAGAGGAAGTCATTTTTTTTAGATCAACTGCCAATTTGACCGTATCAATTTGACCGGATCGGACTTGCTATCGATACATGAAGACCGTGTCGCTCCAAACGCTGTGTTTAAAACGCATGCGTAATGCGCTGAAGAATCCCAACAATAGTGTCTTGGTGGACAAGTCAGAAAAAAGATGTATGCTCTTCAATGCTGAGTTATTTTGGTCGCTGGAAAGTGATATGTAATACGCAGCAAAGATATTAATTTAACGCTTATGGAAAATTTTGACTAAGATTAGCGCTTATCGTTAAGAATAACGAAAATATATTCTAAATAGAGACGTTAAAGATTTCCTCGATATTTCTGGCTTCTGGAAATCTTTCAGATATTTAAAGTATCTCGGTGTTCTTCGATTGACTCTTCTTTGTTTCTCTCTACGGAATTCATCATTAAAACTATTTTGGTTACTTTTGGTTCGATGGTGACAAGAAGAAAACAGGTAATAATATGTAATTTCTTATTTATTTTCTGATCTATTTTCTCGCCCACTGCCCCCCTCTCTCTCTCTCTCTCTCTCTCGCTTTTCTTTCTATATAATTAAGGGGTATTTTTTCTTCTTTTTCTCTTGTTTTGTTCATTCTTTCTTTCTATTCCGTTGACTCAGTTGGGCTATCTATCTATCTATCTATCTATCTATCTATCTATCTATCTATCTATCTATCTATCTATCTATCTATCTATTTGATGCTGTTCATTATCTATCTGTATGTCTATTCAATTTGTTCATATCTATCTATCTATCTATCTATCTATCTATCTATCTATCTATCTATTGCTGTTCATTATCTATCTATCTATCTATCTATCTATCTATCTATCTATCTATCTATCTATCTGATGCTGTTCATTATCTATTTGTCTGTCTAATCAGTGTCCATATCTATCTATCTATCTATCTATCTATCTATCTATCTATCTATCTATCTTAAATGCATTAGCTATCCATCGAAATAATTTCAGCCACAACTTTGATCTAAAGAAGACCTCACTTTTAAAAAGAGAAAACGAGATGGAAAACATTTGATTGTGTCCCAATCGAAGTAAATCAAAATATAAATCTACCCCCGGGATTTTTTCAAATATTGCCTTTCCTGAAAGAATTAGTAATTTTCAAATCTAACACAAACTACTATAAATTCTTAAGAAACTAAATGAGAACATTTAAATTCATAATCTCATATTATTTAAAATAAATAATACATGAATTCTTACAAAAACCAAAATAATTTAAATTTTAATTCACCTAAAAAATTCCAAGAACATTTTTTACTCACTTTTGTTTAAATGACATTAATGACTTAGTGTTCTCCATAAGTTACCAAACTGATGAAGATTTATGAGCGTTTACTCAAATTAAAAAAATTTGAAAAAATAACAACATTTTTGCTTATGTTTAGAAATACTTTTTACAAAATAAAATCTTTGAATTTGCCTTGATGAAGTCCTACAGAGAGAGAAAGACGTCGGCTTAGATAAGTCTTCCTTTTGTCTTTATTCATCTTACCCCTTTATAGATATATTCTATTTGAAAGTTTACACTATCTATCTATCTATCTATCTATCTATCTATCTATCTATCTATCTATCTATCTATCTATCACAGTATGTTCCTTATCTATCTATCTATCTATCTATCTATCTATCTATCTATCTATCTATCTATGTTTATATAATTAGATGCGGCACCTTGAAAAATCTGGATAACCAAAATCTGACAGCTCATATCTTCTTTGACTTAACCGTGGTGGCAAACTGGGGAAAGGACAGGCTTGTAAAATTCAATACGCCCAAAACCAAAAGTAGTAACTGAGACCAGCCATGCCACGTACACACAGATGAATCATTCTCATTCCCTTCGTATTCCGTTAGTAAGAATGAAGTTTTACTGGGAAAGTTTTCCAAGTACATCTGCTTTGACTCTAGATAGAAAGTTTTCTCAATCACTACAATCTTAACCTCTTCAAGTCTAGGGTTAATCGTTATGTTCTTGCATAACCTGTACGTCTTGTCTTCGCTTAAGCTCATACAGTGCCACACAGTAGCCATCTACATTGAGTAACTAATGGTTACCTTAAAAAGAAATAATATAATTTGGTGATCTATGAGGTAGTGTGGAAAACCATTATTAACTAACATCTGTTTGATGTTATTGAGTTTTTTAAGAAAAAGTGTACGAGAGAATGCGCTCTCTCTTGAGGAAATGTACATGTCCCTTAATGATTATATTGGACATAGCCCTATAAGACTATCAAAAAGATTCACGTCACACTGCCTCGAAGTGCCAAAGCCAACATTATTATCGACTATGCCTTACCGTTGTTAGAAAAATAATAATAAAAAAAATTACATCAGTCTAGAAACATATATAAAATCTACACATTCAGGTAACAGAAATCCTTCATAATGAATAACCAACAAGAGCCGGATATATAGAAGATTTGTGCAATTATTACACATTTTATACGAACACGGTAAAAATAAAAAAAGGTTTAACTTTATCCGTCGTCTTTATTGAAAATTATATAAAATAAGTTTGGTGTCCAAATAGACAACTATATATATATATATATATATATATATATATATATATATATATATGTGTGTGTGTGTGTGTGTATGTGTGTTTGTGTGTGCGTGTGAATATATATGTAAATATGGCGTCACACATTATGAAATAGGCAAAGTCGAAAATTATGTAAAACATTTTTTTTTATGTTTCTACATTCTTTTTCATAGATACAAATATTTAAGTAAAATGCTCTGTTTATAATAAACAGTGTCAAACAAAATTTACCGGACTGAATGTCCGAGAAACTGTGTCCTATACAAATTGAGTCACAGTATCCTTTACCGATTGAGCCACAGAAACGCTCCTCTGTGGCTCAATCTGTAAATGCACGTCAGGCTATATGGACGGTTCCATATAGGACACAGGTTCGATTCCTATTGGAGGACGCATATTTTCTATTAAAATTTCTCGGACATTCAAGCCGGTAAATGATGTTTAATACTGTTTATTATAAGCAGAGCATTTACTTAAATATTTGTATCTATAAAAAGAATGTATAAACATAATAGATGTCTTAAAATATGTATCTATGTGTATTCTTAGTTTCTTCATTTATCTAATTATTACACTATCATACTCAACTATGTCTGAATATGCATTTTGCATACCCGACCAAACTAGTAGTGTATGTTCGATCTCCTGGTGAAGACGAAATAAAAAAAGACAATTTTCTATGTTGGAATTCTAAAGAGGCGGTCAGAATCTTTCTTATTTCCTCGACAGGCGCAACATAGTCTTCCTACTCCGTATATTTCAGCATTTGATCTTGTGTTAGACAAAGCCAAACATTTAAAATTTTGTACACAAGCATGGGTACTGACAACACGATAAATATGTCAACACGCGGTGAATTTTCGCTGGATTTCGCAAAAAGAGATGGAGTCAAGCGGATAGAGAGAAAAGAGAGACAGATATAATGAGATATAAAGAAAGGAAACAAGAGAAAATAAAACGAAAGATGAAAACGTGAATGAAAGAGATAAAGGTAAAGAGATAAGGACAGATTTAATGAAAGAAAGAAGCGAAGAAACTTTGAAGGAGAGAAAACAAAAAAGGAGAAAGAAGAAAAGAGAGAGAGAGAGAGAGAGAGAGAGAGACAGACAGACAGAGAGAGAGAAGAAATGAAAGATTTTGAGAGTGAGAATGGATGAATGAAAAGAGTTGACGAGAAAGTGATAATTGGGTATAAGATAGAACGAAAGAAAGCGAGGCAAAAAGAAAAAAGGAAAGAAAGAAAGAAAGAAAGAAAGAAAGAAAGAGCGAATGAAAAAAAAAAGTAAGGAGAAGGAGAAAGAAGACAGAAAAGCTTAAGAAGATAGACTGAAATAGAAAAAAAGAATGAGAAATCGAAGGGGGAGAGAGAGAGTGGGTGAAATGGAGGATGCGAGAAAAAGGAGTCGGCAAAGACATAAGGTAAAATAGTAAATAAATGAGAGACTAATAGAAAAAAGAAAACATGAAAAAGAAGGAGAGGAAAAGGTTCAGAGTGAAGAAAAAGGAGGAAATGAACTTAATAAGTGAGGGTGGAAGAGAGACTAATAGAAAAAAAGACGAGATGAAAGAGAAGGAGAGGAAAAGGTTCAGAATGAGGAAAAGGGAGGAAATGAAAAAAATAAGTGGAGGAGGAAGAGAGACTAATAGAAAAAAAGACGAGATGAAAATGAAGAAGAGGAAAAGGTACAGAATGAGTAAAAGGGAGAAAATGAACACAATAAGTGAGGATGGAAGAGAGACTAATAGAAAAAAAGACAAGATGAAAGAGAAGGAGAGGATAACTTCAGAATGAGTAAAATGGAGGAAATGAATATAATAAGTGGTCGTGTAAGGGAGACTAATAAAAAAGTCAAGATGAAAGAGAAGGAGAGCAAAATGTTCAGATTGAGTAAAAGGGATGAAATGAACATAATAAGTGGGGGTGGAAGAGAGAATAATAGAAAAAAAGACAAGACGAAAGAGAGGGAGGGGGAAAGGATCAGAATGAGTAAAGGGTAGCAAGGAACATAATGAATGTGTATGGAAGAGAGACTAATAGAAAAAAAGACAACATGAAAGTGAAGGAGAGGAAAATGTTCAGAATGAGTAAAAGGGAGGATAGGAACACAATAAGTGGGTGTGGAAGAGAGACTAATAGAAAAAAGACGAGATGAAAGGGAAGGCGAGGAAAAGTTTCAGAATCAATGAAAGGGAGGAAATGAACATAAGTGGGGTTGGAAGAAAAATGAGAGAAAAAAGAAGACAAATTAGGCAAAGGTCTCATAGAAACGGAGCATACATGTTGGGGTGCTGAAAAATTCTTGATCAAAATTTAAAGACTAATTAATTAAAAAAAAAATTAATGTTATTCATTGTTATAGGTCACATGCTTGAAAATGGGAATCATGGAAATGTTTTCAACACCCTCTCATAAGAAAGAGAAAGGATAGGAGAATGTTTTAGAGAGAGAGAGAGAGAGATAAAGAGAGAGAGAGAAGGAGAGAGAGAGAAGGACAGAGAGAGTTAAAAAATGGCTGGTGAAAAAGAAATAAAGAAAAACGAAGGAGAGAAGTTAAAGAGGAGGTAAAATTAAGAAAAGACAATTAAAAATCAAATAAGGGTAGAAACAAAACAACGATACCACAAATCCATGTGTAGTAATAATGATCAGCGAGAAAACGGAAACTGAAAAAATATTGTGTTGATGAGAAGTGCCACTGAGATGACGGTACGACTAGGTTTTGTCGCATGTTTGCCATGTATGTGAGCAATGATTTTTGTAGTTTTTTTAAAATCCATCCAAATTTTTAAATTCATCCAATTTTTTTTAATTAATCCAATTTGTGTTGCTGAAAGAGTAAAATGTAGAAATGCTTTCAACGGCAATTTTTTTATTATTTTGCTGCATGCATCCCACCGGAAAACACAAACATATATATATATATATATATATATATATACCTATATATATATATATATATACACATACCTTTCTATGCTACTCTACACCAGAAATATTTAGGCATATGTAAACATAACCGCGAATCCACATACAAATAACCCAATAAAATGCAAATTTTTTTTACCAAAATGTAAGTTACCTGTTTATAAGTCTATCATTCGTCCTTGCTTTGAATATTGCTACCACATCTGGTCTGGTGCACCTTCTATATATTTAGAAATTTTTGATAAAATCCTAAAAATCTGCGTTCTAGTGGCTTCCCGCCTTCCCTGGCATCACGGCTTCAGTCAGTTGACCACCGCCGAAACGTAGCTTCCCTGCGCCTTCTATAAATTTCTTCATGGTAATTATTTTAATGAATTTCCGCTATGGTACCAAGACTTTATAAATTTAAGCGCAGTACTAGATTGGCGGTTAGGTCTCTTCAGTTTACTGTTAAATGGCTAGATGTAACCGTAAGTTCTTGGATAAGATTTTCTTCTATCTCACTTCTCGCTTGTGGAACTCTCTTCCGGCATTTTGCTTCCCAGTTAAGTTTGAGCTTCAAAAATTTGAATGCAATGTCAATCGTTATCTTCTGTCTTCTTAATTCTTCTTTTTTTTATTGTACTCTTTCCTTAATAGCAGCTTTTCACGTATTCCTTAACCCTCACTAACCACTGGAAGAGCATCTTCCTGCGAACGATCTACTCTTTGGAATAGACTACCAAGAGGATGTTTCGCCGATCACTACAAGGTTAACCTTTTTGAGTATAAACTTAACCCTTATCCTCCTCTCCTATCTATATGAACTACCCCCTTAAAATAACCCTTTATCTCTAATGACCCTTGGGCCTTGTACAGCGTGAACCTATTTGTAAAAAAAAAAAAAATCTTGCGTCTTAGTGGCTTTTTTGCCTTGCCTTGCTTTGCGTGGTGTTAAATGATTAAAAGAAAACACACACAGACACACAGACACACACACACACACACACACACACATATATATATATATATATATATATATATATATATATATATATTGACTGCTGACCTGAAATGGAAGAAATACATTGAGTCAATTGCTTCGTCCACCGCAAGGAAAGTTGTCTCCCTGTGCCGCGCCAGGAAATTTTTCTCCCTGGAATCGATCCTTCAAATCTACATATCAAAAATTAGCCCTTGCATGGAGTATTGCTGCCATATAATGGCCTGGGGCCCCTTCTGTTTGCCTCGGGGTTCTTGATAAGATCCAGAGGCTGATATGCAATATAATTGGCCCTGTTCTGGCATCTCGTCTACAGTCGCTCTCTCACAGACGCGCCGTAGCTTCTCTCTGTCTATTTTACAAATACTTTCACGGTAATTTCTCCGAGGAGCTGCATTCGTTGGTTCCCAGACTTCATGAATTTAAGCGCCCTACGAGGCTGGCATACTGTTCTCACCATTTCACTGTCGAAACTATTAAATGTAGCCGTTTCTTCTACTCCAATAGCTTCATATCTCGCACCTCTCGGCTGTGGAACTCCATTCCCTATTCAAGTTACCCTGAGAGCTATAATCTCCAACTAGTCAAATGTAATGTCAGTCGACATCTCCAGTTGCCTTGATCTATCCACTATCCTTCTCTTCATCCTTTCCTCTATCACTCCTATCTGATCTTGCTCCGAATCTTCTGTAACTACTTGCGTTCTAGTGGCTTCCCGCCTTGCTTGGGGTGAAACGCTAATATTACCCTCAAATACTATTAAATAATGAAACTTAATCTTTAATTTAGTTTACCAATATAATAAATAAATCACATTCATAAATTAATTTTAAATATTAAAATAGATGTTATTGTTATTTATTTATTTATTTTTTATATATTGTGGAAATACAATTAGTCGGGTGAATAAACTATTAAAATTTTAAATATTTCTTTATGTCCTAGATAAATATGTTTATTACAATAATAGTTATATTTAGTCCTGAAACTATTTACTTAAAAAATTAAAGATTTAAGTTAATAACAAAATTTTTTTCAGATATCGAATTTTCTATCAAACATTGTAAACTATCTTTTACATAATTTTGTTAAAACAAAATTATAACAACTCCATCTCTTCCCCCCGCTATCTCTCTTTTTACCATAAGACACCCTTGTATACATTTTCTACAATTCATTTCCGTTTTATTAACCATCTAAAGAGGTCAAGGTTCTGTCACTCCTCCTACTCCAATATAAAACATACTTAAGAGAGATATAAAATAAACCCTCCCTATACTTTATATTGTCTGTTTAACTACCACTCTCAACCCCCTCTATTAAATTACAAAAATTACACTACCCACCAATTTCTAATCCCATTTTTCCTCTCAATTCGTTGTTGGAAGTTTTACCTGATGATCCTGAATCCTTAAAAAAGGATTTAGGTGAAATAAATTATCGTAATGGTACCTTAAAGTGGTTTGTTTTTCATTACATATATATATATAAAAGTGAACATAGAAGTCAACACTTAGAGGCGACAGTCTGTTTCATGCTATATGCAATCGTCACGATTGCATATAGCATGAAACAGACAGTCGCCTCTAAGTGTTGACTTCTACGTTCACTTTTATATTTACACACGCTCTATCTCTGATATTGAGCACTTTATCCCATAGATATAGCACACCTTAAGACTATATTTCTTCATATATATATATATATATATATATATATATATATATAAAAGTGAACATAGAAGTCAACACTTAGAGGCAACAGTCTGTTTCATACTATATGCAATCGTCAGGCCACATATGGCCTGACGATCGCATATAGCATGAAACAGACTGTCGCCTCTAAGTGTTGACTTCTATATTCACTTTTATATTTACACACGCTCTATCTCTGATATTGAGCACTTTATTCCATAAATATAGCACACCTTAAGACTATATTTCTTTATATATATATATATATATATATATATATATATATATATATATATATATACACGAGGGTATAGGGAAGTTGTTGCCGTCATTCTATATTTCTACGGGAATCTGCACTCATCTAACGTTTATATGGTACCCAACTTAATGAATTAGCCTTTCAATGAATGTACTGTAATTACGTAAGGTGGTATTCGAAGGGCAAATTCGAAAAATGTCCCTGCATCCTATTTTAAGTGAATTTCGGTAAATCTTCCCTGGGAAAATAGGGTAATTGCAAGGCGGTTAAACTATATAGCATCTTATATAACGCTCAAGAGACACTCAAGGTAAAGAGTTACTGAATTCGGTTTTTTATGGACAATAAAAGGAAGTACATATTATGAGAATATGTAGGATAGATAAAGGTTGAAGCTAAAAAAGGAAGGAAATATTATTCAGCGGAAAAATAAAAATATGACATGTATATATTCACGAGACATTCACGAGACATTCACGAGACGTTTTCGCCATACTTCCAATCTTTAAATTTCAACATACAAATGTGTATGTATAGACACAACACCACCAGTATGCATACATATGTCATATCCGAAACTGCCCACATATGTTTATATAGGTATGAGTCCCGACGGACGACCAAGTATGTATATGTGTCTGCATACATCGATGTTTGCGTTAGTACGATGACAAAACGACGAAGTTTCCTCCCACCACTTCCACAATTACACCAATACACGCAATCTACATAAAACCCAAATTTTTAAAAATTAATCAGTTTGTCTGACGATCGCTAAAGCGTAAAACCCAGTGTCACAGACTCGCATCTACCAAACCAAATATATATATATATATATATATATACATATATATATATATATATATATATATATATATATATATATATATATATATATATATATATATATTCAAACAGGGAAAGAGAGGAGAAGTAGGAAGAAGAAAACAAGGTTAGAGAAGAAAAGCAAGAGTATTATAAAGTATGAGTGTGAGGGTAATTGAATCTGGACTTATTCAACTTTGAACATTAACTTTTTATGTAATATATATATATATATATATATATATATATATAAAGTCGAAACTGAGGTTAACAAATAGCGACAGTGTTTGATGCTTGAATGCAATCTTCAAGCGATGTGTGTTGCGTTTTCGACTATTTATATATGCTGGACACTCATGCGATATTTCTATCAAATTAAGAAATTGCGCAGGTGCACATAAGGACAAGAAACATAGACATTTCTGTGTTGAGATGTAAAATATTTCTTAAATAAAAATATTAAAATATTATGTCCTACGTTGTATCGAGCACTTCTAAAATAATAAATACTAAAAGACTGTGGATTCTTAATCTGATTGTTTCTTTCTCTTTATTTGTATATATATATATATATATATATATATATATATATATATATATATATATATATATATATATATCCTTTCCAGGAACCAGTAAAATTGTTAAAATGACCAAGGGAATTCAGAGCAGCATGAATCCATCCGTCTCGTATCTTAAATAAATACTTCAAAGAGGCATTTGACCAATAGAAGGCCTGACCAACATTCATGTTAAAAAATGAAAAACTACAGTTCATTTTCTCCATCAATACTTTCATTTCTGTAGTTTACTGCTACTAGCAAGCAGATTTTTTTCTCTTGATGATGGCCATGTTGGCTGAAACTAGTCGAGGAATCTAAATGGAATAATAATAAAAACGAAAGAATATTAATATACAACCCAGTGTGTCTGAAGATTTTAATTTTTTAATAGTTTTTATTGTTCAAAACAAACAAACACACACACATACATACGTATATATATATATATATATATATATATATATATATATATATATATATATATATATAAAGAAATATAGTCTTAAGGTGTGCTATATTTATGGAATAAAGTGCTCAATATCAGAGATAGAGCGTGTGTAAATATAAAAGTGAACATAGAAGTCAACATTTAGAGGCGACAGTCTGTTTCATGCTATATGCAATCGTCAGACCATCGGTGGCCTGGCGATTGCATATAGCATGAAATAGACTGTCGCATCTAAGTGTTGACTTCTTTGTTCACTCTTATATATATATATATATATATATATATATATATATATATATATATATATATATGGGTGTCTGCGTGTGTTTTGGTGTGTGTGTGTTTGTAGGTTCTGCTGAGAACAAGTATATTTAATACTGAGAAAAGACGTTTAAACAAGATGCATAAATTGATCCTTTGTTGAAAGAATCTGAAAGAAATCAGTCGACGTCGATAAGCCATGCGTTAAACTAATACACACGTACGTCGAAGAATAATTGAGTGTAATTAGTACGTAGTCAGCGAGCTTATATGGTTGGAACGGAGGCCTTGAAGCAGAAAAATTAACACGATCCTGTAATAGCACTGAGACCGAAAAGTGAATAAGAAAGATATAAAATCAACGCAGTCCAGTTGACCTACCATAGATTCACTATAATTTGAAATGTTGGCTGAATAATTAATGGCACAGTGAGAAATGTACTGTAGACTGTAAATGAGTATATATATATATATATATATATATATATATATATATATATATATGTATGTATGTAAATATGTATGTATGTATGCATAACTCCGATAAAAACTGTAGAAAAATTAAATAGATTTAAGTAGTATTACTACTCTCAATTCTGTGTAAATGTAGGTCACACGAACTTCAAATTCAACTACCTCTATTTAGTAGCCAATCAGCGACGTCGTCTTAAACGTCATTTAAGCCTTCAGTAACCTTTGTTTGACGTGCGTTTAAAAAAATGGACAGTAATCCACAATTTTTCTAACGTACGTCAAAGAGAGGTTGTCTGCTTACAGAAACAGGTTAATAATCTTGCCCCTCCTAAAAATTGAAATTAAATTAACATATTGACTTCTAAATTCTCGTTTTTAAATATTTTCATTAAACTTTCTGCGCAGTCACTTTACGAAAATATGCAAGCGATATATATAAACAAAGCGTAATTGTAGCAGCCACAGTAGTAAATTTATCACAGCTCCTAATAAAATTTCATCACACATACACATAAAATAACATAAATTGTGTACTTTTGCGTGATGAATTCATACACATACCTTCACTGTATACTAACACAATTCATTTCTTTTGGGTTGTAGAGAGAAAAATAAAATATTTTTCGTTGAACTTTCCGAGGAAATTTTTCTTTCAACTTAAAAGAAAAAGATTATTTTTATATACAATAATAGAGCTTGAACATTATTTTCTTTGCGTTTCACACACTTTTTCGTCTCTCTCTCTCTGTCTGTCTCTCTCAATCCCCGAATGCTTTCGGGCCACGCAGCTCTGCTCTCTTGGCAACACTGATTATGCTGTAGTGTCTTTCAACATCTTCTACTCCACCCCCAGCAAAGAAGCTCATACCAACAGAATAACAGACTGGAACTCTTTCTGGGATTTCCTTCCCTGGGTTGTGGTCTTTAAGCTCTCCGTTCAAGAAAGAATGCGCTTCCGAGGTCTCCACCTGGGTAAAAGCTGGAATCGCGGCTTTAATCCCTGCAAGGTAATATAAGGTTAAATCGCGCTAATCTCCTTGATTCTTTGCAGCTTGCTCAGCTGCCATTGCCCATAGGAATCACTTCTTCTGCCTATATCGTAGTGACATGTCAGATCGCAACAGACGTCTCTTTCTCTCAGCCCGTAACAGGTGCAAACCTGCTCTCAATGAAGCAATGTCATTATTTGATGATAGAATGAAACATCTCGCATCTCGCAAAATCGTCTCCAAGGATTATTGGCGTCTCTGAAAGAGCGTATTTAACAACAGCAAACTCATAATACTTCCTTGTTCAACCAATTTGAGGTTTTGATCTCATCAGCTGATAAGGCTGAGTGCTTTGCTGGGAAATTCTCATCCATCTCAACGCTAGACTCATCCGGTGTACCCACACCCGATTTCCCCCTAGAACCGAGGCTCTATTGAATGAGTTACGCATAACCCCGTCGTTGGTATTAGGCATCATCTCTAAATTAGGCTCACACAAGGCTAGCGGTGGAGACGGGGTACCAGCCATTGCTCTCTCCAAATTATATAACTGCTGCCTCAATGAATCGTGCTTTCCATCCTGTTGGAAGTCCTCATTTATTGTACCTGTCTTTAAGAACTCTGGAGACCCTTCTGATGCATCTAACCGTCGTACCAGTCCCCTACCACTCTTCGGCTTTGAAGCTTTAATCAACGCCGAAGTGGTTAAGCACCATTTATCCCATGATCTGCTGTCTGACAAGCAATATGGTTTCCGCTTTGCCCGTTCTACAGGTGATTTGCTCGCGACCATCATTGAAATTGTTTACCAGCACTTCACTATGCCATCAGTTCCCACGGAGGCATCTATGCAGTCGACACTAATACAAATCTGGTGTCGCTAACAAAACTACCCTAGCTGGCGGTTGGTCTAGAAAAAGACTTCTAATCGGTCGTGGACTGGGTCAGGTATTGGCTGGTTAACTTTTATGCCTCAAAAACAAACCTGCTCTCTATTACTCACCACAGGGAACTACCCCTGTCTCTCATTAAAATGTCTGATGCTCAACTCCACGAGAGCACCTCTTTACGACTGCTTGGTCTCATACTGTCCGCTGACCTGAGATGGAACAAATACATTCAATCAATGGTTTCACCCACAGCAAGGAAAGTTGGTTCCCTGTGTCGAGCCAGACAGTTTTTCTCACCCGAGTTCATCTTTCAAATCTATAAATCAACCATTCGCCTTTGCAAAAGTCGAAAGTTCTAGCAAAATAAAAAAAAGACCTTATACAACTTGAAGCTATTAAAAACAAGGATCATAACATTCATCGAGTGGTTCGTAGCTTAATGTAACTTCAATAAATTTGTTTACGAAGATGTTTTTCGCTATTTATATCATTAACTTTACTAATCTACTTTTTGTGTGAATGATTCATGTAATATAAATTGAACTGCACCACATATTTGATATATATATATATATATATATATATATATATATATATATATATATATATATATATATATATATATATATATATATATGACAAATCTGAAAACTGTAGTAGTTTCTAACGCGTTTCGTCCAATGTGAACTGGCAAAATTGGACGAAACGCGTGTGTGTGTGTCTCTGTGTTTGTGCGTATAAATGTGGCGGAACGTGGAAGTAAAAGAGAGCGGCTCAAATTGTAAAATCGGAGAGCAAATTACATTGACTTCCCTTGAGACATGTATAAATCCATCTCTTCCCCGCCCCCCACCTAATTTGTGCGTAGCCCAGTGGTTAAGATGTTCCTTTTCTGTCTATGAGACCGGAGTTCGAATCTCAGCATGGTCATTTTGTCAGGAAGGCTACTTATTTTATTGATGTTATCTAGGTCGATCCCAGCGAGGTGCACGATTGGAAAGTGCCTGAAAACTATACGACGAATTGACCCAAGCCTTGTGAGTGAAACTGGATAGACAGAACTCTTATGGACCATCGATAGCTGATCAACAAGCCATAAGTCATCGTGGCTAAGGGTTTGACCTTGCTGGCCTTGTTCAAAATATTGATCCCACTAAATAACAGAAACTGTAACTAAGGTCTGCTCAGCATAGTTGCAGTATAAACAACAGGTGGTCTCTGAGGGTGTTGAACAAACACAAATGTACCTGATCTAACCATAGGGATTAGCAAGCTGCTCTAGTAGAGGGGTATCGTCCAATACGAGTGGCCAGCTATTATTGCAATATATTACACCCAGCTATGAGTAATTAATTTCCAGTTGTTGGCAGATATCTTTTTGATAGGATTATTTCAAATGTCTGTGAGTATTTTGCCATCCTTCCCAGCTCGACATCTTTTCCCCATCTTCATAACATTAAACTCTGGATTTCGTTAAAAGATTAACCGTAAAGTTAATGAAGCTTTATTTTGACAAGATGTACCGTGGAGTACACAGAAGTTAGACGAAAAGACGCGATGGAAAAACATATGTATATGCTATTTTTTAATTATCTTCCCTTGGCTGTTGATTACATGGAGCCAAGCAATTAGAGACAAACCAAATAACTGGAGTGAAATATTCTCCAATAGATTTGTATTGTTATATTGATCTGATGACAATTACTGGAATGAACGCTGATGTCGGAATCGAAATGTACACATTACCGGGTATTTAAAAGGAATTTTTTTTTTTCAAAACTTTCAGGTACAATTTATAACCTATATTTGTATAAATGCTTGTTATGAATGTTTTGACTTAATTATGATATTATATATTATATATATATATATATATATATATATATATATATATATATTTAGGCAGCATTTCTTTTTATTGATGCATGTTTCATTAAATAATATAGACAAGTTTTGTCTATGTTATGTAAATTCTTTTCATATCGTCTGTTAAGCTTGATAACATTACTATTAAACGAAGAAAGAAAATCTCAATATTGATACATATTTTTTAATCCTATCTAAGCTTTCGGCTTACATAAGCCATTGTCAAAGATCACAATTACATTACAATATATTAAACAATACACGGACAAAACAATAATGATAGTCTGTTTTTGTTTAGATGGAAGATTTCCAACCAACGGCAAACTCGTGCATATAAGAAAAAAATATGTATCAATATTGTGAGTTTCTTTCTTCTTTTAATGATAATGTTATTAAGCTTATCAGACGTTATCAAAAGAATTTACATAAAATAAATAGACAAAACTTGTCTATATTATTTAATGAAACATGCATCAATATATATATATATATATATATATATATATATATATATATGTATGTATGTATGGTGGTGGACTCTCCCGTCCTATTCAACCTATGAGGGTCAAGCAGCTCAGTTCCTATGAACGGACAGCCAGACACTAGCACATATGATTTGATTATACTGGTGAAGGCTTTGTGCAGAACTAAACACACTTTTTTGAATACAGAGACTTGGTGCATTACGTGCAACAAGCACCCCAGACGACCCTTAGCAGGTTTTGAATTCAGAGTTGTCCTAGACCAGTTGCCATCCAATGCGTCTATAAATTACAACATGCAATATTTAAGCCATCGCCAATTTGTTGAATATATCATCGCAATATGCGCCTCCTTAGATCAATATGAAATACTATATAATCTGAAGAAGAAGAAAAAAAAACACCTAAAATAAAGCGAAAGGAAGATTCAATGTTAATACTTTAAAAAACAGTAAAACAGTAGACAGTTAATTAGATTTAGCCCCGAAATAAATTTACTTAAGAGAAGTAATAATCTCGTTAATTATAAGACCGTTAAAATAAAATAAAACAACATGTATTGATAGAGTGGAAAGCCTTTTATATAATTAGATACAATCTGGAAAGCACTTTGCTAATATAATTCAAATCTAGAGAGAGTTAATAATATCAAATAAAGAGCATGGAAGTGAACTAAAATGATGTCTAATCAATGGTTGGAAAAAGCATTTAAAAGCATTTATTTAAACAGAGTTAAAATAAAAAAAAACATTGTGAAATATTGATATTAACATCTCTCTTGAGGAGAAACTTAGAAACGACCAAAGGTCAATAGAAAGAAATATGTTATGGATAGATCTAAGATACAAACAAAAGACGATATGGGTCATAGAACAAGCCAAGATATGTGCTATCATAAACAGGACTAAGTGGCAAAACTTTAGATAGAGTAGACAGAAAAAGAGAAAAGGATAACAGATGGGTCCAGAGGTTGCTTGATTCTTATTCAATAGATAACGAACGCAGTGAAGCTCCGACAGAAGATAGGGAGATGAAAGAAAGAGATTTGCTGGAAAGATATCGCAGTGAATAACACAGTCACGGTCGGCATGGAAGGAGTTTTAAATTGCGTTTTTTAGAATGAATAAAATAAGAAAAAGAGAAAGGAAGGAATAGTTTTGAAAAAGATAGAATAAATGAGAGAGGAGAGGAAATGAAGATCATATGGAAAAGAGGAAGAAACGGGAACATAGTAAGAGAGAGATGGGATGGAAGGAAAGTAGAGCGAGTATGGGAGTGTGAGTAAAAGGGAAAAGGAAAAAGAGAAAAATGGACGAGTGAGAAAGCGAACGTAAAGATAGATGAAGTCAGGCTTAGAAGAGAAAAAGTGAGAGAAAAGAGACTATAGTGGGGTGTGGAAAGGAAAAAAAAACGACATGGATCAAGGTAATAGAAGATGACGATTGACGTTACATTTAAATTTTTGAAG
>OZ010573.1:8225667-8358167 GCA_963932145.1 Acanthosepion lycidas
GTACACTATTTACATTAGTCGGACTATTGTCCTCATCTTTGTCGCCATATTTATTACAAAGTTTCGGCACTTCAGTATCTGTCTATATTTCTGAGAGCAGGTATTATGTACATTATTTACATTATTCGGACTATTTTATATTTAACATTTCTTTTGATATTTTCAAAATCGGGTATGATATACTCATGGTTAGTAGTGGTGTAATTGATGGTTAGTGTTCTAGGGTTAAAGCCGAAATATTTTTTTAGGATTATAAGAATAATTTGTTTTGGACGAGCGAATATTTGTTTTTTGAGATAACAATGAACAAGACTAAGAAACCCACTTTCCAGTAATATTCCTTTGGGAAATACTGAAATCTCTTTCAAAAACATCAAACAAAATCAAAGATAAACATCGCCCTACCAAGAGCTAATATAATAAGAAATATGCCGTCTCATCACCAATCAATGCTATTTCACATTCAATAACAATTTTTACGAACAAAAATTTGTATTAACAATGGAATCGCCCCTCAGCGGAATGATGGCATGTATTTTCTTGAAATTCCTCAAGTTTGGTTTCTTTCCAAAACATTTAACCTAAACAATCAACTTGTTTCTAATATATTGATGACGCTCTATTAATATATCTTCGTGATACTAACTTAACGGAGATGAATTAAACAAAGTGGAACACACAATAGAATTTACATATGAAACGCAAAGAAAAATACTTTACCGTTCCTAGACATCATGTTAGACCAAAATGGTAGCAGCCTCAAAATTAATGTCAAAATCAACCAATAAAATGACGTAATAAACTTCTATTCCCAACATAACAACAAAATAATTCCGGAATGATCATCGGTCTATTTAAGTGCACTAAGAATTTGCAGCCCTCAATATTTACACGAAGAGGAGAAATATATTGGAAATAGTTTCAAAACGCTGTAAGACCATTACTATTTCATATTCAATGTGAAACAAAAGGTTAATAAAATATTCCAAAAAAGAAGAGCGGACCTTTCTGACAAACCCAACGAATCAAAAAATATATTATTCTACCAACTAACTCTATCATAGCTACAACCGAAAATAAGTTATCTAAACTCAACATAAAATTTGTCACAACTACATCTAAAACTTAATACAAAACAACCATCCCAAACTAGAAGGATGAATTTACTCTACCAAATGCAGGAATTTCCAGAATTAATACACTGGAGAAACCCCCAGAAGTTTAAACAACTTATTATATGAATACAAAAGGGACATTTAAAAAAACAACACAAAACGCATTGGTTGTTAACCCTAACGAAACTGAAAACAATTTTCGCATAGAAAATGCTACTTTGATTAAAGGAAAAATAATCTACTGAGATGAAAATATCTGGAAAGTGCCTTGATCGCTAGTTCAAGAGATTCTGGAGAGAAAAAGAATAAGAAATAACACAGATGAATTTGGCTAGATTGAAAAAATATTCTTTTGAAAAGTTTTAAACTACCAGTTTCTCTCGTTTCATGCACATTTGATATTGCTAAGACTGGATAAATTGCATTAAATAGTAGATGTTGAGGACTTAACAGGCAGTATTATATGTCTATTTTTATCTAGTTTATTGTCATTGATATTGTTGTAAATAATGTTATTATCTTTATTTGAGGTTGAATATTTTGTATGATTTTCTCTTGGATGAAATAAGTATTCCTTTTTTCTTTATTCCTTTTTGTCCTTTAACGGATATATTTTTTACTTATATCGGTATTTTTAACACACACACAGGCTATGGAAATAAAAAATAAAATCCAAACAGAAAACCTGGAGTGGAGCCCCGAAGGCGATTTGCTGCCAACGGTGTTAACTTACCGGCAACCCCTGCAGACAAGGGATCCCCAAATGTAATCTTATATTGCTTTGTATCTTGTTGGTACGCAAGTTATGTTTGGAAAATTCCAAACATAGCTTGAGTTTGTGTCATCAAACAGTTAAGGTTTAATATTGAAATTAAAAGTGAATACGGGTAACCAGCTTCGAAACAGTGATTTCTGTGTGGCGATGAAATCAATTCTTTTAAAAAAAATAATTTTAATTTACTCTCTATTTCTGTATTGAGCACTTTTAAAAAAAAAATAAAAACAAAAATAATTAAGAACTTCATATTATCAATCTAACAGTTCTTTCCTATTATATCAATACACACACGCACACACACACACACATATATATATATATATATATATATATATATATATATATATATATATATATATATATATATATATGTATATATAAATATCTATAGGGTGTATCAAAAATAATTTTATACATTCTGGGGCGGGTTCCTCACATCAAAACAAGGGAAAAAGTCCATATAAACATATGTCCACAAATTATTCGTTTTTGAGTTATCAAGTTTGAAGGTAATTTACGGTAAATGGAGCTATGCTGATATGAAGACTAGGTTACATTTGTCAATCGTGTATACCTGTGGCTACTCTGCCTCCAATGTTTAACGTGTGTAGTAGTGAGTTAACTGAGAAGTGTTCCGTTTAACAATGGCAGGATATTCATATTGTGAGCAGGCAGATATGATTTGTACATACGGCCGTGTGAATGGTAATGGACGCGAGGTTGCACGGCTGTAGCAATTTGCGTTCCCAGACCGAAGGCAGCCGAGTCATCCAAACTTTACCCATGTTTATCGTTGTGTTGCCGAGACAGGATGCGGGGCACCACAAATTATGGATTTAGGAAGACCGAGATCCGCTCGTATGCCAGACCACGAAGAACACATAATGCAGGCTGTCGAAGACGATTCAGGCATCCAGACACTTCAAATGATCCTAGCATGTCGTACATCTCATAATACATCATGGGAGGTATCTCAAGAGCAGCCCCTGTATATGTATCATTTGCAACTTTTTGCAGGGTCTTTCGGCCTAGATCCTTGCCATAAAACCGATAACCAATATAATCGTTTTCAACAAGAGACCCGCCAATTTGCCTTTAATCATGAAATGA
This sequence comes from Acanthosepion lycidas, assembly GCA_963932145.1. NCBI lineage: Eukaryota > Metazoa > Mollusca > Cephalopoda > Sepiida > Sepiidae > Acanthosepion > Acanthosepion lycidas. Next base: position 8,228,671 of record OZ010573.1, read on the forward strand.
AACTGGAGCACCGAACGGCGATCAGATTCATGAAAGAACGTCCAAAGGCTGATTATGATTTGCCGCATCTACTCATCTCCGAACAATACGCGGGACAAGCGTTGGCTCTAAGCGGGTGTGATGGTTGGTCTACGCCTTCTGTTTCAACCTCATACCCATTCCTTTCCCACAACACGGACAATTAATCCTGTCAATATCAGCCGGGGCGGATCAATCCTAGAACGTTGACGACGGTCAGTCCGAGTTAACCCTTTGCAATCAGTGGCCTGACCGAACTAATGGTCAATTGCCTCGCATTTGGCTGAGATTAGAAATCAAGCCGATCGAGGCGTTTCTTCAACTTTGTGTTATGAAATATCCATTGGCATCTGACCCTTGAGGATTTGTCGGATAATTTTCCTTTTCATTCCAAAAAGAGGACAAAGGAAAAGGTATAGAATTTATTTTATGAATCTGTCAGATCAGTCAATGATTAAGGTTAGCTACGTTTTTGAAAGCTTTAGTTCCGTCATTAAACCGACATTCGTTTAATCCGACATTCGTATAATCTGACATTCGTTTAATCCGACGAATATTTGATCAAAATTTTATTATTCAGATTTATTAATTACTTCACTTCCTTTCAATCCATTTGAAATTAAATGACCTCGAAATCGTCTTTCTCATAATCCTACCTATCGATTTTATTAAATTTAATGTTTGTGTTTCTAGCAAATTTCTACAGCGAGTCCTGTAGTCCAACGTTCATTTAATTCGACGAAATCTGATCAAATCATTCTGTTGAATATACTTTGATGTATTCGATTAATTCGAACAATTCTTATTTTCATCTGATGTGTATTCAAAGGCATTATTTAAGGTTTTGTTCTACCGTAAAACCTACGTGGCACGTCACATTCAATGACGATTTCCCATAGGGAATGCAGGTTCGAATCCTCCCAGAGGACACACATTTTCTTTACAAGATTTCTTGAATATTCAGACCGGTAGAAGTGGGTGGATAAAAATAGAGTTTAATTTGAAAAGTACGGAGCATCTACTCGAATATTAGTACCCATAAAAAATAACGTTCAAAGAAATTAAATATAAAAATATATCGGATTTAATCCCATATCTATCTATCTATCTATCTATATATATATATATATGAATGAAGACAAAAGGAAAAATTCTATTAACCAACGCGTTTCGTCCTTTGTCCATCAAAGCATGAAACGTCTACGTTCTCCTTTTGTCTTTATTCATATTCTCCTTTTATAGACATATTTTAGTTATATATGACACAGAAGCGCTCGCGCGCACACACACACACACACGCACACGCACGCGCGCGAGCGCACACACACACACATATATATATATATATATATGAATTACATGTTGTTAGTTCTTTCTTTTTATATTCCTTGTTTTTCCTTGGGTATTGGTTTGTTCATTTACAAGCCAAGACACCTCAGGTTTTCTGACGAGTATACTTACTTATATTTATAAGATATATATATATATATGTGTGTGTGTGGGGGGGGTCTGTGTGTGCCCACACCTAGAGAAACACCCTAATGTATAAAATTAAAAATAAATCCAGACGCATCCCCCTAGTAACCACTTTCAACACCACTCTTCCTCCACAATCTCAGATAATCAAAAGTCGCTGGGAAATACTACATGTCAATCCAGGCCTAAAAGCTTTGTTTGAGGAACCCGGCCTTCTAGCATATCGTACACTTAAGAATCTTAAGGATATTATAGGTAGTAACCAAATTTCAGATGATAAGTTAACCGAAGAATAAAACGACAGGATATTCCCAACTATGTAACAACAAAAGGAGCTTATGTTGTAATCACATTACACATACCAATTTGTTCACTAGCTCAGTCACTAAATCTACTTTCAAAATCTACCACGACTTTAACTGTAGAAGTCATAATAAAATTTACCTATTAGAATGTACACTATGCCAGAAACAATATGTTGGAAAATCTGAATGGCCCTTTCATTACAGAATTAATAATTATCGGAATCCCCACGAAGGATTATGAACTGTACAACAACATTTCCCCCTAGAAAAACAGGATTTTAAAAACCATGCAAGATTCACTATTATTGAAAAAAATAGAAATTTACCCAAAAGATAACCTAAAAAAATACTAGAGGAACATGGAGACAAATGCATTTGGCGCCTGAAAACCCTTTGTCCAATCGGACTTAACCATAAGTTTAACGACACAGATTGAATTAATATATCATCTCATAAATCAAGCCTTAGACACATTTCTCAGGCACACAAGACAAACATGATTCCAGAGATGTTGAGGTCTCACACAAACTAAAAGATAACATACACTTAACACACACATCACCTTCCCAGCAACCAATAAAACTCTCAAAATGCCCAAGAAGGGATATCTGAGATTTAGGAATCTCCGAGCCTCTCTTTCAAAAGCATCTTGAAAGCGACGTTTGGCCAATACAAGGACTGACCAATATTAACGATGAAAATCAGGTTTTATTTTTCTCCTGATGATGGCCATTCTGTCCGAAACTAGTCGAGAAACCTAATTTAAATAATAAAACAAAACAAAAAAAAATATGCAACACAGTGTGTCTGAAAATTTTAATTATTTAATATTTTTTTCCTAAACAGACACACACACACATAAATATATATATATATATATATATATATTATTTTACAATTTTTGATTTAGGTTTTGTTTTATGTTATATTTATAAAATATATTTTATATTTTTTGTTATCGGTAAGTTCTTGAACTGTATGTTCCACTGTGATTGTATCATTTAACAATGTACAGGCAGCTAATAATGATTGATAACAAGGCTGTTCAGTCAATTTCCCATTAAACTTTGTGCTATCGATTCGTATCTAGTTACTGCATTAAGTTTTGTATGCTAGAGAAGTTTTATAATTTTATAGAGGTTACCAAATTCAAGAAATGTGTCTTCATCAAATTCTGAGTGAAATTCGGCAAACACACTACCAAGACAAACGAAATGCTTCATCAGGCTTTGGAAAACATTCTTTATGCTGGAAACGATTTCTTTTGGGGCACGTGTGTTTCAAAAGGTAACACTGGTTAAGTCTAAATACAATAGAAAATAGATTATTTACAAGGGTAATGTGTTCTATAGAAAAACTAGTGGAGAATCAGTTCCGCTGGTACATTGTATTGTGTACTGTACTGAAACCTTCCATATTATATTCGTCATATTTAGTATTAGGTTGATGCAAAAATAATTTCGTTTTCTAACATATGTTACTATGTGAGAAAACGAAATTATTTTTGCACCAACCTAATATTTATCTATATTTCTGAGATGAGGTATTATGAACACTATTTACATTATTCGGACAATTGTCCTCAGCTTTGTCGCCATATTTATTACAACGTTTCGGCCTTTCAGCATCTGTCTATATTTCTGAGATGAGGTATTATGTACACTATTTATATTATTCGGACTATTGTCCTCATTTTTGTTGCCATATTTATTACAACGTTTCGGCCGCTGCACGCTCCGGCCAGCTGACATCATTTAGACATGGCAGTTGGAACTAGAACAGTTTACTCCATCGTCTATGTCCTAAAGGCACATGTCATATTAAAGAACAGGAAGATCAAAGGCGATTCCTATGAATAAAGAAAAAATCGAAAATAAATGACAACATTTCTGTGTCACTCGAACATTTCGTCCCAGAGAAGCCCTTGTTGAACACACCATTATTTCTAAACGACACTGAGATAAAAGTGCCGCCTGATTCTCGACTCTAATGCTCCCACTATCGCTCATTTCAATCCACTTTGCCGTCGTTAACGGTTTCTTTTAGTCTTTATACTAATGGAAAAAAGTTATAGATTAGCGGCCTGCGATATGAAGAGATCAAATGATTAAGATAAGCGGCCTGCGATATGAAGAGATCAAATGATTAAGATAAAAATAAAATTAGCTAATAAAGTGTGTTCCAATAACTTGGACCGATTTTAAAGGTGAATTAAGTTTAAGCGTCCATTGATTTGTTTTCTTTTTCTTTCAGATTTAACAACTTAAGTCTTTGGCAATTTCAACCATGGAAAGATTAACAATCAAACAACGATTTAAACTTATCGAAGCCTATTACGAAAATGGACGTTCAAACAGAATTTGAATAAGAAATTCCCAGGTCGTATCATCTCTCGAAACAACGATCGTCCGACTTGACGCCTTTAGATTTCTTCTTTTGGAGTCATCTCAAAAGTAAGGTCTATGCCAACAAGCCAAAAACAATTCAAGAACTGAAGGATGAGATAATAAGGTATACTGGTAAGATTGAAGAGCAACTATATAGAGACCTCTTCAAAACTTTTTAACAATCGAGTGTGGGTGTGCCGCCGAAGCCTTGCGGGACATTTGGGCGATATTATTTTTCACACATAATTGCCATGACTTAAATAACAAGATTCAATAGAAAAATGACGTGCACAACTGGTTGCGACTTGTCTTGTCCCCGCCAAAAAAGAGCCCATATTTGCTTAGCATGTAAAGCTACTGCAGTAGAAATGAGGGAGAAAAAAAAGCACTTACCGCTCCGCCGTAATCCGTCCTCGGCCAGATAACGTAAAAGAATGAGGGGGGGGGCTTGCATTGCATTTTTATACAATAAAGATGCAATGCATCATGGGACAGAGACGCAACGAATTATGGGATCGTAAGGCATTATGGGTATATGGACAAATATAAAAGAAACCAATTTTTCCCAGTGCGGGGTGCATGGAGTGACGTTCACGGGTAGAAAAAGTCTGTTAGTACGATTTTTGAGACAGAACTCAAGAAGGAGCGACTAGAGGTTGGAATACCAGCTGGGAGAGCTTGAATTTACTCGCTGGTTGCTGTTTTCTTTTTTTTTTAATTCCCTACAAAAAATAAATAAATTTTCACCAATAACACTGATTTATTTAGTGCTGATTTTGATCCGTTTTAATAAGACACTCTTATATATAATCCATCTTAATGAAACACCCTTTATTAACAGTAATAATATTTGGCAAATATTAATTAGAAAATCTATTATCATTTCACAAGAGGTATTTCCCCAAGGTTAATTTATGGCGTTATGTATACAGACTCTCATTTTTCAGGATGCATGATCAACAACAATATATAATTAGATAAATAAAAAATAAAAGCAACTTGAGAATGAATGAAAGTTAATGTTTTTCTACTGAACTGGTTTTAGTCACCGGAGAGTGTAAAAATATAGAAAAACGGAACAGGATGAGGATAAGAAATTCTTTTACAAAAGAATTGCTCAGTAATTTGCAAACAGCCTAGACAGATATTTAAGAAGAGAAGCAAGTTATTTTTTTTAATTCAAAATGCGGAAAACTATAAATTATTTAAATCTGATAGTGTCAAATGGATATCGTCTTAATTAATAAAATAGAAGTAAATTCTGTAATTCTGTATCTCATATAATCGTATATGTATGTATATATGTATGTACGTATCTATATACGTAATGGGTGTATGCAAAAGACGCCAGCGGTTTTTCAAAGAGAAGAGGGCCCAGTGGAAGAGGAGGAGAAGGAGGAGGAGGAGGTGGAAAAAAAACAAGAAGAGGAAGAGTATGTACAAGAGAACAAATAAATCTGTCTCAGGCATATGCTAGGCTACAAATATCTCCTGAGCCGACTAAGCATAGAAATGAATACAAGTTGAGAACCAGTAATAGGGAGTGCCAGAGAAAAGCGAAAATAACAACAAAATTTGCAATATGAGCTCTGATAAAAACACAAAATGATAACAACAAAATTTTCCATGCGGTAAAATGGTTGCTTAAGACATTAGGTTTATAATACCCAAAAATTCATACACAGATGTCTTCAAGGACACATGGATAAAGGCGTTGATTAGATCCAGTGACAGGACCCAAAGAGTGTGAGTTCAATACTCGGTTAAGGCTGTGGAGAACTTTCAGAGGGAAATTAACAGGAGATAACTGACAACTGACATTCATTAAACATGGCACATGGAACTAGAACAGTCTACTACAGTGAGCGAAATAAAGGGTTAAGTTCGACATTCCAACCACCTGAAGAAGGCCGGAGCGTACAACAGCCGAAACGTTGTAATAAATATGGCGACAAAGATGAGCACAATAGTCCGAATAATGTAAATTGTGTCATATTTAGTGCAGGAAATATGTATCAGATAGATGTCGTTTTATTTAAGGTACATCTGAAGGAGTTAATGTTTTCTCTAGTGTAGAATTTAATCAAAACCACGCAAGGGTTTTGAAGCTTACTTCGGTTTTAATAAATCATTTCTTTTGGGACTCCATCTCTCAGAAAGAAAAATTACCAAAAATCAGGGGGTTCTTCACATTTCGTAAGTGCGGATGATAGTCGAGGTAATTACAAAAAAGAAAATCTGTTTTAGCTTGATTATCGTGGTGAGCGCAAATGTAGACCCCACGCTTAAAAATAGGGCAGCCGAGTCACCCACATTTGGGACGATTGCAAAGGTCAATCCAACCGGAGTGCAATGGAAGGATCTCATTCTAGGATAATGTGGTGTACATGTGGTGAGAAGATCCAAAATATTTTTTCTTGGTATATTCATTTAAAACAATGATTCCCAACATGGGAAACATGTCCCACCGTGGTAATATTTTGGTGGGGCATGCGTAGGATGTGCACCCTTCGGCTTACTATACCAACGTGAGCTTAAATTTCATTTGGCATTATTGTTTCATGATTAAAATGATCCAAGTATATTACAGAATAAGCTTTCATTCAAATATTTTATATTTCTGCCTTTCAGTTCTCTATTACATGTTTTTGAAACTATATAAATATATTTAACTTTCTTTTTGTTTTTTCAATTTTTCTCTTTCATGGACGCCATGTCTCTAGAGGCTTGTTTAGAGACCAAATTAATAGCCTTGTAAGGTTCCTTCACGTCGTTTCTATTACTGCATTCTCCTGGATTTCCTTCACGTCTTAAAATATTGTTTCTTTAAGTGGGATCAGATTTTTAGAAATATATACATATGTGTGTGTGTGTGTGTGTGTGTGTGTGTGTGTGTGTGTGTGTGTGTGTGTGTGTGTGAAAAGTGTGTGTATATAACTATAAATAAATATATATATATATATATATATATATATATATATATTATATGCGCGGTACTTATTAGAAAGCGCTCAATATGAGAGATAGAGCTAACATATTTGGTTGGATAGATGTGAGTTTGTGACCCTGGGTTTCACGCTTTAGTGATCGTCAGACAAACTGTAATTATCATTGTCTCCAATCCCTTGCAACATTACTATCATATCATATCATATAGACCCGCTATAATTATTAAACTAAACTACCCTCTCACCCAGCATATTAAACATTAAACATCACCATATAAAATAACCAATAAGGATTACAAATTTCTACCTGTTACATATACACAGTCATCAAAAACAAACAAATAACCAGCTTTAAATATAACAAATAAACCCCACTTTTTTTCAAAAATTTAAAAATAAATATCAATAATAATAATTTTTACCTATCATAATTTTACACAAACCCCACCACACGTATATACACACATGCAACGAAATATTATTCAGTGGAAAAATAAAAATATGACATGTATACATTCACGAGACATTCACGAGAAATTTTCGCTACACTCTCAATCTTTGAATTTCAACATACAAATGCGTATGTATAGACACAACACCACCCGTATACATACATATGTCATATCCGAGACTGCCCACATATGTTTATATATGTATGACACCCGACGGACGACCAAGTATGTATATGTGTCTGCATACATCGATGTTTGCGTTAGTACGATGAAAAAAGTTTCCCCCACCACTTTCACAATAACACCAATACACGCAATCTACATAAACCCAATTTAAAAAAAAATTAATCAGTTTGTCTGACGCTCGCTAAAGCGTGAAACCCAGGGTCACAAACTCAAATCCATCCAACCAAATATATATATATATATATATATATATATATATATATATATATATATATATATGTATGAAAAAGTCATGTGGCGATGCCTGGAGAAGATGGTGGTTATCGAATCTGGGCAATGTTGTTCTTAGCCAAATACTTATGCACAATAAGCTGTGAATGGACAGGTTCCGTGTCATGGTGGATTTGCCAGTCAAAGGACGCATACAATTCAGTACTTTTACGACGAACCGCATCTTGCAAATCTTTGATGGTAAACATATCTTTTGTAATGACTATATAGCCACTCTGATGGTGGCTCATGTGAGCCGAAAGTTTGTTCCGAGGAACAAAATAATATACTATCATTCAAATGTCGGACAGTTTTTGTCTCCCGAAACTAAAGCAACTATAAGAAGCTTAGAACGGCTCGTGATAAAACATAATAGACATTCGTTGCCTGTTATATTTAACAATGTATGTTTGAATAATGATCTGATGCCCCAGTAGACTATATATATATATATATATATATATATATATATATGTATATTTAGGTGAAACCTGGGTAGGTTTGTCTGGATCACTAGGTTTGACTATATATATATATATATATGAACATAATAGCCAATGTGTTTTGTTCTCAAATAGAATTTATCAAAACAAATTCTAGATACACACGCACACACACACACACATATATATATAGAGAGAGAGATAGAGAGGTAGACAGACAGAGAGACATAGACAGACAGATGCGTAGACACTGAGGTTGTATGTGTGTGTTTGTGTATGTGTGTGTGTATGTGTGTGTGTTTGTGTGTGTGAGTTCATCTATCTATTCAGTCTGTCTGTCTGTCTCTATCTATCTATCTATCTATCTATCTATCTATCAAAGGGAAGGTAGAAAAACTATACTGGCAATTATTAGCATTTAAAGCGAAATTTAGCGCAGAAAGAAAGAACTGATAATGTTTTCTTGTTCCTGGTTTAATTTCGCGGTGTCAATCCTTTGTGTTAAAATTGCAAAAAAAAAAAAAAAAAAAACTATTTGAGAAGGGAGCATGGTCTTAACGAAGGAAGAAAATATCCTGCCATTTCCATTTGCTAACTACTTTAGCATCTTATAAATTTCTCTTCGAACAGGGATACAAATTTTGACTCCCCTTTAATCAGATGACGTCGACTGGAACTTGTTTCTATAAATTTTTCTTCGAAGACAAAATAATATAATGAAAGATATTATTCCGTCAGAAGATTACAGTTGACTTCCCTCATTTTTCTCCTTCCACTGAGTTTTGCTAAGTTAAGTGCACAAAGTTTCTACAAACTCTTTATTTTTTTTAAATATCGATCTCAGCTTATTGCGTTGACCAGGAAGAGATTTAAAAACATATCAGTTATTTAGTCAATTGATCGGATTTTGAAATGGGTCAGTCAGATAATTTAAGTCTGTTCATATCTATCATTTAATCAATTTATCTATCGAACTATCTATTTCGGTCTGTTTATATCTATCGATCTATTTATCGATCGATCTATTTTGCTGATCAAAAAAAAAAAAAAAGAATGAATTTTGTTATCTTTTCCTTTTATAGTTCTGAGCAGCTCCACCGAGCGAGCTTCTTGGCTGATAAAATGTTTAAATATGGATCAAGTACCAAAACAATTATAATTTTGACATATTTCGCTTTTCATTTCCCTTCAGATGTTCAGAGATTTTGAATTGTATCTTTTGAATTTTAGCTTATTATTCAGATTTGATTTCAGCTGTTCATTTGCTAGTTTTGTATCTGTTATATACTGTACGTATGAACACTGATTGGTATGTCCCAATCTTCATAAATACGTTGGACGCTATTGTAAGTCGCGGTATCATGTTGCCGGCTATACGTTTTTGATAAAATAATATTACCAACTATACGTTTTTGAAGAATAGTATTACCAGCTATACATTTTTGAAGAAATATCATCATCAGCTATACGTTTTGGAAAAATACTATTACCAGCAATACGTTTTTGAAAAAATATTACCAGCAAAACGTTTTTTAAAATAATATTACTAGCTATAAATTTTTGTGAAAAAAATATTAAGAGAAATAGATTTTTGACAAAACAAAAATATTACCAGGAAAAAAAAGTTGTTTGCATTAAATGTCCAGTGAGGTTGATATACCGTAAAAGAAAACAAACCAAACTAAAGCAATAACCCTCTCTATCTTACAACATTATCTATGTCTTAATTCTAGTGGGCGCACTGTGGGAACCGATGTTTCAACGTGATATGGTCGTAAACCTGCCATTGTTGTTCACACGAGAATTAAGACCGGATCAAACTTTTTATCAGTGGTCGCAGTCGTTTACCAAGTCAACAACTATTATACATAGTATGTAGATATATATGTAACCAGGAAGGACAATAAAACAAAGTAGATTCTAAGATGTATAGCTGGCCACTCGTATTCGAGGAGACCCGTTTACTAGGGCGGCTAGCCAATCCCGATTAAAGATACACGATCAGGCACATATGTGTTTATCCAACACCCACAGAGCCCACATATACTGCAACTACGATGAGCAGACCTTAGTTACAGTTTCTGGGAAAGAGCGTGTTATTTAGTGTCAACAACAATTTGAACATGGGCATCACGCTCAAACCATCGGCCACGATGACACGTGACTTCGTTTTAGCACAACTATCGACGGCCTCTAAGGGTTTCGTCTACCCAATTTCACTCACAATATTTGGTTCAAACCATGGTATGTTTTTCAGGTACTTTGCAAAGGTCCTTCACGCTGGGATCAACTCCTTCGGTCCAATAACATCACATTCGAAGATAGATAGATATGAGAACTTTTAAATACGCACACAGAGACACACACAGACATCATTGGACAGAGCTAAATGTAGAGAGATAAATGGATCGTTCAGTAGGCCTGTTGATTAATCGATAGACAAGGAGAGTTAGAGAAGAAAGAAACTATTTGAATGAAAGGAACAATGGCCGGTCAGAACTAACCCCAGTTCGTGTTGGGTTGTTAAACGAGGCAAAAAAAGGCATGCAAACAAAAAGTCGAACGTGAAGAAGAATTAGAAACGAAACAACAAAAAGAAAAGCTGGGTAGGTGTTGATATCGTCCACATTTGTTACGTTACTGTAATGGCGATAATAACTACGTTGGCGGCGATTTCAAAAGCGATTGTCAGTCTGCCTGCTTCCGAAGAATGAAGCGTGGTGCTTACGGTCAGCAATAAACAACCGTAGACATCAATCAATGAATCAATACGCAATTTAATAGACAGTTCGATGGCCATTATATCACTGTACAATCATTTTCGCTGCTAACAGTTATTTATAACCCCATCTCGGTCAAAGTTCACCAGTGCAAGAGCGATCAGACAAGATAATGCTTCTCCTTGCTTCAATATTACTGCTTAAATTTAAAAAAAAAGGTATATTAATAGATTGAGGCAAAATTCCCCAGCTTTTTTATACGTTATGTTGCTTGTGCAGTATATCACCCTAAATGCAACATGTACATGAAATTAGGGGAAACTTACAAACGGTCATTGGTCAGGACTTATACACAAGCTCTCCACTTCTTTCTCAACACAGAATAAATAAGTTATTAAGGCAATATATATATATATATATATATATATATATATATATATATATATATATATATATTGTCATTCACAGACAGATTGTTTCACTGAAGAGCTAGACGTCAGATACACACACGCACAGACACACACAAACACACACACAAACACACACACACACACACACATATATATATATATATATATATATATGGAAGCACACACACATACACGCAGGGACACACACACACACACACACACACATATATATATATAGATAGATAGATATACATGTACATATCTATCTATCTATCTATCTATCTATCTATCTCTCTCTCTCTCTCTCTCTCTATATATATATATATATATATATATATATGTGTCCCTGCGTGTATGTGTGTGTGTTTGCATATATATATATATATATATATATATATATATATATATATATATATGTGTGTGTGTGTGTGTCTCTGCGTGTGTGTGTATGTGTGTGTGTGTATCTGACGTCCAGCTACAATGAAGAGCTGTGATGCAGTGAAACAATCTCTCTGTGAATGACAATATATATATATATATATATATATATATATATATATATGTGTGTGTGTGTGTGTGTGTGTGTGTGTGTGTGTGTGTGCGTGTATCGTATCGGACGTCTAGCTACACTGAAGAGAACAATCTGTCTGTGAATGACAATATATACGCTCCTTGTAAATCCTGTAGAGATCTATTGAGAAAAGGCTAATTTTAAAAACAGTGGTTTCTACTGCTATTAATGCATAGCTCTTCAACTGAATTGAGCCCTCCTGGTCACTGGCATATTTCGTGTAGAAAAACATTAAATTCTCCCTTTCTCTATACCGTGCAACGATAGCGCAGGGTTACGATCTCTGACTGATGCCAAATCCGTTGGGGTTCGATCCCGCTTAAAGCAATCGGACGACTATCCTCACTTAAGAGCTCTGATACAGCGAAACTTTTTGTCTGTGGATATACATATATATATATATATATATATATATATATATATATATATATATATTCACTATAATTGAGAGAATAGAAAAGTTCAGAGCAGATAACATTAGAAAGATTTTAACGTTCCATGAAAATAAGTGGATAAAACATTTAAAAACATACTATCCAGCCGGTCTAAACCATAAGTTTAACAATATAGATAGTATTAATATATAACCCTAGAAATCAAAACCTACCCAAATTTCTCACCCACACAAGACAGACATGCTTACGGAGGTGTAGAGGCCTCACACTTATACACACACCCACACGAATATACACACTTACACACATCATACTCACTCACTCCCTAATGAGCCAAATGATAACACACACCCACATCAATACACACGCTTACACATATCATACTCACTCACTCCCTAAGAACCAAATAACACACACACACACACACACTTAACAGAGACACATCCCCTCTCCAGGAACCAATAAAACTGTCAAACTGACCAAGAAAATACTGAGCAGCATGGATCCATTTAGCTCTTATCTCAAATAACAACTTAAAAGTGACTGTTTGACCAAAACAAAGAATGTTAAAAAATTCATGTTAAAAAGATAAAAAAATGAAAACTATAGACAAAAGTTCAATTTCTCCATCAAGACATTCATTTCTGTAGTTAACCTGCTACCAGCAAGCAGAAATTTTTTTCTCCTAATGATGGCCATGTTGAGGAATCTAAATGAAGTAATAATAATAAAAACGAAAGAATATTAATCTACAACCCAGTGTGTCTGAAGATTTTAATTTTTTTAATATTTTTTTTATTGTTCAATATATATATATATATATATATATATATATATATATATATATATAACGATAACCTCGAGCTAAATCACTCAATGGACTCACTCAATATTGGCCATTTATAAACTCAGTCTAACAGAATTGCATGAGACCACATCAAAGTAGTATCGAGAGAACACTTCGTTTCACTAACCAAAGCACCGAATATTAAGTCCATATTCTAGACCGGTAGGGTGGATTCGGGTATTTATCCGTCTGCCCACGACGACGTGATGTAACACAAATACGTGTTTAATGGGAGGAACCCGGGCTCGTACAGACGGATCAGGGCCTAAAATTGCCCAACCCCTGCGACCATCGGTATCACTACCGACTCCTATCTCTAGACAAAACTATGTTGCTCTCTGCCCGAAGACAGAGACGCAAGTGAGAGATGACAAACTTTATCCGGCATGTTACAGGGTATGTGTTATCACTGCTATATAAGTAGTTTATGTCAAAGGACAGAATAACCTGATATGGAAATACATAGCAGGACTGAATAATAAGGCTATTCATTTATATGGTTAACAATCATACTAAGGAGTATGCTGGTAATTTTTGCATCAGACGTTAATATATTAATGATTAATTGTGATTTAATTGCTTTTCAGCCTTTAAAAAAGTGTCACAAATAATTAAATGCTTCTCCGTGATTGAATTTCCCTCAAGAACAGTTTGGAGTAATTAAATAATTCAGTTTTACATTTTAAAGTATTTGACATTTATTATAATTATTATTATTAACAGTAGCTACTCAGATGCATATCTATCCCAGTCTGCCTCAAAATGGTTCATACCTATGTATTAGGTTGGTGCAAAAATAATGTCTTATATATACATATGTTACTATGTGAGAAAACGACATTATTTTTGCACCAAGCTAATATCTATCACAATACCTACCCAATATGAGAGGGATATACAGATAGATATAAACAGACTGAGACAGTATCTGTCTATATATCTGAGATGAGGTATTATGTACATTATTTACATTATTGTCCTCATCTTTGTCGCCATGTTTATTACAACGTTACGGCCGTTGCACGCTCCAGCATTCTTCAGGTGGTTGGAATGTCGAACTGAACCCTTTAGACTGTTCTAGTTCCATGTGCCATGTTTAATGGATGTCAGTTATCATTTATCTCCTGTTAATTTCCCTCTGAAAGTTCTCCACAGCCTTAAACGTGTATTGAAATCACACTCTTTGGGTCCTGTCACTGGATCTAACCAACTTTATTCACTGTGCCATGTGTTCGTGAGGACATCTGTGTATGAATTTCAGGGTATTATAAACCTAATGTCTCAGCAACCGTGTTTTACCAGTGCTCATATTGCAATTTTTGTTGTAATCAATTAATTTTTTTATCAGAGCTCATATTGCAACTTTTGTTGTTATTTTCGCTTTTCTCTGGCACTCCTTATTAGTGGTTCCCATATTGTATTCATTTCTATGCTTGGTCGGCTCAGGTGATATTTGTAGCCTAGCATATGACTGAGACAGATTTATTTGTTCTCTTGTACATACTCTTTTTCCTCTTCTTCTTCTTCTTCTTCTTCTTCTTCTTCTTCTTCTTCTTCTTCTTCTTCTTCCACTTGGCCCTCTTCTCTTTGAAAAACCGGTGGCATCTTTTGCATACACCCATTACATACATACGTACATATACGATTATGTATCAGATACAGAATTTACTTCTATTTTATTATGCAAATTAAGACGATATCCATTTGACACTATCAGATTTAAATAATTTATAGTTTTCCGCAATTTGAATTTAAAAAAATTAACTCGCTTCTCTTCTTAAATATCTGTCTAGGCTGTTTGCAAATTACTGAGCAATTCTTTTGTAAAAGAATTTCTTATCCTCATCCTGTTCCGTTTTTCTATATTTTTACACTCTCCGGTGACTAAAACCAGTTCAGTAGAAAAACATTAACTTTCATTCATTCTCAAGTTCCTTTTATTTTTTATTTATCTAATTATATATTGTTGTTGATCATGCATCCTGAAAAATGAGAGTCTGTATACATAACGCCATAAATTAACCTTGGGGAAATACCTCTTGTGAAATGATAATAGATTTTCTAATTAATATTTGCCAAATATTATTACTGTTAATAAAGGGTGTTTCATTAAGATGGATTATATATAAGGGTGTCATATTAAAACGGATCAAAAATTTATTTATTTTTCTATTGCATCATGTTATTTAAGTCATGGCAATTACATGTCTGAAAAATAATATCACCCAAATGTCCAGTAAGGCTTCGGCGGCACACCCCCACTCGATGGTCAGAATTTTTGATGACGTTTCTTCATAGTTTCCCTTCAATCTCACCAATATACCTTATTATCTCATCCTTCAGTTGTTGAATTGTAGTTGGCTTGTTGGCATAGACCTTACTTTTAAGATGACCCCAAAGAAATCTAAAGGGGTCAAGTCGCACGATCGTTATGGCCAATTGACTTCACTGTTTCGAGAGAGGATGCGACCTGGTAACTTCTTATTCAAATTCTGTATGAACGTCCATTTTCGTAATAGTCTTCGATAAGTTTAAATCGTTGTTTGATTGTTAATCTTTCCATGGTTGAAATTGCCAAAGACTTAAGTTGTTAAATCTGAAAGAAAAAGAAAACAAATCAATACACGCTTAAACTTAATTCACATTTAAAATCGGTCCAAGTTATTGGAACACCCTTTATTAGCTAATTTTATTTTTATCTTAATCATTTGATCTCTTCATATCGCAGGCCGCTTATCTTAATCATTTGATCTCTTCATATCGCAGGCCGCTAATCTATAACTTTTTTCCATTAGTATAAAGACTAAAAGAAACCGTTAACGACGGCAAAGTGGATTGAAATGAGCGATAGTGTGAGCATTACAGTCGAGAATCAGGCGGCACTTGTATTAGGTTGGTGCAAAAATAATGTCGTTTTCTCACATAGTAACATATGTGAGAAAACGACATTATTTTTGCACCAACCTAATATCTCAGTGTCGTTTAGAAATAATGGTGTGTTCAACAAGGGCTTCTCTGGGACGAAATGTTCGAGTGACACAGAAATGTTGTCATGCATTTTCGATTTTCTCTTCATTCACAGGAATCGCCTTTGATCTTCCTGTCATGTCGTAGACGATCATGGCCCTCCACATCTTCTTGTGCCTTGTAGATCTTAATAAGTTTGGTCTTTTTGTTATTTCTCCAAAAACCTGTTCTACCATCCATTTTTTCCAGGTCATCTAGTATGTCAGGCACTGTTTTTCTCTGTCCTTCTTTCCCTCAAACTGTCCTGTGAGTATCAGATTTTCCAAGCTCTCTTTCCTCATTATTTGCCTCAGAAATTGCAACTGCCTCGTGAAGATGGTAAGCATAAGTTTCCTTTTTGTTTCCATTTTCTCGAAAACTTCATTGTTGGTCACATGTTTGGTTCATGGTAACCTCAGCATATTTCTCTAGAACCACATTACTGCAGATTCAGGTTTTTTCTTCATCTTTGAGGACATTTTCCATCATTCGGAGCCATACAGGAGGACAGATATCGCATAACTGTCCAGTATTCTTTTCTTTGTTTTTAACGAAATTTTTTCTTGTCTCTTAATAGTCTGCTTAGCTTTTTGAATGCATCTTGGGTCATCCCAATGCATATTCAGATATCAGTATTGCACATTCTGTCCTGTGTTTGAAGACTTCCCAGATATTTACGGTCGGTGTTCGAAATTCTTGTGCACATCAAAACCAAAAATATGTCATCTGGTATCATGGAGTTCAGGCAAACTTCAAACTCGCCTTAGCCCTGTCGGCTGGAGCTGTAGAATACGCAAATGCACCTCTGCACCAATGGCGCGTCCTGGGTATGACGATAAACTACATCCGCTTCCGGGGTAAGACGATAAACTACGTCCAACAGCAAGGCCTCTGATCAGGAGGTTTTGAGGAGCGTGCAACCTCCTCTTAATTGCTGGTGTTCCCAGGTCCACCCTGACACGGGGTGGTAGCACCTGTTAGGGTCCCAGCTATGGGCAAATAGTTAACCAGCAATATTTTTTTAAAGCTCTTACCAGCAACACCTTTTTGAAAAAAAAAACTATTACCAGCAATACGTTTTTGAAAAAATATTAACAGCTATACGTTCTTGAAAAAATAATATTACCAGCTATACATTTTTGGAAAAATAATATTACCAGCTATACGTTTTTGATAAAAATAATATTGACAGAAATAGATTTTTGACAAAACAAAAATATTACCAGAAAAAAAAGTTGTCAGCATTAAATGACTCATTGATGTGTTGATATGCCGTAAAACAAACCAAACCAAACCATCAAACTCTCCGGATAAGTCGGAATAACATAACGAAACCAGAATGTACAAAAAATCGTTTCATTTTTTTATTGTTTTCTTTGCTGAATGTTGACTCGTTTCAAAATTACCCAAAAGTAACTCTTAGATATTTATTTTTATATTTTGATAACAATTGTTTTCGGAACCTCTTCATGAATTTAAGCGTAATAATAGATTGACAGCTAGGTTTAAGTATTTTTATTGCTGAAATTGCTCCATTTAACCTTACCTTATATGCTAATAGTTTTTTCTCTTGCACCTCGCATATGTTGCCCTCCTGTCAGCAATGATATTCAAAAATTTAAATGCAACATAAATCTTTGAAATCTCCCCTTTATTGTCTTTCTGCTCAGCAATGTTTTCTTGAGTCTTAGTGATTTTTAGCGCCTTGCTTGGAGTGAAATGATTAAACACAAAAAATTTATTCTTGTAAAATTGATATAAATTTTTCTGAATTTCTGAAGCAATCTTTCAACAAAGATTCTTCCAAATTGTCTCCAAAATTTTGATATCGATGAATAAGCAATATCTCAACCTATTGTTTTACTTTCAAAAACTTGTTTGCTATTCAGAATTGAAAAAAATAGGATTCCCCGGAAAAGATAAGTGTTAAAACTGCAAGAATACTGTTACTATTTTATTTTGCTTACTTTTCTCCACTGTTTTCAGAAACGGCTTTCCTTTGGCTAAGCCAGCCATTATAACACATCGAGGTACATCAATGCTGTCTTTTGGACATTTTTCCAGTTCAATCTCTCACTTTTCTCGTCAAACTACATGAGTTGAAAGAGATGTCACCATTCTTTTTCCCTCATTAGAGAATTATACACTTAACAGGGTTTGTAGTTGAAATTGAAAGTTCCTATTTCAATGCTCGATCAAACTGATCAATAATAGGCCCCCATCTGAAATTTGACGATGTGTATAGTATCAGATATTGTGACATATTTGTGTCTTTAATTCTCTTGCATTGCTGAATTGTCTATAAACGTATCTTCATTACATGTCAAGTCTATTTCTTTGTTGATTTAATATATGTATATTTTATTATCTTCTATCTCAGTGTTTCTCAATCTTTTTAAGCAACGGCACACCTAGGAGAAAATGAAAATATTTAAATATAGCAAAATATTTAAAGAGTATAAATGTAAATGACATGAAATAAAACCATATATTTTTTTAAAAAGTACACACACGAATATGAACTTACATTATTTCAATGTTTCTATTCATCTATTTGTGAAGCTTATTTAGTGTAAGACCTGTGATTGGTGATTTTTCGAGATTTCCTCAGTGTTTTGTTAAATGGGCGATGAGCAGACCCTCATTTTTAGCTTCTTATGTTTTATGTTATTTAAGGCCGAGAAGCCTAATTCACAAAAATAAGAATTAGAAAATTGCATTAAAACTGCTAAAGCTAAAGCTGATTCAGCTAATGTTGGATACAAAGTTTAATATTTATTCAATTAACTAACGCTGTACCCTTACAATTTCCACACACACACAAACTCATATATTACGTTGGTGCAAAAATAATGACGCAATAAAGTCGTTTTTTGAGGTAAAAATCCATCAAAAAACGACATTATTACGTCATTATTTTTGTACCAACCTAATATATATATATATATATATATATATATATATATATATATATATATATATATATATATATATATATCCTGACAATATTTCGCGGCACACTTAAGACGATCGAGCGGCATATTAGTGGGTCGCGTTTAGGCGGTTGTGAATCAACCTTTCCTTTTTCAAATAAGGGAAAATATGTATACTTTTGGACTACGAGGCATTGTGAAATATATGTATATTTTAATTTTGGCGACTTCAATGATCTGTAGCAGTTTCCTTTCACTTTGTAAATCCAAATTTAGATTTTCATCGTGCTGGCTAATTCCATATTCAGTATGGCCTCTTTTAAAATCTCACAATTTTGTGCTTTTCGACTACGAGACATTTTAAACTGATTGCGTGTGATTTAATCCTGCATCTTTATAAAATTTCAAATGTGCGTGTAATTAAAGTCTATTTAGTTAATGTCGTCTCTTTTCCTTCGCTCCCACAGTGTAAGCAAAAGCTGAAGGCGAGCATTTCATTCAATTAATTTAATTCAATTCCACTTTTTGTCATTTAAGATATTCGAATCAAATTTCTTCCAACAATTTCACAGTCTTCTTATTTCATAAACTAAACAAACAGAACTCTTTATATATAATAACCATCTTGAAATATTCCCCAACATTTTCAAATGCTGTTCAATTAGATTTACTTCCATGATAATACGTGAAGTTATGTCAGAACTCGAATAAGTGCATCCGACAAAAGCTGTTACGAGTAATCCATCATTGAGGGGACATCCAAGCCTGTTGACGCATTAATCGTTTGCTCAAGCGAAAATCCAGTCGACTTCTGTGACGAATTACACGTCTTGTTCTGAGAGACCTCGGCTCATTTTACGTTAGTAAACTATTCCTGGACTCGAGTTTGGTCGTCTGCGCTCCATCAAGCAAACAGAATAGACATTTTGTTCCGTCAAAAGCGTTATTCAGTTGTTAGTTGGTAACATTGGATGTAGTGAATATAAAAGCGGATCAAAAATGTTGTCTGGCTCTTCAATGTCAAACTGAAATATGAAGCAATGGAGGAATTTTAAAGACGAGAATCAAGTGAAGTGAGGACTTCCTACGGATTCAGAAAATAGAATGACAAAATGATACTTGAAAAAGAGAAAGTCATTGAAAAACGGTATGGGAAGAGACAGTAAAAAGGAAGATAAATAGAAAGAAAATTAACGAATGTTAGTCGAGAGAGAGAGAGAGAGAGAGAGAGAGAGAGAAATAGGAAAAGCTCGATAATAAAGTAACAGAAAGGGAAAAATACGAATGAGAGAGAAACACTGAAAAATGAAAGCGAATGGAAGAGCGGATAAAATGAAGATAGAAATTCAAAAGAATGCCAACAAATAGATAATAAAAACGAGTAAAGAGATAGAGAGTGAAATACATTGGCAGTATGATAGAATTGGGAAAGGAACCTTAGTAAGGGAATAGAAAGTGAAAAAGAATGTTAGCAAAGAGACAGAAGAGGAAAAAGAATGGTAGTAAGATAGAAATAGAAAAATAATGTTAATAAAGAGATAGATACGGAAAAATAATGTTAGTAAACAGATAGAAAGTGAAAAAGAATGTTATTAAAGAGATAGAAAGGGAAAAAGAAGGGTATTAAGATAGAAATAGAAAAAGAATGTTAGTAAAGAGATAGAAAGGGAAAAATAAGGGTATTAAGATAGAAATGGAAAAAGAATGTTAATAAAGAGATAGATACGGAAAAATAGTGTTGGTAAACAGATAGAAAGTGAAAAAGAATGTTAGTAAAGGGATAGAAAGGGAAAAAGAAGGATATTAAAATAGAAAGTGAAAAAGAATGTTAGTAAAGAGATAGAAAGGGAAAAAGAAGGGTATTAAGATAGAAATGGAAAAAGAATGTTAGTAAAGAGATAGAAAGGGAAAAATGTTGGTAAAGAGATAGAATTGGAAGAAGAAGGGTATTAAGATAGAAAGGGAAAAAAGAATGGCAGTAAGATAGAATTGGAAAAAGACTGTTAATAAAGGGATATAGAAGGAAAAAGAATGTTAGTAAAGAGATAGAAATGGAAAAAGACTGTTAATAAAGTGATAGAGAAGGACAAATGATGTCAGTATAGAGATAGAAATGGAAAAAGAAGGGTATTAAGATAGATGTGGAAAAAGAATGTTAGTAAAGAGATAGAAAGGGAAAAGAATCTTAGTAAAGAGATAGAGAGGGAAAAACGTTAGTAAAGAGATAGAAAGGGAAAAGAATGCTAGTAAAGAGATAGAAAGGGCACGCTTCGTAACACTACCCTCTTGGTAGCTTGAACCAATCTGTTGTATCCATTAATATTTCATTCCAATCATCCATTAAACAGGAACGCCTTACCCATAAAACATCTTTCCGTTACCTGCATGCTGATTGGGACTCACTGCGACATTTTCTTCATGACAACCCTCAGACTGATATGTTTAACCTCCCAATTGAAAACTGCGCCACTGAGGTTTCTTCTTGGATCAAAGACGGCATGGACACTTTAATCCCTTCTCGGAAATCCCAGGTGAAACCTCAATCCTCTCCATGCTTTACACCAGCATGTTCGGCCACTATAGCTGACATGCACTACTATTTTCGGCTTAACAGTTATCGTCATAAGTGGCGCCTATTCATAACTGCTCGTAATAAATTTATGCTTGTCCTCGAAGGAGCTAAGTCCCTTTTTGCCGAGAGAATGAGGCATAGGATACCCTCCAACAACTTTGGCTCTCGGGATTACTGGCGGTTGTGTAATAGGGTACTGAATAAGTGCAAGATCGCTTTTCACCCTTCTTCAATTGATTTGAGGTGTTATCGTCCTCTGCTGATAAAGCTTTGCCCGCTTGACTCATTTGGAGTATCCCTGTCTAACTTCCCACTTAGAACTGAATCTCTGTTGAGTGATATGCATATTACTCCTTCCATGGTTTCTGCTATCATCTCTAATTTGCATTCTCACAAAGCATGTGGACCCGATGGTATTCCTGTAATAATTATTAAATGTGCCCCCCCCTTACTGGCTCCTGTTCTCTCTAAACTCTATAATAAATGCCTCGCTGCCGCCTACTTTTCCGCCTGCTGTTGTTCCTGTTTTTAAGAACGAACCATCCGACCCTTCCAATTACTGGCCTGTTTGCCTTCTATCTCTTTTGGGGAAACTCCTAACCAATGCTGAATTGGGTCATCATCTCTCATAGCAGGGCCTTTTCTCAGACAAGCAATATAGCTTTGAGTTCTTCAGGTCAACTGATGATGTACTGACGATTATTGCGGAAAGAGTTAATCATGCTCTAGATAAAAATGGTAATGCCCGAGCTGTAGCTTTGGATATCTCAAAAGACTGTGACAGTGTTTGGCATATAGGTCTTCTCCACTAGCTAAAAAATTAGTGTCTCCGGAAACATTTTTGAACGGATTCAGTCTTTCCTATCAAATCGTGAAATGAAGGTTATCCTGAACGGCCACTCGTCTTGATCCTTTCTTATTAACGAGAGTTCCCCACCCTCAGGGCCCCATCCTTAGTCATACTAAGTTTCTAATTCTAACTTTTCGATAGTAAGGTTGATAATTCTGACAATGTCAAAATGTCAGCCGATGTCTAAAACAACATCCAGTCCGTCGTTAACTGGGTCAAAAGATGGTCTGTTAATTTTAAAACCCCCAAAATTAAACTTATTTCTATTAATCATCTGGGAGACTCCTTTCTGTCTTCCATCAGCAAGGCTGATGCTAACCCCCAGGAAATGACAGGTTGCGCCTTCTGGGGCTAACGTTCTCAGCAGACATGAAGTAGAGAGGGTATATTGAATCTATTCCTAGGCCAGATAGTTCGCTGTGTCATGCGAGACAATTTTCTCTCGAGAATCTATCTTACATTTTTATATCTACAATTAGTCCATACTTAGAATATTGCAGCCACATATGGTCCGGTGTCCTACTATTTACCTAGAGCTCCTTCATAAGATCCAAAGTAGAATCTGCAATATTATTGGTCCCCCTCTAGCCCCTCGGCTTCAGTCACTTACCCACCATCGTAAGGTTGCCTCTCTGTGTTTTTTTCTATAAATACTTTCATGGTAATTGTTCGGATCAGCGATTCGCTATGCTACCTAGATTTCATAAATTTAAGCGCAGTAACATGCAAGCACCGAGAACGCATCAATTGACAATTGAGATGGCTTGATGTAGCCGTAATTTCTATGCTAACAGTTTATTTTCTCGCAATTCTCGCTTGTGGAAATCCCTAACGATTCCATACTTTCCAGCCAACCTTAATCTGCAAAAATTTAAATGCAAATTCATTTGCTATCTACTGTTTTCCTTATTACTCTTTACCCACCCTGTAACTTTAGTGGCTTTACTCCCTTGCATGGGTTGATAACGATTATAAAAGAAAAGATTGCGGCTCCTATTTCATGTTTGTCGTCTTCTTGATGAGGTTGGAAATGTTTTGCTTTTGCGGCCTTCACCAGACATGTATGGCTTTGTACACTTCAGCTTATCGCTCACAATTTATTGATATTACAAAAAGTTCTCAACTGAACGAATAAATCTGTGAATAAACTCTTAGAGAGCTTGTTTAGTTTGTTTTAAATTGTTTCACTCTCTACCCACTGTGGATGAGCGATAACGTGTGTGTTCATGTTCAGTGTTTTAATCTGTCTCTATCACTTTGTTCTTTTTACGTTTCTTTTTTTCTTTCTCTCTCTTTCTTTCTTACCCTCCAATTCTCTTTCTCACTTTTTATGCGTCTTTGCTTCAAGCCGTTTCTCCATCAAATTTATCTTCTCCGTTCTAAGAGTTTTCTTCTTTCTTTCTTTCTATATTTTATCACCACTCTTCAGTAAATAGGTTCGTATCTTTTACTGTCCTTTACGCTCTTTCTTTCATTCTTCCTCTTTTTAAAATTATATTAAATTGCTCTTATAATGTATGTATGTATGTATGTTTGTGTGAATAGCTGGCCACTCGTATTCGGAGATACTCGTCTACTAGGAAGGATATCCAATCCCTATTGCAGATGCTTGCTTAGGCGCATTTGTGTTTATTCAACACCCACAGAGCCCACCTGTGGTTTATACTGCAACTATGCTGAGCAGACCTTAGTTACAGTTCCTGGGAAAGAGTGTGTCATCTAGTGTGATCAACAATTTGAACAAGACCAGCACGCTCAGACCCTTGACCACAATCACTTGTGACTTCGTTCTAGCACAGCTATCGATGTCACCCAAGGGTTCCGTCTATCCAGTTACGCTCACAACCCTTGTGTCAACCCCTGCTATGGTTTTCAGGTAATTTTCAAAGGTGCCGCATAATATTATATATATATATTATAATATATTTCTTCTTTTCACCTTTTCTCAGCTTCTCCCTACTTGTTTCTGTCTCTATATATCTACATATCCTTACATTCCCATCTTCCTACATACTCTGTTTCAATCTGATCTCTCCAATTAACACACTCAGTCTATCTTTTCCTTCATTACTCCTCCTCTTCCTCTTTCTCTTTCTCTCCTTCTCTCTTGTTTTATTTCGCTCGGAGACTTTAAAATCTAACCGTGTATTTTTGCAGTTTTATTACTCACTTTCTCTCACATATAGTTACTCTACCTCTCATTCTGTCTTTCTCTCCTACTAACCTATTTCTTCTCTTTACCCTTCTCCCTATTCACTCCTAATGTTTCTTCCTCCCACTGTTTTTCCCATATTTCTCTTTCTTTCTTTCTTTCTTTCTTTCTTTCTTTCTTTCTTTCTTTCTTTTCATATCTATGTACGTGTTACAATTATTGGAATCGTCCTCTTACCCCCTTTCTCTATTTCGTGTCCTCTCTCCCTCCCTCTCTCTGTCACACAGACACACAAAATAGACGCATGAATTACCCCTCTTTCTTTCTTTCTTTCTTTCTTTCTTTCTTTCTTTCTTTCTTTCTTTCTTTCTTTCTATATCTATGTATCGATTTCAGTTACCGGGATTCTCCTGTCTTCATTCTCTATTTCCTGCTCTCTCTCTCTTACTTTATATATATATATATATATATATATATATCTAACCCACATACATGTACTACCTCTCATTCTGTCTTTCTCACTTATTAACGTTCTCTCTCACTTCTCCTCCTCTCTGTCTGTCTATATATATATATATATATATATATAACTACACACACACACACACACACACACACATACACACACACACACATATATATATATATATATATATATATATGAAAGTGCATATTGAAGTCAACACTTAGAGGAGAAAGGCTGTTTCATGCTAGATGCAATCGTCAGCCCACGATTGCATCTAGCATTATATCAATATTCACTTTTATATTTACACACGATCTATCTCTATCTATATTGAGTACTTTATCCCATAAATATAGCACACCTTAAGAGTATATTTCTTCACACAGACACACGCAAACACACACATACACACACACACTATACATATATATATATATATATATATATATATATATATATAACACTTTTCACAGTTTCATTATCTCCTACTCTAACTCCCTCATAACTCTTTATTGATCTCTCCCTAATCCATATCCCAGCATTCTCTAGCCTTCTTTATATTGGCTTCATTCTTTTATTCACTATTTCTCACTACCACCCCTTCTCTCTCACACATACCCGGACACACTCTTTGTCTCTCTTTCTCTGTCTGTCTATCTCTCTATTCCGTGGTCAGTTTGTCTCGTTCTCACTTACCCGATTTTTTTTTAACCTTTCAACTTTTATATCTGATGAGACAACAATTTCGCACGCAACTCGGATCGTTCATTGGGAAACAGAAAGGATCTTCTTGACATTTATCTGACCCGAGATTTACTTCACACGCATGCACCTGTCAGCGCATGCGTGTGAACTAGCGGACTAAATGAACAGACGAATGCGTCGTTACACACGCCATAACTCATGTCATCTCTACAACGAAAACACTCCCGGGATGTGTGCACGGACCTAAACGAAAGGTGTAACTATGCGCGCTTAGAGCTTCAGTCACAGAAACAAGACAAGGAAACTACAAATGGAAAGTGAACAAAAATAATGCAATAGCATTAAAAGAAAAAAAAAATTCTTCATGTAGAAATGGCAAGACTGCCTAGTATAAAATTAAAACCAACCTTTACCATACATAGTCTTACAATTGATGTATTCCTGCGTGAATGTAAACTCCGCGTATTAAGAAATCAGTGGAAAAGCCCTCTACTTAATGAAATTCAATATTATTATGGACTCTTGAAAACTATATGCCAACTTTTCTCAAGAACTACCAAAACTTTTCTTAAATTATCTCCACGAGATATAAGCCAGAGAAATAGATAAGCATAAAAATACACCGATTTCCCAAAAGCTACACCGACAGGCGTAGTTAATGTCGGTAATAAAATTTCAAATAAGTTCAAGACGTTATAAAGCACACGGATATAAAATGTTGTGTAAAAAGACTTTCACTGTAAGTGTAAATTTTCTTCATCAACTGTTTCTAAGATTTGGATTTCCAGATACTACAATGCCCAATCAAAGCGTGTAATTTACTTCCAGTGACTTTGTAAATTTTTGTAAATACTATGCAATTAAACATATCACAATGCCACCTCCCCACCCAAGATCAAATCGTTGGGCCGAATATTTTGTTGATACTTTCAAAAGGGCGTTAAAGAAATCAAACGGACAGGAGGCGGAAGAAATAATGCTCCAACAGTATTTAACAATATATAGACTTATGTCTAACCCTAAGACTATATCGATGATGTCCGGCATTACTACCTGGAAGAAAAATAAGGATTTCAAAGCTGCAGATAAGGTTTTCTTCAAGATTTACAAGGTAAGAAAGGAAGGTTGGGAAGATGGTGGAATAGTAAATCTCATTGGCAGGATGATGTATATGGAACAAGGTCGAAATTGGTGACATCAAATGCATTTAAACCAATTAAAACTCAGATATTTTAAGAAAATAAAAACCTAACAAGGAGAATTACTTATGGAAGTTCGTACGATACTTTTGAATGGCTAACACCAATTATAAATACTTTAAGACAACATATTGGTAAAAGAAAAAAAATCCAAGTAAAATGCTGGAAGTAAACCCTAAAAGAAGAAAATACGTATTCAAAAGACGAAACATATGTTGAAAAGGGAAAGTGTTGTGTCGAAAGACAACCGAACTTCTCTACACTAAATTGTTGAACAGTGACTCGTCCACTCTATTTGCATAGAACTTCAGCTCATAGGAATATGGTTGCAAAATAGCCGCAAAGTTGGTCGAAACTGGGTCACAAATTGTTCGAGAACTTTGAAGTCATTCTGCTTCTTTCTTTCATTCTTTATTTTTTTGTTGTTGTCGAAATGCGTGAATTTGTTTTGCTCATTCTAAGTCTAGTTTAAACACTATATGAAATCCAATATTTTTTCCATGAGGTTGAATGTGTTAAACTTTTTCAAATGACGCAAAACATTGTTGATTTATTTAAGACGTAATGATACATTATGGCATATCTCTAATTTGTATTTTATACATTATATTTCCGTCTTGGGTATGACGATAAATTACATCCGCATCCTGGGTGAGACGATAAACTATGTCCAACAGCAAGGCCTCTGATCAGGAGTTTTTTTTTAAACATTTCACCCCAAGCAAGGCGGGAAGCCACTAGGACGCAAGGGGTTACAGAAAATTTAGAGCAAGATCAAATAGGAGTGATAGAAGAAAGGATGAGGGTAGTGGATAGATCAAGGCAATTGGAGATGTCGATTGACATTACACTTGAATAGCTGGGGATTATAGCTCACAGGGAAACAGGAAAAGGGAAGGGAGTGCCACAGGCGAGAGGTGCGAGACATGAAGCTATTAGAGTAGAAGAGACGGCTACATTTAGGAGTTTCGACAGTGAAGGAGTGAGAACGGGATGCCATCCTCGTATGGCCCTTGAACTCATGACGTCTGGGAACCAGTGAATACAGCTCCTCGGAGCAATTTCCATGAAAGTATTTGTAGAACAGACAGAGGGAGGCAACGGCGCGTCCGGACTTCGAACTGTTTGAATAAAGGAGGTATAGAGGGTTTTCAATTGTTCAATACGCTCTTGCAGAGACGTCAATAATCTTTGGATCCAAATTTGCGAGATGCAATACGTTCCTTCATCCGAGCCGCAAATAGTGACTTAGCATCATTGAGGACACGCTTACATTCGTTACGGGCGGAGGCAAAGAGACGTCTATTGCAGTCAGACATGTCGCTACGGAATAGGTGGAAGTAGTGGTTCCTATTGGCGATGGCGGCTGAACAAGCAGCCGAGAACCAGTGGGAGGAGCGCGACTTGACCCTATATTTCCTTGATGGGATCAAAGCGTCGATTCCAGCTTTAACCCAGGAAGAAACTTCAAAAGCACATTCTTGGACGGGGAGCTTAAAGACTCCATCCCAGGGGACATCGCGGAGGAAATCACAGAACGCGTCCCAGTCAGCTCGTTGATAGTAGAGCGAAGTTCTAGTGGTAGGAGGTTCTTTATAGGGGGTGGAGTTGAAGGAGATGTTAACTGATACTACTGCATGATCAGAGTTACTAAGAGAGCAGAGTTGCGAGGCGCTGCAGGATTCGGGGATGGAGGTAAAGCACAGGTCGAGAAGAGAGGCTTTACCTTCCCGGTTGAAGGCAAAACGAGTGGCGAAGTTAACCATCTGTGTGAGGGAATGGGAGATTGAAAAATTGAGCGTTTGAATGCCTGCGTGGTCAGTAGTAGCATTCTTAAGCCACAAGGTGTGATGGGCGTTAAAGTCACCAAACACAAAAATGTGAGCAAACGGGTGGAGGGAGAGAGCCTTGTCTATGCTGTCAGAAATGCTATCGAGTATCTCACAGTCTTGAGAGGATGGAGAGCGGTAAAGGAAGAAGAGATAGCTTACCGCATTGAGGAGAGAGAGTCGGAGACACATGTATGACTGGTCTGGCGATTCGAGAGAGGACTCTCTGGCCAGAGGGAGATGTTCCTTGACGTAGACACCAAGACCGTGCATGTGGGTTAGAGAGTCTTTTCTGAGGAGAGGAAGATAGCCGGGGATCGGGAGATCAGAAGAGGGGATAGACGAGACAAGGTTTGTCTCACAGAGAGCCAGTATATCCGGGCCGTTTGCAGTGAGGAAAGATTCCAGACTGCAGATGGATAGATGTTGGATTTAACGGCATGTCAACTCCTATTTGGGTCATTTTATGCCGAAGACTTATTTATTTATGAATTTAAGATGGTTATATTGTATAAAAGGTTGAAAGGCTGTTGGGTTTCATAATCTACTGTATTTTTTGGGATTGTTTTTTCTTGTGATTGTTTCTGTTTGTATATTTTCATATCTACATCCATACATGCATATATATGTCTATAAACACATATACACATACATATACACTATTTGAAAGGGTTATATTTTATTGAGGATCTTTATTTCTTTGAGAAAGTTGTATATTTTATCTGTGTCTGTATTTTTGAAAATTTCTTTTAAACCTTCTCCATTGAGATATTTTTGTCTTATTTTAATTATGATTTTGCATTCCAATAGGATATATTTTATTGTGATTAGGCTTCCACATCTGCATTTTGGTGGATTCGTCTTTTTTAATATATAAGAATGGGTTAAGTATGCGTGTCCTATATGTATTCTGGTTATGACGACTTGTTTTTTCCGAGTATTTCCAAGATTATTTCCCTATTTTCCCATTTTAGGTTTAATTTGAAATAGTTTATTTCCGGTTTGGTTTTTCCATGAATTTTGCCATTTGTTTCTTATATATTTGTTTATTTTAGGTTTTAAGTCTGTATATGGAATTTGAAGATTTTCATCTATTGTCATTTTTAAAGATGATTTAGCAGCAGTATCTGCCTTATCTACTCCTTGGATGCCAACATGGCTAGGAATCCAGCAGATGATATTTTTGCTTTTTTCCATTGAATGTAGTTTATATAGGAGACTTTGTATTAATGGATTTTCCAGTTTTTTCCCTTTTAGGGATGTTAATACAGATAATGAATCTGAGAAAATAATATAGTTTTCTCCTTTGTTTTTTGATATGAATTTTAGTGCTAGATTTATTGCGTTTTTTGATAATTGTTTTTTTTTTGTTATTGTAGCGCTGCCTGTTTTTTCTTCGTCTTTTGAGCCGTCTGTGTAAATACTTTCATAGTTTTGATATTTTTCTTTTATTTTTGAGAATTTTTCAATGTATGTTGTGGGGTGTGTTTTTGATTTTGATAATTTGTTTAAACTTAATATTATGTTTGGATTTTTGATTATCCATGGTGGTATGTTTGATTGGTTGGTTTTAAGTATTTGATTAGACTGTATATTATTTTCTTGGATGATTCCTTCCATTCGGAGTCCTAATGTTTTGATTTTATTTGTGTTAAGATTAAATTTCTCTTTGTGATTTGGTGTACGTACACACTCGTGTGTGGGGTTAGAAGGACAGGAAGAGAGTTTTAGATAGTATTGAGTTGCTAGTTTTTCCTTTCTTAGTTGTAATGGGGGTTCATTTGCCTCTACGTGTAGACTCTCTATAGGTGAGGTGGGATAGGCTCCTAGATCTATCCGAAGGCCTTCATGGTGTATTGTGTCTATTGTTTTTAGATAGGACTTTCTAGTTGATTGGTAGGCCATGCTGCCATAGTCCAGTTTGGAGCGGATCAACGTTCTATAAAGTTTAAGAAGGGTTTCTTTGCTAGCTCCCCATTCTGTGTGGGCTACTGTTCGCAGTAGTTGGAGAGCCTTAAAACATTTGTTTTTAGGTAATTGATATGTGGTCTAAAGGTCAGTTTGCTGTCAAAGATCATTCCTAGAAATTTGTATTGCTGAACTACTGGAATTTCTTCATTTTCTAGTTTTAGAGTTGGATTATTATGTAATTTTTTCAGTTGGCAGAAGTATATAGATTTTGTTTTTGTTTTTGATATTTTAAAACCGTTTTCAAGTGTCCATTTGTTTATTTGATGTAAGCATTGTTGAAGTTGTCTTTCTGCTGTGTTGAGGTTTCTCGATCTGTAATATATTGTAAAATCATCAACGTAAAGGCTACAGTGTATTCCTGGTTTGATGTTTTTTATTATGCCATTTATTTTTATTTTGAAAAGTGTAGGGGAGAGTACACTTCGCTGTGGTACTCCCTCTTCTTGCTTTTGATAATCAGATAGTGAAGCATCTATTTGTACTTGGAAGAGTCTATCTGTTAAAAATCCTTTTACAAAGTTTGGTAGTCGACTTCTTAGTCCTAGTTTATGCAGATCTTTCATTATACCATGTTTCCAGGTTTGATTAAATGCTTTTTCTATATCAAAGAATATGGCTATTAGATGTTGTATGTTTAAATTGGCTTCTCTTATGGCTTTTTCTAGTCTTATTATATGATCTATTGTACTTCTTCCTTTATTATATCCACATTGATATTTTGATATGTGTTTTCCTTCTTCTAGAAACCAACTCAATCTGGCATTGACCATTCGCTCCATTGTCTTACATAGACAGCTTGTTAATACTATTGGTCGGTAACTTTGTGGATTGTTTCCCTCTTTTCCTTCTTTGAGAATGGGAATAATTATCGATTCTCTCCATATTTTGGGAAATTTCCCAGTTGTCCAAATATTGTTGAAAATATTCAAAAGGTATTTCAGCGATTCTTGTGGTAGTTGTTTAATAAATTCATAGTGGATTTGGTCTGGGACTAATGCTGTATTGTGGGATTTTTTTATGGCTTCTATTAGTTCTGCTTTGTTGAATAGGTTGTTGTAGGCTTCTGTATTTTTAGATGAGAAATTTAGTTGGTTATTTATATCTTTTTGTTTATACTTTTGTAGGTTTTGATTTTTATTCATTTTAGAGTTTTCTGCAAATGTCTCTGCTAGTAGGTTTGCTATCTCTTTTTTGCTGTGTTGTTCTTTTTAAGATGTATTATTGGGGATATTTGATTTTTTCCAGCTATTTTTCTCATCATTTCCCATATTGTTTTGGTTTTGGAATGTGTATTTAGGCTGTTTACATATTTTTTCCAACATACCCTTTTGGCTTCTTTAACAGTTTTCCGTGCTACTGCTTTGAGTTTTTCATTTCAATCAAATTTTGGGTTGTGGGTTCCTTTTTGAATTTTCGCAGTGCTATTTCCCGGTTTCTGACTGCTTTTTGGCAGTTTCTGTCAAACCAGGGTTTAGTTTTTTTTATAATTATTTTGGTATATTTTCTGAGGCAATGGTTATTAGTGCTTTGGTAAAGTATTCTATCGAGTTGTCTGTGTCTTTTGACTGTATCAGTAATTGTTTACATTTGTTTTTGAAACCCTCCCAGTTGGCTCTTTTCAGTTTCCATCTGACGGGACCTATCTTTTCTTCCTTGGCAGGCTTTTGATTTTCTAGAATGATCGGGTAATGATCATTGCCACATGTGTCGCTATACGTTTTCCATGTATAGTCCATACAAATTTCTGAATCGCATATACTTAAGTCTATTGACGATTCTGATCCACTGGAGGGATTAAGGTAGGTTGAGGATTTATGATTTAATAGACATAAGTTATGGGTGTTAATTATTTCTTCTAATATTTTACCTTTAGTATCTAGCTTTTTGCTATTCCAGATAGGATTATGACTGTTAAAGTCTCCTAGTAAGATTCTGGGTTTAGGAAGTTGTTCCATTAAGTTGTTTATTTCTGTTGTATTTATTGGTTCCTGTGGGGGTATATAAATGGAAAGAATTGTGACGGTTTTATCTAGTGTCACTTGTGTTGCTATTGCTTGTAATTTAGTTTTAATGTGTACTTTACTTTGCGGTATGTCATTTCTAATCAATATTGACACTCTTCCATTAGCTCTATGTCCTGTATTGTGGTTATAATGGTATTGTTTATAATTTTTAATTTTTAAGTTGGTATTTTCTTGTAAAAAAGTTTCCTGTAAGCAGATGACGGCTGGATACAATAGTGATATAAGTATGAGTAAGTCATTGTAATTAGATTTTATTCCACGACAGTTCCATTGCAGGATCTTATGTGCCATAGTTATATTTTCATTTTTTGGGGTGTGAAGTTACCTTCTAGATTTATATCATTTGTCCTCTGCAGTTTTTTTTTCATCTCTTGAGTTTTTAGAAGCTTTGTCTTCAACTGCTTGTGGTGTCCTTCGGTCAGATTTTGGGTTTTGTTTTGGATTTTGTTTATTTTCTTTTGGATTTTGTTTATTTTCTTTCTCTTCTATTTCCATTTGATATATTGATTCTTGATTTTGAGTTAGATCTTGACCAAGTGTTTTCTTGTTCTGTTGTCGCTTTTTTGTCTTTTTGTTTATTTTTCATTTTCTTGGTTTGGGTTTGGGAAGAAAAGAGTTCGCTGGAGTTTTCTTCTATGTTTTCTTCCCGGAGTTTTTTGCCTTCTTCTGGGTTAATTCCATTTGATTTGGGTTGTTGAGTTTTATTTTTATTTTGATCCAATTTAAGTTCAATTAAAAAGGTTTTTAATTCTTCAAGGAAAGCTTTTAATTCCTTACATAAATTTGTTATTTCAGTTGTACCTTTTATTTTATCTTCATTGTTTATTTTATTTGCTTTTTGTACCATGGAGGCGTAGGTGTTTTCTTTTATGTTATTTTTAACTTCTTTTCGTGCTTCTGAGAAAGATATATTTTTTTTTGTATTTTATTATGATTATTTCTTTTTCCTGTTTGTAGATACTACATTGTTTTGAGAGGGCAGAGTGGTTTCCCAAACAGTTTGAGCATAGGCTCTCATTTGGACAGTTCTCTTCTTTATGTTCTGGTTCTTTCTCACTATATTTTCCATGTTTTTTTGTTTCGACAAGAATCTCTGTGATGGCCAAATTTGTGGCATCTATAGCATTAAAGAGGGTTTGGTATGTATTGTTCTACTTTTATAATTTCATATCCAATTTTAATTGTTGACGGAATTTGGGGGAGTTGAAGGTTAGAATGTAGGTATTAGTTTGTATCTCTGCTTCATTTTTCTTTATTGTGATTCTTTTGAAATTTGTAACACCTTGAGTTTGGAGTTCTATTTTTATCTACTCTAGAGTGCTCCTTGCTTTTTACTACACCCTTTGAGAAATTTAGGGTTTGGTGTGGGTAGGATTTTATATCTGTTTCTTTGTCGTATTAGTGTATCTGCATATATCTTTTTTCCACTTCCACTAGTAATGTCCCATTTTGTAGTTTTTTTACATTTTTTGGTATGACTATATTTGATATAGCTTTTTGGATTTTAAATGGAGATATTTCTGTTAGTGCTTTGTTGCTTATTGCTTCAAGAACAATAAATCGTGGAAAGTTTTCACTATCATTTTCTGTTTCTGATTCATTATCCACATGTGGTCTCTTGGAAGATTTCTTTTTTTCCATTGATTGTTTTTATTTTTGTTCATCATTCATGCTCCCTACCCACCGCGGAGTCCAGTATTGGGACATGACAAGGGGGAAACCCATTCACCTTGCCATGTCGGGGCTACGTGAATGATATACTCTCTTTGGGAGGAGTCTTTGAGCACGCGAGTTCCTTTGTTTCCGTTATCCAAGTTTTACAGATGTGAAGCTTTAGCAGGTGTGTCAGATCCTTTTTTTTCTCCCAAATTGATTGACCCTCAGCCACCGCCTTCCATCACATATTTAGTTTTGGTTGGGAAGACGAGTGTCAGTTATCGGTTTGGGGTGGATTATATATGATGGGGGTTGAGATGACCAGCCGATTGATCGGATCGGGCACCTCCGACCGCCCGTCTAGCCCAGGTAAGAGCCAACGTGGTGTGTTACAGGATTGTGACCGCTTTACACCTGGGTTACAACCTGCTCAACCACCAGGATCCCGTCCCCAGACATTACGGGTCGCCACCCACGGTCAACAGGTGGCCCCATTGAGGGACTTTTACCCTCAGCAGGGGGACAGTCGGCGTATTCTGATGCCCCACCAACCGGGCCGCCAGACTGCAGAAGTTTGTCCTAATGCCCCGGATGTTGGAGAACGAAATGTTGAGGGGTTTAGGTGGTTTTTGAAAGGCTGGTTTAGGGTTAATCTTTCGGTTTTTGTAACTCATGTTTAATTTTGTTTGTAAGATGAGAAGGCCCGAAGTAAAAGAAACAGACAGTTTCGACCGTGACGCGGGCAGAGAGGAGTTGGCAAAATCTGCATCATTATGTGGCCTCAGGGCTGCCCACCGGAGGTGACTGCAGGGACACCTTTCCATGCGCGACATGACACTACAAACACCCCGGTATTATACAACTTTTGATCAGAGCGGCCGCTCAAGACGCTACGCAAGTGTTAGGGCTCCTAACTACCAGTCGGAAACAGCAACCAGAGAACTGTCAACTGTGTACCCTCAGAATGAAGAGGTGATGCCACAGACTGCACACAATACGGGAGAAACAGAGCTGCACTAATACAGAGGCCGGAGAGAGAAAGCGTACCGGGAACCCCTTCCCAGACAAGAAACAAGGTGTAAGCCTCTACTCATGTCCAATAGAAGTGGGAGGAGGTTGACCGGGCGGTAGAAGAGACTACCTACTCCTATTACAGATAACACAAAAAAGGACGACACAAACAGAGGGAAGGATTGGGTGGGGAGATAACAGGTAAGGAGACCTGGATCACACTTGGCTATACCCTATCACATTAAGTTTTAACTTAAGTCCCATTGTCTATTCTAAAAAGAAATTGAAAATAAGGTTACCCGGATTATTATCGCATCGAGCCAAAGACATTTAATTTTCCATTTTTCCTGTTTTTTTCTTTCGAACCGGGATTTCTTACTAAACTATCAAATAAAGGAGAATCATTGGGACAAAATGTCTTTGAGTGGGGGGAGAGAAAAATAGATAAATTTAAAAATTAAGAAAACAAAACAAAAAAAAACGTAAATGGGTTTCTGCTAGAGCGAAACTATACTCACACGGGCCAGTTAAGTGGTGGTCTGTTTTCTTCCTGATGATGGTAACTGAATGTACGGCTTATCTTATGTCCAAGCGTCGACCTGGTTGGGGTGGTAGGAATCAACGGACAATCCTCCGCCCTCACCAAGTACTGGGCTTGGGAGATATGCTTTCAATAAGATTTTGAACAGGAGAAAGAAGCGGCTAGAACAATTCCAAGTCCAGACAATATATCAAGCAAAAAGAGCAATTTCTGCAATTTCTCTCGTAGACTTATCTGCTTTTGAGAGGGCAATAAGAGATTACTGAAGTGGTTCTGCTGCGTGTTTGTACCCTCTGGTTAGTAACTTGAGTGGCTATTTCAAGCTGGTTTTATACTGTATGAAGCTTTCTGGAATATTCTGGAATACACTAGATTTAATTTAAGCTGTTCTAGAATAATCTTCTGGGTGTATTGTAAAATAGTTTTAAATATTTTGTCAAAAGTTCTTTAAATTTACCAGTTTTTTCCTGAATCTCATTTATATCCAGGTTAATTTTTATCAATAGAATACCTTAGGGTGAATAAACTTTTTTCCTAGCTGGTCGGGAAGGGGTCTTTATATTAGTAAGATTAAAATTATTTTAACCCCAAAAACAATAGACAAAAAATATTTTTAGTAAAAAAATCAGCTGAGTCACTTTTATCGAACATCACTGTATATTAATACATTTTCCTCACCAGCAGTTACTGTTGTGTAAAACATGTATTTTTATTAATATATAAATTAATGCTATGTTATATTAGATCAAACACTGTTTTATCGACACTAGCACTCAACGTGAGATATTATACGTTTATATATATATACGTTTATATATATATATATATATATATATATATATATATATATATATATATATATATATATATATATATATATATATATATAAAGAGAGAGAGAGACAGAGAGAGAGAGAAAAGCCAGACAATCACAGAGATAGGTATATAACTTTTTCTGCTATTTCTTCCTTTTTCCATCAATTACAGACGGTTTCCTACGGCTAATTGTTTGCAGAATGACATCGGAAGAAGTAATTTCATGTTATAATTTACTTAATTCATATCAAACAAGTCCGCTAATTCTGGCAAAAACACATCTTTTCCGAAATTTCTCCTGAAATGAACCGAATTGAAGAAAAGCTACCCGGAAGCTTTTATTCGGAGCAGTAAAAACCATTCTTCGATTTATGAAGACGAAACTAATGTCGACTGTTACAAGCTTTTGTCTGTTCCTTTGGAGATGAATCCATGAAAACTTCCGCCGGAAAGACTTTTATTGGTCAATGATGGAAAGATCTCCACTCCATCGGCAATGTTTTCAGAAAAAATCTTATGTTTGCTCATTTGACCTGTGTGGGAGGTGGGGTTGGCCCAGGATCTTACATTAACCCTTTGTAATTTGAAGGACTTTTGAAAGATGCGATCCTGTGTGTATACGTGTGTGTGTGTGTGTGTTTGTATTTGTGTGTGTTTGCATATACTAGTGTTTGTGGATGCCACAGTTCATTTCGAAAGCTACAGTGGGATACCTGACGAGGATAAGGTACTCTACTGAATTAATGTGTAATAAAATAGTACATACTAATAATTAGAGCAAGTGCAAATACCACAAAATTGTTATGGAGGTAGGAGATAGAAAAGTTAAGATTCGGTTATTCCAGTATCTGTCTATATTTCTGAGATGAGGTATATTGTGCATTATTTACATTATTTGGACTGTTGTCCTCATCTTTGTCGCCATATTTATTACAACGTTTCAGCTGTTTAGTAGATGTGTGCGCGTAAAAGTCCTCGTCTGGTATAGGCCTTGTTAATGAGAAGAGGCTTGTGCTAGCGACTGTTCGAGGGCGTAAGGTATCTTATTCCAGGGAAGCACTTTGGGTTTGGAATTTATTTATGGCTAGAGCCTTTCGTTGTTTGTAACTAAATATTGCTTCCTATATACATAGACTTTGTTATAATAAATACATCGAGCTCTCTGTGGATCAGTTTTAATAATTAATATTACTAAGATCCACCCGGGTTATATACAAACGGATCTGTAATATATATATATATATATATATATATATATATATATATATATATATATATATAGTTAAACCTAGAGAGCCAGACAAACCTACCAACGTTTCACCTAAGCGGATCGTCAAGGAAGGTCGGCTTTCCCTGACGATCCGCTTAAGGGAAACCTTGGTAGGTTTGTCTGGCTCCCGAGGTTTAACTAGGTTTGCTCTACTTCTTGTATTGAGCACTTTATTTAGTTGTTTTGGATACTCGCATCGTTTTTTTTTTCTTTGGGTTTTGAACTCGTATGCTGAAACGATTGTTTTCGGTTAACGTACTTGTTCTTGGTTCTTTCATTTTATACATTTATTTTTCCCTTTGGTATTGGCTTGTTTATTTGCAAATCAATGGACCGAAGGTTTTCTGACCGAGCATAGTTTCTTATTCTTATAAGATTTCTATGAAGAATATATATATATATATATATATATATATATATATATATATATATATATATATATATATAGCGAGAGAGAGAGAGAGAGAGAGAGAGAGAGATAGTATGGGTAAATTTTCAAAATTTTATATTTTTAATTTTACGCATGTGCGTTTTTATTTTATTTTGGCGACTGCATAGTATAGTGGAGTCCGTTGGGCATCGCGTCTGAGAAAAAGACCACCATGACGCAATCCAGCCAGCCAGAAATTTCGAAACGGCATGCTATACTGGTTGGCATTCGTGTTGGGAGATCCGGTACGAATATTTCAACGTGATATCAATTTGAGTAATGTGCAAACTATTCGGAAAGATTTGGATGAGTCTAATGGTGATTACGAAGGTGTTTGGAGTGATTACTAGTGATGGCGACGTTATGCCTCCATTCATCATCGCAGAGCTTCAGACACAACACGGAAGTCTACATCAAGGGACTCGAGGAGATAGTACGGCCCTGGGTCAAGATAGTGACTACTAGAAGCCACTATATTTGGCAACAGGACTCTGAACCACACAAACAGGAAAATCCAGTCGTGTGGCTGTCAGACAATTTCTGCTACTACACCACCCCTTGCATTTCGTAACTTAACAGATTGCAACTCCTTGATTATTATGTGTGCGGCGCAGTTAGGCGAGAGACCAACCAAAGTACATGTAACACCAAAAATGAATTGAATTATATCAGCATTCATCAAATTAAATAAGGAGACCGTCCAGAAGAGTTGCAGAAGGTTCTGAAGTCGTCTGTAAGCTGTAGCTGAAGCCAATGGCGATTTTATTGCATAAATGTATTCTTTAGTATTTAACGATATTTTTGCATAATTTTGATAAATATATCCATTTAAAATGAAACGTCAGATTTATTATAATTTTTGCTTAATTTAGGCGACAATTTATCCATCGCAAACTGTAGTTATATATAAACCTAATATTACCTTTACTTACAGTTATCTCCTTTTTATCACTTTAAATATTATTTTTAGTGGATACTCATATTGGAATAGGCATTTATTCATTTATTGAACAGTCTATTTATTTTTACCTACCAATCTGAATATGAGAGCAATCAAATTAAAGAAAAGTTTTCACCCTTCAGAATGAATCAAACCTGCTTCTCTCAGGGCAGAGAGAGAAATCTTATCGCTTGGCCATGAAGGAATAGAGATCTCTCGATTTTTTTTTCATAGCTGCACATAGATTCAAATCCAAACGTAAAGAGAATTTTTAGAATGAATTTTTATTCATCCGGCAGATTTGTGTCACTATCAAATACGAGTATCCACTAATATATATATATATATATATATATATATATATATATATATATATATATATATATATATATATATATATTGATGAATGTTTCTTTAAATAATAT
This sequence comes from Acanthosepion lycidas, assembly GCA_963932145.1. NCBI lineage: Eukaryota > Metazoa > Mollusca > Cephalopoda > Sepiida > Sepiidae > Acanthosepion > Acanthosepion lycidas. The sequence continues at coordinate 8,268,895 of OZ010573.1, forward strand.
AGAAAAGTTTTGTCGATTTATTTTAAGTAAGTTCCTTTCATATTGTCTGATAAGCTTAATAACATTATCATTGAAAGACGAAAGTAATTACCATATTGATACATGTTTAAATCCTATCTAAGCTTTCGGCTTACATAAGCCATTATCAAAGATGACAGTTACTTTTCAATATATCAAACAATACACGGAAGAAACAAAAATGCCCACGCGTGAGTGTAAGCGAGAAGTATTAAGTATGCGAAGCCATTGGTATAAACCAATGTCTTCTGTTATTAATTATAGGCATTTAAAAATATTTGTGGAGATTTCATAGTTTATTTTGTTCAGGTTAGGTTTCAACTGTTTAATGTATATAGCTTCAAGAATTTTTAGTTTTTGTTTATTGTTTTCATGTTGTAGTTGTATTTTCAACAAGGATTTTCCGGAATTGTGTACGCGGCCAGCTTGATGTTTTAAATGGCTAAAAATGTTCGAGTTATCATTCAATTGTATAGTCAAGCATCGTGAAACCGAGTTTGTGGTGTGACCAACATAAATATTATTAATATTATTATAATGTTATTAAACTTACCAAAAATAGACAAAACTTCTCTATATTATTAAATGAAACATGCATCAATGAAAAATTGCTGCCTAAATATACACAATATATATATATATATATATATATATATATATATATATATATATATATATATATATATATATATATAGTGATTTTTGTATTTTTACCAAGACAAGTGAATAATAGAATTGGTTTATTAATAAAGGGTATTAATATAGGTGATACCAATGTACATTATACAAGTCAAAAATGATTTACTATTTTGTTGGGTAAACTTTTGCTTTAATAAAGTCCTTAATTCTTTGCGGCATGCAATAGACTAAATTCTTTAGTAAGTCAACGTTCTTCGCCATATTTTTCCGGCATTCCCTTAATTCTCGAAAAGGCTCATCTTCTTCTGCGTTACGGCCACTCTTGTCCATTATCGCCCAAAGTTTTTCAATTGGGTTATTGTCAGGACTCTGACTAGGCCACTGGAAGATTTGCAATTTACACTCGTCTTGCGGATCCTAATAGACTATACGTTTATTAAACAAATTAATATATTAGAATTACTTTCTTATTTAAAAATTGTTATTCAATGATCTCTATCTATAAAAGGCAGGATGTGTGTGTGTGCGTGTGTGTGTATGTGTGTGTGTGTGTGTGTGTGTGCACGGCCGCAATTTTCGACGGATTTGCACCAAAATTTACATGCACATGCTCCAAGTTAGCGGGAAGGCCAAGACCGACTTTGCATTTTCAAACTCCCATCGATAGTGGAAATAATCGATTTTTCATGCTTCTACGGCAGTTTTCATGTAGTTTGCGGCCATTTTCTTCTGGCCAGAGTGAGAGCCAATAGCTGGCTATCACGAATGTTAACTAGAATGCAAAAAAAATCGATAGCTGCATTCGTCACAATTGGGAAAAATTGAAATCTGCATGGCACTTTACTCCAATTGGCTCATTCGCTTGCTTAAACTCAACGTTGATTCTGATTCCGCAGAACTGGATTTGGTGTGAAAAAGTATTTGCTGTTAACATTCTTTTTTCATTCGGTTTTTCCAGTTACGAGTCCGTTTTTAAAGCTGATCGTTTTGTGTTCATTTTGTTTAGTTCTTTTTTCGTAACAGATTTAATGTTTAGTATTGAGCTTAGAAAAAATTCGCAGTGAAGATAGGCAAGAAGTAAGGCATGTAGCAACATCAGCACGGCAAAGGGCACTCCTTTACAGGCAAGGAAGGGCAAAAATATTTTAAGTCAAATGATAGCGATTGCTGTATGAGTCGTACGATTTTTTAATCAAGCACGGGCAACGCCGAGCCATGCTGCTAGTCAAGTATAAATATGTACGTTTTATTTTTCATCTTTTTTCTTATTCCTTTTTTTCCATTTAATCGTTATTTAAGGAAATTGATCAAGTAAATTTTTATTTTTCATAAACTTAATTATGTAGAATTTCTTATGTATGCACAAGGAACATGTGTCATTTAATTGGTACACTAATGATTCAATGCGACATTTATTATTAAGAGGACAGATTTGAGGATTTCTAGCGATACATAATTTATCCTAATGTTACCTAATTTTTCTTTATCTTCTTTTTTTTAATATACTGTCTAATTTGTTTTGATTTTGGTCTAAGTGTTTATTCAAGATATTAGCATTGTGTTTCATAATGATCATTTCTAAGTTTTCAGTACAGATGTAACTTGATTTTTATTTTTATTAAAAATTATATGAGTTTACTGTATCTAGGAAAACGTTTAACGATTAATGCAAGGAATTTTTGTCCTAATGATTTTCTACTTCTGTTTTTTCTTTCAAGTTTTATATAATTGAGTTATGAGCCTTTATAATCACTACCCTAAGAGCTTTATTACAGAAATTACTATGTTCCTAGAAAATTTGCTCTTTTCGATAGATAAAGATATATGTTCTATTATAGAAATAGGATAATTAGATTTAGGGTGTATATACAAAGGATTAATATTGGGGGCTTTATAAGGTTTGTATACATTATTCATTAAATCTAGTGTTATATCAAGGAAGTTCACATTTTTCAATTTTGTACTTACTGTAATTTTCAACTTCAGGCATTTAAATTCCATATATTATAGTTTTCTAATTTTATCAATTTTAAAGTTTGTAGAATTCTTTATAACCATAATCCCAACGTCTCTGTACAATCCAATGTCAGTTAGTGTAATTTCGCGATATACTGTAAGATTATATAATATAAAAAGACCTCTAAGGTCCGAAGACCTAGCAGAGTCCAATGATCCCACCGTGATGTCGACGTTTTTAATCCAATGCTCACACGCGAAAAAATCGGTACTCATACATGAGTACCGATTTTTTCGCATTTATATTAATGCTCTTTTCTTCTACTTTGTCCGAGTATTGGGTAAGAAAATCCATAGCATTAGTGAAAAGTTCCTTTCATATCGATTGATAGTGGTTCTTAATATCAAACTGTATTAGTGTACAATTTGGTTACTTTTTGATATTCGTAAATCAATTAGTAACTTCTTTGGTAGTAATCCAAAGTTTCAATCCTAAGTAATCCGTAATTTGTTGATTGACCCTTTCTAGGATTTTCTTAGTAATTCTCCATATTTCAAAATAGTGAAAGATATTAACGCAACTGATAAAATTTTAATAAAATCAGACAAAACAGGAATTTTTTTTATAAAATAACAGCATCAGATTACCACAACCTAATTAATAAGGATTTAAATGAGAACTATAAAAAGGCAAATAATAATTACGTCAATATGGCGGAAAACATTAATATTAGAAGTAAAAAAATCACAAATAAGCTGAAGATGAGTCATAGCGTAGCTAAGATTTATCGCAAAAGAGTGCTACATAACCATAAAGGATCACAAATCAGATTTCGAAGCTAAACCAGCTACAAGGAATATCAACTCCAAAAGTACTGAAATCGGCCTTATATCCAAAAATCGTTAGAATCTAAAATGATTTTCTGGACTTATTGAATTGATTGACAAGCTATATATAACAAACTAATCAAATCAATCAGGAATAACCTGAACCTAGAATTATCAGGGAATTATCCAGTATCGCGAGTGTATATCTCAACATACTCGAAATAGTTTCAAACTATTCGTAGAATCGATGCTATGTCGACATATTGCACATAGAGGACCTAAACGGGATCCTATTGACAGTAGAATTTTGGTGCATCTGTTTATGCATGCATGTATATATCTGCATGCCATCCTATTCTATAGCGCGAAGGAACCAATCTTTCCAAGAAAATAAAAATATTTGTGTTTTTTTTAAAATACAATGTTCAAGATCCACATATGGTAGACGATTATTGAAAGTATGTGATGAACGAATCAGGATATAGATATTACGATGGTAACGCGTAGATATTTCTATTGACTCTTGGAATGAAAATGTTTAGATTATTGCACTTTGGTAAACCTCCACGCAGAGTCTATTACTTAAAGTAGCTGTTGTTGGAAAGTAGCTTTCAGAGTGAACACCCTCCTTAGCAAATAAATGCCTCAAAAATGCGGGTGATCCAGTCATGTAGATGCAGCAAGGCGAGGCTTGGCTGTAAAGGCCTGACCTGACGACACAAAGAAAATTTCTATGGAAATGGTAATGAAGTAGCATAAGATTTGTGTCTGTGGAAAACGGAGTATATAGCCCCTATTTCAAGGCTCGATATACAGACAAGAAATGTTTCGAAGAAATGAAGATTATTTCTATACAGAAGAGTTTTCAAGCAAATATTTTAATTTTGTTTTGTTGTTGTCTTTAAACACCGTATTCCTTAACCCTGGTCCATTTATTCCTTCACCTACTTTCCAGAAAATAAAACGTAAAAAGAAGAAATCACTTGTGTAATCTCAGTTAATGTTCAAAGTTAATCTGACTAGAAATAGCTACAAATTAATTCTTAACATAACCGCTAGGGGAAGGGTTTGCCGTGAGTTTCGACATCCATGTCCGACATTTTTTATCGATAACCTCGGGAAAATCGAAAGCTTACTGAAGATTAATACATTTTTAAATCATCGCTTGAACAGAATTAAAAGGAAAGAAATGTATTTTCACTCCAGCTGGAGGTAAAATTAATTCTTGTTGACATCGATTTTAATTATCTTATAGTAAAAATATCTCGACAGGAAATTACCGATTAAACTTGGAGTTTTTCACTGCTTTTTCGAAAAATGCTAAATGTTTTAATATCTATTTTATTTATATAAGCACTGGTCTTGTGTCTTATTTCTTAGGAACCAGAAAATATAGTGCGCAAAAACTTGTGACAGAAATAACAAAGATGATAAAAATTGTCCGAAGAGTAAAATTAAATAATGAAAAGTAATTAAAATTCCAAATGATAGAAGAATGCTGAAGAATATAGAAGACAAAATTATTATTATCATCATCATCATCCTCATTATTATTATTATTATCATCATCATCATCATCATGATCATTATTATTATCATCATAATCATCATTATCATCATTATTATTATCATCATTATTATCATCATCATTATTATCATCATTATTATTATCATCCTCATCATTATCATCATCATTATTATTATCATCATAATCATCATTATCATCATTATTATTATCATCATGATCATTATTATCATTATCATTATTATCATCATAATCATTATTATTATCATCATCATTATCATGATCATCATTATTATTATTAACATCATTATTATTATCATAATTATCATTATTATCATCATCATTCTTATTATTTTCATCATTATTATTATTATTATTATTTGTGCCAAGTCCCATCGCAATCTGGGTGATGATGACCCTCCACAACCTTTTATCCTTTTTTGCTTTTAGTAAATCTAATCTTTTTGCTATATTTTCTAGTCCCTCTGTCTTTACAGTACCTCGTTAGGCAGGGAATATGCGTTGCATTCCTCTGTACATCTGTACCTCTTAACTTCAATATGTCCTGTTAGTGTCAATTTTTTAAGCCTTCTTACCTCATCATGTGCTCTAGGAATTTCACCTACATTTTTCTGTAATTTACTAAGTGTCTTTTTTCCTTCCATTTTCCCTAAAACATTGTCTCGCCGAAGGTATTCTCAACTTCCTTCTGTATAACTACATTCATATTGCCTCAAGTTTCTTTTTTTCACCAGTGATAAGATTTTCCAACATTCACTGGCATATAGAAGGGGTGATATAAATATGACAGCCTTTTCTTTGATTCTAACAAAATCTTCCTGTTTCTTGATACTTTGTTTGTATTTTGGAAAATCATGTTTCGCTATCCCAATGGGCCTCCGGATTCTAGTGTCGCATTTTCCATCTTTGGTTAAAGCACTGGCTAGATTTTTTTTTTGACTTGCTAGATTTTGGTATCTCCAGTTTGTAATTGATGATCACTGTAGTCTGAAGACCATGTGAAATAAAGAAAATATATTAAAATAATCCCCAAGCTGTAGTTCCACGCTCCTCAAAACCTCCCGATTAGAGAACTTGCTGCTGGATATAGCTTATCGTCATACCAAGGACGGTAAACTTCAAAACCTGCTGCTAACAATATGAAATAGCTTAAATTGTTTGAACACATAATGCGGCAGAAACTGTAATGGTAATGGTCATATTTGCTCTTTCCTCATAAGGATTTGAAATTTATTCACCAAGCAGTCAGCACTCCTGTCGGGTGACACTTATAAAAGATTTTATTAAAACAGTTCTTCATTAAAATAAGCTTATCAAGTCCTGTAACTGTTATCGCTCGTCCCTAAACTGATGTGGTCTTCCTTCCTAACATTTTGTTTCAAGTGGTGTGCAACGTTAATGTATTGATTATTTCCTTTTCGTACTGTCCATTTTAGTTGTTATTGTTGTTGAAGATCATCTTGTGATTCAGTTTCTGTCATTTGGTACAGTTCTTTGTTTATGATTCTGTAGCGCCAGTCCGCTTGGTTCGAAGAAATATGGTCTTCCCTAAGACTGTCTGAATTCATTTGCTCGAAGCCATTTTTAACCATTGAGAAAGCAGTTGTTTAGAGCTAACAGTTGTGAGTGAGTTTGGCGCCGTGCAGGTCATCCATATAAAAGCCTCGATCTGACGAGGCTATTTAAAGTCAAAATCTACAAACATTGCTACTAACAATCTAGTATAGCTAAGGATGTTGGGAAAAATAATGAGGGAGGAAGGCTTGGTGATTTTAATACTTATAAGACACATCACAAGCAAGAGAAGTAAGAGACAGCAACGAGAAACATAAATGACAAGATTGTGTAAATAAATGGAGGAATATCATTCATAAAAATAAATAAAAAAAGTGTCGTATTCTTTAAATCAAGAAATGATGGAAAATGTACAGTGCCGTAATCGCCCAAGCCTAGAATGGAAATACTATAGGGAATAGAATACACACGAGAGAGAGAGAGAGAGAGAGAGAGAGAGAGAGAGAGAGAGAGAGAGAGAGAGAGAGAGACAGAGACAGAGACAGAGAGAGAGAGAGACAGAGAGACAGAGAGAGAGAGAGAGAGAGTCTTCCAAAAAATTGTATAATAATGAAAGCACTTCCTCATAGAACTTCAGAAACAAACCAGAATATATTCGAAGAATATGATGGCGATATGACATCATTGCCATGTCAGAAAGCGCAAACGTGGGCGTAGAGAGCAGACAGGATTGAAATCGGATAACCATGAGAAAACATGAATTGTACGACTCTTGTTTCTTGAACGACATAAAAATCAACGCAGCGACAAAGTCGGCTGACCTCATTATAGTCATGCCGATACAAATATAAGTAAATGGCCCTAGCATTTGTAGGGTTAGGGGTAGAGAAGTACCAGTTTGACACACGACTCTGGATAAGTTTCGTTTTTTCTCTTTTTTCCTGTTTTCTTTCTTTTTATTTTATTTATTTTTTTTGTTGCATACGGATATATGTAGATGTGGTGGCGATAAGCATTTAGTGCAAAGATGGCAGTTTGTTGTGTAGATTTGTCCTCGTAGCAGTTTGGATAAAAAAAATGCGGAGCTGTTAAACAGTGTGCGAATGAGACTTTTCTAATGTGTGTGTGTGTGTGTGCGTGTGCCTGTGTGCGTGCGTGATCATGAAACAAAATTAATGACGTTAACAAATATATCGTTTAGCAGTTGACCTTAAGTTATATGCCCACAAGTACACGATATAAATGGTGTTCCAATGACTTGGACCGATTTTGAATGTGAATAAAGCTTAAGCGTCTAATAATTTTTTTCTTTTAATTTCAGATTTAACAACTGAAGTCTTTGGCAATTTCAACCATGGAAAGATTAATAAACAAACAGTTAAAGTTATCGAATCTACCAGGCGCTTGAGACATGCTACAGCGTGTTTGGCAGGAGCTGGACTATCTACTTGTGGTGTCACAGGTGGTGTGCATATTAAAGATCTGTGAAACTTAAATGAAGCCTATTTAATTTCATTTGCCTTGGGCGGACGGACTTAATACTACATATTTTTAATTCATTTGTTTAAACGTTATTTTTAAACATTTTTTCATTGATTATTTTAGTAGATGGTCCGTTTTTACTATTAAACTGTATATTTATTTGCATTAATCAACCTGAATATTCGACAAATCATTTTACAATTTACAATATATATATATATATATATATATATATATATATATATATATATATATATATATATATATGAAGAAATATGGTCTTAAGATGTGCTATATTTATGGGATAAAGTGCTCAATATCAGAGATAGAGCGTGTGTAAATATAAAAGTGAACATTGAAGTCAACATTTAGAGGACACAGTCTGTTTCATGCTAGACGCAAATTTTTTTTCTGGGCTCTTTATATATACGGTATATAGAGGTATATATATATATATATTTAATAAATCCTAACGAGCCAGGAAAACCTACCTAGGCTTTACGTAAACGGATCTTCAGGGTAAACTGGCTAAAAAAAGAAAATGGCGGAACAGTATTTGTTGATAAAACCATTAAAAACATGAAACCACGTGACAAAAAGGTGGGTGGGAGAGGAAAACCCAAAGCACTATTCTAATAACCAGGCTCTCCTATGCCTAAACTTATTAAGTTTCTCGGATCTTTTATCGAATAAATTCTTAGTCTTAGAGAATTGCTAATTTTTCTTCCAGACATAACCAACATAATATAATTTTATAATTATAATTAATATAATTTTAGCTCTAGGTCGTTCTGTTGAGCACTTTTATAATTCAACCCTAATGGAACAAGTAAATTTTAGTTAGCGTATTGAGAATTATACGTTTTCATTTTCTTTATACACGCTTGGGGTTTTTTTTTTGGGGGGGGAACTAAGGACTTAAGACACTTGACGGTTTTTTTTTCGCCTTGTTCTGATGTTTTTAGTTCTTTCTTTTTTTTCCTTCCAATTTTTTCCTCGGGTACCAAGTTGCCCTCAAGTTGAGTCAGCCCAGGTTTTTCAAGCGAGTAACGGTGTTATATATATACAGAGAGAGAGAGAGAAAGAGAGAGAGAGAGAGAAAGAGAGAGAGAGATGTAGATAGATATAGATATAGATATTTGCATTCTTATAGCTTATATTAATTATATCTATTTATCTTTTATAAATTTGCATAGGTCTAAAATTTCTCTTCGTGTTTCTTGATTTCAGTTTTTTATCATTTCAACCCAAGAGCGGCCTTAGTATCACTAAGAATCCGGAGGTTGCTGAGAGTTAAACAGTTTTAGAAGATTTTACTCAGGAAAATGGACAATAAAAGAAGAGGAACCAAGAAGATCGAAGATTGCAGGGAAGCAAGAAGTGCGAGAAAATAAAATATTGGAACAGAACATCTACCTCTTTCAACAGTAAAACGATTATACCCAATTGCCAAGGTAGTAGTACGCTTAAATTAATACAGTCGAAGTACCAATGAGGGAAGATTATCAGAATAACTGCCATGAAAATATTTATAGAAAAGACAGAGGGAAGCCACTTTATGTCGGTGAGAAAGTGACTAAAGTTGAGATTCTATGCCAGACGTTTGGATTTTGTCGGGAAACTCTTTATATATTTCAGGAGCATCAGACGGAATATGTCAGCAATATTCAATGTGCAGATGAATGGTAGATTTATAAACATGCTATATGGATTATGGTGCGAAAGAATGTCTGGCATGACACAGTGAATCCAACTTTCCTAGCAACAAACCTAGCAATCTATTGATTGACTATAATCACTCCACTTCGTGTTAGTGGAAAACTTGAGATCAAGTAGACACAGTGAGTTTCTTTCCTGGAAGTTAGCATCAGCCATGCTGATTGAGCGTAAAAATGGTTTTCTATGATGATTAAAAGATAGCAGTTTCGTTTTGTAGGCTTTCAAATTTATAAGCCATTTTATGCGCAGTTATCAACTGACTGCATGTCATTTTGTAATGCAGCCGCCATTTTTACTTTATCGGACCAATTGGACTTGCCCTTAAGACCAGATTAATAGATGCGTCATCAACATAGATGCCAAGCTGGAAATATGGTTTATATTTAAAGAAAATGTAAGATAAATCTTGGCTTCTAAAAATAATTTTTTAATTTAATCTAATTTTTTTAATAAGTGGACATGAATAATATAATTTTTACAGAATTCTGAAATTTTACGCTCGACAACTTTACTTAAGAGCTGGTATTGTTGTCGTCTGCTATTTTACATTAAAAATTAGCCGAGCGGGACCGAAAACTGTGCCGAATTATTTGTACAAGCAAGAAAATAGGAAGCAGCAGCAGCTTCTTCTTCTTCTTCTTCTTCATCATCATCATCATCTTACAAACGTTAAAAATTATCTATTGATACGGATACAGTGGATTCCTTTATAAAGACTGTTGATATGATGGACAATGTAATGTGGGAACTCCATCTTCTCCATTGTTTTTGTCTGATGCATCATTTACAGTAGCAGCCTTTACAGTAGCAGCGACCGTCATTCCAGTTCACCTCTTAATGTCATCAAATCAAGATATGGCTGGTTGTCCCTGGCGCCAATTTCCCGATACTGGGCTCAGCAGAATGTCCTCATCAAAGCCACCTCCTCGCATAATATGCCAAAAGTAACGGAGCTTTCTTGGTGTCATCTCTTCTCTCAATACATAGTTTTTTCTAATGGTATCTATCACCCACTAATTACTCTGCCTCAATACCCATAGCGAAATGCCTACTTAGCGAAAGTATCAGTCCGATGTCTTTCCGCCTTGGACAGAACACACGATTCCAATCTGTTACTGACAATAGCGAAGCAAATTCAACTTTGGGTTGATGTATACTTTCTGACTATTCCAGATTTTTACCATTTTACTATCTTAGCGCTTCTTGCTATTACCAGCCTTCTTTTGATCTCCAGGTTAGAGCTGCCCTTGGTGTTCATACAGATGTTAATACAGTAGATTTCTATAAAGTTTGCTGATAAGATGAACAACGTGATGTGGGAACTCCATCTTCTCAATTGTTTTCTGTCTGATGAAGCTTTTACAGTAGCAGCCACCGTCATTCCGGTTCAGCTCTTAATGTCATCAAATCAAGATATGGCTGGTTGTTCCTGGCGCCAATTTCCCGATACTGGGATCAGCAGAATGTTCTCATCAAAGCCACATCCTCGCATAATTTGCCAAAAGTAACAGAGCTTCCTTGGTGTCATCTCTTCTGTCAATATGTCTTACCCTCTTGGGCAGAACACACGATTCGTATCCGTTACTGACGATAGCGAAGTAAATTCAACTTTAGGTTGATGTATAAATTCTGACTATTCCAGATTTTTACCATTTTACCAGCGCCGACTTGACGCTTCTTGCTATTACCAGCCTTCTTTTGATCTCCAACTTAGAGCTGCCCTCGGTGTTCATACGGATGTTAATACAGTAGATTCATCTATAAAGTCTGCTGATAAGATGGACAATGTGATGTGGGAACTCCATCTTCTTCATTGTTTGCTAAAGCTGGGCGTTACTGGCACAATCAAATATCTTGGTGTAAATAAATCACAGATACAATATTGTAACACCTGGAATTCTATAGCCCTATCCTGATGTTGACCACTTGCTCTATGGTTTCTCCCTCTTCCACAAATCCAACTTCTTTTGCCTTTACTCTTCTGTTGATGACGCTCAACAAAACCTTGCTCACATAGACTATCAGACTGATGGTGCAGTACTTACTGCATTCCTTGAAGTTTCCTCTCTTTGCCATTGACCAGTCTTCCATATCGCCAGATATGGTTGACCCTGGTGTCCCAAATGACTTGCCTTCTAGACCTCTATATAGAAGTTGTCAATTCAGGGTAACTTCCCATTATTGATCTTTCGATGAGGAGCGACTATCTCTTCCTGGAGGGACGGTGCATTCATGACAATTGCCTTTCTATAGCCATACCGGTGCTGGTCTGTCTGTAAAGACCATCGCAGTACGCTGCCTACATGACCTTTATCATTTCTGCTTTCACCAGTGCATTACCATTAATGTAATTGATGACATCGGTATTCGTTGACCGTTATCTAGTTATATGCTTTACAAGTTGGAAAACTCTTATGGTAATTTACCCACGACCGCCTGAACTCTCCCAGCTATAAATAGAAGCAGATACTGCCTTTTGGAGATGGAAGTTTCCAGCAGTCAGCTCTGACAGTCGGACCGAACATTCTTGCTGTAACACTCTCATTTGTATATGTTTGTAATACTGTTTCTGTTAATATATTTATTTAATTCAATTTCTCTCTTTGTGTCTTTATTTCTGGCCCCAACAAGGCCACAACAAAAAACTTTAAATTATTCTCTTTATTTTTGAGCTTCTGTTCATTCCCATCCGCCCCAATTAATTCTGAATGTCCTCACTCGTCTTCTCGTTGTAAGCTTTGTTCAGCCTCCTGGAAACTTCCTGGTTGATCTTTTTTTTCTCTTCGCTTCACTTCTTTGCAATCTCCAGTGCATCGACTGAAAGCAACGGCCTATTCTGGTGCCTTCGGATAGGGATCTCTACTTTTGTCGTCTCGTGAGCATTAAGCCGTATCTTTATTGATATCTGTCATTTTCCCCTGCACTCTCTTTATACATTCACGGGGAATTTGGTTGGTATTTGCGTTACATCAAACCTTGGTGATCCTTGTTCCTTGTCCTTTCAACCTGGCTCTCAGTCGCATGCGGAGTTTGCAGGGAGGCATCTGATGATCATTTTTACAATCTGCTACTGACCAGAACGTAATCAATTGTTTGGCCCTTAAGACTTATCCATGTGTACAGAGGGCGCGCGTAGTGCTGAAATATTGTGCTGCAAACTCGGATACCCTTCCAAAGACAAGTCAATGAAACGGTCTCCGCTTCCGTTTCTCTCATCAAGGCCATGCCGCCCTATGTGACGACTTTCTTTAACAGAAATACCTCTGCCAACCTTTGCATTCCAGTACCCCATAATGACCTTGAAATCCCTGCCTGGAATCTTGTCTATCACCTTTTCATTCATCTCGTAAAACCTCTTGAGCATCACTTCCGCCACATCTACTGTCGGAGCACACAATTTTACAAACATGATGTTGGTTTCGTAGGCTCTGATACTTAGTGTGATGATCCTGTTATTAGGCGTAATTGAATTATGTTAATGATGACCAAACAGTAGATGGGAGCACAGTTAGGCGGTGGGTAATGCGTTTTAGCACTGTCCACAGTGATATACAAGATCAGTTTAAAAAGTATCGGGACTGTTGCTATGGAAACGGAGCTATAGAACGCAGCGTGAAGCCGCATGGTACAGATTGACCTTTGACGCTATCGAACATGCATACTAGGTTATAACATTCTCGCTCACTTTAGTTGATTTTTAGCAGTGCTTGGAAGGAAAGTGTGTAGGATGTGGTCGTCTCACCACATCACTGAGACTCAATCAGTGACCATGCCCTGTGCAACAGTTTTTGGCCAAGCATATATTCCTCAGATCTCGCTCCATGTGGATTTTTCCAATTTCAAAAAATAAATAAATAAATAAATAAATAAAAATAAATAAATAAATAAATAAAATCCCACTTGAAAAGAACAAGATTTCAAAACATCGAGAAAATCCAGGAGAATACATAGAGGCAGCTGCTTCCAATTTCAAAAAAAGAGTTCTATCAAAGTAAACGACTCTAGACAAATTGTGTGGATTCAAAAGGAGACTATTTCAAAGGAGATTAAATGCAGAATTGATATGTGTTATAGTTTTTTTATAGCTTTTATAGCTTTTTATCAGACCTCGTTCCTAGTGTCCCTGTTTTTGTAATTGAAAATTAGTTTTCTTCGGTAATGCTAATGGTCATATCAGCCGTTTCCCTACAAGGAAACATCCGGAATTCATTGACAAAACAAACAGTACTCTTGTCGGTTGAAATTTATAAAATCCTTTTTTAGGAAAATAGGTTTATTAAATTCATTAACTGTTATCGCTCTTTCCAGTGTTGATGGGGTTTCCTTCTTAACCTTTTCTTTGAAGTGGTCATACTTTACTCCTATTATCTCTTGTCGCTTCCTTCGAAACAACGTGTAGACATTAATATACATTGAAAATCATATCTATACCCACACATGAACATAGTCAGGCACACGCATTTATACTTACATATACACAGGCTTTCAGATTAAAAAAAATAAAAGAAAATACCTCGACCGCTGGTCGAGCTAGAAGGGAAGTTTACTCGGCCAGAAACAATTTGTCTCGTCCGACTTTTCTTCCTACAAAATCAATCATTCTTCTGATATCGTAGAAAAGGAAATGAGAAATAAAAATAGAATCAAAAACATTTAATTCATAACTGTAACTCGGTGAAATTTAATCATCCTTTCCAAATGATTATTCACTATCATTTAGATTAACGCTCCAAATCAGTTTCAGATTCAAACTATGTCTTATTTTCATCATTTAAGTCAAATATTTTAACGTATCTCTCATACTGTACCAAAACAAAATCTGTAACCAGAGTAGGATATTTTTTTTTGTTTTCAGATGATTCATAAATAACTCATGCAATGTTTCGTGTTTCATCATCTTATCTACGAGTTCTTCAATTAATTTGTTATGGTTGATTTTGCTTTGTGGCACATCAACATCTGTAGGATATTTAATGCTGAAACCTAAATATTTTGAACGCAATTGTATACCTTCAACCACAGTTGAAATCTATTGTTAGTTATTCTACTATAAAATAGTTATTATTGGCAATTTTTAATATAAAAATATATTGTTGGTACTTTTACCACAAAAAGTACTTTTATACTTACATAGTGTTTTGTTTTTGTTTAAAGGTTCATTACTTACGCATATCTGGCATACTAACGAGTGCTACCACCCCGGTTCAGGATAGACCTGAAAAATACAACAATTAAGAAGTGGATCCGCACTCCTCAAAACCTCCAATCACCCGATCAGTGGCCTTGCTGCCTGATGTAGTTTATCATCATACCTAGGACTGAATTTGTAATTGCTCAGTGGCTATGGACGTGGCTCCGCAATCCAAATATGGGCTCAATGATTCTCGGGTAGTGAGTACACTAGAAGACGATATGCGGATTATTGCTGAATTTTCAAAACAAACGGGAAAAATTTATAGTGGGAAAATCGTCGAACTAGGGTGGGTCAGTTTCACTATTACGGCTTTGGAGGTGGATCATTTTCCAGTGGTACGAGGAACCTTTATAATCGAGGGCAGTAATAGGCGTCATCTATTTTTTATTCTACGGTTGGCATTAAGAAACAGAATGAATCAGTTAAACGAAAATCAATGACACTTAAAAAATCACGCGTCCACATCATAACCAAGAAAGTAACGGTCAATCATCACTAAGACTGAGGCGCATTCCAGACCCCAAACCAAAATCCTATATCCGTACCAAATCGTTAAAGACGATGGAAGAATTATCGGTTGCTTGTCGTGATTCCTACTGCCAAGCTCTATCTTTACAAGAGTCCGATTAAACTAAGAATGAGATATTACTGCGATATCTGAGATGGGGCTGCCAAGTTCTCAATACCTATCTTTGCTACAGTTAAAAGCGATTACACTCCCATGTGGGTGATGAATTATTTTTTACCCTCCAACTTCTTTTCTCACGGACGTAAAATTAGTATCCTGTCACTACTCTCTCGCTATTAATATGACAAATGTTCAAATGGGCTACATTATTATTTTCCACCAGTTTGGACCTTCACAGCTACAACCCCCTTCCACGGGGATGTAGACGGCGTTAAATCATCAGCAATCATTTCCTACTCCTTTTATAAGGAGAAGGTTCGACTCTGTTTCATCCGCAGAACAATCAATTTATGGATCAGACTGCCGAGAGGGTTCTTTGGCAACCACAATAAACCTCATCAAGTCTATGGTGAACCCATATCTATACTACATATCCTTACGTATCACTTCCTTCTTCCTTCCACTTATACCCTTCGAACAATTTCATTCAGTAACTATCTAGCTTGATTGATTCATTTTCTTTGGCAAGTTATGTATATTTTTTTGTTTTCATTCTCCTCACATAAGTCGCCATCATAATGTTTAAATTTCAATAATTTATCTCCCTTCGTGCAACAGAGTGATTTTTAAAGAAGGATAAAAAGTTTTTTTTTAATGACATCATTACCGAATATTTTGATAATTATAATCCAACCACGAGTTTATGGTTTGTGCTAGTGAAATTTTTTTAAGTGGCTTCTAAAAGATGACGCTTTGGTTTAATTTATTGATTGGTCACTAAGAATGCATCTGCCTTTTTGTAATCATGACTATTCCTGTTGAATTACATTTTATGAAATTGATTACTTTAAATTTCTTCAGTAAATGTATCGTTTCGAAAATTCTGAAATTTGTTTCGCGTGTACGAGGCCGATATTCATATATTGAAGAGATTTTGTTTGTTTTGAAACGCTAGACAAACCTTCAAGTGATTTCAATACGTATTTTATTATTAAAAGATTCTTTAACCTTTAATGAAATGCTGACAATTTTAAACATATTTTAAACGTCATTAAATTTTTTCATTCGATGGTGCGCGTAGGTTCTTATTGTGTGTGCGCGCTCACATGGGGACCACTGTCCAATTTCATTCTTTTAAAAATCGTTTTACTGCAAGTCAGGCAATAATTCCACTAAGAAACAAGGGTTTACTGAGAGTGAAAGAAATTATGAAGACGTTAGTGATCAAAAAGCACAAAAACAGAACAGAACAGATAAAACAGATATGCTGAGTAAGATTGGATTTCATATTTTGAAGATAGTAGATGGTAGGGAAACAAGAGTTACTTAGGTGAGAAGTAAAGAAAAGAAACAATGAAAATAGAAGTTACGGTTACACCTAGCTGTTTTAACAGTTAAGCGATGAGACCTAAACGCCACTCTAGTAGTACGCTTAAATTCGTGTGTTTTAGATATGAAAGAGCAAGGTTCATTAGATTAATTGCCATGAAAATATGCGTAGAAAATACAGAGGGGACCTTGTTACGGCGCTAAGAAACTGACGGAAGTCGAGATGTCAAGGTTAATGCTAATAACGTTTTTCGAGGATTTCCAGATATATTAGCGGAGCAATAGAGCATAAACGATAATGATGCAAGGACGGATAAATAAATATGTTATTTCCATTCGGACAAAGCTCCTCGTCTATGTCTATTCCGTTTCTAATGTTTTAGGACCACTTGCTTTGCCCTTTCTTTTTTAACTGTTCGTTTATATCTCGCTCTGTTACCACTGAGTCTAAATATATTCAACGCCCGTGGGATTGAAATTAAAAGTACTATGCCACTATTTATCCACATGGCCAATGGAATTGAAATTTTAAATCTAATTTTCCATTGTCTGCTGCTGCTGTCATGCTTGAGCTACTTTGCCGCCGCCTCACTTTTTTTGCTGCTGCTGCTGTACAAGTTTTGTTGTCGGTTCAGTTTCTTTCGTTAATGTCTTTCATATGGTATTCATTTCTATGATATGCCTACTTTTTAAAATTTCCCAAGCTACAGCGTTTTAAGATTTACTGTCATTTGAAATGTGCTTACTGTTCACCTCTTCTTGGAGTGAAGTAGAAACTGTAAATAAATCCTCTATTGTGTTTCATGGACTTAAGCCCTGTTCGACACAACGAGCAACCACAACGCGCTAAAGAAAACTTATGACTGGTGTAAGGACATAATAACTTTTTTTTTAGACTTGCCTGGTTTAAGACAGACTTGTAATAGAATGTAAAGTAAATATCTAAAAGACGTACATTTCTCATTTGTAGATATATTTTTGGGTGATTTTTTTATTTTCCATCCAGTAATATAAGAAGAAAATCACGATAACAATGTTATATTATTCTATTAAGCCTGCTTTTCTAGCAGAATCCCCATCGAAAACAATTCCGAGTAATTCCTATTTCTGATATGGTTTCATCTAATCTAAGATCCGCTTTTCTTATTGCACAGGTTGCTTGATAAAATTTTCATAACGTCAGCTTCTTTTAATGTATAATGAACGACGTTTTCTCTTTTGACTACTGATCTTACATAAACATCTTTTCTATTTATACTATTTACATTATTAGGACTGTTCTTCTCATCTTTATTGTGACATCTACGATGTTTCGGCCGATGTACGCTCAGGGGCTTTTTACACCTCCCTGACAAATCTGATTCGTAACTCGAGTATCATGGTTAGTACGATGCTATTCTCTCCCTCACCCCCGTTCACGTGCTCATGGACAAGAGAAAAGATCTATCTATATTTCTGAGACATTTTAACTATTTACATTGTTCGGACTGTTTGAACCTAACCCTTTATCTCGTCGACTTGGTTAGATTTTTCTAATTCCACGTGCCATGCATTTGGATGTTTCAATTTCAGCTAATTCGCCTTGATAAGTTTATAATGTCTCCCCTTCCAAGTTTTTTATTCTCTCCGATGAGGCCAGGGATTGAACTGGCAACTCTTTGAATCAAGTCACGTTTAAGATCAATGAACCTACGCTTTTATAGATTGGTAGATTGAGTCCATAGAAACTGAGACATCCAAATGCAGGGCGAATTGAAATAGAACAATCTACCTCCGTGGACTAAATAAAGGGTTCGCTTCGAATTTCAAACGAATATAACCTGAAGAATGCCGGGGCGTACAACGGCCGAAACGTCGTGAATGCGACAATAGAGATGAGACATTAAAGATTGAGGACAGCGGTTCGAACAATGTAAATAGTGTAAATAGTTAATATACCTCATCTCAGAAATAAGATATGTCTATTTTGTTGTTCATGAGTGCGTGAAAGAGAGGGCAGAATGATGTCGTTCGAACCAAGAGACTCGAGTTCGAATATAACTGTGGCCGATTTGTCAGGCAGGTGTAATTTCTTTATACTGTCAATCCGAGGAGATGATCCGAGTGTGCAGAACAGTTGGGGAATGACTGAAAGTAATGCGACGGCCAAAGCCTTGTAAGTGATATTGGCAAGACGAAACTGTTCGGAATCCGTCGCTGGGTGTGATACAGTGAAATAAGAAAACATCATCAAGGATGGTTTGATCGTTCTGCTCTTGTTTAAAATATTCATCACGCCAGATTATACGCTCTCTCCCAGTAGCTGTAACAAAGGTCTGCTCCGTAGAGTTGAATTATAAGCCACTGGTTGGAAACATCAGTGTTGCAGAAACACAAATGTAACTGATCATGCATACACTTCTACCTATTGAGCTCCATAGTCTCAGGAAACTGACAGTTTGTTGCCTTCCTGTTTTTGAAGAATCGATTGATACATCAAACAAAATAGTGAAGACTGACAGTCTACATAAATTTTCTTTAATGTTTTGTTATTCCAACTTAGATATGCAGGACAATGAAATGGTTAGTCGAGAGACACAGTGATATTATTGTCTTTAAAACGAGTACGATAAAAGGCTATTGGCAATGCAAGTGATTTTTTTATAAAAATGAGAAAATAAATATAAAATTCGAGAAAAGATCTTATTTCTTCAACTTGATGAGTAAAATAAACTATATTTCTTCCCCGAGAGAGATTTTATTACTTGTCTTTTAAATCTTACAGACAGGATATATCTATACACATACATGCATTAGCGTCCATTGTTACTGACAAAAAGTTAAAAAAAAAAAAAAAATAGAACTCCAGACGTTTGTAATAAAAACTGGAGTAAGTATTTATTAAATCCTGTTCCGTGTCATATTAAATTAGCATAATTTAAGTACCAAGGACAAAGAAAGTTTTAGAAAAAAAGTACGAGAAAAGCAGAAATTAGAGAGTGAAGTAGCAAAGATGACGGTATAAAGAGAATTATAGATCAAAGTATTAGAACGAAGAAAGTTAAGAGAACAAACACCAAGAAGAAAGGATAAAGAACCAAGTAGCAAGGATAAAGGTATTTATACAAATTACCATTGTGTTGTATCGGGAAATGGATAAGTCGATACATATATAAAAAATAGTGGCTTACACGGTACTTTGTAGCTGTCCACCACTCCAGACGTGACTATGCATAGCCTTATCTGACTTCCTGAGGCAGTGAGGTCGACAAGATGTTCTGTTCAACTTCGGTATTTACCTGAAACCTCCACGCAAGGCGGGATGTGAAACAAGGCCGGTTTTTTAAGGTGGGGTATTCCGAACCCGTACGATCGGGCAAAAATTCCCAGGTGTCGGGTAGCTGTCTACCTACCCAGATGAGACTGTACCCTTCAGCATATAACCTCGTATGGGTTAATCTGTACCCAGAGGCAGAGAGGTCGACAAGAAGTTCTGTTTAATTATATATTTTGTATTTATACAAAAATGTGGCACAAAGCTAAGGGGAAGAAAAGAGAGGGACTGGTCTTCATTTGCTAATCCGGCTAATGACCAATTTTACTATTACAATTTGCTCATTCACTACAAGAACTTATCCAACTCCTCTCAATCCTGAATATTCTAAAATACCGCATATTCAAAGGGGACCCTACAAAAGACGCCATGACATAAAAAATTCAAAGTACGTAATGTCCTTTTTTCCGAAAAATATATAAAAAAACATGATATAATGGGGAGGGGATGAAACCAGAAAGCAAACTAAAAATATCACACAAAGATAAAAATAAAAGAAAATAAATGCTAGTAGGACCAATCCACCAATCAAAATAATAAGAATGGTCACTGTTTTCTGCATATAGACAGAATGAAGAAGGACACTCACTAATGGAATGGGAAGGATTAAATAAATGACAGAATGGAAAAATCAAAGGCTCACACGGCCGAGGTGGGGAGGTTGGGAATCTCTACATGGATCATAGCAAAAGAGAATGCTAGGGACAGACCGGGAACAGGCCGGAAACATCACGTATCCACGTTAACTGGGAAAACATAATAGCGTCTAATTTAACCACTGGTAGGTTCATAGGAAACCGCCCCGTTGTATCAAGGGGACAAAAGAGAACATCGAGGCTAGCCCCATCCACACGAACCAGGCTCACCTCACTCATCCACCTTTCTCTGAAATTCGTCGAAATTAAACGCTTTCTATCAGATCTGATTTTTAACTTAAGCTGATGCTTAAAGAAATCAACCAGATCTTGATGTGAATAACATTCATCTTGCAAGATTCTCTCCTGTCGTGACATCCACGCATAGAAAACACCATCCGTGTTACACCGGAGAATGGAGACGACACATTGTCACTAGCGTACAAAAAATCAATGGACACGAGCTGATCGGGGGCGATACCTGCCGTCAATTCACCGACGTAATCCCAGAAACGTCGCACCTGAGGATAATGGTAGAAATGGCGCGAAGCCGTTTCCTCTAAGTTAAGGTCACGACGATGACAGTCAGGCAATATGTCTCACATAATCTGAAGGTTACGTCATTGAGAGTTAGCGCGGTCTGAATCAATCGCCATAAGCGAAAACTTTTTGTTGCCTAGATAATCCGCCGCTGGCGCCCATGACCAACGCAACTCTGATGCCGACAAGCCGAGCCGCCCACATAGAGTATTCTTCACGACCCCCTCACTAATTCACGATAAAATATCCCCCGAAGCTGAGAAAAGTCACTGGACTGAAGAAAGACTTTCAAGGTCGACTGACACTTGCTGAGGAGACACGATATCCTTCCACGACCGCGACTGCGTTTAACGGCGAAAAAATCGAGTCCTTCGTCAAAATGCGATGTAGGAAAGACAATATTGAGGAGTCTCGATGAATCATCAGGTGTGACAATTCCAGCTCCCCCCCTCCACACATGACACGGACGGTAGAAAAGGGCTTCTTTACAGCTTAACGTTTGCAACCACTCAACAAGACGGTGGTCAAGAAACGCTCGATCGACTTCATACGGGTCCTGCAAAGAAATACAGACACGAGGTAAAGGATGAGAAGCAAGACTCTCTATCTTGGGGTCAAGGATGACCTTTCACTCCACCATTAAAACGAAGCGTAAAGAATCCACCAGGAACGGCCCCAACCGACGGAAAAAAAACTTGACGCGCACCCCATGATCGTTGGGCGCATAAACCGCAACGACCCGAAACAAACCACTGCTCACGACAATATCGGACAAGGTCTACCCTCGCATTCAGGGAACGCTTGACTAACAAGGAAAGACCTCTGGTCAGCCGTCCCCGTGTGCTGAGTAAACAACAAAATCGCTTGACAGCACACAAGCATCAACGTCGCAAACACAATATGTCTCCTGGATCGCGGTCACATCCACACCGAAGGACAAGATCACGATCACGACGCTGGCGGACAGCCTTCTTCTGTTATCTCGGGACCCTCAAATTCAAGCTTGCTAGCTTAATAGCCCTATTTTAAGCCTTTCCTGAAACACAGACTGGACAAAAATCTGTGGGGATCAAGAATCGACGTATTGTCCTAGACTACCGGTACCAACATCGGACATAATTCGTCTTTCTGTGACCATACCGCCGACGTCTTTTGGGAAAGTTAATTTAAGAGCCCTGTATAGAGAAGGGTGGACGATAACCGGGACCTTCTCAGAACAAAACTGGGACAATTTCTTTAGCTCCGGAGTCTTTCTGAGCCATCCGGATCTTTGAGAAGGCATCTTTTTGTTCTTTAATTACAAAATTTATTTGTTTTATTTGTATATTGGTTAAAATTTATAGAAATTTTAAACATATATATATATATATATATATATATATTAAAGGAATAAACGTTATTAATGCAAATATGAAAACATTCTTTCACTTTGTCTGCCATATCGACATACCTTAGATACGCTACGAATGAATACCTGTACGGTTTTAATCCTACATATCCGGAGGGAACTGGTTCGGGGCGCTAAGAACTCCCCTAAGGATGGAACTGATGATGATGATGATGATGATGATGATGATGATGATGATGATGATGATGATGAAAAGCCTATCAAGCATATCCGAGCTCCTGGAAAACTACTCTTGGTCATTCCAAACATCAAATCCGGTGAAATTCCAAAAGAAAATGATCCGATTATTACATAACGGTGACCCCTATAAAAAAAGCTTTTAAAAAAAATAATTAAGCAAAAGCAGTTAATTATTATTAATGAATTCTTTTATTTTTCGATTATTTAAACAATATTTAATAAAAACTTTAAAAATGATATCAAATCCAGAATGAATTCGCATTTTTAATCTTACAACATATTTCGAACACGGCGTCCTTTTTATAATTCAGCTGATTTTCATTCCTTGTATGTATTAACCTTATAAATAGTATTCGTGATAAAGTGGAATTTTACTAAGATTTCAGAACTGTAGAAAATAAATCCACTTACGAATGCAATAAGTAGAAAAACTATCTGTTATTAAATTACTTCAGACTTGTAAAATACGAATGTAACAGGAGGTATTCAAATTCTATTTTTACTGATTTTTCATCATAATCAATCGTAAAAATGTTAATGATCTTCGGTTCTATATATTAAATGAAAATAGGTTTAATGTCAAAACATTTTTCAATCCGTTTTTGAAAGTTTATGAAAATTGAATTAATTTTTACATGAGATTTAAATGTTCTTTTTTTGTTACGAGTGTCAATCTCTCTAAAGTCTTTGAGAGTATCGATTATCAAAGTTTTCTCAAAGACTGCCTGCACATTTTGGTTTTCCGCTCTTTGTAAGTACCACATGACATATTCCATACGTTATCTGTTTCTCCGTAAACGTGGCATATAAAACATTATCGAATTTCAAATGAATCTATTTCACTGATTATTATTAAAATTTGAACAGAATAATAAAAAAAGCGGTCGTTTTGCATTGATCGATTCTAAACGTGCCAAAATACACCGTGTCCGTAAAGTTCGTGTGCATTAAAAATGTATAACTTTATTTGCATTTGCGATTGAAATAATATGTAAAAAAGGATTAGAAAGAAGTAAATCTATACTTTTTAAGGTTTTATTGAAATTTTATTTAAGTTTCCACATGTCCTCCATCATTAGCAATACAAAGGGTAATACGATTTTGCAGTTCACGGAAAACATTTGCTAATTGATTTACAGTAATGCCTGGAATCACATTAGTTATTTTAGCTATACTTAAAACTAGGTACATTAAAATTTATAACAATTTTTACCCATTATTTCTATCGCAAATACAAATAAAGTTATACATTTTTTTAAAGGTGCACACGAATTCTATGGACACCCTGTATATAAACACGTGGTCTCCACATTAGAACTGTCGATTTACGACCATAAGGCCTGGGTTCGAATCACTCGATCATTTCGCCAAGGTGATGATTTCGTGATGATATTGGTCTGTGGAGGCGATCCAGCCTGCGCCATCTTTGGAAAGTTTTTTTTTTCAGCATTTCGCCCCAAGCAAGGCGGGAGTGCTACTAGCACCAAGGGGTTACAGAGAGTGGGAGCAAGAGTAAAGGGTCGTGATAGAGGAAAGAATGAAGAGAAGAATGAGAATCATGATGAAGGCATCTGGAGATGTCGATTGACATTACATTTGAATAGTTGGAGATTATAGCTATCAGGGAAACAAGTAATAGGAAGGCAATTCCACAGACATATAAATACATATGCGTCCGTGATAGACATACCCATTAAAGCATACATAAACACACACACACAAACACACACACACACACACTCACACGCACACACACACACACACACACACACATATATATATATATATATATATATATATATATATATACACACAAAGGGTAATACGATTTTGCGGTTCACGGAAAATATTTGCTAACTGATTTACAGTAATGCCTGAAATCACATTAGTTATTTTAGCTATACTTAAAACTAGGTACATTAAACTTTATAACATTTTTACAGATTATTTCTATCGCAAATACAAATAAAGTTATAATTTGTTTAAAGTGCACACGAGCTTTATGGACACACTGTATCATGCTTAATATAAGGAAAACACTTCAGAATAAAAACTAAACTGCATCGCTAATATCGGCTACCATAAGCATAAATACAATGTGAACGTCTTTACAGGGAAAATAATTATGTATTGTCTACCTTACATCAGAAGTCGGAAAGAATTAATAAGGACTCTTATTAATACAACGTCAAAACAGTGTTTAAAAACAATTCTACCTGTCGGAATATATCATCATAATTTGTGTTCATTCTATATCCTGCAGTTGTGTAAGCGAACATAAATGCGATATAAGTAATTCTCTAAATGTAATGCTTCCATATATCAAAACATTGTAATCCATGGAGAAACGATAGATTCACCCATATGTAAATAGTTTTGGAAGGATCGCCAAGCCACGTGAAATGAAGTTAAAAAGTAGCAACAGATTAGCTGGGATATAAGAGAACTGAAAGAACTTGAGTATAGGCTGCTTTAATAAACTCACCAGTAGACAAAACATATTATTAACCACCACACAGAAGCATTTGATGACGAGAGAACAGCTATTGGGTTTATAGTTCTGAAACCTCTACTGCAGGATTCTTCCCCTGCAGAGAACCGGCCTTTGCAAAACAATAAATACTAAAATCGGATATCCTGAAAGTAAGCTTTCATTTCAAATTACTGTAGAAGCGATTCGAGAGATTTCGATGTAAAACAAACACGTGATTATTTACATGATTTACAATGTGGATAATGACCCACTTTTAATGAGATTATTAGAACATTTCGGTCGTTGGTCTCTCCGGCCTTCATAAGGTATCTTCCGAGACGGGTAAACCTCAGGAAATTTCGGGTAGATTGTTCTCGTTACCGTGTCTGACCAGTTATTACCAGAGTTATTCTTTTAAAATTTAAATCTGTACTACACGGCTCAGGGATTAAACTCCCAATTACAATTGCCGCTAATTCCAAGAAAGAAAGCTGCAATCCTTTTGGCGACTGAAGATTAACTAAAACTGTTTGGCTCAAAATTCCAAGAAGCTTACTCGGATCAAAAAACGCCTGAAGAAGGTCGAAGGGCACAATAGTTTAACGAAAATAACAAGGATGGATATACTCGTATGGATGTAAATAATGATAACTGCTCATTCTAGATATTCAGACATTCAGCGAATATTTTATTGCGTCGACATGAAGAGACAATTATTTGGTCGGTAATGTGTGAATATGTGTCAGATTTACTTGAAATGTGTGCCTTCATGCTCGGAAATCAATTAAATAATTGGCTATTTGTTAAAAATGCTTCCATTTCTTGAAAATTTTGAAAATATTGAACGCACGTCGGTTTCACTCAAAGAAAGACAATATCAGAATTCGAATATCTGGTCGTTCCACAGACAGTTTGGAAAGTATTCAGCCATTATGAATATCTTAATTATGATTTTTTAATTATTTCCCTCTAAGCAAGACCATGATGCCACAATTGCGTAGGGGTAGGTGGTTACAGAAAATGAACGTGAAATAGAATGAGAAGACTTAGGATAGGGAGAATTAAGGAAAGGACAAAAATAAACAGGTTTCAAGGATTGATGTTGCATTTGAATTTTTGAAGATTGTAATTATCAGGAAAGCAAGGAAACGGAAAGGAGTTGCACAAGTGGGAAGTGTGGCAAAAGAAACTGTTGAAGAAGAAATGGTGGTTGCATTTAGCTATTTCAACAGTGAAAGAGTGGGACCTATATGCCAATCTAGTAGCACGCTTAAATTCATGTATTCGGGACACCGGGAAAACAAAGTTGCCAGAGCAGTTGCGATGAAGATATTTTTAGAAAAGACAGAGGGAAGCCACGCCATGTCTGTGAAAAAGTGACTGAGCGCCAAGTACCTGGTCAGGGTCGATTGCATTGCAGATCCTTCTTCGGATTTTGCAAAGAATCGCAAGATGTACAACAGCAACACCAGGCCAAATGGAAAAAAAAAGACATCGTAGAACACGGTCTTGTTAGACCTCCTCTTATAACCCAGATGTGACTGTTTTACAGCTTCTTTATTGAGACTGGGGCGATATTAAGGAAAAGATGAATTTGAAGGCTGCTTTAAAATGTAGAAGATAGGCTGGAATAAATACGAGCAATTTGAAGCGGACTAAGGCATTCTAAATAGTCTACATTTTAGTTTCACTTTAATACTTTCCGGAAATATCTCCTACGCCCTTGTCACATAGTAATATTCAAATTAATTTCGCTCAATATAACCTCTGAGTTCTGTTATCAGGGACCCTTTGCTACCGTAAGGAGATTAAACTCATGAAATTATCTAAATATCCACTTGGCGCAGAACGAAAAAAAATGAAACAAGTCTCGAAGAATTTTCGTCCATATAAAGAAAACACTTTTATTGAGTCCTCCTCTCTGATGGCCAACTTGGTAAATATTTGCAAATAGGATCCATGACATAGAACACTGATTGATAAACGAGTCTGAGAAATAAACTTACGATGAAGATTTGAGTATCTCAGAAAACTCAGGATTAAAATGATGAATGGTATTTTCAGGCATTCCTACAGACACGGAGAACACTACTTCAAGTTAAATATTTGCAGACGGTCTCACTATATTGGGTTATTAAATTTGATGCAAACGTATTTATCTTACATACAGCTAGGTCATGGAGAGTCCTTGATCATCTTTAGGAATCGTCTGAATCATTGTTTGAGTGGTCGACATGGGACTCGATTTTGAGCAGACATCAAATACGACATTTTGCACGGGGCAAACAAAAACAGAAATTTCTGATTTATGTCAAACTCTCGATCAATTTACATTAAGATAATTTACATAATTAGCATAATTTATGCGTTTTCTCGACCTTCTTTATTAGGAAAACGATAGATAGACTCGAACAAGTTAGTAAAGTTATGCTTTTCCATGAACAATTATTATTTGATTTTACATTATTATTTTCTAGTTTCAACGTTAGATTAAGTTTCATTATTATTTTATATCCAAAACAGTTGTGCATGAAGTGCAATAGTTAGCAGCTCCGAACATGAAATCAACAAGTCAAGTTCGAATTCCAGCCGAGGTCGTTTCATTAACATTCGTGCTAATATGCTTGGAAAGGTATAAATTCATCTTAACTTCTCCTAGATACGAGTTAAATTCTACAAAAACTGGATTATCTAACCGTGGTTGACAACTCGTCTAGGAGAAGGACTACACTAAATTTAACGCTTTACATCGCCATGACGCAGCATATACAATTCAGAGACCGTGGAGTTCATATTAACTCAGTTCTTTTGACTCAGTTGATATATTATTATTACTCAATTTCTAAAGTAGAATGTCCACTCTACTTTTATTGTCAGAAAAGTGGTCTAGACTTTTATTAAAATTTCTTTTCATTGAGTTCCTTTCATCATATTTCTGTAAATTTTTATCACCTCTGACAGATATTTATTTCATAATCTTTAAATAATAATTCTGGATTAAATAAAAAGTAATCTTTTAGCGAGATTTGAACACCCTCCTGGATCATTAGAGACTTGTCTTTAGTGATAAGTCTATTACAAGTTTACCTTGGAAAACTTTAACAAAAGCCCTTCCTCAAGATGACATATAGCTATCGACCTATTTTTCCCGATCGCTACAAAGCCGCCATCCTGTTTATTTATGTATATTAGTCATATGTCACAAAGAACTGTTAGAACTATTAGATAACATTGATGTATTTGGGAAGAATATTTAAATTATCAACTAGGAGTAAACCGCAAGCATACAAAACTGAATAAAGTAAAAATACCCAAATAGAAAGAGTATAAGACAAGGATATGTCTCCTCACCAGTTTTATTCAAACTTTAAAGTGAGGCAGTCCTGAAAATATAATTCCTATCAGGAGTGATTATTGGCGACCATAATCTTAACAACATTACACATGCAGATGACACAGTGTTAATAGAAGAGGCAGAAAGGAAAATCCAGGAATAAAGAATTTAGAAAAAGAAGGTGAGAAGATATGACTAAATATTACCTATGTAAAGGAATTATTATGGGAAAAGCGAAGAAATCAACACTCTTCAAACAGAGCTCTACAAATTTAAATACATTTTTACTGTATATTTTTCTTTCAAATTTAAACAAACGAATTACAAAGAACTTTGCGAAACAAATACACGCAAAAGCTTTATCTTGTTTTACTTCTTTACAATACAACCGAATCAATTCAGTTAGTATGATAGAAGAAACGGAATGCGTCCACATAAGAAGAGTTCCACATATTTACGTAGTTTTATGAATGCGTGTAATTTTTTAGTAGTTGGCATGTCAGCAGGGGAAGCTGTGTTATAACTACTACTACTACTACTACTACTACTACTACTACTACTACTATATTCTTTACATAATTTTGTTCGTATGTTTACTTTTAAAACCATTAGACGTTTGTAATAAGTTACTCGACAAAATATGAGAAATACTAAATAATAGATTAATGGAATGTTTTGTTAATTCAGCAGTGTACAATCCTGGTCAGAGGTTTACGAAAAGATTGAAAACTAACTTAACGCCACAAATATTTATAGAAAATAGATAGGCTCGAAGAAGCTGAAATTTTGCATACTAAACTCAGAAGTTTATGGCTTAATAAATATTTTTTTCAATTTTTAAATGTCTATTTTTACGAAGGAATATGTTGTTGATCATTTTCTGGAGTGATCCCTGAAATTTCGTAGCAGTAAACAAATATAGGTGTTTGATTTTTCAAAGGGTCCAGCGCGTTTGAAATAACGTCGCTGATTGGTTAATAAATGCAAATGTGGAAATTCAAATCAGGAACAAATATTTTCAAAAATTGAGCAAATTGAGGTTTTTACTGATAATGAATAAATCTATTTAATTATTCTACAATTTTTAACGGGTTTCCACACTTATAAAAAGACAATTCAAGAAGAGCCTAACATGCGAATTCCAAATTGGAGGTGCCAAAATAAAGCAGTACATACATTTAAATATGTAGGGAAATTTTTAACAGATGATGTGACACCGAAATCCGAAGTCGTATTGGAATAACTTTCAAAAGGTAAGTATTAAGAAACAGGAAAATTTTATTAGAAACGAAGAAAATGTTACACGACTGTTATGTAATTTCGTTCCTCCTATATGGCAGTGAATGCTGAATAATCTCATCAGAGATGTGAAGGCAGATGAGGCAATATAAATGGGGTTATACAGAAGGATGTTGAGAAAAACAGGGACGTAACATTTGAGCGATGGCGATGTTTTAGAGAAAATATAGACAAAAAGGAGACATATTTAACAGAGAGAGAATTGAAATGTATAGTGCACATAATGAGGAAAGAAGGGTTGGAAAATATGACACCAACAGGACATATTAAAGCAAGAAGGACGAAGGAATGCAGAGTATAAATTCCCTAATGATTTGTGGAAATGGATGGCAGAACAGAGATTAGGATATACAGTAAAAAGACAAAATTGACTACGATCTACAAAAGACAGGAAAATGTGCAGAGCTCTGATCGCGAGTGTTTTGAAGTGACATGGCACATAGAAGAATATTACAAACTGAAAAGGAAACTGGGTCTGCGTCCTAGGTATCTGGTCCAAATTTTTAACTTACTTTTACCTACTGGCGACTAATCCATGTGACTGGTACAAATAAATATTATTTTTGTTAGTGGTCGTTAGTGTAATAAATATTAGAAAGATTGTCAGAGATATTATTTAGTATATTGGAAAATCTTGATCTATTCAGAAAATTCCGAGTTCAGATTTTAGTAAAGCCTGCTAATATCGAAGGCACTTTAAACCCAGTAGGAAATTTGTTTCTTTTACAGAATTTATTTTGGTTTTTATCTCAACTCTCAGATCAGGATAATTGTTATTTCTTTTTCTTGTGTGATCATTTCATCCTTTGAAAAATTTATAACAGTTTCTTAGAAGAGCTTTGAGGTGATTCTCGCCATTGGTTTTTCATTTCTTTTTCTTCAAATAGATTTTATTGATCTTCTTTCGTCAAGTCTCGAGGCTCAGCTGTCTTTGATGTTTCCCTGCCAATGAGAAGGATTTCTGAAAAAGGAGTTTACTTAGAATCCATATTGCTTTACACGGATTTTCTCAAGCAAAATTAATAAATTATTTGTCAAATGATTTGCCTTCTCATACACCCGTATTTTTATTTTCGCTTACATTAAGCCAACATTATATTAAACAAAACGAATCATTGTCTGACTCAAGGCCACAAAAACAGATCACAAAATGCGGATCAAACTCAATGAGAATTGAGAATTGTGTTCGAGATTACAAAACTACTTCCTCATGCTGGGAACTTCTGACTGAAATTTATATCACGCGCTCGCAATATTTTTGCCCTAAGAGAGTTCGAAATCTGTATATTTAAGAATGGCTTATTTCAAGTTGAAACATGTCTAATTGTTTGTCTATATTTCTGAAGTGAAGTGTTGTAACTAGTTACATTTACAGTTGTCCTCATATTTGTTGCCACATCCACGACTTTTCAGCCGTTGTGCTCTCCGACCTTCTTCAGATGAAGGACACATGGTCCAGTAGATGAAAGCGTTAGTTAATTGATCCAAAAATGACGTTACGCAAAGAGTTGTTGGTTCAACACCTGGCCTCACCAGAGAGAACAAAAAAACAAAAAAACAAAAACAAACAAACTTGTACAGTTATTAATGGGAATGAATTAAAAAAACTAACTTACTCAAAGGCATGGTACATGAAATTAGAGCAATCTACCCAACGGGGACTAAATAAATGGTTTGGTTTGAAATTTCAACAAATATCATCTGAAAAAAACCGGGGCGTACAACCGTCGAAATGTCGTAAATGCGACTATAAAGATGAGGACAATAGTCCAAATAATGTAAATAGTCTAATTGTTATATATCAGGCAAGGTTTACTCTGGCACAAAGTCTCCGTTTATGACTGGCTGTTCGAATTCCAAGAAGCTTGCCTGCAAGGGTTGCTAACGTATCGGTTTAGCAGTTATGTATCATCTTCACTGTGAGAGAGCAGAATTGGTGCGATCCGCAATTGAACAAGACCAGTACGCTAAAATTTTCGAACTTATTACTTTGTGCTAGGATAGCCATCGACGGCTTCCAAACACCTTCACTAAAAAGGCTAGGCCCAACCATGGGAGGATGGTTTTCGGGAATTTTCCAACGTCGCCTCACGTTGCGATAGTCTTCCCTGAATGGTATTATCCGCACCTCCCCGATGAAGCGACTACGGTGACATTCTAACCCGAGTCACATGGTAGGAATACTAAGTTGCCCACGCGTCCAATACAAAGTCACAATATTGAAACGCTAAATTGGGATCTTTAAAAAATCCTTAAATTTAAGAATAGTTAGGTAGATGATCTTGTCAATCATTACGTTAAGGTAGGCATCAAAGACATTTGGTAAGTTTAATCTGGAACCAGATTATTAGTTCAAACGGAGATCGTACATATAGTTTCTCTTTTTGAAAAAGTGAATATTTGTCTACGTTGGAAATTATTATTCAACATTCGTTCTTTTCATAGCGATCTCTCTCTCTTTTTCTTTCTCTGTGATTCTTCAGGAAGTGGAAGATAATGAGTCTCAACTACTTCCTTTTTTCTTCTGCTCTTAGATTTATTTGTTCCTATTTTATATTGGGATCTATTTAGCTAATTTTATAAAATATGTAACTTACTTCGTACATTTGTCTCTTACCTTAAATATGTCCCTGTGAGTAATATTTGACAATCCTTCTTTCCTCATTACTTCTCAAAATGTCGGCTTCATCTTTCAGATTGTTAGCTACAGTTCCTTCTTAGATTCTATTTTGTCTTTCATTGTTATATCAATAGGAAATACAAAATTATATTACCTTCTAAGTAAAAAGGTTTTCTGTTTCTTATATAGTAATTATAAAAACGCATTCTAATTACCATGATAATGGTATTAGTGAGATTAACCGTTCGCTTATAAGGAAACATTCAGCATGACCAAATAACGCCACTGTCGTTTGGAATTCTTAAAATGTTTCCCTTAAAACGGTTGGCAGAAAATAGGCACATTGTTTTCGCGCTTCTCGTATTGATAGGAACTTTCATCCTAACGTTTTCTTTGAAGTAGTCTGAAAAGTTGTCATTATTTTCACTTCAAGTTACATGTGATATACCATTTTATTTGTTGTTGCTAGTGAA
The DNA here is from genome assembly GCA_963932145.1 of Acanthosepion lycidas. Lineage (NCBI taxonomy): Eukaryota > Metazoa > Mollusca > Cephalopoda > Sepiida > Sepiidae > Acanthosepion > Acanthosepion lycidas. The sequence continues at coordinate 8,302,024 of OZ010573.1, forward strand.
AATAATTTGATTTCTGTTATTTGGCAGTCCTTTACTTTTGATTTTGTAGAAACCAGTCCACGATATTAGAAGAAGGATTGTCTTCTCTAAGACTTACAAATTTCTCTCGAAGCCATTTTAACCACTGATTTAAAATGGCGGCTGTATACAGCTAACAGTTTACATATTTCTGAACGACTTTCAGAATATCCATAGGAAAGTCTCCATTTGACGATGTTTTTTAAGAACATGACTTGAATTTTTAGATTAATGTTTTAACTTTATAGCAATACGGCATGTTGTACGAGACTACCCCTTAAATGTATCTATGTTCGTTTTTTTACTGAAAAGCCTACGAATGTAACTAACGTCTTAGACGCTGAAAATGGACTAATTATGGCTTGGTCACGTTTTCAGAAGACTTGAGGTTTCGCTGATGCAATTATCATTTCTTGTCTTTACAGAATCGACACAAGTCATTAAAATTACAGTTTTTCTTCAAGCAGCAGGATATAATTCTTCTTGAATCAATTTTTTATATATGCGTATCCATTCAGTTTTAAGATTATGTAGTCTTCGAGAAGCAGCATTCGTTAACAACGTAAAATTTCGTTGCAAAAAACCATTTCTTTTGTTGAAAGAACTTAAGAACCGTTTTTTTTTAATTCCATTCATTCATAAAGTTCTCATTAAGTCATTCGGTGCTTATGTTGCCGAAGTGCAAAAATTCTTCAGCTTAGGCCTTTTTACAGACTTATCAACATGAAATTGCTGAGATCTTTACTTCAATAAATGGTCGTTAATCACTGCTCACATCTCAAATATCCCGATTATCTGTCGGCCTGTGGAAAGCATCAATACAATATTTTTTTTTACTTTTCTATTATAACTAAGAACACAGCTATGTGTTGAATAGCAGGACAGACTGGGTACTATAGCTTTGTTTACCAACCAGTCTATCGCGGAAAGAAAAACCTAAGTCTTCGGCCTCGTCAGTCATGAAGCGAAAGAGACATGATTGTCCAATTGTGTATCATGTGATGGCACTTGACTAATTATAGCTAAAAGACAAGAATAGACCGTAATAACCATATCTTAAAAGCCAAATGGTACGATATAAAGGTATTCAATTCTAATAGGATCAAATGACGAATCGTTTTGAAACTGACATTGCTACAATGAAACAGATTTATACTGCTTATGGATAATATTAACCGCTTTCTCATAAGGAAACGCTCGGCATTTATTGACCAAATAGTTACAGTGACTGTTGGTTGAAATTGTTAAAATCTTTCCATTAAAACCAGTTTTCAAGAAAATATGTTTCGCAAGTGTTATGGTCCGGTTCCTTGTACCACGGTGATAGTCTAAGGTAGAACCAATAAAGAAGAACTCGAACACGGATATGGAATAACACAGATATATTACAAACAGGAATATATACAGAGAAGTAGAAAGTATTTGTATGAACAATCAGGTTTAGTAGAGAGAACAATGTAGTCTCGACCTGTATCACTATTCCAATGTCTTGCAGTAATTGTCTGAACGCGACTCTGTTTCGGACTGCCTCTGACTCGACTCTTGACTCGACTTGAACTACTGACTCGACTTGAACTACTGACTCCACTTGAATTACTGATTCATTGCCTACTTCTGAGGTGCAGTATTTATTAAGTATGGAATAGTCCATTATTATTATTATTATTATTATTATGGGTAAGATCCCATAACAGCAAGCCTAGTAAAAGTTATAGCTCTTTCCAGTATTAATAAGAGTTACTTCAATCAACTTTTTCTTATTTCCTCTATATTTAACGTAAAGGTTGAATATGAAGATTTCTGCTTCAATCTGTACATACTACTTATATTATTTATAGTCGGACTAATACCGTAATTTTTATTGTTATATTATTTACGGTCATCATGTTTCCGGCCTTCTTAAGGTGTCTGTTAATCAATATATTACAAGGATGTTACAAATCGTTATTTAATCGACTAGGTTAGATTATTCTCACTCCAATGACCATCTCTAGAGATATCTAGTCTTCTTCTCACTTTGTGTTCTGCCGTAGGGTTGCAGCGATTGGACCAGCAGCTGGTTGGGTTATAGGTGCCGATTTTGGGGTGAGCACTGTAACTTAATGCAGAAAATAAGTCGTGATTGAAAAGTGACACTGTTGTCTAAAGTACACAGACGACGAAATATAGTTAAATTTAGTAAAGAGATTATTCTGCTTTATACATATGCTTCAAGAGTGAAACGGGAGGTTTGCTATTAAATTTTGAAAATAGCAAAAGCAAGGGGCAATATGTAGGTTTCTTTCTTTATATCGCTGTCTGGCGATACAACGACTCGTCTTTTATGGAGTTTGCACTCCCTCTCTCCTGCCGGCCCAATTAACAAAAGAAATGAATCACAGACCTCAGCCCCCACTAGTCCTAGACGAAAATATTTTGATCGAGAATGATCGGAGATAAACAAGAGTTCTGATCTCTCATAACTAATGACACGTTTAATGAGTATAATCGTATACTGGACTATCGCTTCGTAATTACTATGGCACCAAATTCACGAACTAAAGCTTTAATTATCTAAGCTATTTTCTCGTGAAGAAAGCCAGAGGAAAATATTTTTGAAAATAATAAAAAGATGAGGATATTCGTTTGAATGTAAATAATGATAAATCTTCAGCCTACATATTAAGACAAAAACTATAAATAATATATTTTAAATTAGTTTCCTTATTAAATAAAATTATGCCTATATGATGATAATAATAATAATAATAATAATAATAATAATAATAATAATAATAATAATAATTATTATTATTATTATTTCATAATATTATATTAGCCGTTTGAAAAAAAATTGTGCATTTATTAACCGGGCAGGAATATCAACTCGGCTGACTCTTTTCTCCCTCCTCGGCTATCGGGTTGGGATCAAAGTGTGGTACCTGCCTTCGGGTGAACAATCTTATCTCTCAGTTGTGTTTCTGCCTTCGGACAGAGACCAACTCAGTTGTGCCTTTGTCTTCGGACAGAGCAGGACTGAAAATATTAATGAGAGTTGGCTTCGGGAAACAGCTACCCGAGGCAGTACCCCTCCCTCATTGCACTAAAGACTTGAGGGCATCGGTAGTAATACCAACGGTTACGAGAACTGGGTTATTATAGAACCTGGCCCGGGGCCACGTGCTCGGGATCCCTACGAACTTTCTGTTACATCCAGCGATCGTTGGGCGGTAAGTAAATATTACATGTAGTAGCTGTTCTCCCCATTTTAATGGTAATGGTAATATTAGCCTTTTTTTTTTATAAGGAACCATTCAGGATTTATTAACTGAGCAGCCACTGTTACTGTTGGTAGAAATTTATAAATAGTTTGTCTTATAAGAATTTTTTATGAAAATATCTTTCTAAAGTCCAGTAAGAGTTATCGCTCTATCCGATATGAATGTGAGTTTTTTCCTTACCCTTTTTATTCGTAACAGTGTGGAACGTCGTCATCTTGATAATGCCATTATTTACTCTTCGGTTTTTATGTGCTATCCATTTTAGTTTTTGCTGATGCTGGAAGTCCTCGAGTGATGTGGTCTTTGTTATTTGATAAATTTCTTTGCTTTTGATTCTGTAGCGCCAGTTCACAAGTTTTGAAGAAGAGTTCATTCGCTCGAAGCCATTTTTGATCATTGATCTCTATAAAGCGTTTGACAATGAAAAATTCGATTAAAGTCATCATACAGCAAATAATTCCACATTTTGCAACTTTACACAACTAAAAAAGTTTCAGATGAGTATGACCCAAGGACACAAATATGAAGCACCTATTAAGATTTGAACTATCAGTACTTGGAATATTTTGTGGAGCTAGCTTGTTACTACGGTTAATTAGTCCAGCAAAGAATGACAGTAGTACGATGCCCGGTGCAGAGATGGCCGATCGCCCACTGACAGACGAGTCTAGAGCTACGTGATCGACTCTACCTACACCTGCGTAAGTAAATACTAACGCAAGAGGTAACGAGTAGAGTCAGACAGTACACACGAAAATGGCAGTGATTAAGGAAGCCCGGAATTCTATAAAATGTAAAGCTATGTACAGATAAAATAACAGAAAGCGACAGACAGTGGCAGATATCGCAAATTTGAAAAGCAGATAAAATCTGTCTGAAAACCAGGTTGTTGTCGTTTCTCAATTTACTTGTGCCCCTGCGAGTCCTTGACATTAGCAATAGAACTACAGCTATGGAACCAAGCGTAAGAAATGAGATGATACATACGCATCCCCGGAATGTCCAACTCAAAAATGACACAGCGAGACACTATCAAACAAGAAACAGGCACATTGAAAAACTTCATAACCATTATCAACGAGAGAGAACTTGAAATGGTATGGTCAGGTCATAAGAGCCGAAAGTTTTTCCTGTAATATCCTACAAGATATACCACCTTAGGCAAAACAGAAGAGACGAAGGAAAAATAGTAATTCAAAGAGACCCGGGCATTAATAGGAACCTGGGATATAAGGGAGGGGCTGGTTAGGTGTATAATTCTGAAGCGACTCTAGGGCCATACTCGGGCACGGGCCTCAATGCAGGGAAGAAAAGCTCATGTAGAACAATAAGAAAAGGATTTCAAGCAAAACATTGGGCTGGATTTTAAAACCTATCACAAAACTAAGAACACTCTGTAATGAGAACATCTGTCTGAATTCCAAGAAGAGAATGTTGCTTGTATTGGTCTACAAAATCTTTCTGTATGACTGCGAATGTTGGACATTAATAGCAGAATTACAGAGAAGTATGTAAGCATTAGAAATGAAATGCCACTGAAGCATCCTCGGAATTTCAAAAAATGATGCAGTGCAAAATGCTATAAATCATGAAACAGGCCCATTGTATGATCACACAGCCAATTTCATGAAATTGAAAGCATATCCCCATGCCACGAGAGCCAATTTTCTACCACCATCCTACAAGGTATGAAATTAAGCCAAATATAAAAGAGGCACCAAAAAAAGGAAAACAGACTGACAATGTCACAGAATAGGTGGAAAGATCCTTCAAAGTGACATGTAATAGGGACTGTTCAGCTTTTCATGTAACCTTACAACAACACTCTGTTTATAGGACAGATGGTGATGATGATAAAATGGAGGGCATTTTTGTAGTGTGTATTTGTTATATAGAAATAAAGTGTCGTTGCCGACTCTGGAGTTTGAACATAGATCGCCAGTGAGCAAATAGAGTCGATCTCATTATTGAATTAAGTGTACCACCTTACCTTGAAGAAAAGTATAAGTAGGTAGTAGCTTGGCGTCTAACTGATCGCTATTTCTAGTCTATCCTCTATTACTATTCTGATCACTATTTCTATACTTCTATTACTATATAGATCACCATTTCTATTCTATCCTCTATTACTATACGGATTACTATTCTCTATACTATTCACTATATTATTTCTCTATTTAGATCCCAATACGAGCGAAAATTATCGAGCAAGTACTATTAGTGCGAGTGTTGTTCGAAGGCGTCTGACATCAGCATTGTTCAACGGCATACTATAGTTGTATCTGCGATTACGAAATCTCTACTACAACGAGCATTACGAAAGTGATAACGAGTATTCGTTGACATCACAAAGTTGCAACGAGTGTTTGACATCACAAAAGTATTATATATATGACACAGTGCGAGACACTGTCAAACAAGAAACAAGCCCGTTGGATGACCACATAACCATCGACAAGAAGTTGAAATTATATGGCCATATCTCAAGAACTGGAAATATTTCCACTACCATGCTACAATATACAACATTAGGCAAGATAAGCAACAGACAAAAGGGAAAAAATGAGCTGACAACGTCACAGAATTTTTGTGAAAACCTTGGCAGCGACTCAAGAATTGGCACGCGACTGAGACAAGCGTTCACTGTCTCACTTGACTATGACCACACCCTGTTCATAAGACTGATTATGATAATGTTGATGATGATGGTGTCGATAATGAAGATCAGATTTGCGTGCAGTGGCTTTCCCAATCTTTCTATTCGTGTGTGAATTTTGAACATTAACAGCAGAACTAGAGCGATGACTCCAAGCGTTAGAAATGAAACTCTACAGAAACATCCTAGGCATCTACAGATGTATGGCGCATTAGAAAGGATACAGTGTGGAACATCACCGGACAATAAAAAGGATTGTTGAAAGACTTTGTAAATACAGTCAAAAGACATCAACTATCTTCCCAGTGTCGCCCTGCAAGCTATCAACTTAATCAAAAAGAACAAGACTGATAATGTCATTGAGTGAACTGGAAGACCATTGACAGATCATTCCAACTTGGCACGCAGCCGAGACGTAGTGGTTGAGTTGACCAAGTACTCAACTGCTCGACGATCCTACGGCCACACCCGGTCATGGGAGCGATAATGATGATGATGATGATACTACTAAAAGGAATTATATCATATGATCCCCGAGTTGTTTTATTTAGCAGAAATATAATACATAACACTACAGAAAGAAATAAGTGATTCTCTTTCTTTGCTGATTATCATAAAATTGACGTTTCTTGCCAAAAATACAGGACAATACGAATTTGCGTCTTCAAATGTTTTTTCTTTGGCTGTGCCGCGGCAAATTTAAGTATAAAAAAGTTTTGTCAAACAGCCAGCAATTTTGGTATTGTCAGGAAGCGATAGATAGTGATAAAAAAAATACGAATGCTTTCTTTATCTGTAATCTCGTGGGAAAAACGAGAACACAACGAGAACAGATAACAAAGGAAAAATGGATTTTTTCTCCTGTTTCTCCATTTTTTTTTTTACGGCTACCTATTTTTTGCTTCTCGGCATTCGTTACCTTCTCACCATTTACTAATCTTAGTGCGAATAAAGGAAAATAATGCAGAAAGATTTTGTTGCTCCAATCTTTCAAGTAGAAATGGAAAAACTGTATAGATTATCACTTTTGGTTTGCTTTGCTTTGTTTTGCTTTACGGCAAATAAACCTCAATTGGTTATTTAATGCCGACAAGATTATCATTGCTGGTAATACTTTTTCAACATTGCTTTTGGAAGGATATTGGAACAAACTACCTGCATAAGGATAGAAAATTAATTCAGTAAATACACAAAAATAGAATTTTTTGATCGGTATCACCCCATGCAAGGGAGTAAAGCCGATTCAGCAGAAGGGGATACAATCTAGAGGAATTAGGAACAGAAACATTGCTTTGGTTTATTTTACAGCCTATCAATCTCAGTGGGTTATTTAATGCCGAGAAAATTTTATTCCTTGTAATATTTTGTTAAAAAACTGCTGGTAATATTTTCTTCTTTCCAAAAATTAATTGCTGGTAATATGTTTTTCAAAAATGTTTTGCTTGTAATAATGTATTGCTGGTAATAACTTTTTTCTTCAAAAAGTCATTGCTGGTAATATTTTTTTACAAAAATGTATTGCTACTATTTTTACACTACCATAGGGTTTTGACCGCAGTTTGGGAGTTTACTATTTGCCCATAACTAGGACCCTAACAGGTGCTACAACCCCAGGTTAGGGAAGACCTGGAAACAGCAGCAATTAAGAGGTAATTCCACGCTCCTCAAAACCTCATGATCAGAGATATTACTGCTGGATGTGATTTATCGTCTTACTCAGGATACTTCTCACATTTGTAGCTACATTAATAATAATGTAGTTTAATTTTAAAAAAAAAAAGTTTTCATTTTTTGAGAAATATTTATTTTACAATATAATCCACTTCGTTGTCAATGCACTTAATTAAGCAAATCAATCAAACACTATACATTGTCAATTACAGATCAACATTCAGCTCCAAACTCTTACACAGGTACTGGTTTATTCATCCATATACGTTTATATTTGTTACAACCCCACGCTTCAATCGTGAAAAGCATAACCTTTTTCATCGCTATATCGTATGTACATCGCTGAGCCGTTTACGGTTCCATAGTTGTTCTTCTCCTAGGCTAGAAAAAAAACCAAATCTACTTTGTTATGTAAACTAAAACTGGGAGGAAAAGAGATGGTTTCGCACGTCTCGTTCGGGGTTTTGTGCAAAAGTAAATTTAATGACCACGACTGCAAATTAAACTTCATTTGCTTATTTCTCGTTCTTCTTGTCGTTCCTATGCTGGCTCAGATTTGAGTCTGAAAAAATGGCCACTGAGATTTCTCTGATCCTTCTTTATGTGAGTTTCTGCCTTCAGTCGCATTATCTATTTGCAGTGGTAACTTAAAAAAATACACCTGACCCTGCTGAATTTTTGAATGAGGTTCTTATTTAAATTTTCGTCGATTTTCGTATAAATATGTAGGGAGTGAAAATGAAAGCCTCTGGCATCTATTGGTATGGCTGATGCTAACCTCCAGGAAAATGACTCGTTGCGTTCTCAGGATGACATGACGTTGAAATACTATATTGAATCTATTGCTGAGTCCACAGCTAAGAAAGATGGTTCACAGTGTCGTCCTGTTCCTCTGATATTTACCTGGAGCGCCTTGATAAAATCCAAAGAAAATCAGCAATATTATTGGTCCTGAACTGGTGGCTCGGCTTCAGTCACTTTCTAACCGCCGTTAAGTTGGCTCTCTGTGTCTTTTCTCTAAATACTTTCATGGTAATTGCTCGAATGAGCTCTTCGCTATGGTACCCAGACATTTTCAATTTAAATACAGTACTAGATTGGAGTCGAGATCTCCTCAATTTTCACTTGAGCTGGCGAGCTGTAACCGTAAGTTCTATGCTAAAAGTTTCTCTTTTCGCACTTCTCACTTGTGGAACACCATTCTGGCTCCATGCTTTCCAGCCAATATTAATCTGGAAAAGTTTAAATTCAATGTCAATTGCTATCTACTATACTTTTAATTTCTCTTTCCTCATCGCGCTCATTATTAATGATTCTGTATTTGTCTATATTTCTGAGATGAGGTGTTATATACAATATTTACATTGTTCGGACTATCATCCTCATCGTTGTTGCAATATTTATCACAACGTTTCGGGCGTTGTACGCTCCGGCTTTATTCATCGGGTTGAGATGTCGAACTGAACCCTTTATTTCGCTCGATGGGGTACACTGTTCCAGTTCCACGTTCCATGTCTAATGAATATCAGTTATCAGTTATCTCCTGTTAATTCCCCTCTCCAAGTTCTCCACTGCCTTAACCAGGTATTGAACAGTCTACCCCAACGAGCGAAATAAAGGGTTCATTTCAACATTCCAACCACCTGAAGAAGGTCGGAACGTACATCGGCCGAAACGTTGTGCTAAATATGGCAACAAAGATGAGGATGATAGTCCGAACAATGTAAATTAATACTTTTGTTCGTAATTCCTCTGAACCAAGTAACCCCTTGTGTCTTAGTTGATTTATAGCCTTGCATGAGGTGATACCGATTAAAAAAAACGCCTCAAGGATTAAAGTAAACTTCAGTAAAGACAGATGCTCAACAACGTTTATATACATATATTAATAAATAGTTGTACACATGGAAATTAAATATAATACAATAGCGTACCAAAGCTCTTGCATGTGAACATAACATTGTCGTTATCAAATCGGCAATTGGAATCGGCGTGACGATATTAATTCCGGTTGAGTTCATTGTGTTCAATTTTTCAAAAATAGCCTAAGCAAAGCTAGAACTTCTTTCTCCCAACTATGGGTTAAATAGCAAGAGAACTAGGCTTTGTGGTCTTGTTTGGCAACCAGTCTATAAAAAAACAACTTTGAATTTAAAACCGGCTATGCAAACGACAGCGGCAACGCCTAGCATGCTGAGGCTGTGGGTCATATAATCTAATGGGGTGTCTCGTGGCACTGAAGAGAAAAAAGCGTAGGAACAAAAGGACTCGGGGATTCTAAACTATTGTAAATTTCTCAACCGCCAGATTACAAATTGCATTCGTCGCATTATATCAAATAAGTCCTTGGTGCAATTGGGTAAATTTCTATGTCGAATTATCATATTTTGTCAAGCGGTATCTGAATTGGAGTGGATAACATGTGAGTGGAAGGTAAAAAAAATGAACATGCAAACAAAGTAATTGATTCAGTTAACTGAAGCTTTTAGTTTTCTCATTTCGCCTTCACTTATCTGAAAATATCTTTCGAAACTTCGCCGGTTTTTTTCATACTTATAGTGAAAAATTCTTATAGAGATTTTTTCAATGCTTCAAACAAAACGTTTAATAAACTAGGATGAAGATAGAGGAATGGGCAAAATTATGAGTCGGCGAAATTTCAAGAAATGCATTTCAGAAATAATCGCTAATTTTCGAGACATTGGAAGTGCTTCAAATTGGCCAAGGTGTACTCACCCTCACAAATCGCGGCATCGAATGGCATAAAAATGACTACCAAAAGATGGTATGGAAAATCGCAGAATAGGGTGGTATGGAAAATTGCATATAAGATGATATGGGAAATCGCATGTAAGATGCTATGGAAAAATGCGTATGAGATGATATGGAAAATCAGGTGCAAGATGGTATGGGAAAATGTGCATGAGATGACATGGAAAATCGCAGTATTGGGTGGTATGGAAAGCAGACAATGGTATGTAAAATCGTAGAATAGGATGCTGGGGAAAATAACGGCGTAGAATGGTATGCAAAATAGCAGAATATGATGGCACGAATAATAGAGTTGCCCATAGGATGGTATAGGGAATTGCGGTATAAAATTGCACGGAAAATTGCAGCATAGGATGGTATGGAAAGTAATAGAAAAGCATGGTATGGAATATCAAAGCATAGGATGATATACAAAAATTGCCCATATGATGGTATGGGAAATTCCCGTATAGGATTGCACGGAAAATTGCAGCATAGGATGGTATGGAATTTAGTAGCAAAGCATGTTATGGAAAATCAGAGTATAGGGTGATATAGAAAATTGTCCATAGGATGATATAGGAAATTGCCTTAAAGAATGGTATAGCAAATCACAGCATAGTACGGTATAGAAAATCGCAGCATACGATGGTATGGAAAATAGCAGCTTAAGATGGTATAGAAATTTGCAGTATTAGATGATATGAAAAATCGCAGCAAATAATGGTATTGAGAATCGCAGCATAGAATGGTATGAAGAATCGCTGCATTGGATGGTATGGAAAACTGATAAAAGCGGCAAACGCTCATCCAAACACGACAGCAAATCACGAGAAAATATGTTCGATTTTCCCAATTTGATGTCAGTAAATAACAATAAGAGTATTGGAGAATACTTTTAATTCATTCATCCTAAACAAGGCGATAAAGCCACAAAGACGCAATCGTTCACTGAAACTGAATTGAGAATTATTGAGGGAGAGACGACAATAAATGAACAGAATTTAAGTAGACCAAAGATGATGGTTGACTTTGGAAGATTTAGTTGACGTTAAAGCAAGAAGCCAGAAGTGAGTCCCATAAGTAGGAATTGCGAGTAAAGAAACCATTAGCATAGACATTACGATTATATCTAGTAGATTTAACAGTAAAAGGATGAGACCTAACTGCCAACCTTGTACTTCATTTAAATTCGTAAAGTCTAGGTGCCAAAGAGGAAAGCCGATCAGCAAAATTGCCATGAAAGTGTTTATGGAAAAAAACACATAGATAGATAGAGAGATAGATAGATAAAGAACTGGTTGGGATAGATAGATAGATAGATAGATAGATAGATAGATATATAGATAAAGAACTGGTTGGGATAGATAGATAGATAGATAGATAGATAACGAAGAGCCTGAGATAGATAGATAGATAGATAGATAGATAGATAGATAAAGAACTGGTTAGGATAGATAGATAGATAGATAGATAGATAGATAGATAGATAGATAGATAGATAGATAGATAAAGAACTGGTTAGGATAGATAGATAGATAGATAGATATATAGATAGATAGATAGATAGATAGATAGATAGATAGATAGATAGATAGATAGATAAAGAACTGGTTAGGATAGATAGATAGATAGATAGATAGATATATAGATAGATAGATAGATAGATAAAGAACTGGTTAGGATAGATAGATAGATAGATAGATAGATAGATAGATAGATAGATAGATAGATAGATAAAGAACTGGTTAGGATAGATAGATAAAGAACTGGTTGGGATAGATAGATAGATAGATAGATAGATAGATAGATAGATAGATAGATAAAGAACTGGTTAGGATAGATAGATAGATACATAGATAGAAAGATAGATAGATAGATAGATAGATAGATAGATAGATAGATAGATAGATAGATAGATAGATAAAGAACTGGTTGGGATAGATAGATAGATAGATAGATAGATAACGAAGAGCCTGAGATAGATAGATAGATAGATAGATAGATAGATAGATAGATAGATAGATAGATGTGAATGACCAAAAAGGTAGGAATAAATGATAGAATGTGAAAAGGATGATGGGAAAGGGAGAATAATTTGATATGATATCGCAATATGACCAAAATGAAAACACAAAATTGACATAAAATTTGCGTCATTCTTTCTACGCTTTATCCACTTTCATTCAAGGAGAGCCGCAAGGTTTGTCATTATCTGTTGAGAGAAAACAAAAGTCGGCTTTCCTTTTGTATTACTTCATTGATCATCAGAATACGTTAGGGAAGACGAGGGAAAGAAGTCAGCACGAAGAGAGAGAGAGAGAGAGAGAGAGAGTGAGAGAGAGAGAGAGATAATTAGTGGGGTGTGGAAAGGTTCATGCTCCGCAGAGTAATAACGATAAGTAGATATTTAGGAGTTTCGAGGGGAATATGTTGAGGCGAACGGGGTCAATAATAAGTGTGAATTAGATAGATAGATAGATAGATAGATAGATAGATAGATATGAACAGACTGGGATATATATATATATATATATATATATATATATAGATAGATAGATAGATAGATATGAAGAGATTTGGATAGATAGATCGATATATAGATAGATATTAAAAAACTCAGATAGATAGATAGATATGAACAGACTGGGATATATATATATATATATATATATATATATATATATATATATATAGATAGATAGATAGATAGATAGATATGAAGAGATTTGGATAGATAGATCGATATATAGATAGATATTAAAAAACTCAGATAGATACATATATATTCATACATATAGACAGGCTGAGATAGATAGATAGATAGATAGATAGATAGATAGATAGATAGATAGATAGATAGAAAAACAAGCAAATAAATCATACACGGAGAAATACATAAATAAATAAAAAATAAAGAAAGAAAGAAATAATGAAATAAATATAGATAGAGAGGGTGAGAGGGTGAGGGGGTGAGGGAGAGAGATATTGCAATGGAAGATGAAAGACTTATGTAGAATTGGAAGTTAGCTGTTGATCATTAATTGCGCTGACCACTGGTCGAAAACCTTTAATGAAGTAACAGGAAGTAGAAGCGAAAAGAGAAAAACTCGAGCCAAAATCAATACGGAACGATTTGCAATAATGAAATAAGAAAAATATTATTATTATTACTTGAACTGGACCGAGTTTTCCAAAAGATCGCAATCATTGGCTTTCACTTTAGAGTAAGTAGCTGTATGTTTACTAAAGACTCTAATCTTCTTGGTGCTGTTGTGGCTTTCAGTAAACTAGTCTTCCGGATTCTTTCAGTTCTTTCTCTAATTTACAATCGTTTCAAACACATTGCAACATTCTTCCCTTCGACTGTTCCAAGCGCGCAAATTATATGTGATCAATGTTTCCACTTGATGATTGGTATCATATAGAAATCTGGCTGGTAGGTGTTCATATTATTGAATTGATAATATCATTATATTCTATTTAAGCTCAGTCGACTTTGGAATTAAGCCTTCAGTTTATGATATATTTTAATCTTTTAGCTTATTTTAAACTTGTATTCTTACCACACACACACATACACACACACACACACACACACACATATATATATATATATATATAAAGAGAGAGAGAGAGAGAGAGATTTAAAATATTAGTGGTTATATATACATATATACATATATATATATATATGTAAAATATATAAATACACACACACAAACACAAATATATATATATATATATATATATATATATATATATATATATATATATTTATACAAATAAATTCCCAAGAGGATAGTATCCAGGTAGAACTCAATGTCCAGGACAAAGTACGAATATAATAAAAAGGCTTTATAACTAATATTCCATGGTTATAATTTATTACATTGGAACCGTAATTACGATGCAATTGATCAGAACTACAAATCCAAAAAGAGATAGGGAAAAATAACAATTATTTTTTCTGATTTCTTTTTGAATTTGTAGGTTTGATGAATATATTTGTGTATTTCGACAGCAATCCTCCTTTCATGCACATTTCATTGAATACGACAGACAAGGTGCTTTGATTTAGTTTTTCATATAATTTCTCATGTGATCTAATAATTTTTTTCTTTTCAGATGATAAATTATATAAAAACTGTCCGAATGTTCTTTTTATCCGAGCGCTTTCGGCTATACATTTAGCCATTTTTAAGGATTAAATATTTTAACTTTAAATAAGAAATAGTTTGTTGGATATATGTTACATAAAATGTTTTCATTTTTCAAAACACGCTCAAGATATTGTGTCCATGTTTATAGTTGATATTATTAAGTGTTGTTTTTGTTTTTTTTATTAATAAGGCTTCCATTATTTTTAGCCTTTTTTTGCATATAGATGATCCTATTATATTAGTGTTGTCAACAAGTATGTTCTGAATAGTACACGGTAGGTCTCCATGAATATTTAAATGAGATCTAATTGAGCTCTGATCAGAAAGGCGTAGAGTGAGTGTGCGTGTGTATGATGAAACGAGTAATCAAATCTAGTTTCAATAAAACGCTTTTCCATTTGTTCAGATTTCAGACAAACAAAGACTTTTGTTCAGAAAAAATTTGACCAGTGGCCCGAATGGAAACCCTCATGTTACCCACAGTAAACTTGACCTTGTATCGTATCTAGTCTGCAGTGGGGTGGTTGGTAAATACCAGTTCGTTGGAATCAGTCCAAGAGAATTCTCATGACCTGACGGCAAGTAGGCTAAGCAAGACATAGGATTAAGTTATAAAAGTGGCGACAAGGAACCGAAGCTATACGGATTAGGGAACCGAAGCTAATACGGATTAGGGAAAAAACATTTTTTTTGCTTTGGCGCCCATAATAAGAGTAAAGACGGCAAACTAGAAACATGTTGGTTTATTTTTTTTCTCTATTTGGTATGTAAAAAATAAAAAAATAAACAGGGAAGTAAGAAAAAACAGATATTCTTTAATTATTGAAGAATTATTAGCCCAAGTGGTAAGAATACAAGAACAGTAAAAAGAACAATGATTGGAACTCCAAAAACAACAAAATCTAATTGAAATAATACGGAATAAAACGGAACATTCCTCAAGTTCTTTCCGTCCCGAAGCTGTAGCAAATGCCATAACTGAATTCACATACAATTCAGATGATGGAAATACCTTTTCTGCTTATTTTAGAAGATACGAACTAAATTTCGGAGAAGAGTGAAGCAACTGGGAAGACGATAAAAGAAGACTTTTGTTCAGAATGGTATCACTGGTAGAACGTGAAAAATACTGTCATTTTGTACTACCGAAAAAAAAAACAAAAAAAAAAAACAGGAAAACTTTCTTTCGTCATTCAACATTTTTCGGAAAAATATGAATCTGAATTGACGAAAATTTTGTAACATATGGGTAATTTGTCTATATTTCTGAGATGAGGTATTATGTACAGTATTTACATTATGCAGACCATTGTCCTCATCTTTGTCGCCATATTTGTCAAATATGGCGACAAAGATGAGGACAATGGTCCGCATAATGTAAATACTATATGGGTAATTGTTAACAAGGAGTGTGAAAGATTCAAAATAAGTGAACTGAATTCGGATATATTTAAAGGGTTAATTTTTATTCAAGGTTTTACGGTGAAAATGGACGCAAAAACACATGCTAAAATACGTGCGAAACTTGAACAGAATCAAAGAATAACTCTACAAAAAATATTGGATGAATGTCAGCGAATCATAAATCTGAGACAATATATAGAGGAAATTCAAGAAAAACAGTATGCATGTGTACACGCTGAAGAAAAATGTGGAAAAAAGAAAAAATAATTTATGTTTCAGATGTGGAAGTTTACAATGTGGTAAACGACTCCCCCTTTTAAGAATTTAAAGTGTTGTAAAACGAAAGCAAGGAAAAGTTCTCACAGAAAAAAAAAACTTAGTACACAGCGTTGCCCCAGAAAAAAATAATTACAGAGAACTAAAAAGAATATTTTTGTATGTGAAAATTAATAATGTGGATATAAAAATGCAGCTAGACACTGATAGTGATATCACAATATTCAACAAAGCCACATGGAAAGTAAACGTCATACCTATATTAAAAAGCAGTTCCAAAATCGCAGGGGGGCATGTCGGGTAAGATTATTTTTATTGGTGAACTTACTTGTAACGTTTCATTTAGAAAAATCTAATGTTTATGTGTTAAAAAAAAACTACAAACTTATTCAGTACTGATTGGATGGAATTATTTCAGTTATATTTACCTATATTTATTACAAAAATGTGAGTGGACAAGCGACCAGTTTTAAAAAAAACAGTGTGAAAATTTAAAGGAAGGATTGAGACAATGTTTTCCGGGTGTTCTGTCGGATGAGTTGTGTCGTTGTTTCAAAGTCAAAGCGAAATTTCAAGGGAAAATCGGTCGACACTAGTGTTTAAAGCTAAACGTGGAATACTATTCGCAGCACTAGATGCTGATTTTTCGATAGTCCATAGAAAATTTTTGCAAGCTTAAACGGGGAAAAATTTTTTCGAAGTTGAATGTTCAGAGTTAATAGCTATAAATAAAAGTTAGGTTTGATTTGTTTTGTTTTACCGCATATCAACGTCAATGGGTTATTTAATGCCGACAAGATTGTTATTGTTGGTAATATTTTTTGTTCAAAAATGTATGGTAGGGAAATTTTTTTGCCAAAACAGATGCTACCAACACGGGTCAGGATGAGGCTGGGAACAGCAGCAATTCCGAGGTGATTCCACGCTCCTCAAAACCTTCTGATCTTACTGTAGAATTTGGTTTATCGTCTTATTCAGGACGCGGATATTGTTTATCGTCATACCCAGGACGGATCAGTTAAAGAAAGAGTTTACTGAAGAAAGGCCTACAAGAAAAGAAGAACCTATGCAAGTAGTGTATGATATTTTTGACACCCTTACTAACACCCTAAGAATTTGTTGAAGTATGATTACCAAAATAAAGGAAACGTACGGAAAACAAAAACAACTAAATAGTGACCGAAAACGAAAGAAATACAAAGTTCAGTATGTAGCGAACTTGACGGAAAAAGGAGGAGGGGGTGAATACTAAGAAATAAAATAATATATTTACTATGGAAAAAATCTCAAAAGGTGGGATGCTGTAGAGTATATAAGTCATCCCCGGTAACACAAATGAACTAAGCAAGACGCCTTAAATAAAGAAATCCGTTTGACTCAGTCGAGAAGAAAGAATTGTTGACGTCACGTTGAGTAGCCTAAGCGAATAATAATAATAATAATAATAATAATAATAATAATAATAATGATAATAACGTTATTCAAACTATTGTCCTCATTTTCATTGCCGTATTCGTTTCGGGCGTTGTACGCTCCGACCATTTTTAGGTGATTGAAATTTCGAATCAAAATATTTCATTCACCGGGGTAGATTTGTATAGTTCGACATGTCATAACTCTTGTGGTTGTCTCAGTTATTTCCCTTTAACTCAACACTCGAAATATAGTCTTAAGGTGTGCTATATTTATGGAATAAAGTGCTCAATATCAGAGACAGAGGGTGTGTAAATATAAAAGTGAACATAGAAGTCAACACTTAGAGGCGACAGTCTGTTTCATGCTATATGCAATCGTCAGGCCAATTGATATATATATATATATATATAAACATATACATATATATATATATATATATAAATATATACATATATATATATATATATATATAAATATATACATACATATATATATATATATATATATATATATATATATATATATATATAAAACCCATAAATAATTCGTTGTGCACATGCCAAATTCAAAGATGAACATACAGAAACAGTCTTCTGAACTTTATGTGGACATATGTGTATCTTTAGGAGACACACATATAAACGTTACTCCAATTGACCATTTAGTGAGACACAGAGAAATTAAAATTAAAACACATCTCACATGCAATCTTTGAGTGCCTCACCTATAAACATATTCTTCTTCACATGTAATATCCAATTTGTGCATACTTACACGCACTCAATATACATAGATATTCAAGATGGCAAATGTCCGGCAATATTACTATCATCAAAAATAGGCTTGGATTGCTCCAAAGAAAATTTCCTTTCCTTTCAAAATAGCCTCTAAAGACTGAAAGAAAACGTCAAATAGGAAATAATGAGTCTTTCTCCAATCCCTGCTTTCAAATGGATGTGGTTTCGTGATGCCGTCTGCTGCAACGAAGTCAGACATAATTTAAGCGCCATTATTTCTCGGTGACATGCGCAGTTGCAACCAGTTGAACGACCTCCATTGCTGCTAGTTGACTTTGTCCACTCTGAAGGACAGTAAGTACAGAGATGTCAACTAGATTGATTAAGCAGTTTTAATTGAGTTTTTTTCGGTAATCACGTGAGTTGGAAAGTCGTGTTATGTCATTAAAGTGAAAGAAAAATGTCATTTTCTTTTCATTTTTATTTATAGGCAGGATATTTTAGATTTTACAAATATCCAATAATATTTTCAGAGTTTTTAATACCAAATCTCACTAATTTAAGCATGACCTTGTCAAAATGGACTATACAGCGCGTGTCGCAGCCGTATTAAAATTTTTAAAACATAGTCCTTAATTAAATTAATCCGAAGATATGTGTTTATTATTATCAAGGCTATTTTAGTGACTACGCGTGTTTTAGTAGACCCCCCTGTTTACTTACTGTTGTGGCCTGTTTAGGGACCAGAAAGAAAGACACGGAAAACGAAGGTAGCTTGAACAAGTATATTGAAGTTATATACAAAGCGAGAGTGTTAGTAATAAGTAGATAGAGGGGTACGTCCAAACGGTAGGTTAGCACTGTGTCTACCTTCAATCCCTCCAACCGTCTTACGCAGTTAGTATTTATGAGAGGAGGAAGAGTTCCTTCTACTGTAGGATGGTTTACCACAACACTTACAAACAGCGAAATTAACACCCACTGAAAAAGAAAATCACAAGTCTTATTAAATCTGCCAACTAGTACATTTTCTTTTATATAACTTTAGATTACCTAAATCAGTAGACGTTAATTTCACTGTTTGTAAATAAACATGGAGATCTACTAAAACTCGAGTAGTAACTAAAATAATATTTACAGTTCTTGTATACCAAAAGAAAATATTTCATTTCTTTTTGCTAAAGGAAAATATTTTTAACTCTTGTAAATGTTTTACTTCTTTCTAGCGCTTTTACTTCTTTCTAGCGCGTTCAAAATTTTCGTTAAAACCTTTTTTTTACGTCAGCAATTGACGTAATGTTTACGATTATTGTTTTTGCAGATTTTTTTTCCCGGTGAAAAACACATAGATTTGGAAATTCTTGTAAAAATAAAATTGTTAGATTTTTAATGAAACTTTCAGAACTTATTCACTAATAAATTAAATTATTTTGGAAATTAATTCTAGAAAATCTAGTTAATTTTTTTATATAATCTTACTCACCTCTTAATTTCATGAAAATTCGAGAAATTAATTGCAATCTCAACATTTGTTTTATTAGTTAAAAGCAAGAATCCTTGGAGAATGTAAATCATCATTTTGTTTAACAAACTACGACTGATTCCCCGAAAATCTGCTCCGAATTTTAAAATAGATAATGCCATAAAATTATGACATTATTTAATTAGAAAAGCTTTTAGTTGCCTTTAGAAATAAAATTTATTAACGACACTAAGAAAAAAATTCGATGAATAATGAACTTTTACAAAAAGTGTTTTCATTTTTTAATAATTTTAATTATAATAATTTATAATATTATAAATCATTTAAAACTCTGCATTACTTCAATCCGTTTAGGTGATATTGTTATTAAGCGAAAAATATATTAACGAATAGAAAATTGAAATGCCCAATAAAAGTTTTCTTCAATTTTTTCTATGTATATAAAATATTACGTAACTTGCCACTGTTTGAAAGCATGGTCGACCTTAGAAGACATAATCAGAAAATAAGAGTGATGACTGTATTAAATTTAAATTCAACATTGCTGAAATTAAATTACGGAGACTATTTTCCAACATTCTTAAGATTGCTGAGTACTTAAAAATTATGTAAAATAAAGGCGTTTTTTTAATTATGTTTTAGCAGATAAAGTCCCTGTCGAACAACAGTAAAATTGATTTTATCGTCGTTTGTCAAGTGATCTACGAATGACAAGCGACGGTGATTAATTATTCTTCAAATCAGCTAATATTCTTCAAATAATGTTTCAGAAAAGTATATTTTATTTTTGGAAGATTTTTAAAATCGTGATTTAACTTTTGTTTACAAATGTATCAAAAATGTCCGATTTTGTGAAAGCGAGCAAAATGTTGAGATTCCAATCAGTTGAAATACACCAGACTATTTTGCTTAATGGAAATAATAATTTTTATCATTTAGCGTTCAATTAAAGTTAAAATGAAATCCTCAAGCATAATTTTTTATTTTTAAATTCATTTTAAAACTTAGCTATCAAATATTCAGTGAAAGTACCTACACTATAGCAATAACAAGACTACCTTACTAATTATTGCTCAATAGTAAGACACTGTAATCATTGCTAATGGGTATAATAATGATAATATTAGCTGTTGAAGAAACATTCAGTATTTAATAAGTTAGCAACCAGTGTTGCTAACGGTTGAAATTCATGAAAACATTTTCTTCAAAACATTTTTCAGAAAAAAATCGGTTTCTCAAGTCTATTAATTTTTTCCAGTATTGATGGGACTTTCTTCCTAACCTTTTGTCTGAAGTAGTGATGAATGAATATGTCATTATTTTCTCTTCAAGTTAGATGTGCTATTCATTTTAGTGGTCGCCGGTGTTGGAAGACCTCAAGCGAGGTCGTTTCTGTTATTTGCCACAATTTTTTGTGATTCTTTATCGCCAGTCCACAAGGTTCGAAGCTAATACACACATCTTATCTATGTGTCCCCTCAGAGCGTAGGCGATCATGGCTCTCCACAATTTCTTGTTCCTTGTAGGTATTAATAATCTTTGCCTTTCTATTATTTCTCCTAAACTCTGTTCCGCCATAGAATATACTCAAGCTCACTACGTAGGTTATGCGTTATTTTCCTCTGCACCTCTTGTCCTATATCTCTCCTTTGAGTATCAGATTTTACACGCCCTCTTTCCTCCTTATATGCCCCAGAAACCTCAACTTTTCCATCCTAGTGTTAAGTATATGTTTCCTTTTTGTTTCTATTTTCACTTAAACTTCGTCGTTGCTCACATGTTCGAGCCATGGTATCCGCAGCATCCTTTTGTAGAAAGTCATTTCTGTCCTTCAAGATTCCTCTTCATCTTTGAGGTGATGGTACAGCATTTACTGCCATCAGGGGGACAGATTTCACGTAGCAGTTTAGTTCTGTTTTTCTTGTTTCTTAATACTCTGCTTAGCATTTGGAAGACCTCTTTGGCTATCCCACTACGCCTTTGGATTTCCATGTCACATTTTCCATCCTCTGTTAAAACACATCCCAGATATTTCCGAAATTGTTTGATTTTGGTATCTCCGAGATTGTACAGAACTCATTGTACAGCCATGACATCCATATGAAGGTCTCGAACTAATGAACCTATTCAAGGACATGATTCGATTGTTTAGATTAATGCTTCGTTTAATCAGGGACAAAGTCATTTGTGTTAATGGTTCGTTTAATCAGACACATCATCACAACTGTGGGTCATCCGGTAAGAACAAAATTTACTGGAGACGTAGGTTTCTGTAAGTTTTAATTTCTAACCATTGGCCCGGAGTGAGGTTATCATTCTCTTTTGATATTCGCTAAAAAAGAGTACAAGACGTCAACAATTTTTATCTAAATTTAGTCGTCGAAAGAAAAAGAACTGAAGAAAGAATTACTCTTTGAACTTTTCTTAGTGACTGCCTTACATCAAACGAATGCGCGTCATATAAAAGGCCATGTTATTAAAATTTGTTTGGAGTCTTCTCTTTTTTTTTTCTTCTTATTTTTCTCTTTTACTTTTCTCAAAGCCTCTGGAAAAATTCAGCTTGCATTTCGTTTTACGTATTTTCTTATTTTGTTTTCAATTACATGAAACGATATTCCACAACACGAAACTAATTGAAATGAAATCCATTCCACAGAGCAAAAGGAGAATCGGGATGATGTGATATAACCCAAATATTTATATAATTGTATACGTGCTTTGTATATATATATATATATATATGTATTTGTATATTTATATATATATATATATATATGTTTGTATGTGTATATATATATATATATATATATTGTAGGCATGTATATAAGTGTATATTTATATAATGATATGAGCGCTTATGCATCATATATGAACGTATCATCAAAGAAAATATATATATATATATATATATATATAGATTTATATATATATATGCATATTAGGTTGGTGCAAAAATAATGACGTAATAATGTCGTTTTTTGACGTATTTTTTAACGTCAAAAAACGACATTATTACGTCATTATTTTTGCACCAACCTAATATATATATATATATATATATATATATATATATATATATATATATATATATATATATATATATATAACCGTTAATAAATAATATTCTTAAAAAAACTTCTTTCCGTCAACTATACATTTATTTAGTGTTGGGGTTTTATTTTTAATGAAAAAATTACAGCCTGACGTTAAGAATATGATATTTTCGAAAGTACTTGCTGCTCTAAAAACACACCACATCCATCTGACAACAATTTTACACATAAGGATCGCGTCATACAGTGCATTATTAGTAAGTTAATGCTTATATTAAGTGTATTAGCAAAGAGAATTCACCATTAATTACATTAATATTACTAATTCATTCATTGTATGATCACCTCTGTCTGAGAAATTTCATAGAAAGCATACGTCCTCCGATATTCATGTCGGTAAATATCGTTAATACTTTTTATTATAAACAGAGCATTTACTTAAATATTTGTATCTATAAAAAGAACGTATAAACATAAAAAAAATGTCTTTAAATAATTGTCGAACTTTGTCCATATCATAATGTGTGACGTCATTTGTTTACATTTGGATACGCATCGAACAAATATGAATGCACGAGAGAAAATCATGGTGAATTGTAGTTTAAAAACAGTAAAATGGACCTTGCTAATCGAAACGCTCCTCTGATGCTCAACCAGTAAAAACAAGTCAAGCTATATGAGGGTTCCGTATAGGACACAGGTTCGATCCTTGTCGGAGGGCGCATATTTTCAGTGAAAATTTCTCGGACATTCAGGCCGGTAAATAACGTTAATACTGTTTATTATAAACAGAGCAATTACTTAAATATTTGTATCTATAAAAAGAACGCATAAACATGTCTTAAAATAATTATCCGGCGTTGTCTATTTCATAATGTGTGACACGCATCTATATATATATATATATATATATATATATATATATATATATATATATATATATATATATATATATATATATATAGAGAGAGAGAGAGAGAGAGAGAGAGAGAGAGAGAGAAAAGACAAACAGAGAATTGGAGAGTCAGATACAGAAAAAGAGGGAGATATAAAAATGTTAAGGTTATGTAATGGTTCTTCCTTCCCAATCTACCAGTTATGGGTTAAATTGTTGTTGTTACTAAAGCCCTCGTTGAAAAACAGACTAGAAAATGATATCTGAATTCAAAAATTGGTGGTGGGGGGGCTTATTGTATCACTATGCGTACCAATTCTATTCTTCCAAAAACTATGGGTGCTTCTGCAGAAGGCTTCACCCCTCTAAATGTGGGGTAAATCTGGCAGTTAATTTCTAGGAGCTAATCTATTGGATATTCATACGTCAAAGACAATCGGAGTGTACAACATACATAATGGCCGGTCGCTCTCGTTTTGCGAGCACATCCCAGCCTACCTGTTGTCTATACTGCAACTATGTTGTGGCCTTTTTAAATACGTACTGGTTTATATAATCTAGCCAATTGTACTTTGTTTGTTATTCTTTTTTTATGCTTATATCTCTGTCATTATTAAGTATCCTACATTATGATATTAATGTGTCTATCGAGAAATATGAAATGCATTAAGAAAACTGGACGCAAATTTACTGTGGGTGATCTAGGGATTACAGCACTTTCTATATACTTTCCTATTAGTAAATTAACTTTACTTTTAAGTAAAGTATCATTTTTAAATCCAAATTATGGTCAGACTCCTTACACTAAACAACTAACGCATTAACTGTATTCTTTTGTAAATGATCCCTTTTGTGTTCATAAAATCTTTTATTTTTCCCACTTTGTTATTGATTTTCCTGATGTTGTTCAGGTGTATAAAAATCTATACATCTTTTTCGTATTATAAAAAACTTTAAGTAAACCATAATGCATCCTGGGTAAGACGATAAACTACATCTGCGCCATGGCTAAGACGATAAACTTCATGCGCGTACTTGGGTATGACGATAAACTACATCTGATCAAAGGGTTTTGAGGAGCGTAGAACCACTTCTTCTTCATTGCTGGTGTACCCAGGTCAACCCTGAACCGGGGTGGTAATATCTGCTAGCGTCGCCACATTGGGGAAATAGTTACCCCACCAAAAAATTAAAAAACGCTATGAAAGTGTAAAAGTAGGTATTTATACCAGCCAAACATTGTTGTAAAGAATTAGTTCCAATAATGAATATTGGAAAAAAATATTACCAGCAATACATTATTACCAGTAATAAAAATCTTGTCGGCATTAAATAACCCATTGAGCTTGATATGCCGTAAAACAAACCAACCAAACAAAATCATAATTTTACAAAGATACAGCTCATAGACATTTAACTATAGAAGATAGTATTAATAATTAATGTATAAAATGATTTAAAATATATATAAATTATTAATATGTATAAACTAATAAATATATTCTAGTGCTCTGAACCTATGTGCGAACGTCCTTCACATGAAATTACTAGAACGATAAACGTATATTTAACATTCAAATATAACATAAAAAAAAGCTAGGATGCAGGTAAAAATTCTAAGATGCTAACAACACTTAGGTCTTAATAATGACTGAGATGGCTGAAGATACAAACAAAACCAAAACATAAAAGTTAATATTGAGTAATTTCTATATCCTTGATACATGTCAAAACACGCCAAATCATTTCAGAAGGCATATGTATGTATATATATATATATATATATATATATATATATATATATATATATATATATATATATATATATATATACATATAAACTTTACAAATGGAATGTTCATTCATTTTTTAAACTATTGTGCGTACGAAAGTGTATTCTAAGGTTATGAAAAAGTAACTGGTTTATAAATGTAAAAAAAGACATACGTAGAATCTAAAACAGAAAATTAAATTTCTAGGGCATAGTGAGGAAGGAGGGTGTATTGACACTCATAAAATATATTGTATACACAAGAAAAGGGGGAAAGCAGTGAAAAACATACCTAACGATCTTGTCTAAATATTCGACAGGAAAGAGAGACTAAGGAAGATAACAAAGAGACAAACTTTACTAAGTGCTACAAAGGAGAGGAAGTTGTAGAGAACCATTATTGTCAACGTCCCGAAGTGATACAATACAAAGAAGGAGGAGGAGAAGAAGAAGAAATAAAGGAGGAAGAAGAAGAAGAAGAAGAAGAAGAAGAAGAAGAAGAAGAAGAAGAAGAAGAAGAAGAAGAAGAAGCGCGTGTGAGTGTGTGGGCGCTACACTTTGGTTTTTGACAATATGATATTGCATATACGATGTTATCCTGTCTTTTGTGAGTATGTAGTTTGCAGCGGTTTTTTTCGGATTGTTTTGTCTGTCAGTGCACGTGGTCAGCGAAAGATACTTTCATCGGTAAATATTAAATTTTGTTTCTGAGATAAAAAAAAAAAAACATTGATTATTTTCGTTTGAAGAACAAATCAGAAAAGTTCAGAAAACCTTCCACAAGTGATCGAAGAAAAAATCACGACTTTGAACGGCTGCAAAATATCCGCTTTCAAAATCTTTTTAAAACTAAAAATAAAAAAGAATTGATTTAAATGGTTTTTCCTTCAATATCTAAACGTTATTGGCGAAAGCCACAAGACGAATCAATTTCTACTCATCAAAAAATTCCACAAATATAAATTTTTCCAAATACTGAAATGAAGAGGCAGTTACCCTTTCAATACAAATTTCAAATTCATCAAAGAAAGTATTTTCATTCTTATCGGTTCGTGCCAAAATCGATACTAATAAATGCTATCCAAAGATTTTGGAAATCAAAATCGTCATATAGATGATAGCGTTAAATGATCGACTTAAAGTGAAACTTCAGTTGTAAATGCACGAATTAAAATTTTCATATGAATATTTAGTAGATAAGGATACTGAATGAACTGTTATTCGCCACTGACAGATATAGATGCATAAATAAAGACAATATTAATACTATCCGCGCATTATATATATATATTGTATATATATACTTGTCGCAAAATAAAATCCTGGCATTTGCCTTAATAACGTCCCTCATGAAACGAAACGTATCGGCTAAAATAAGTTTTCCCTTTTGCCTTTATTCATATTGTTCTTTTACAGATATACTCTATCATATATATATATATATATATATATATATATATATATATATATATATATATATAAGTGCCATAAATATTACTTAAATAATATTTAAATATAAAAGTTTAAAAATCGTAATATAAATATACTTGATATGGAAAAATAATTCTACTTACTATAAGTAATTCTAATACATTTCCTTCTATTATAAAGTAATATAGTCTGTATAAACTAACAATGAAAATATTTTAAAGTTGTAATTAAAATTGTAGTTAAATAAAATGAATTCTAACCTAAACTTCTTTTACTTAGTACTACACGCGCTTAAAAGAATCCAATAAAACACCTATAGTAAAATAAAATTAATATGAAATGCCAGAAGATGTAAGCTTTTGAATGACCCATGTTCTTTTGTACTTACATAAGAAACAATATATTACTAGGTTTATATACAAAAAATAAAAGTTTACTAAATCAGTGAAATTAAGTAACTATTTTTGCCGTCATTGTCATAATTTTTACTTAAATAATATTTAAAAAAAACAAAAAAAATTTTTGTAACCTAATATACATACTTATACTTGATGTAAAAATAATTCTACATACTATAAGGGATTCTAAGACATTTAATTGTTCGTAAAAAATATAGTATATTAAAAATTAAAAATTAAAATATTTCAAATCGTGATTAAATAAAACGTATTCTAACCTAAACACCACCAAAAATCTTTAAATAGAAAAATAGAAAAAATGCCGTAAGAATTTTTGCCGTTAACAATAAATTAAAAAAAAATCCAGATGAAATGCATTCAACGGATGTCAGATTTAATTGAAAAATACATCCCTACACCCTACCAAAACATAACTAATAACGGATACATCAAATTACAGACATAATGAACACCCAGACACCCCTTGTCTAATTGAAGTAGATTTATGTGTAACCTTGGAAATATGAATTATGATTTTAGCTGTGTCTTTAAAACCCAGTAATTTTAAAAAGTTACTCCAAAATTCGCATGAGGATGAAATGGAACTAATGTCTTTAATTTAATTACAAAATTAAATTCGTAGCATTTAGCTTCCATTTTTGAAACATGGTTAGAACTGTGTAGCGAAAAAATCATATTTTAAATAAAACAATTTATAATATTAATGCTCTGTAAATTGACATTGAGCACTATTCTGTAAAAATAAAAATATCTATAAGAAGAAAAGATTATATATCTTACTGTTCTTTCTTTATATATATATATATATATATATATATATATATATATATATATATATATATATATATATATATAATTACATTAAAAAATCCAAATTTAAAAAGATAGACGCTTCTGTCTAAGCCTTTTTTTTCTGGTTAATGTAAATTACCTTTATAGTAAGAGTTTTTTTTTTTTTTATTTCCATGTCTACAATATAGTTAAATTCCCAGATCAATTCTGTGGACAAGACAGATTGGTATAAAACGACAATTGGAAAAAAGATCTTAGATTGTGCCGACGCGTTTCGTCTTCCGAGTTTGTTTTTTTTTTTTTACTATAACCTTTCCCTCTATAACCTCAACCATGTCTCTCACACTATTCCTCAGCACCCTCTATGTCACCTTATATAAGCTTAATACTATCCTTTAAAAGTGTAAATTTTAAATTTATTTTTTCTTTTCAACTTTGAAAGTGAAGTCGCAAGATCCAGAGAAAATAAAATTCTCTGGTGAAATAAATTATAACTAATGGAACCTTTAATTGTTCAGTTTTTCTTTAAATTAAATTATTCGCTCTGACTTAACATTCAGCTCTCAGGATTTCATCCTCCTTGGGATTATCCATACGGATTATCAAGATTTTCAGCACTTAAATATATATATATATATATATATATATATATATATATATATATATATATATATATATATATATTGAACAATAAAAAAATTAAAAAATTAAAAAATGAAAATCTTTAGACACACTGGGTTGTAGATTAATATTCTTTCGTTTTTTTTTATTATTATTCCATTTAGATTCCTCGGCTAGTTTCGACCAAAATGGCCATCATCGGGCGGAGAAATATTTCTGCTTGCTGCTATATATATATATATATATATATATATATATATATATATATATATATATATATATATATATATATATATTCCTTTTATCTTTTGTCATATTGTTCTTTTACAGATATACTCTATCTGAATTTTTTACACGTAAATGGGTGTATCAACTGTCTTAAAAGACAAAAGCAGCCATACAGAAATTGTGTTTGCAAACATCAATGCTTCTTTGAGAAGAAATACCGTAATGATACTCTAGAAATTTGAAATCCAGACTGCCAACGTCTTGGAAATGAAATAAACTGAAACTAATCCTAATAAAGATCTACTCGATCGTTGTGTCAGAGGAATACTTCGAGAAAATATCAGGACCTCGCCTGTATAATCGCTGGGGCAATTGAAATTATATAAAAAACACCGCAATCAGAATTTGATTAACCATTAATACCCGTGAAAATTTCAAGGCTTTTTTATTTGAATTTGAATCCATTCTTAATGAAATAGGTTCCTTACTGCCACTATATAATTCCCGTGGAAATTCCCTTATTGCATCGTTAAATAATTGAGCTAACCAGATTTAATAGAATATTGCAAAAACAACCATAAAGATGAATACAGGTTATTATTTAAAGAAGAGGGTACAAATATAAAGATTGAGAGTTTTCCATTTTGCTGAAGTAGACGTTGAGTGCATGAGAGCATTATCGCCTCATGTATTTTCCCATTCTTGCCTTCTTTCTTTTTAAAATTCTTCTTCTTCTTATGTATACTTTTATTTTCTTATTTATTTTCGAACCATATAGCGTGCATAATTTTTCGTTCTGTCTGCCCTTGCAATAAAACGGAACGGTTAATTAATTATCACAGGTAATGGCAAATCATAACTATGTGACATAGGAACAAACAGAATTATATGATAAAAATAGAAAGAAAAAATTAAAATCTCCGCTGCAGGTCTTTGCCGTAATGCGGAGAAAAGTGTTGGACATTTTCTGTCACTCAATCTACAACGATAACCAAAAGTCTTTAGGTGTTTAATATGCAAATGCAAGAAGAAGAAGAAGAAGACGAAGAAGCCGTACGTATCAGTTACACCTTGGCAATCTCTTCTGGACCGAAAATTACAATGGTAGATTCGATTTCTTTTTTGGCCAACTGATTCGAAGATAAGGTGTGAGTCCCACAGAGACGAAATTGAATGATTCACTTTTCAACAAAGCAATTCCTGAAATGTCCGGTATTGTTGCAATTACATATTTTTTTCTTCTTTCCTCTGTCGTATTGAAAATGAAAGCGTATTCACTAGCGTGACAATGACCGACATATTACTTCATACGCGACCATTTAGTCTAAAATTTTAATGTGACCGTCTTGTGCTGTGATAGACAAAAGGAAGTTAAGCGAATGCTGACAGCACATTAAAGCGGCGGGTGGATGAAAAATGAAATTGAAATCGATTCAATGTCTTTCTTATTTCTTTATTTATTTCTGTCTTACGCACATATTCGTCCATTTTTTCTAACCAATGGGTTTGTCAGTCCGGCAACAATTCTGGAAATATTTAAGTCTTCTCTCTCTCTCTTGGTATCTCTCTTTCTATATATGTATCTATCTCCCTATATATATCGCCATAAGTCTATCACTCTCTTTTTCTCAGAGAGACGCTCACTCACTGAGTGAATCAGTGTGCGCATGCGTGAATACCAATCAACTTCACCATCATTTATATTTACTCTTTAATCAATTTATGGCCGGATATAGAGAGACGTACGTAACAAAATGACTGGGATAGATAATTAAAGAAAGAAAGAAAGAAAGAAAGAAAGGAGAGTGGGTATAAAATGGATTTCCTACACAGGCATCCGTTCCACCCTTGTCAAAATCATATGAAGGCGGAATAAGGAAGCTAAGAAAGAAGGGAAAGAAAGTAAAAGCAAAGAGAAAGAAAGCAAAAGACAAAGAAAGAAAGAAAGAATGAAAGAAAGAAAAGTAAGAGGAAAAAGAAAAAGGAAGAAAGAAAAAAATGAAGAAAGAGGGAAAGAAAGGAAAGGAAGAAAAAAGGAAAGTAAGAAAAGGGAGGAAGAAGGAAATAAAGAAAAAGAAAGAAGAAGGAAAGAAAGGGAAAAGATGGAAAGGCAGAAAATGATGGAAGACGGTAAAAGAAAAGGAGGGAAGAAGGAAAGAAAGAAAAAGAAGGAAGGAAGAAAGAAAGAAAAGAAAGAAAAAAAGAAAGAAAGAAAGAAAGAAGGAAAGAAAGAAACAGAGAAAGATATAAAGAAGGAAAGAAAGAAGGAAAGAAAGAAAGGAAAGGAAGGAATAAAGAAAGAAAAGAAAGAAAGAAGGAAAGAAAGAAAGAAAAGAAAGAAAGAAGGAAAGAAGGAGAGAAAAAAGAAAGAAAGAGATAAAGAAAGAAAGAAAGAAAGAAAAAAGAGAAAGAAAGAAAGAAGGAAAGAAAGAAACAGGGAAAGAAATAAAGAAGGAAAGAAAGAAAAGGAAGGAATAAAGAAAGAAAAGAAAGAAAGAAAGAAAAGAAAGAAGGAAAGAAAGAAAAGGAAAGAGGAAAGAAATAGTAGAAAAGGATTGTCCAATCTAGAAGAGAAAGAAAGGAAAAGAATGAATATATGAAACTAATGAGAATATTTCATACCTGTATGTATATATTAAATGAACATAAATATTACATATTATACATATTAAATACGTATTATATATATATATATATATACATATATATATATATATATATATATATATATATATATATATATATATTAAAAAGAAGAGAAGAGAGAAACCGCAAACGTTTTTGGTTGTAATGTGGATTTCTTTTTTTTTCAAATATTATGCTTTATTTTCCATAAATTATGCGATCGTGTATCGAAAGATACATTACTGACGAGGCAGATTTTTTCCGATATCTCAATCCGAGCGGCTAGGATTGAGAATGAGAGCTGAGTTCGAATTCCCGTCGAATCCATTACACTCAATTACATGCTAATACCCTCGGGAAAGGTATGAATGTTCTTCTTCTCCCCCAACTATAGGTTAATAGCAGGACAGACGTGGATGGTAACTGGTCTAGCGCAGAAAGAAATGGCAACCTACTGCGGGAAAACAATCTACCACGTCAGTCATGTATCTTTCGATACATGATCGCCTAAGCATGTATCACGCATGGCACATAACTGGCTAAACAGATTTAATCGAACTATAATAAAACATCACATCCATGCGCATACCCATATATATGTAGTGCACCAAGTCTCTTTATTCGGCCCTTCAAAAAGTGTAGATGATCCTGCACAAAACCTTCACCGCTATAATCAAATCTAATGAGCTGTTGTCGGGTTGTCGGTTTCCTAGGAACTGATCTGCTTGACCCTCATACGTCGTATTCGACGGGAGAGTCTCGTATATATATATATATATATATATATATATATCCTTGTGTAAATTAATTAAAACAACCGCTTAGGTTTCCTTTTTTTCAACATACGATCAGTTTTAGACACATTGGAGTGACAGCTGTCTAACCGATTTATAATTTTTATCAGTTTAGCTCATTTGCAGTGGTGTGCAGTAATATGAATCTATTTACGAGGTGTATGATGAAATTTGTCTGGCCTTGAAAAATATTGCGTCATCCGTGATTGCATCAGATTTTCACCATATCCAGACACTATTGTCTTTGACTGTCTTTTAGTTGTCCTACGGCTTTTATCTGCGATTGATGTTTCTCCAAGGAAGCGTACCAAAATTGTAACGCTGCACGAACACACTGGTAAGGCTAACCAATGAGCAAATCAAAGTATTATAGACTGGCCCGGAAATCCTGATTTAAATCCAATCGAGAATCTGTGGTCAATCTGCAAGAAACGATTTCCTGGAATGGACATACGAAGTACTAACTGGATTATGTTTCATTGGAAAAATATGAAAAAAAAGTAAATAATAACGGAATTATTCGTTTTGTTTCAATTAATTTGCACAAAGGTATATCTTATATCTATGATTAATATAAATATTAATATAATTATTTATTTAAAAATATGATTCCAGCGTTACATAAGAGTTCTCATGTTTCAAAACAAGAGCCGAAAACTTCAATATAATTATTTGAATTAAATTGAATTAAAGTACCAAACTCTGTCCCATCTTCAAGCAAAATTTTTTTTGAATAAGTAATTCCCGAAATTTACGCGTTTTATAAGCATATTCATTATTGAAATTAAAATTACTATAG
The DNA here is from genome assembly GCA_963932145.1 of Acanthosepion lycidas. Taxonomy (NCBI): domain Eukaryota; kingdom Metazoa; phylum Mollusca; class Cephalopoda; order Sepiida; family Sepiidae; genus Acanthosepion; species Acanthosepion lycidas. The sequence continues at coordinate 8,335,287 of OZ010573.1, forward strand.
TAACGGCTAGAGCAATTATTTAAAGAAAAGGAGCAAAGGGTTAATAATTTGTATCAATATCTCAGTTACATTCAAAGACGTCAAGTCAGGGTAAGTTTGGAGTGTCTAAATTTAAAGCGGAAGATGACATCGTCTAATCTGGTTAAGTGTCTATGGAAATTTATTTATTTTTTTTATTTTAATTTTAATTTTTTTCTGAAAGGGTTTTGTGTCATAAGTCGCTAACATTTGCTTTTTGACGACTTCATAAAGGGTTATCTTTTCTTTTGTTTTCTTTTTTTTTTGTAGAGAAATGATGTCAGTGCGACAGACAACTCAAATCATGTGACCCTTTTAAAGATTATGTCATGTATAGATTCCCATAGATAGGAATAGGAAAGCTTTTTCACTAAAATTTTATTTTTAAAATTATTCTGAAAATATTCCGATTCAAACGACTCTTATGAGCATTTCAAATTTCGATTCGTAAATTTACTTTTCACTTAACGATATCATCAAATTGCATGCTTAAAAGCAATGAAGAATTTTTAAACGATTTTTTATCTATTATTATATTTATTATTATAATTAAAATTTTTAAAAAAATGAAAAATTCTTGTAAAAATACATTATTCATCGAAAAAGTTTAATTTCTTCAGACAATAATGTCCTTAATATCACTTATTTACTAAAGCAAGTAAAAGCTTTTTTAATTAAATAATGTTAGTTTTTTTGCATTTTCTTTTCCAATTCAGGGCATATTTTCGATAAAACAGGTAACACTTTTACAAAAAAAAAAAAAAAACAGTACCTGATGATTTACTTTCTCTCAAGAGTCCTGTTTTAACTAATAAAAAATCACTCTTAAAAATTTAATTTCTCGAAATTTCATGAAAATATGTAAGGGGGTGGAAAAATGTAAAAAAATATTTTTACCAAGATTTTCTGAAAAAAAAAATTCAAAAATAACTTCATTCATTTCTGAATATTTCCGGAAAGTTTCATTAAAATCTGAGCATTATTTGAATTTTGCAAAAATTTACAAATCAATGTGTGTCTTCATGGGAAAAGCGCAAAATAAACTCAACCTTTTTTTCTCTTTTCGACCGCTGTTGTAAAAGAAAAAAAAAAAAAACAAGATTTTGAACCAAACTTTTGAACGGGCTAGTAAGGAGTAAAAAAATTCAAAAAATAAAAAAAATTACTTTGGTCTTTCCTCTTAAGAATAACATAAACATTTTGGTAAGAAAACTTTGTTTTTGTTAAGTTATGGTCCTTTTTTTCATCATGCTATGCTGCTTTTTTACGCGACCTAGTAGAGGTACTTATCTGTGTGTGTTTGTGTAAATTATTTTCAGATAGAGCCTATCTCTAAAGGAACAAAATGAATAAAGTCATTCAGAGGACGAAACACGTTTTTTCTCTTGACATATATATATATATATATATATATATATATACACACACACACTGTAACCCGGATATAAGAGACACGGATATGAGAAACCCGGATATAAGAGAGATTTTATCTGGTCCCAAATTAGAGCCATACTTACCTAAACAGAATAGGTCCTCTTATATCCGGGTTACACTGTATATATATATATATATATATATATATATATATATATATATATATAGACGCACATATATATATATATATAAATATATTTAAGTGCTGATAATCTTGGCAATTCGTATGGATAATCCCAAGGAGGACGAAATCTTGAGAGCTCAATAATTCTTCAGAGCGAATAATTTATATATATATATATATATATATATATATATATATATATATATATATATATATATATATATATATATCATGTCAAGTTGAGGAAGAATAGAGTACAATTCAATAGTTCGTAGCATTTAATTTATGAGGGCTCAATACAAAATAGAGCACTATTATTTATTTCACGATATTACACTGAAAACATTAAAATCGCAAGACAATTGCATATGTCGATGCGTATCAACGCAGCTCATTAGGCGTGTGTAAATTTAATCCAACCTTTGGGGAACGATGAGATGCATAGATACACATCGAAACTTGGCTGCAGTTGTGTTGCAATGTTTTCTGTGTAATTTCCTAATATATATATATATATATATATATATATATATATATATATATATTTTTTTTTTCTCAAGCAAAAGACTCATTTCTGTAGTTTAGTGCTACAAGCAAGCAGAAATATTATTCCTCCCGATGATGGCCATTTCGGCCGAAACTAGTCGAGGAATCTAAATGAAATAATAATAAAAAAAACGAAAGAATATTAATCTACAACCCAGTGTGTCTAAAGATTTTAATTTTTCATTGTTCAAAATGTATATATATATATATATATATATATATATATATATATGTGTGTGTGTGTGTGTGTGTGTGTGTATGTGTGTGCTTTCGTGCGTGTGTGTGTGAATGTGAGCAGTCTATTTGGCTGCAATATATGCGTGTAAATAGATATATCCACGCAGACGAACAAAGTTTCCGATATAGTTTCAAGCATAAAGACAAACAATATTTAACTATAATCCGAAGCATGAACCCGGCAAATATTTATCTCTCGTCTCAATTGTAAACCCTTTACCAATAGTTTCAGGTATAAAGCCGACCAATGTTTACAGTCTGAATTTAAAAAATCAAATGAGCCATGTTTACGTATGGTCCCAAGTATAAATATGGCCATTGTTTATCTATAGTTTCAAATATAATGATAAAAATACTAAGTTTGACATTAAAGTTTAGGCAATGTTAGAAAAATTGTAATATCTACCAACCCAATCTAATTCGTAAAATCTACCAATCCAAACGAAAAGCGGTAGACATTTGACCATTGCTATGTGAATCTCTTTAATATCCAGCATGTGTTTTATTTTTATTATATATTTGAGTTTATTATAGAAAATAAATTGATTAAATTCTTACTAAGAGTTATTTTTGTTTTTCTATACAGCTATTATTTTCCCCTTTACCGATTTAATTTTCAGATCAAGAAAAGGAGAAAAACATATCAGGATTTATTATCGGCGTACGTAACGTTGGCAACATGTGCTTCGCAAATTGAACTTTGCTGATGGCAGATTCAGACGGCAAAGAGAAATAACTATTATAAAAGCTTATTTGAAAAGAACAGAAAAACAGATCAAACATCAAATGTAAGAACAGATAATTTATGATAGCAAACAAAAGATACAGCGTTAACTATGAGTCGCTGACGTCAAAATATCATTCAAGTGAATAACTATGCTGTATGACTCGGCTTACTATACTGTATCTATGCAGATCAAACAAGTACAGCTGCCATATCTAGATTGCGGCCTCCAAATCCTCACTTCACAGTGTTCAAAAACGTCTACACGGCCAAGTGGTTGATGAATTATTTTCCAGCCTCCAAACACTTTCCAGAGACAAAACATCGTTATTTCCATGTCAGGCGTCAAAAACTGAAAACTAAATAACTAACTTAACACGAACCAATTTGTGTTAATATGATGGAAGAAAGAGTATGTGTCTACAGATGACAATGTGACTTATTTGCGTTGTTTTACGAATGCGTGTAATTTTGTAGTAGTCAGAATTTCAGCAGACAGGAAGCTGTATTATACTACTACGTAATATTTGTGTTGACAATAACTTGGCTCATATGCTCTAAATGTACTTAATTGAAAATCGCCAAGCTTTTGAAATAAAGTATACTCAAATAAATATACAAAATATTTTTGAGAGTTCATCTTGTCCACAACAACAAACAACCGACCCTAGTCCAATGTTTATGAAAAACTGAAAACTAAATAACTAACATGACAAGCTGCAGGAACCTAAAGGTTATATTTTACTAAACTCAGAAATTTATTGTTTAATAAATATTTTCAGGAGGGGGAATATTGTATTTTATGAATTGATCCAACAAATTTCATAACAGTCGACAAACATGTTTGTTTTTTCAAAGCACTTAGCACGTTTCCGATAACGTCACTGATTGGTTAATATATGCGAATATAGAATTTCAAATTGGAGTCTATGTTACGTACACAAATGAGTTTTTAGTGATAGTTATTAAATCTATTGCATTTGTCTACAATTCTTTAACGGGGTTCCATAGTTGTACATAGTATGTCAGATGGGCGGATTCAAAACGCCCGTCTGTAAAGGTAGCCGGCTACCAGGGTGACCACATCTTCAAATGACGGCGATGGACATAGACATCGAGAGATGGTAGGACGTCGCCAAAGATCGCTCACGCTGGAAACGCAATTTACATCTCGCGAGATAAAAGTAACACCCTGTTTGTTTAAAATTCAATCTTTTAATGGTGGAATTGGAGTGATCTCTCTTAAGCGCAGTTCTGGGCAATGGTATATAAAGTCAGTATTCTGCTCTGGCCACACACTCCTCCTTTCGCTCGTGTTTGAATATGATGGCAAGGTAGTGGAAGTTGAAAATCAGTTTTTTCCTTCCCATAGATGGACTAACTTCCCGGACTGGCGACCTCAATCTAGATATGCAACTAGTCATGAGGCGCCAGTGGTCCGTCTTCATCCGTTTTTCCTTTGAATTTTATTATCAGATGAACCATTATCAGCTGTTATTAATTAATGACGATCAATTATTTTATCCTTATTCCATTTCTTTTATTTACATAACTTTTATAATTATTTTCTTGTTTTTTCTACTTAATTTATAAATAGTTTAACAGTGCCATTCTCTTCAATGGGAAATTTTGTGCGAAGATGGTACGTGAAGAACTTTGCTGGAGAGCCCTGCTTGTACAAATAGGAATTTTGCTGTTGAGTCCCCGAAGCTGCAGCATAGGTTGGGGGTAGCTGACGATTCCTTTGATGATCAAATGATCAAATGAATGTTAAAAGTTTATTTTATTTATTTATTGAATACCTTATCAAATGCTGCTCGCATCCCCCAAATTGCATTATCTTTCCTAATCCCGCCCCATTCTCTCACTGGGTGCCCCATATGTTTGGCCTTGTGCCACATCTAAGCTACGCTTAGAAAATCCATTTGGGTGCCTCGACGTGGTGTAATGGTTAGCAAGCTTGTTTCCCTAGAACAATTATGACTGAGGAGAGAGTTCGATTCTCACTGGGTATCTCATAATTCCAGCCTTGTGCCACGTCGACGCTTAGAAAATAACCGTAACCCCCTCCGGACTCAAAAAAGAAAAAAAGAAAAAAAGAAACGTGATAAAAGGAAATAATGGATCTATTTAGTTGAATGTAAGAAAGCATCTGGTTATGAGGCGCCAGTGGTCCGTCGTCGCCTCTTCTTCCTTAGAATTTTGTTACCAGATGAAACATTATCAGCCGTTATTAACTATCAGTTCTGACCTTCTTATCTAAGACCCGCGATGCTACGTACGCCATGGCAACCATACCAATTCTTTTCGTATTCAGTTAGTAAAAATAATGTTCTATTCGGACAGATTCTTCCTAAGAACTGCTATTTTTTGGAGAGAAAACACCTGCGCGGATCTTTTCCTGATAACTACAATCTTAACCCCTTCAAGACTAGGATTGACAATAAACTTTTCTACATTTCTTATTAACTGCACTTTTTAACTACTTCCCTCCTCCCCCCGCTTATGCCTATATAAAAAAACGTGTGGCTCTTGTGCCTTTTACTGGGTGGTTAGTGGATTAGTGAAAAATGCATTTCTAGAAGGTGTTTTCCCAGAGTAGCAAAAATGTCACTAGCCTGTCGCTATTTCATTGGAAGATGTTCAGATTCTTTAGTTACAACTGTTCCTAACTTGACAGTGAGGATAAGCCTTGTTACTTTCACGAAGTCAGATATTTTGCACTCAGACAACTTTTTTCCTCCAAGAACTACAACTTGATGAAACCAACTCTTGAATTGGTGCTTCAATCTTGAAATCTTCGTCAAAAATTAAACGTTATGTATCCTTCTTATCCTCATAACTATCATTTCTTACTATCCCGCTTTAATTCACATCATATATCTCATTCGTCATTACCATTTTAACTGTAACAGTCGACATTGATTAGCTATCAAGCCTTGTTACAATTGGCCTAAATAAGCTTAGTTTAGTTCAGTACAGTTTGTACAAAGCACTCAGTGAGAACCGAATACGCTAATTCCCAGCAGTATGGCCTGTTAGCTTTGTGTTGTAGAAGATATTTTAAATGTGGTTACAAGTAATGGATTGCCTGGCGTTTCAAAGTCGAGAACGACGCAATTTTCAGTTGACTTTCTTTTGATGATTAGCCCAAGTGAACCTAGCTCATGCATCTTGCCTCTGGAAGCCTATCTACAAACGACAGCTGCTATACATTTTCAGACACAGAAGATCAAAGATAATCACAATGATGTTTTGGCTTGTCTATTTTGGGAATTTCTGGAAAGCTGTCCTTTCAAATATATTTTACCACAAAATTCTTCTTATTTTAGATACATAAATGATTCTGTATTAATATATCCACAAAATATAGTTTTACACTGTCTTGTCAGCAAACTTAGTAACTTTGAACCGACAATAGATTCCACCTTTGTATTTAAGTGTGACTACACTTTACCCTCAGTAGATAGAATTAATGACACCTTCAGTTGGACATTTGGAGAAAATCTACGAACAGGAATCCCACTGTGGATGGATGATAAAATATGGAATAATTATAGGCTTTTATTTAAGATCACTAAGAATATGCAGCCCCGAATACTTACCTGGAGAAATATACATAGAAAACACTGAAAAACCTCTACTATCCTCATTATTTCATCCACATTGCTAAGCGAAAGCCATATAAAATATACAACCGCAAAAAAGATAACAACAACAATAACAATGACAATAAATGTGATAAAAAAGATAATACTCTTTACTAACTCCTTAAAATCTTATCCAAAACAATTTATCCAATCTTAATAATATCAAAATAATTGCAACCACATTAAAAAGTATTATAGATATGATTAGACAGAAAAACATGTATAACAATAATAATTCCGAAGCAGGTATATATAAATTATTAGTTACAGTTGCACTTCACGATAAATCGGTGGGACTTGCAGAAATTTAAAAAAACTATGTATGAACACAATACGAAAATATTTATCAAATACATTAGTTATATATAAAAAATCGTTTCAACTATAACTTTGATGTAAATAACTGCGCACTTATTAAAAGATAGACGGTAAATTCTTGATATTGCTCTTATCGAATCTTATCAAAATATAAATTTGCTCCCAAGATTTTTTCAGATATCTCCATACTTGAAAGTATAACTTCGTTCTTAGCCAACATACATGACTATAAAAATGTTAGAATATTAAAACAAAAACGTTACATTCATAATCTCTTATTTAAAATCTATGATACATAAATTTATCCCCCTATATTTCTGAGATGAGGTATTATATACACTATTTACATCATTCGGACTATCATCCTCATCTTTGTCTGAAAACTCGATTCATGTTTAACATTGGAGCTCGAAGAAGACCCCTCGGGTACGTTCTCAAGGTGAAGCTTCTTTCAGTCGAACGCGTATGGCTTAATTTATAAAAAAAATATATTGTTTTACCACATCGTTACGGATCGCAACTCATCGTGACTGATGGCGTGAGAGTACTGAAATTGTTCAGACTGTTGATAACACCAGATAATGCCCCTCTCTCCCAGAAACTGTAACTAATGTCGGCTCAGCATAGTTGCAATATAAGCCACATTTGAGCTCTATGGGTGTTAAACAAACACAATGTACCTAGCAGGCGTCTGCAACAGGAATTGAGTAGCCGCACGAGTAGACAGGCATTGTCGGATACAAGCGGTGAGCCATCACCGACGGAATTTAAGAGGCGATATTATAGCAGTCGCCAAATATTATTCTGTTGCAATCTTCTCGTAAGGGCCGGTTATAGACGAACGATTCAGAATTTTAATTTAGATATGATAAGTAATACACGATTTTTATTTCAGATCTCATAATTAATACCGGATTTTTAACTTAGATATCAGAAGTAATGCAGGATTTTTATTTCAGATCTCATAATTAATACCTGATTTTACAGTGGGCATTAATGGGTTAAATTTCTTTTGTTATATTTTCTGGCAAATGATCGATATAATATAAGCGCATTAAAAGATTAATTGATTTTTCGATTCTTAATCATGATAAAAAGATACAAAGGAAAATTTTCAAAACTCTCTAAATTCATCGATTATACAGAAGTATGACTTAACTGTTAGGGTGTGCTTTGGGGCGTAGTGGATATCAGCTCGTAATGAGAAATTGAAGAGCCGAGTTCGAATTCCAGTCGAGTTCGTTACATTCATTTACGCACGAATATCCTTGGGAAAGGTATAATTCTATCTCTTCTCCGCTCAGCTAATGAACCAGTGAAACCGCTGACATATTTACTGCAATAAATTGCCGTTAATTACTTCTGCGCATATCTCAAAGCGATAGATTTTCGGATTATCTGTCGGCCTACGGAAATTATGAATTTAATATTTTTTACTTTTCTATTATAGCTATTAATTTAGTTATGGATTGAATAGCAGCACAGATTGGGTCCTGTAGTCTTGGATGGCAAGCAGTCGTAGAAAGGTAACCTTCTGAGGGAAAATCTTCTGCCTAGTCAGTCACGAATCAAAAGAGACATGATCATTTAAGCGTGCATCACGTATGGCACTTACCTGACTGACTTTTAGGAATCAATCATACTGATAGCAATTATGCAATTACTTTATTCGTACCCCAGTGATTTGTAAAAGATTCACAATGACAACCTGTAATGTAGTCTTAACTTGAAATTAAAACCGAATATTTAAACCTAGAAAAATCAATTTTGAATAGTTAAAATGGGAAAGGGATACTAATTTTCTAAGCGCAGCTTAAATGTGACATAAGGCCAGACGTATGAGGGTACCCAGTGAAGATTGAACTCACTATTCAGTCTTAAACTATCTAGCGAGACAAAACATTACACCACGTTTTGCTAAACATTACATGGCGCCCAGGAACCCAAAAATGATTTTCTAAGCGCCACTTAGATGTGGCACAAGGCCAAAAGCATGGGGCACCCAGAGAGGATTAAACTTACTACTCAGTTGTAATGGTTCTATCGAGAGAAGCTTGTTAACCATTACACCACGTCGAGGTTCCTCTTAAAAGGGGAAAGCAATATGCTGCAAGCATTACAAGTGTGTAAATATGGCGGCAAAGATAAGGACAAAGATGAGGACAGTGGTCCGAATAATGTAAATATGACAAAACTTGTTCGAAAATATCTAAACTGTCAGCTGTATAGAAGAGCTTTCGCAGAACTATTCTTAAACATGGCTTTGAGCGAATGAACTCTGTAGGTCTTAGGGAGGATCATCCTTCTCATCAGCATATTGCTTTCCCCTTCTCTGAACCTCATGTGTTGGTTCTACAGAACATGAAATGACCTTCACTTGAGGACTACCATCAGCAGCAACAACTAAATCGGCGAACAAACAAATAAGTAGAAAATATGTTCCAATCAATAATGGAAAAATGGATTATAGATACTGGACTTAAGCAATCTATTTTCCTGAAAAATTGTTTCAATAGAAAGATTTTATAAAATTCAAACGAAAGCCTCATTGCCTACTCGGACAATGAACAGTGAACATTTCCTTATAAGGAATCGGCTAACATTATCATTACCATTAGAGATTAAAACAGATACGACACTTTGATCCGAGCCCGACAACTGAGGAGTAAAGAAAAGCTTAACTCGTGTAGCACTGATTGATCAGTCAATGAATGGTGAATATTTCCTTATAAAGTGCCGGTTTGTATTACTATGGTCATTTTAATATGGCTTTACCCGTTCGTATAACCCTGAAAATAATCGGCAGTTGGCGAGCTGGAAATCTGAGCTTCGAACAAATCCATTTTTGACTGGTATACTCCAGTAAGAACACGTAATAATATCTTTAACTTCCCACCTTTGGTGACACTCCAGATATTCATAATTACAAATGTCCTGTTATCTACACGAAAAAAGAAAACAAAACGAAAAATGTTTAAATTATACATAAGCTGTTAGTCGCCAGGCCCGTTTAGGATCAAAGTGTAGTATCTGTGCTTTGTGATCATCCGGGCTGGCTTCTGTCAAACTCTCTAATGCAGAGAGGAACTCGGAGGAGGCTTTGCCGAAGGGCAAGGTTTCCTTCGGGGAGGTAGACAGGACCTGAATCCGTCTAGGCGGGTTCAAAGGTCATATTTTTGGCCGAGCCTACGGGCTCGCGGTCTACCCACATTAAACCGGCCTTGTGCCACATTTGATCCTCGTGGGTGGATTGATAAATACCAGCTGTTAGTAAGTATTACGTCATAATATGATGTCATAATATTACGTCATAATATTAATGATATAAATTTTATTTTATCTCCGTGTATACATTTGTATAATAAATTGTATATTTTCTCCTTTTCCCACTCCCTTAGCGAGAGAGCTTCTTGATGTTGTCCAATTGGCAGAATAGAGCGGCCTCTCCTTTTTGAGGGTTGGACGGGCCCTACTAACATCAGTTATGTTTAGTTTACTTTGTGTTCATGTTTAGTTTATGATTAGGTTCATCTCCCTTCCAGCTCATTATTTCATCTTTAGATTTTTATATATAATTTGTAATCAAATGATTAAATTTTTATGGTTTGGGGCGCGTTTTGTATGTCCCCCTTGAGAGGATGATGGTGTATGGAGGATTGGTTGGCGACGGACGAGTTTTTGTGGTGAATGTGCAAATTGAAATGAGTGAATGGGTCGTGCATCAAATTAGCTAGGTATAGGATAGTTAGTAAAGACCAGCCTCAATCCCCCCTTTTTCGGCCTTGTGCCATAATTGTATTTTATATACAATAAATATCATTTGTATAATAAGACTACTCAACAATAAGTAAATAAATAAATAAACGGTGTCGAGAGACTAAACATTTTTATTTTAGCTAATTTGAGGGCGCTGAATCTGAAAATGACCTTACTTTTTCTTGGTTAGCTACCATTTGGGCTGTACAGAAATGCTTCATTATTTTTTTTTGATTTTTTAAAAATTTGTTGTCTTTATATATGATATTGACCGATGACGATAAAATCGTAAAAACCTCTCAATTCGTATTTAGACCAACCAATATTGATCTGTTTATTGAGAAATACTATTTTAGCAATAAGAATGAGACCCTAAGTCTTTAAAAATAAGACGATACCCACAAGCATTTTCATCAAATCATTTAATAAACTAAAGCAGCAGAAATAAAACCTTCAGTAACATAAGAACTATGATAAATATTTTCTCTTTCTTGATTGTCTGTCATGTTCAATGTTATTTAAGTCCCTTTTGATACTCCAGTAGTATCATGTACAATGGAATAGGTGCATTCAATTGGGATGTCTTTAGTTGAAGTGTCTTTCCAACTGTGAAAACAAAATGCTCTCAACGTGCTTGGTTTTCTTCCGTAGTGATGAAATAATTTTATGAATTTCAAACAAGATTTTAGGGTTTCATTTTGTTAGATGTCACCTTAATTATCAGGTTTACTAAAGTGTATTACTGATAAAGTTAAACAGTTTCTTTGAATTTGGGCGATAAATCGGAAAAACTCGGTATTTCTATTTTAAAAGTTTTGACTCAAAAACACTTTCTTATAAATTGCTAAGCCTACCTGAAAATATGATGGGTTTCTACGACATTTATTAACTAAATTTTGCGATCAAGCAAGATCCCAAATTGATCTTTTTCCAAAAATGAGCAATTTCAGTACAGAAGAAGAGTAGCTAATCATAAAAAGCTAAAGTCATTTTCCGAATCAACATCATCAAATTAGCTAAAATGTGTTTTATTTCTTGGTACCAAAAATCGTGTTGACCAGTGTAATACTTCGAGAGTTTTGATGTTATTAAGTGACACCTAAGAGGTTCCCAAAATGCGAAGTGCCGGTTGATTTGCTTTTTACGGATTATCAACCTTCGTTGATTATTTAAAGTCGAAGCATATTTTAGATTGTGGGGGGCTGATTACTGTGTTCCCAAATCCCCCACTCAACTAAGTATTAACCGTAATCAATGCTGTTTAACTTTGATGATCAAAGCGTTGACTATAGGGAAGAGCCAAAAAGGATCGAACAAATTTTACTTTACTATCGCTCTTTTAACATGACCTTTTGTCAAAAATTCTGTAAGCATATGGATTAATATATATATACTTGAAATAAGATTTGCTGAATATGGAAATTTGTTAGCCTGTTTTGCGGTTAGATAATTTTTATCGATGCATATAAAAGGCAATCTATCAGCTTCACTACGGTAGAAATAATTTGCCAATGATCAGTACTCTTTTACTTATTAAGTAGTAATGATTTAACGGACTTACTTGTTAATAGCGACATCACTGTAAATTTTCTAACCTTTATGAGTTCTTGCTGTGATATAACTTATTAAGCGGACCAGAATGCTCATCTTTGTTGTTATACTCATGACATTTTGACCTTTTCGTCCTTCTTTAGATGTCGTCATAGTTGGTAACCCTCTCAGAATTTTGAACTAAGTATTTCATTCATTCCCTGCTCATTTTGGTGGGATTGAGTCGCAAGACATCACTGAGTGGGCCTCTTTACTGTGTGGCCATTGGGTGTGTCATATATTGTGAAGAAAGATCACATCATCTAGGTATATCAGCAGTTCACACGTACTCTGTCTATATTTGGCAACGTACGATATCTACCATTTACCAGATATCGTTGAAGCACGCAACTAGTCAGGTTATGACGAAACCGAAACAGGGCTTTGAATACTGTTTGGAAAATGACTCTGAATAAGGTGTATTTTGAAACGGCACTCTAGCAAAATGACCTCTGGTATGAAAGTGCATTCAAAGCAGAATTTTCAATGTGGAAAAAATGCACCCACTGATACTTATCGATAATTGGTGAACTTTTAAGGAGACCAAAAAATAGAGGTGAGCACAGTTAGGTGGTGGGTTATGAGTTTCAGTGGTGACGAGAGGAATGTGTGGGTCGCTTCTGCTGATGCAGATTTTTACGAACGTGTTTACAGGCTGTCATTGATCGCTGGCTACAATTAATAGTCAATAGCGGCGATTTTGTGGAAAAAGCAATGCTTTACAACCGAAAACCTTTTTTATTTGGCCTCTCTAGATTTGTTGTAGTTTATTTGCAAAGAAAGACGTGATATTTATTTAAACGTACCTCTTGTGTGTGTGCGTGTGTGTGTGAGAGAGAGACAGAGAGTGAGAGAGCGCGTGTGTGTGTGTGTATGTGTGTGTGTGTGTGCATGTGCAAGATAGAGAGAGAGAGTGCGTGCGTGTGTGAGGAAGAGAGTGTGTGTGAGAGTGTGTGTGTGTGTGTGTGAGAGAGAGAGTGTGTGTACCTGGGTGACAGAGAGTATGTGTTCGAGAGAGAGAGTGTATGTGCTTGTGTGTGAGAGAGAGTGCGTATACGTGTGTGTGTAAGAGAGAGTGATTGTCTGTGTGTGAGAGAGAGTGTGTGAGTCTTCGTGAATGAGAGAGAGAGTGCGTGCGTGTGTGTGTGAGAGAGAGTGTGTGAGCGCATATGTGAGATAGAGAGAGTGGGCGTGAGTGTGTGTATGCGTGTGTGTGAGAGAGACAGTGTGTGCGTGTATGTGAGAAAGAGTGTGTGTGTGAGAGAGAGAGTTTTGTGCATGTGTGAGAGAGTGTGTGTGTGTGTGCAAGAGAGAGTGTGTGTGCGAGAGAGTGTGTGCGTGCGTGTGTATGTGTGTGAGATAGTGCGTGTGTGTTTGAGAGAGAGAGTGTGTGCGTGAGAGAGTGTGTGCGCGCGTGTGTGAGAGAGAGTGTGCGTGTGCGTGAGTTAGTGGGTGTGTGTGTGTGAGAGAGTGTGCGTGTGTGTGTGTGTGAGAGAGAGAATGTGTGCGTGTGTGTGAGATAGTGTGTGTGTGTGCGTGTGTGTGAGAGAGAGAGTGTCCGTGTGTGTGAGAGAGAGAGAGAGAGAGAGAGAGAGAGAGAATGTGTGTGTGTGTGCACGTGTCTGTGAGAGACAGAGGTCCTCAAGAATGAAGGCAAAAACTTAAAAATTTTGTTACCGCGCCAAGGTAAATGCAAACCAAAACTTTTTATCATTCAAGCTGAAAAAGTGTGATAATATTACCGGAACTTTGTTTGGAGATAAGGACACTTTAGTAAAATGAAGTTCTTGGTGCAACAGAGAGAGAGAGAGAGAGAGAGAGAGAGAGAGAGAGAGAGAGAGAGAGAGAGAGAGAGAGAGAGAAAATGCATATGTATATTTTCACTCTTTCTCATTTTCACCATAAGATTTGCTTAATACGTCCTTTTCAGACGTATCGAGTGCCTGACGTCATAATGCAGGTCATCATCATTAGTTCCATGGCTCAAGTGCGCAACTCCCGAAACTTACGCCTCAGCCCGAGTTCTTTCGTTTACCTAAGAATAAAACCAGGTTTATTGTTAGAATTTGTTTTTTTCATCACTACTGGAGAAAGATCTGATTTTTAAGACACAGGCGTTTGACTGAAAGAAAGTGCACCCTATCGACGAAGCTGGGTCTGAGCTGTAACGCAACAGGGCTGGAATATTGGCGCCGAGAAAAATGTCAATCTTCGATTCGACGAACCCAGGAAAACAGAAAGTAGAACATGGGCCATGCAGAAAGACACAGACGACGGCTGCTGAACTGCGCATCTCTCCCACCCCTACTAGCCCTCAACGCGCCTTCGCTCGCTGACAGTATAAGTTACAACCTAAGAATAAAATCTGGTTTACTCCTAGAAATGTTTTTCTTCCATCGTGTGTATCTGGCCGAAAGGTAATTTTTAACCCACAAGTGTTTGACTGAAAGAAACTACACATTGTCAACGAACCTGGTGTTTGGTCGTAACTGCAACGCAACAAAAGTAATTAAAATTGAGATACTGTTGTGGTGTCTTCCCTGTTATGGGACTTTTATGAACTCTCCCACTTACTATAAAGCAGTAGGAAAAGTAAGCCTCGGGGGAAACGTTGATATAGACTGTTCTACCGAAGCTGTGACTGTTCACAGCTCCTGTCGAAATCTCTGCTTTTGGTAGCAAGGAACCCTGACGAGGCTGTGGTGAAGGACTGAGTTTCGTCTGGGGAGGTAGACGGACTCGAACTCGTTTATGCGGGATCTACGGAAATTTTTTGGCCTACGATTTCGAATGACCCACGTTTAACTCGGCCTTGTGCTACATATATCCCTCGTGGTGGTGGGGGGGGAGGGCGTTCAATATTAATAGTGATATAGACTGAAAGCTGATCAACCGATACACACTCCCAAGTAAACTAACACACTTCTGTTGTATTTACTGTTCAAAACACTATTTATCTGCAGCCTCTTTTTTTGTTATTCCTTAACCAATTACTTGGTCACAATAGATACCGAGTCAGGATCGATTACATTACAGGTCCTTTGAATTTTGTCAAGAACCTCGAGATGAATAGCAGGGGCACCGGACCAGATATTGCAACAGTATTCAATATACGGACGAAAGTAGATTTATAAAGGTGAAGGATAGATTCTACCGAGAACTGTTTTGGCACGACGTAACGAAACAACTTTCCTAGCCTTAAACCAAAAAATTGATTCAATATAATCACTTCACTTCATATCAGTGGAAAGATTGAGACCAACAAGGCACAAAATGTCGCTCTCCTGAAGTTAAGCATCAATCAGTTTTGTTTTGGACGCGATAAACTTTAAGAGTCATTCCTTGTCCCAGTTAACAACAGACTGTCAAAACTGATTACCGTTAATTTCCAGTTAGATATCTAACTCTTAACAGAAATAAACAGTCATCGGTATAGACACCTAATTGGAAATTAATGTAATCGAAAAATCATTTCTGAATTTGTCAATAAACATTTTTAGTGACTTTGTCTAGACATATCTATTCGGTAACTGGTTTTATAAGTGAGACATCCGAGAAAGATAACCAAGTAATGGTTACCCGCTTTTTGAAAAGACAAACCTGATGAAGTAATAGTTGCTTTCATGCTCATTACTCCGGCAAATGCAGACCAAGATCATGCTGGACAATTTGTTATTTCAAAGGTGAACAATTAGTCTCAGGCGATATTATAAAAATTGACTGAAAAGTCAATATGAAGTTTATATACGTGCTTGACCGAGTAGTTAGATCTTTCTATTTCTGACCATGTAACAAGTATGTCATCAACGATCTCCGCTACTCTACTGACCTTGTGCCATATTAAATTTAACTCCATAAATTTGAATAAAGTCGCCTGAAAAGAAAGATTAATATGTGATTCTCGCGTGATCATTTCGGTCTGAATCCAAGTGTATCATAAGTATAACCTTATGACGAACGTGGTTACCTGGCAAATAATCCTACAGAGTCAATTTTATATTATTCTCTGCGATTATGACGTTGTGCCAGACTGAGTTCTTATTGAATACACAGAATCCGTAAAAAACACAATACGTAAGAGTCGATTGACGACTCTAATTCGGAACAAGTGAACCGATTCCAAGTTGACTTTTAAAATTCTTTACTTCATTTGCTGTTGTTTGTATTATTCTTTGGGTTTTATCGTTGATCTTCTTTTTAAGAAAACAAAAAAGTGATTGGTTTTGTCAGATGCATTTATTTACTGGTTTTTATCTTTTTTAAGGCATTAGCCACTTAATGTCATCTCAAGATTCGGATTGGTTGAATACGCAAGGAAAGGCCGTCTGACGACGACTGTGTGACACACTGGTCACATTAAGCCAAGCGGTTTCGAAATTAGTCTACATAGCGGCTGAAATAATGAAGTGATATATATATATATATATATATATATATATAGATAGATAGATAGATAGATAGATAGATAGATATTAACAGACAGACATTTAGATAAATAAATAGATAGATAGACAGAGGATAGATAGATAGATATATATATAGATAGATAGATAGATAGATAGATAGATATTAACAGACAGATAGACAGATAGATAGGTAGATAGACAGAAAATAGTTATATATTAACAGACAGGCAGACAGACAGACATATAGATAGAAAGGTAGATAGATAAATAGATAGATATTAACAGACAGACAGATAGATAGATAGGTAGATAGAAGACAGATAGATAGATAGATAGATATTAACATATAGATAGATAGATAGATATTAACAGACAGTCAGACAGACAGACAGACAGACAGATAGATAGATAGATAGATAGATAGATAGATAGATAGATAGATAGATAGATGGTACGAGGATGAATTGTCGTCGAAATTATGAAAAAATAACCATAACAGATATATTTACCAAAATTACACAAAAACATCTTAGCCCTGTCGGCTGGGACTTTAGAATACGCCGACTGCACCTCTGTAGAGGAGTAAGACCCCCCCAATGAGGCGTCCTGGGTATGACGTTAAATTGCATCCTACAGCAAGGCCTCTGATCTGGAGGTTTTGAGGAGCGTGGAACCACCTCTTAATTGCTGGTGTTCCCAGGTCCACCTTGACCCGAGGTGGTAGCACCTCTTAGAGTCCCAGCTATGGTCAAATAGTGAACTCCTAGTTTTCCAGGTTTTGCTCACGTCCTGGGGATGACGGTAAACTACATCCGCGTCCTGGGTATGGCGATAAACTGCATCCAACAGATAATGTTTTCAGAAAAATAATGTTGCCAGCTCTAAGTTTTTGAAACAATAATGTTGCCAGCTCTAAGTTTTTTTTGTAAAGAAGTAATGTTGTCAGCTATACGTTTTTTGTAAGAAGAGCGTTGCCAGCTATGCGTTTTTTTGTAAGAAGTTCGTTGCCAGCTATGCGTTTTTTTGTAAAAAAAAATAATGTTGCCAGCTATACGTTTTTTTGTAAAGGAATAATGTTGTCAGCTATACGTTTTTTTTTGTAAAGGAATAATGTTGCCAGCTATACGTTTTTTTTTTGTTTTTTTTTTAAACAATAATGTTGCCAGCTATACATTTTTTATTCCATACAAAATAGGCATTTAAAATTCATATAAACTGGATTTGGCATTAAATAACTCACAGTGTTTGATATGCCATAAAACCCAAACAAACAAACAAACAAACAAACAAAAACATCTAAATTTATTCAATACAATCGCCATTGGTTTCAACCACGGCCTCCCGATGACTTTGGAACTCTTCTGGGGACTCTCCTTGTTTAAGTTGGTGATTGCTAACATAATCCTTGCCTTCAATTCCTCTTTGGTGTTTCAAACAGTTTTGTTGGTGTCTCGCTCAACTGTGTCCCACACATAATAATCAAGAGGGGTTGCAATCTGGGGAGTTATGTTATGTGGCCAAATATGTAGTGATGTAGTCGTAGAGGTTGTCTGACAGCCATCACTGGATTCTTTTGTTTGTGTTGTATGGTGCAGAGTCCTGTTGTCAGACATAGGGTCTTCCAGCAGCCACCATCTTGACTCAGAGCAGCACTATCTCGACAAAACACTTTATGTTGAGTCTACGTGTTGAGACCTTGGTGATCACTCCAAAAACATTCGAAATCACAATTAGACTCATCCAACTCTTTCTGAATCCTCTGAACTCTCCTCAGGTTGACACCCAAACACTCTGAAATGTTCATATTACATATTATGTCGTTTCCAAATTTCTGGCGGAGTAAATTGCGTCATGGTGCTGTTTTTCTTACAGACGGTTTCTGAATCTCATAGATTATAGATAGGAACAAAATAGATAGATAATGATGATATAATATAGATAGGATATATATATATATATATATATATATATATATATATATATATATAGAGAGAGAGAGAGAGAGAGAGAGGGAGAGAGATAGATAGATAGATAGATAGATAGATAGATAGGAACAATATAGATAGGTAGATAGATAGAAAGTTATCTATCGTTAACTAGGGTAAAAGAGGGCTTGTAAATTCTCGTGCTAAAGTTCTCAGCTGACATGAGATGGAAAGGCTATATTAAATCCATTGCCAGGTAAGCTGCTAAGAAGTCTACGTCTGTGTTTACGGAATCTATCTTACATATCTATACCATTCGTCCATGTTTAGAATAATCTTACCATCTATTGTCCGGTGCCCCTCCTATTTTCCTAAAGCTCCTTGATAAAATCCATGAAGAACCTATTATATTATTTTTCCTGATCTGGCGCCCCGGCTTTAGTCACTTTCCCACCGCCGTAAGGTTGATTCTCTGGGTCTTTTTAATAAATACTTTCATTGTAATTGTTCAAATGAGTTCTTCACTCTTGTATCTAGAATGTATGAATTTAAACGCAATACTAGACTAGCGGGGATATCTGATCAATTTACAGTTTAGCTAGCTAGATGTAGCCGTAACTTCTATGGATCACCTTCTTTATTGTGCTTTTAGTTTGGAGAACTCCTTTCCGTTACCATGCTTTCCAGTCAACTTCAATCTGCAAGAATTCGCAATGTCAATCGCTATCTACTGTCCTCCTGATTTCCCGTTTCTCTTTCTACTCATTATTAATGTTTCTGTTCTTAAGTCCTCCACACCATGTAATCCTTTGAGTGTTAGTGGCTGTATTGCCTTGATTGGGGTGAGAGTGATTAAAGAAAAAGATAGATGTACATAAAAGGAATGGGTCTATAATAGATGAAACGTTGCCAAGACATACACCAATATAATAATGACAAAATTAGGATTCCTTATTTCAAAGATATAAATTACTCGACTTATTCGTAAATTAGACCTGATTAAACTCATACGAAAAAAAAGAACAAAAAACAAAACAGTAGAAAATGGCCGCAAACTACATGAAAACTGCCGTAGAATCATGAAAATCGATTATTTCCACTATCGATGGGAGTTGGGAAATGCAAAGTCGGTCTTGGCCTTCCTGCTAACTTGCAGCATGTCCATGTAAATTTTGGTGCAAATCCGTCGAAAAATGTCACCTTCATAGAATTTCATTTGTGAAGCTACCAGTCAGTTATGTGCCATGCGTGATACACGATTAGGCGATCATATATCTTTCGATGCATGATTAACGAGGCAGATTTTTCCCTCAGGAGGTTGCCATTTCTGTCTGCAGTAGACCAGTTGCTATCCAGGGAACTCGGTATGTCCTGATATTTACCCATTTCTCGGGGGAGAGAGAGAAGAAGAAAATTCATACCATTTCCCAAGAGTATTAGCACGTAAGTGAATGTAATGGATCCGACTGAAATTCGAGATCGGCTCTCCGATTCCTCAAGCTGAGTCGCTATCCACGGCTCCACCTTGCACCCGATGAACCAATTAGAATTCTTTTTTTGGGAACTTTTTATCATTCCAAGATTCTAAAGATTTACCATTGGCTGCCCTGTAATGTTTCGAATAAAATATAACTTTAATTCCGAAGGTCAAATTTGAAGGGTCAAAATTTGAGCGTCCACAAAAAAATGGACCACAGAAAAATTCCGCGTGTCTCTGAAATCAAGACGCAGAAAGTTTCAGAGGACTGCACTTTATCGAGAGAGACGTTACCTCGGGTAAGACTATTTTTGATAAACCCCAATAGTTTAGGTATGTCTGAAGATGATGACTTCCATAGCCCTTGAGGGTCGTACGAATACCACATGTACTGCGATAGTCGAAGCAGTAGTATCTGTTGGGCAAATTAACCTGACCGAGCACAACTCTTTCCAGACTGATTCGAATTCTGAGTTTTCTTCTCCGACACTGGTTGCCTATAGTGCCCAATCTGTCCTGCTATTTACTTATAGCTGGGGAAAATAGACGAATTCACACCTTTCCCAAGGGTTCTTGCGGACAAAGACAGGGTAACGAACTCGACTGGAATTCGAACTCTCCAATTTCTCATTGCCAGCCGTTATCCACTACACATACATTTCATATTTTGGCAGCCGCACAGTGAAAGTAATAGATTAAGCTTTTCTAGGATAAGTACTTATCAATTATTTAACTTATTTACATACAGTTTATTTTCCTCGTCTTTGTTATTATTATCACAACGTTTCAATTTTTGTACTCTCCGGCCTTCATAAGGTACATGTCGATCCAGGTAAACTTTCGAACCTAACACTTTATTTAATCTACGAGGATATATTGTTCTCCACCCGCTTATCATGTCTAAGGACATCTTGTTTTTATGTAGTATAACTGGTCACTCGTTATTTTTATTACTGAAAATTATAAACAAAATTTGAAAAAATATTTTTTTAAAATTTGCGGTGACCTTTTCATTCAAACTACACCTTTCATTTGAAACAAGAATATGTGGTGAGGATTTATATTACTGATATATATATATATATATATATATATATATATATATATATATATATATATATAGCTGGTCACTCGCATTCGAGGATACGCGTCTACTAGGGCGGCTTGCTAATTCCTATTGCAGACGCTTGCTCAGGCGCATTTGTGTTTATTCAACACCCACAGAGCCCATCTGTGGTTTCTACTGCAACTATGCTGAGTAGACCATAGATACATTTTCTTGAAAAGAGCGTGTTATCTAACGTGATCAACAATTTTAACAAGGCCAGCACGCTAAAACCCTCGGCCACGATGACTTACGACTTAGTGCTAGTACAGCTATCGTTGGCCTCCAAAAATTACGTCGACCAAATTTCAATCACAAGCTTGGGTCAAGCCGTAGTATGGTTTTCAGGCACTTTCAAAAGGTGCTGCTCGCTGGAATCGACTCCTCCAGTCCGATAACATTAGGAATCTCCTTCTTGACAAATCGACCATGGTGATATTTGAACCCGGCACACGTATTTACTACTGCTCAGTTACTGCCCGCCGTGTTTCACAAATCCAACTACATATTGTCTGATACACGGATAGAACAAGAAAAATGTGTGGCAGCAGTCTTCCAGGTATATCTTTGAAAATCAGCATTCCTGACGATATTTTTTTTGTTTTACCTGGATTTTGAACCCAGGCGCCTGGAACTTGATGCATTTATATGATTTTTCCAGTCACGTGACAGGTACATATTTAATGCGTTTGTATGTGAGCGGTGAGGGAAGACTTGGTGTTTTCTTTTATTGCCGCTGGTTTCGCATCTATATTTCATGGAAATTCTGCATAGACAGATATTTCTTCATATTCGGATGATTTATGTTCGAAAAACGCAGATATTCCTTATCACTTTTTGTTTTGCCGCAACCAGATCAAGAAGCAACACTGATTTTCGTTTGTAATCTCACGACAATCAAATGGTCATCAATCATATCGGAACACGTCATTTAAGGGACTAAGTGGCTAGACTACAAGCACGAGGGCCATAAAGCCAGCCGCTCATACTAAATGCACGTATCACGTGCATTAAAACCTATAGACAATTCTATATGTGTGTAAGTTGTAACATTTTACTATGTGATCGTATGGGAATGTGTAGTCGTAATCGTCAGGTTTGTAGGAGCAGTTCTAGTGACTTCATCTTTCTATTTCTTTCCCATTTGTTCTTTATCTTATTATATATATATATATATATATATATATATATATATATATATATATATATATATATATATTAGGTTGGTGCAAAAATAATGACGTAATAATGTCGTTTTTTGACGTTAAAAATAGGTCAAAAAACGACATTATCACGTCATTATTTTTGCACCAAACTAATATATATATATATATATATATATATATATATATATATATATATATATATATATATATATATATATATCATCGCTGTCCACTCGTATTCGAGGATACCCGTTTACTAGGTCGGCTAGCCAACCCCTATAGTAGACACTCGCTCAGGCGCATTTGTGTTTGCTCTAAACGCACAAAGCACAAAGAGCCCTCCTTTGGTTTCAACTGAAACTATGCTGAGCAGACTTTTGTTACAGTATCTGGGAGAGTGCGTGT
>OZ010573.1:8360667-8498167 GCA_963932145.1 Acanthosepion lycidas
CAATGATGACATTAAGACGAACTTTTATCTGAATTATAGATTGCTGAAATGTCAGACAAGTGATCATCATGTTACAAGATAAGCCGTTGATTGGAACGATAATGGCACACACTGTCTTCTTAATGTATTCATTTTTATTAATAGAAAACTAAATTAAAACCGACAAAAGAAAGCAAATAGAACACTATTTATTTCGATAGCGCAACCAAGAATGACAGACGCACTGTGTACTTTTTAATCCCCATACATTTTACCTATAGTCTCTAATAACTTCGCGCATTTGAAAGTAGGAATTCTCTCTCGTTCCGCTAATGCGCCCTGACAGATAGCTAGGTGCAGACCAAGTTAACAAAAGAGTAATTTATTAATATTTTTATATATAAAATGCTTATTTTTAAAATGCTTCAGACACCAACCACATGTCTAAGTAAAGTCATTGTCATTTCGTATTTTAAACTGGATGCTAAATTCATTAATCTCTGAGGAATGGATGATCCTTTCCCTTTTGACTTTCTCGACGGATTTAAATAAATCTTTATCCCTCATCTAAAAGGAAAAATAGTAGATAAATCCATTTAAATGAAAACTCTACTACTTCCATAGACAATACAATGTCTTCAAATGAAATGCTTACCTCAGGTGACTTTTTTATTATTTACAGAATTCATGAGTTATTTTTCTTTATTAAAATTTAAAGTACACCCCAGAGCTTTAGCTATTCTACAAGTACGCCCTGAATTAAAAATGGTTGAGAAAAACTGGTCTATAAAATGAGATACATCGTGTTTGTCTTCTTTCAGCAAGAATAGGATTTAAGTTGAATCAGCTGGTTTACGTCCCTTTCATTCATCCTTTAGAAGCTGCCTTCTGAAGATTTGATAATGTTTGATTGAAAAAGAAAAGAAAATCAGTGTTCGATTCGTCACTTTTCCATTCGACTCAATCAATCATGCAGCAATAGAACTTCCTCCTGAATATTAATCGATCGAATATTCTCGTTCTTTTTGGATTATCACTACGTTTCTTTTCTTGCACTCTATGTCCTGCAAATTTCCTATAAGAATATTTAACAGAAATCAGGGGGTATCCACTATTTAAGAAAGAAAGCATCTTCGTCGTTGTTAAATGAACAGAAAGACATTACACTATTTACATTATTCGGACTATTGTCCTGATCTTTGTCGCCATATTTATTACAACGTTTTTGCCGTTGTACACTCTGGCCGTCATCAGGTGATTGGAATGGAATAATCGGACTGAACAATTTATTTCGCTCACTGGGGTAGACTGTTCTAGTTCCAGGTGCCGAAACGTTGTAACAAATATGGAGACAAAGATGAGGACAATAGTCCGAATAATGTAAATAGTGTCAATAATACCTCATCTCAGAAATATAGACAGACTCTGAAGGATTAAAGAAGATAGAAGATGGCGATTGCAATTAAATTTTTGAAGATTGTAGTTGTCGGGGAAACAAGTAAATGGAATTGCGAAAAAAGATACTGTTGGAATAGAAGTGGCGGATGCATTTATCTATTTCAACAGTAAACGGGTGGGACCTAAATGCCAATCTAGTAGCAGGCTTGTTATAAAACCCATGCCATGAGCCCCATCTGTTGGGGATCTGTTAAAATTAAACACACTACATGTTATCCCTTGTATTTACATTGAATTGCTTACACATATTGCATTTGCAGAGGTATATTTTACAAAACGTAGCATTTAAAGTTTTTATTATTATTAACCGTAAGAAGACACTTTCTCTCGTAATTTTATATTTCACGAGTAGAGAAATAATGATACTGAAAGGTGTAAAAGTTGTAATAAATATGGCGACAAAGATGAGGACAATAGTCCGAATAATGTAAATAGTGTCAATAATACCTCATCTCAGAAATATAGACAGAAATTCATTAGTTAGAATTAAATTTAAAGACTGAAAGAAGGGGGTCTGCTCAAAATATTCTATTGATCGCAAAATAAGAATTAAGCGGGATAAAGAGAAAAACGTTCTGTTAAAATGATAGACACGTCACTCAAAAAGTGGAAAATCTCATTTAAAGGATTCAGTTAAGTTTCCCTTGACGTCGAGAAGTTCTAACGGGGCAGGAAGAGAGGTGGAACGTAGTAGACGCTAAGAATTTTGAAATGAACAAATATCAAATGTGGAATTTTGTTAGCAGCTATGTGACGAATTTTTAGTCTCTGTCTCTTTGAGGCTAATTTCAAAACTAATTGTTAGTTCTTAGTTTCATTCCAGATGTCCGGAGTTTATGGTTGGCCACTTGGTGTTTCGGGATCTTTTTCTTGTTCTCAGGAATGTTAATTGTTAAGGATGTCTCCATGTTTATGACGACACACCTTGACGATGCGAGAATGGATATTGATTTTCACCGGATGGCGACCTTATTTGTATCTACGTCGCCAGGATCACTCAGTTAACTTTGAAAAGTATCGTTGGTTTGAAATCTTTGCTTCCGATTGGTGGAAAATAATCTAAATGAATAATCTTCCTCCTCGATCTTTTTTCTAAAACATTTGAATTTTATTGTCTTTTGCCAGAAGTAGCGTTGCCATGAATAGGCTCAAAATTAAGGCTTATCGAAAAATGTCCCATTCAAACTATTAATGACTTTGCCTTTAGGTAGGTTAAGGGGATATAATTTTAATTATTATAACGGTAGTAGAGGTTGCACTAACCATTATCATACAAGTCGAGTGAATAAGTATTTTAATGTCTTTGTTAATTTTGGCACACGGATATATGTATGGGGCAACCAGTAACGAATTAAACTTACTACACAGTTTTGATGGTCTCCTATAAGAGTTCGATAAAATCTACTGCAGAACAACACTACCATATCCACATTTTGAAAGCTGACATTAGTTGAGTAAAACGGATTATACCAAACTGTAACACAGATACTCTAAACTGTATGCTTCAAGAGCAAGTTCGTATGCATTACTCTCAGAGTTCCATGATTATTAAATTATGCTTTCTTACCAAATCAAATTTTACGTAAACGGTTTCCACAGCTGTCAAAAAACAGCAAAAGTAATGTCGCTTATGCTAAAAAAAGGGGTGGTATCTCTTCTATGCTATCAAACTAATAAAATAAGCATTTTCTCAGCGTAGCTTACTTGTGGCACAAGTGCAAAATTTTAGAGCACCCAGTGAGGTTGAAACTCACTATTCAGTCGTAACTGATCTAGGGAGACAAGCTTCCTAAACATTACATGGCGTATAAGTGCTTTAAATGATTTTCTAAACGTAGCTAAGTCGTGACACGAAAGCCGAAAGCGCAGAGCAACCAGTAAATATCCAACTCACTATTCAATTGTATGATTTAGCGTGACAAGCTTGTTAACCATTACACCACGTCCAAGTGCCGAAGCAAACTAATAAAATACAATTAAGGGTTTTAGAGTGGTATATTTATTTTAAATAACAACCCTGGTTAAAAATTGAAAATATTACTCAAGAAAATTGTATTACCGAAGGCGATTTAGAATAGCAAGAATGCTTTAACAATGATTTTCAACGAGTACAAGCCCCAAGAGACATTCGAAGTAGAGGGTTACAGAGTGAAATGCACAGTTTATGGTGTTAACTATTAGCTATAGACTAACATAGGTTATGATTGTAGTGATCAGGGTAGCATTTTTTGAGAGTTGGTTCAACAAGATAACGGTTCGTGGAAGAAGTTGTTTGAGTGGGACTTATATCCCACCAGAGGAATACGAAGCGAATTAGGCTTGTACGCTACAATGTACGTGGATTGGCTAGTTTTAGCCGTAACAATTAAAACTGCTGGAACTAACGAAAAGTGTTTTGTCTGCACACTTTCCATTAAAATAGTGATAGGACTGAGTAAACCATGCGATGTTTCGCCTGTGAGAAAGAAATTTTAGGGTGAAAAATAGTTCATCACTCTCAAGAACGCGGAAAGGAAGCAAGGACTCTATCGAGATTTGAATAGCTTCTGTCCATATATGGCAGTAGTAGTACATTTTAAGTC
Organism: Acanthosepion lycidas; assembly: GCA_963932145.1. Lineage (NCBI taxonomy): Eukaryota > Metazoa > Mollusca > Cephalopoda > Sepiida > Sepiidae > Acanthosepion > Acanthosepion lycidas. Next base: position 8,364,687 of record OZ010573.1, read on the forward strand.
TGATTTGGCTCTTGTAAAGGTAGAATATCGCTTGTCGGGAAAATATGGTTAGTTTCCCAAATAATTTAGTTCGTTTTCATGGACGATTTTATTTCTTTCATGTTTTGTTATATTGTCTATAGAATGAGCTTCGTCCAGGTTTTCATTATCAAAGCTAAATTTATTCTTGTGTTGGTTTTATTATCAAGTGCATAATGTAGTGATTTTATGCGATATTAGGCAACTATTTGTAAGTAAATAGAGCCTGTGTTTTACGTGAGTTAGTTGCACCTTTCTCACCGACACCAGAAGCAGTAAAGCAGTCTTCACTCGGAATACTTGTATAGCAACAATTTTCTTCGCATAAATTTGTCCCTCTTCGCCCTTGTCCAAAATAACTTCGTAAGTTACTGACACATTGAATAGTTACTCCAGTTAATTTAGTCACATTTGTCAATGTGTGACTTTTTTCGTTTTCTACCATTTGATTTCCGGCTTTTTTCGACCGTTTCGCTCAATACAAAACCATTTTGTTTACTTTTATCTGTATATTATTTATTTATTTTTTATTTACAGTTACTAATATTCGTCCAAAAATATAATATGGGGTCATCCAACAAACATTGAACCTATCAGCAATCATTTAAGAAAATATATTTTTACCATTATCTCTAAAGAGTATACTCTGTACACTAACTGATATTGGATTTATTCAAATTTGGCACACGCACAAAGCCATTGATATACTCTTACTGAAATGTTTACTTTGAAAACAACTCCGTCAGCAGTTTACTACATTTTATTACATTTTATTATTGCCATAAAGGAAACAACTCACCGTACCAATACAGAGAATATTCTTAAAATTCAAACATGGTGGATCCCTGACGGCTTGCAATGACTGTCAACTATAGCTGCGTACTGAAGCTTCCTTTTAAATTGTTTAAAATTGTATATATTATCAAGTTCCTAAATGTAAATGATTTCGAGGAAGTTAAGTTTAAAATTACCCAAACTTTAAGTCTTATAAAAAATTTATTTTTATTATTTTAAAAATGATAGAATTGTAAATGTATCATCGTCTAGGTTGTTTTTTTTAATACACGTTTTTTGATAGAATTGTATTTTTCTGAACGCCAGATGTTTTAGGTAAAAATTGTTGCATTTCTATGGCTCTTTTGGTTGATACCGCCAAAATTTGATTTGTTGCGGTTTCATTTTTTGAATTTTTGGAGAAAGTTTCGTATATATTGTCCAGTGAAAGACGAGATTTTCAAGCCATTATGAAATTCTAGACGGAGCGTATGACCCTACTTTTTCTGTAAAAAGAACTGTTATGAGCCGATAAAGAAGCAACCGTTAAAGAAGCAATTAACGGTCAAGGGCGAAGAGGATATTAGCAATCACACTTCAAAAGGACTGGTCCATCCGATGGTATCGTAAATTAACACGGGGAAAAAAGAGCCGACAGATTCAAACCCCAGGTAAAACTCACCAGGATGTTGTGAATTTCATTCCCTGAGTCAAGTATTGCAAAAAGTATACAATAGGTTCAATCGTTTTGGGGGTCGATTTCAATAGACACGAATTGAAGCCAGCCCTAAAATATACACATAAAACGATTTGTAAACAAAACAGTAAGTTATTATTTCTGAACTCCTATTCATTCGAGAAAATTCTATTTAATCTCCTCCTATTGAATATTGTCAATGAGACGAATAATCCAGTGAAGTGGCCCATTGGAAAAAGAAATGAAATTTGATTATATTGAATTGGTCCAGAATGACAAGCGACAGAGCTAATTGACATTTGATCCTATCTTTAATAAAACTGTGAAATTATCCCCATTACGTTGATGCAATTAGACAAGAATTCGACCGGTCATTTTCTTCCGTCAAATTGTGGAAAGGTGCATAATTAATTAAACGCTATGGCATTCGGGTCATCGTCCGTAATCGCAGGCTATCATAAGTCTTGAAGAGATTTCTTTCTTGATTCAGGTACACTCAAACATACATCACATAATTTTATATATAGAGTGTGTCAAAAGTATTTTTATACTTTTATTGAAGAATGAATTTATTTCCCAACTGGATCAGTGATGTAACACCCATCTAAGTCTCATGGTGGCCTTTATAAATTTCTTTTAAATATGGGATTTGGTTAAGGAGAAATTAGTCTTTTCATGACCTCGTCATATCAAAATCTTGAAGCGGATCGTTATTAATTCATTTTAGTATAGGGATGGCGACAAGCTTTTTATTGGAAGTATTGGAGATCAAAATGGTCAAGTTATAAAGAAAAAATATTATGAAATTTCCACTGATTAATTAAATTAAATTTTTATTTGAAGACATTTAAGAAAAACATTAGCAACTGCAACAATTTCTTGCAGATGCCGAAGAAATATATTTTTGATGATAAAATGAAAAAATACACCTTGTGACGCGTTTCTTCCTTCAAAAGAGACTTCTCCGGCTAAGCGTTTTTTTTTTTTTAAATAAGAAATTCATACATATTTGGAAGAAGGAAACGAAATACGAACAAAAGCCTATATTAATTATGCATCGTAAGAAACGCTGAAATTGCAGAAACACTTGACATTAAAGATTAAATATCTGGCGGTCAATGTATTTGGATAGAAAACCAAAACGACGTCGTCCAGTTTCCTATCACTTCTGTCTTGATTTTATCGCTGATCGTTTTGCATATCCCACATTTTAAAAGCAGTAGTGTTGCTAAGAAAGAGAGATTCATAGATCAGATTTTAATATATATATATATATATATATATATATATATATAATATATATATAAATATATATTATGTACAGGGTGTTTCAGCAAAATCCAACACTTGACAAAAGAAAACGAAATAGGCAATAAAAACAAAAGTTGTATATGCAGAGATCCGACAGTTTATTTAACAACAGTTAGAGTTACATACTAAATTATTTTATAATGTTACTGCCGCTGGCTGCACGGACCATCTCAAGGCGGACGCGAAATGAGTCACACGCTTTGGTGACCATGTCCTTGTCCCTAGCGGCGAACGCCTTCACGATGGCAGCCTTCAGAGAGTCGACGGTGTTGTAGGCATGCTTGTTGGCCTCGATAAAGACCCTGAAGAAATAGTCAAGGGGGTTGCAGTCGGGTGAGAAAGGTGGCCACAAGTGCGGCGACCAGTGGTGAGAAACAATGTTGAGCAGCCACGCCTGGGTTGTCTTGGCCTTGGTACAGAAGCAAATTACTGATGGAAGACGTAGGGGCGTCCGGCGGCGATCCCGTGCATCCAGAGCCACACCACCCTTCTCAGTACCTCCTGGTAGATCTCAGCTGTGACTCTCAGGCGCTTTTGAAAGAAAAACGGAGGCATGACGTCCCCCTCGCTGGATATGATGGCAAGGACCATGACGGGGAAGGGAAACTTCGTATGCTTCAGGACGGGAACCTCTTCAATATCTTTGCAGATCCACCTGTCGTTCTGCCTGTTGCTCGTCTGGTCCTGGATGAAAATCTTTTCATCAGAGATGAACCACAGCATCCCGAGGGATCCGTACTTGACCTCGTTCAGCAAAGCTCGAATCCTTGGAGGCATTCGTGATGAGCATGCGGTGAGACTAGCGGTAGGAGGAGTAACCAATGTCCTTCTTGATCGTCCGGCAGATCGTCGAGATGTGGCAGCCCATGTCAGAGGTGATCTTGGTGTAGCTCTGGGTTCCATCATTGTTGACTGTCTCCTTGACGGCGGCGACGAACTAGTCAGTCTTAACGGCCGAAGAACGAACGTTGTGGGCTTTTCGTTTGGCAGTAAACACGTCCTTGTTCCCACACGCCTTCCACTTCCCCCAAATGTCCATGACCATGTTCCTCTTGAACCTAAACCAAGCCATCACTTCAGCAGGCTTCTTCCCGACGTGAAAAGAAGCTACTACCACTGCTCTGTGCTCATATTCCACCCTGAAAAAGGGTAGAGAGAAAAAACATTAGTTAGTTGTCAAACTGTCGGGTATCTGCATATACAACTTTCGTTTTTATTGCCCATTTCGTTTTCTTTTTTCAAGTGTCAGATTTTGTATATACATATCTATATATATATATATTTCCATTTAGTTTTATTTAAGATGAAAATGTATATAAAAAGTCTTTAATCGCTAGATCACCCATAGTAAATTTACGTTCAGATTTATACAGCATTTCTTGGCCAGTCCTCTATTATCCCAATGTGGTATATTTAACAACAAAAGTGATAAAAACAAAACCGGGGAAATCGGTTGGATTAAATTACCCAAAACATATTCCCCCCTCTCCTTCATGTGCATGTGTAATCACGTCAACGAAGACATCTTTTTTGTCACAGCAAAATATTTTTTCATTTTGTCATAGATTGTCCTCAAAAATATGCAGGATGCGAGGAGTAAATTGTATAGGGTCAGTTTGCCACCCACTGTTAGAAAAAAAACATCCCCATAACGCAATTAACTCTGCCAGAAATTTAGATACGGCATACTCTTCTCCTTGGCATTCGCGCCGCAAGCTCCAAAACGAATATTTCAGAGAGCTTGGATGTCAATCTGACGACAGTGCAGAGGATTCAGAAAGAGTTGGATCATATATCCAGTAAACATCATAGTGTTTGGAGTGATCACTAATGATGGCGACGTTATGCCTCCATTCATTGTTTCACAAGGACTCAGACGCAACACAGAAGCCGACTTAAAGTGCCTTTATGAGGTTGTGCTGGGTCAAGAGAGTGGCTGCTGAAAGACCCTGTCTGGAAACAGGACTATGTACCTTGCAACACAAGCAGGAGAGCCCAGTCATGGCTTTCAAACAATCTCTACGACCACATCAACCCTTACATCTGGCCATCTAACTCCTCAGACTGCAAACCTTTGGTTATTATATGCGCAATTGATCGGATGACCAACAAAACTCCTTATAATGTTAAAGATGAACCGAAGGCAAGGATTATGACAACAACAAGGAGACCATCCAGATGTGTTTCAAGAGATTCCAAAGTCGTCTGGAGGCCGTGTTTGAAGCCGTGTTTGAAGCCAAAGGCGATTTTATTGAATAAATTTACTCTTTACTATTTCAAGATATTTTTGTGTAATTTTAGTAAATATGTCTGTTAAAATGAGTTGTCAGTTTTATTTTTATGTAATGTAGACGACCATTTATCCCTCGCACCCTGTATACCTGTTAAAATGAGATGTCAGTTTTATTTTTATTTTATGTAATTTAGACGACGAATTAACTACGCACCCGATGTGTTTGTACATTTTCGTAAATACAAATATACAGGGTGTCCATAAATTTGTGTGCACGTTAAAAAAGTTGTCACTTTATTTGAATTTGCGATAGAAATGATTTATAAAAAGGATTAGAAAGAGGTAAATCTCTATTTTTTAAAGGTTTTATTGAAATTTTATTTAAGTTTCCACATGTCCTCCATGATTAACAATACAAAGGGTAATACGATTTTGCAGTTCATGGAAAACATATGCCAACTGATTTACAGTAATGCCTGAAATGACATTAGTTATTTTAGCTATACTTTATAGTATGCTAACGAACTTTATGGACACCCTATATATACATAGTTGTAAGCTCTTGATTACAAACGTTTGACCAGCACTTACATTGATTATATGATAATGACCGCCAGATGAATGGAACATTGTGGGGACAACTAGTGATATCTACGGTAACCGATGGACGGCATTACCATTCACACTAGACGGCTAAATGACCTCAAGAATCATCACTATGGATGTTTGACTCGAATTATCGGAGCTAACAGACAAATCACGTGAACCCTTTAAGACTGGCAACGTGTGGTGTTGTCCGTTGTTGATTCTAGATTTTTAAGGCTGGTTTATATCGTGTAGACCGAGAACCCAATTTGTCAACGTACACCGTGCAGGGAGCTGGTGAGTCCATAATGGTGCAGTCATCTATAAAATTACTGACAGTGAGCTGTCCTTTTTTTTTTTTTTACGTTGTATAAAGTTTTGCTAAGCCGTTTGTGTGAGCTGAATCGATAGCAAAGCCCACACGAATCATGTGATTGTTGATATGTATATTTGAATTAATTTGAATAATATTGTCTACCGTACTGACAAACATCAAATTCTCTAAAAAATGGATGAGAAAATAAAGTACTTGAACTAAAACAGAAGAAAACAGAAAATTCGGAGAGATTTTCCAGAATTTTCATTATGAAGTGCCACAAGTTATTCGAAATTATAAAAAATGAAATAAAATATGAAACAGAAATTTTTAAATCTCTGAAGTTAACAAAACATGTTGATTTATATATATATATATATATATATATATATATATATATATATATATATATATGGACATAGAAGACAAAACTTAGAGGTGACAGTTTGTTTCATGCTAGATGCAATCGTCAGGCTACGTGTGCTGTTATTTTTCTCGGCTATATATATATATATATAAATATATATATATAGTCTATCTTGGCGGCTATTCATTGGCCAATAACTGCCAAAATAGACTACCCACAATGCACCACAGACCCGTATATATAAATAGACACGAAAAAAACAGCAGTCGTGGCCTGACGATTGTATCCAGCATGAAAAAGACTGTCGCATCTACGTGTTGACTTCTATGTTCACTTTTCTATTTACAGACGCTCTATCTCTGATATTGAGCACTTTATACCATAAATATATCACATCTTAAGACTATATTTCTTCATATATATATATATATATATATATATATATATATATATATATATATCCTTGTGCAGAAAATAGAAAAGACCACGTTGGGTGCATAATCCGGGGTTCCTTAGTATTTTTGTTTTTATTTTTAAAAAACAGTGCTCCATACAGAAGTAGAGCTTATATTATAATAATATTTTTTGTTTAAAAATATGATTCCTTCGCTACATAAGAGTTCTCATGTTTCAAAAACGGGAGTCGAAATCATCCAAATAATTAATAAAATTAAGTTGGATTGAGGTGTTTAGTCACGTTTCATCTTCAAGCGAAATTTTAGGAATAAGCTATCTCTCGGTTTACGTGTATTTTTACAGAATTTGTTATTGTGGGAGTGGCTATACTATTTTCCTTCTTTAAGTGGTCAGGGAGTTAATTCTTATCAGTAGATTCATCATCCTCTGAGAGGTTTTGCTAAGGTTGGGTAGGGTATCAATTTCAAGGCTAATGTTTACGGTCATCCTTTAGTTGGTTCCCAGTGAAGGATATTTTTATGGCGCGCCTACAGTCGTTATGTGTCTGGAGAATTGTCTTTTATTATTGTCTATCTGATTATCTATTTATTTATTTGTTTATTTAAGTGGGTGTTTAATATACAGATCGCTTTGCATTGAATTTCAGTTTGTTTTTTTAGTTTTTTTGACGACGACAAAAAGGGTTTTTCCTATTTAAGGGTTTGGCTGAGCTTTTTAGAATTTTACTTAGCTATGTTTTTTTTTTTTTTTTTTTATGCTAATTATCTAATGCGAAAGTGTGTTGATGTCGGCAAAAAACCGTTAACTCCTGCCTATGGTTTAATAATTTTTCATTATTTAGGAATTTAATGATGTGTAGTTTTTCCTGTAAGCATAAGAGGCATGGGTCATCCCAGGTTCTATAGGTTCTTGTTCTATTTACTATTTTCCATTTTACTTTTATATATATATATATATATATATATATATATATATATATATATATATATATATATATATATATGTAATTTAAGCATTCCTCGAGACACAGAAATTACCACGTTTGGAAACAAAAGCTTAAATTTTAAATCAAACTTAAAATTTGAAGTTCTGTTTCATTGTCAAATCACTTGAAAATATATCTATACAAATTTAAGTTTAATTTAAGATATAGGTTTTGGTTTAGAAACATGGTAATTTCCGTGTCGCGATAAATACATATTAAATAATAATTACAATATTATGCTCTACTGTGTATCGAGCACTGTTTTTAAAAATAAATGCTAAAGTATTATAGATTATGAATCTGACTTCTTTCTATATATATATTAATGTTTTGTATGTTCCTGCATATATGTTTAGTTTATTTAGTTTTATTTAGAATAAAGTATTTGAAGGAATAACAACGTTTTTGTTGTTTCTCTAACTTTCATCCGTTCATGTTATAGAATAAAATAAAACAGATTACAATAGGAAGATGATAAATAATACGTTTATCTAATAGACAAATGTATCTATTCATTTATACTATTTACATTATCCCGACTATTGTCATCTCCTTTGTCTCCATATTTATTACAACGTCTCGGCCGTTGTACGCTCTGGACTTCTTCAGGTGGTTGGAATGTTGAACTGAACCTTTTACTTCGCTCACTCGGGTAGACTCTTGTAGTTCCATTAATGGGTGTCAGTTATCTCCTGTTAATTCCCGTCTCAAAGTTCTCCACTGCCTTAACCGGGTATTGAACTCACAATCTTTGGGTGCTGTCACTGGATCTAACCAACGCCTTTATTCACTGTGTCATGTGTTAAGGACACATGGCATAGGGGATAAAGACGTTGGTCAAAAGTTTGAAACCACACCCAGATGTAGCATGGGATGAACTTGACAGAAAATGTTTTTTGTTTGGTTTGATTTGTTGTTTTGTTTGTTTTGTTTTATTTTTGTATTGAAATCGTTAAAATCTGCTCGATTTGAAATTAGTCCACGTCGTGTAGATTTCTCTCTTAGTTCGTATATTTTGCTACTATTACTTTTGTTGCACATCATATTTTCTGAGGTGGAGGCCAAAAACTATAATTCAGTCTAAAAGAAATTTCAGCTTCCAGTGTATACAATGCATTAACTTGTCTAGAGAATAAATAATATTAAATAGCATAGACAAACCAAGAGTGAAAAACCCTTTATGAGTTAACAACAATTCAAAGATCCCGAACATAGCAACCCGGAATAACCTGGACAAATCTATCATCGCTATATTCTCCAGTCTCCAGTTCTTCAACTAAATCACCCAAGTAATCTTGTAGCCTTTACAAAACGTCATCTGAGCAATAATGAAAGTTTCAAGTCGAATAATGGAGATAAACTCAATGATACTTTGGGAAAATGTATAAGCCTCCAACTCAACGCTTTACTCTCACTTCATCAGGATGGAAGGAATACAATGCTCTTGTGGTGCTTTTTTCATCAGATATTGTGGTAGGAAAAATAAAACCTTCTACGGAAAAACCTAGCTTTGTCTTGGATTACCCAAGCGAACAATGATCTAAAACCTACAACCAATAATTTCCAGAATCGATTCATTAGTAACAAGGGAGTTTGTAAAAGCATTATCGGAAAAAGCGTAATAGTAAAAACAAAAATCAAAAATGCTAAAAAATCTCATTGGTTGCTAAATCTGAGTGTTAGGGTGACTAGTTAATCCCTATTACAGACGCATGCTCAGTCACATTTGTATTTCTGTTGAGCCCACCGTGCTAAATTTGTGTTTTACACTGTAACGGACTTTAATTATCTTTTCTTGGGAAGTGCGCGTAATCTGACGTAATCTGACGTGGTCATCAGTTACAAGCTCGGTCATGATGACTTGAGGCTTCGTGCTATCACAATCATCGACGACTTCCACCAGTTTCGTCTCCAAATTTAATTAACTTAGGTCAACGCGTGGTATAGTTTTCAGATACTTTACAATGGCCCCACAAGCTATCAACTTTAGTTGATATTATCAAGAAATCATCTCCTTGACAAATTAACAGGCTGGACCGTACAACGTCCGAAACGTTGTAATAAATATGGCAACAAAGACGAGGACAATAGTCCGAATAATGTAAATAGTGTACATAAAACCTCATCTCAGAAATATAGACAGATACTGAAGTGCCGAAACGTTGTAATAAATATGTCGACAAAGATGAGCACAATAGTCCGAATAATGTAAATAGTGTACATAAAACCTCATCTCAGAAATATAGACAGATACTGAAGTGCCGAAACGTTGTAATAAATATGGCGACAAAGATGAGCACAATAGTCCGAATAATGTAAATAGTGTATATAATATCTCATCTCAGAAATATAGACAGATACTGAAGGGTCGAAACATTGTATAAATATGGCGACAATAGTCCGAATAAAGTAAATAGTTGATGTTTGTCAATTGTCTTAAAATACAAAAAAAAAAAAAAATGGTACCACACTGCAGAAATGATGTGTGTTTCTTGGAAGAGAGTATTGCCAATCAAAATCCTGATACAACTTAAAAAATCAACTCAGAGGAGTTGAAATAGATTCTTGTGGCACACTTGCTACTAAGATATGAGACTGTTAAGAACCCAAATTCTTAAACTCTTTGTAACAGATTTGTGTTCCTTTAATATTTGAGACATCCATCAAAATTCACAGAGATCTCAACCCATGTAAATATTGTGCAATAGAACACACCGGGCCGTTAAAAAACGTGTCCTATATATAATATATGAAACTATTCAAACTAGAGTCGGCAAAAGGAAAACGTATTCATTCAGCTGTCATGATGAGCGGTTTCACTCCCAATAAGGCTCCTTGATTTGAATGTCAATTGGAATTCAAGTTCTGTCTAGAATTTAAGTCGAAAGCATATATAAGATTCCTCGCTAAAGAGGCTGGAAAAATTGTCGGTTCCTTGTACCGCACCAGAAAATTACCTAATTGCACCTGCTAGTCCTTATCTCTAAATGATTCAGATCAAACCATTTAAGGAGTATTGCTGTAGTATCTGGGTTGGAGCTGCTCTATACACACTTTCATGCTTTGTCAGAATTCAAAAGCGCCTGCAACCTTTTGGGGTGAGTAAATATATTCCAGTCATACAACCCCGTTTCCCAGAAATATCGCAAAACTCTATCACTATTTCCACTACATTTCTTAGTTTGATCAGCTTAGATCTTTTAATCCTGGGTATAACGACAAACTACATCTGGCAGCAAGGCCTCTGATCGGTAGAAACACCTCTTAACTGACGGTGTTCCCAGGTCCATCTTGACCCGGGTGGTAGAACCTGTTAGGGTACCAGCTATGGTCAAATAGTGAACCCCACACAAGCAAAACAAAAACCATGAAAGTATAAAAATCATTTTTATACTAAAAATATTAGCAATAGATTTTTATATAAAAAATTACTAACAATACATTATTTATAGTAAAATTACCAACAATACACACATACTAACAAACTATAGCTATTTCACACAAATACATTTAAAATACTATCAAACAACCAACATAAAAGAACATTTATGACATTAAGGTATATAATATCCGACATATTCTCCAATGAAACTGTATTCCAAAATATAACTTCAATAAAACAACAGAAAACACACATAACCCCATTTAGTCATTATATCCATACAAACATGTATATGGAAAAAAAGCTGAGTATCATCTACCATGTATTCAATTGTGAAGGCAGAATAACATATACCATATTTCGAATAATATATACCATAGTTCGAACCTCCCAAGACAATTAAATTTCGGCAGTAAATGACCCAAAAGGATGTTGTTGAGCCGTTAAACAGACAAATCAATCAATAAGTTCAGACCATTACAGAAAAACCCCAATGTGACCTGTATAAAAGGGTCGAATCAGCCTTACTCTCTGTGCCATCCATTGGTAAGAACGAAGATTCATTCGGACGGTTTCTTCCCTAAAACCGATACATTGAGGATAATTCTCCGATCACTAAAAACCTTTGGGTTATCTACTTTCAACGATCTCATTCCTCTACCTTGAATGCCTCTTGCGTAAAAATGTCTCATAATTTCCCTAATTCCAAAAAAAACTTACCATCTGAATTCAAATAAATTCCTTCCCCTGTGAGGTTCAGCTTTATAAAAAGGACAGTCTGTCAAAGTCAGTCTGTTTGTAGCTATATCACGTTGAAAATATCGGATTGGATGTACGGGTGTTGTAATAAACAACAGCTGGGATTTTTTAGTCGAATAATCGAGTTCCAATTCCATTTGGGTTCGTTCGATTCACTTACGTACAAATATTATTAGGAAATGCACGAATCTACATCGTCTCCCTAGCTATGGATTAATTAGTAAATCTTAATCATTATCATCTCCAAAAAATTCTTACAATCTAAAAAATATTTTTCTGGCTTTAAATAACTTACAACGTGTTGCTAAGTCGTAAAAAACAAATTAATCAATAAAAAAAATTCTATGGAGATTTATCTATCCACCTTGACATAAAATAAAATTCAATTTCTACTATATCAACTGAAGTGTTCCCTACACAAAGACGGGCGACTATGTTAATAGAAAAATCTACTATAACGAGAATGTCAAGTCGCCTGTCTCTATATATTGAACTCTCTATATCTGGAATTCTTTTTTAAAGAAAGTGCAGACACACAGACACACACACACACAGACACACACACACACATATATATATATATAAAGAAATATAGTCTTAAGGTGTTCTATATTTATGGGATAAAGTGTTCAACATCGGAGATATCTCTGATATTGAGCACTTTATCCCATAAATATAGCACACCTTAAGACTATATTTCTTCATATTCAGCTCCTGATAAACAGTAGAGCACTTTCGATACATTTATAACACAGTATATATATATATGTATATATATATATATATGTGTGTGTGTGTGTGTGTGTGTGTGTGCATGAGTCTGTGTGTGTAGATATATATTAGAAAATAATATGTAAAGTTTAATATATGAAGAAGAATTTTATGAAAAAAAGCTAAGATAAAGTGGAAAAAAAGGTTTTAATGTGAGATTTACATTAATACGACTGCGCATGCGCACGAATGAGAACGCATGCAGAGAATTTTTAAATTAAGTTTTTTTTTAGTGTAGGGTTTAGCAGATTTGATATAGTTTATCTTTTTTGTGCATACTTCTGTCACTGTTGTTATTAATTGGCCCTCATTGAAATAACAGAAAGGTAAAAATGTTGAAAGAGTCTGGACGTAAATTTACTGTGCAGGATTTAGCGATTAAAGCACTTTCTATATATATTGTCTTAGTAAATTGATTTGGCTTTGAATTAGCGTAGCATTTTTAAATCAAAATTATAGTCACACTCATACAGTCATTCCATGGAAGAATATTTGTTTTTGTGTATGCATTACAGAAGAAAACATCATTTTATATTGTCATGTACATCAAAATATCTTTTCACTTACATCGATATTTTCAAATGTTAATAATATCTTTTTAATCTGTTAAAGAACAAATTTAAAGATTATTGCATGATTGCTGAATGATTTTAAAGAACAACTTTATCCTTTGTTATTGCATTTGAAATTAATTTTATCCTGGCAACGGCGAATATCCTTGTTAGTGTGGACATGTACGTTGTGCGCGAATGCTGGCTTATTCGTCTATGTGTGTTAAGGAGAAGTTGATTTTATCGCAGACTAACCAGATATCCAAGAACACGAGTGTGCTGGAATTGACCCGATTATTTAATCGAAGGAGAATTACATCAGTTGACGTCTGAATACTTCAATAATTAATTTATCAGGGTTTCTTAACGCAGGTGAGACAATCGCAACGTCCAATGAAATTAAGCGTGGTTGCTTTCAAATAACGCTAACATTAGATTTCTCTATAGAAGTAAATCCTATGTAACTCTCATGAACAGAAAAGAAAAGTGAAAGATGAAGTAAAAACCTAGAAAGGAATGAGTGTGTGTGTGTTTATGTTAGAGGGTGACAGGTGATTATGTGAGTTTCTGTATGTATGTTATCATATATATTATAATATTATTAGATAGATAGATGGATACAGAGATACATACATAAATGGATTTATTTATTTACTTATATATATATATATATATATATATATATATATATATGTGTGTGTGTGTGTGTGTGTGTGTGTATATATATATATATACATATATACACCGTATATATATATATATATACCATATATATATATATATATATATATATATATATATATATATATATATATAGATAGATAGATAGATAGATAGATAGATAGATAGAAACAGACTGTGATATATATAGATAGACAGATATGGACAAAATAAAATATTTATCTAGTTTAGATAGATATGAAAAAGCTGCCATATATAAATATATATATATATATACATATATATATATATATATATATATATATATATATATATATATATATATATATATATATATATAGGGAGAGAGAGAGAGAGAGAGAGACAGAGACAGGGAGACATATTGACAGGCTGAAATAGATAATATGGATCGAATAATATATTTATTAACAGATAGATAGATAGATAGATATGAACATAGATAGATAGATCTATTTGCTCAGACTAAAATAATCTAGTATAGATAAATATGAAGATTGGCATATATGTATATGTGTGTGTGTGTGTGTCTCTCTCTCTCTCTATATATATATATATATATATATATGTGTGTGTGTGTGTGTATATATATATATATATATAGAGAGAGAGAGAGATAGATAGATAGATAGATAGATAGTGAGAGAGAACGATAATGAGAGAGAGGTATAAATCTGCTGAAATAGATAAAATGGATCGAATAAAATATTTCTAAACAGATAGATGGATAGATAGAAACGGAGAGTCTCATATATATATATATATATATATATATATATATATATATATATATATATATAGATGATTGCGACCCGATGTTAGGATGCGCCTTTTTTTCTGTTAGGAACTTACATTCTTCCGCTCACATTTGGCGCATCTTGCAGTATGCCTAACGCTAATATAATGAACTTTTAACCATTTAAAATTATTTTAACCAATCGAGGTTAACTCTTCTCCACATTCGCTGCAACCAACATTGTGCTATTACATGTAGTGGTTAATCTCTATCTGTGAACATCAAAACACTTACAAGCACCTATCTTGAATTTTTCATGCCTAAACTGAATCTGTTCAATGTCTTTATTACGTTTTTGCACTGCATTTTTTTAAAGAATGAACACTAGAGCGATGTTGTCTCAATCATTTTATAAGAAGTTGGGTTTCTCTTTTCTGTGTTTTTCATGCAATCTTAACGCTTCAATTTTGATTCGTGACCTGGAATTTTTCTTTCGGCCAAATCAGTCTACAGAAACAGTTTAGGAATCCTATCTGTCTTCTTACTGACTGAATGACGACGCCATCATAACCGGCGCTGAAGTAGCAGAGACTCCATACTGGTGGTCTGGCGGTGTTCAAGAATATCAACGTCACACACGTATATCTACCACTGGAAACCTAATATACAGCGCAGACACTGTTAGTCAAATTGGCCCAGTTTTTTATGTCTCTGGTAGATGAACCAAATATATAGATATATACATTGATGCAAAAATGATGATTGCACTCTCTTGTTAATATGAATCTTTAGCCCACGATTTGTCTTGTCGCTTTTATATGTGATACTTGAACTTGCCATCTGTCGTGGTCACCGGCAGAAATACATCACTGTCTCTTTTACATAATAAGCTAAATATACCATTGCTGCAATGACTCGATCATTTAAGCCGGATCCGTCAAGCGACCCCGCCGCATCCGGACGGATCGTATCAGAGTTTATATTCAGACGTGCAAATCTATAGTAATATATATTAACAAGCTGATCACTCATTTATAACAGTGCGATCCGTTTTGAATTGAGAGTTTCCTTCTCCTAGACTGGTTGCTACCCAAGGCTATTGGATCCAGTCTGTTTTGTTTGTTTTCACCTATATCTGGAGAGAAGAGATGGATTACTTTCGCAGGGGTATTAGCACATGAGTGAATGTAATCAACTCGACTGGAATTCGAACTCCATTCCTCAGTCCGAGCTTCTAACCATTACTCAACATATAGGACGGATTGATAAGCCTTAATACACCTTTGTGTTTATTGGCGATCATATAATTCACATTCGTTTCGACTGTGTATATGTCCATCGTAGAAGAATTGTTGAAGAGATATACAGGCCTCCATAAAGTTCGTGTGCACTTTAAAAAATCATAACTTTATTTGTATTTGCGATAGAAATAATTTGTGAAAAGGATTAGAAAGAAGTAAATCAATATTTTTTAAAGGTTTTATTGAAATTTTATTGAAGTTTATGGATGCAACGCTTTCGTCGCTGATACATGGCCTTCCAGACCGTTGCTTATCATGGACGGAGCCTGTCTCTTTAAATTTTTTCATCCATTTAGCAATAGTGTTCCTATGAGGTGGTTCTTTATTGTATTCAATTCTAAACTTTCTTTGTACAGCAATAGTAGATTTCAATTCAACCAACCAAAGAAGCCATGTATCAAATTGATTCTGGAAAAAAGAAAATATTTTTTTACTTATCTAAAAATTTTTGAAAATTTTGTGGAAAAGAATTATTCAATATATATATCAGGTACGGTGGAGTAATGGATTGAGGTATCGGAGAGCCGAGTTGAATCCATTATATTCACTTACGTGCTAATACCGTTGGGAAAGGTATGAATCCTCTTCTTCTCCCTCCAGCTATGGGTAAATAATAGGACAGATCGGGTCCTTTGGCCTTGGATGGCAACTGGTCTACGAGAAGGACAGGTCTGAATTCAGAAACCTGCTGAGGGTCGTTTGGCGACCCTTCAGAAAGTGGGGATGGTCCTGCACGAAATCTTCACCATTTTAATCAAATCCCATGTGCTGTTGTCGGGCTGTCGGTTTCCTAGTAACCGATCTTCTTCACCCTCATACGTCGAATTCGACAGGAGAATCGAGTATATATATATATATATATATATATATATATATATATATATGTGTGTGTGTGTGTGTGTGTGTGTGTGTGTGGCGTGTGCATGCGTGTGTGTGCATGCATAATCGCCAACTCCTTTTCTGTGCAAACTATCCCTACTGCTGACACGTGCTTGGGCCCGTTGTGTTTGTTCAACACGCCCAAAGTCCACATGTGTTTTATACTGCATCTATGCTAAATGGAGCTTAGTTTATGGAAGAGAGTGCATAATAAGGCCAGAACCTTCAAACCCTCGGTCACGATTGACTTGTAACTTTATGCTGTCACAACCATCTTCCCTTTCTGAACATTTCCGTCTAGCCAGTTTCATTTCCAAGACTCGGACCAAACCCTGGTATGGTTTTCAGATACTTCCCTAATGTCACACACTGTATGGAACTTATACACACTTCATTGACCATCAAAAAATATAATTATAAAACCTAGACATATGAGGTTCCTTAAACTGCATAAACATTAAAAAACTACAACACTAATGCATGAGAAACATACATTTGTTATCATTAGATCTATTTTGTGAAATGCGAGTGCAAGTTCGAGAGAATAAACTGTTAGCATAGAACCTACGGTTACACCTTACCGCTAGTCTAGTACTGCGGTTAAATTCCAAAAGTAGAGTTACCAAATAGAAAAGCTCATCAGAACAATTACCATGAAAATCTATAGAAAAAGCAGAGGGAAGTTACATTACGACGTTAGGAAAGTGACTGAAGTCCAGAAGCCAGGTTAGGACTGCTAATATTACAGATTCTTTTTTCGAATTTTTTTAAAAGAATCTTTAAATACACACCAAAAGCATTAGACTAGATGTGACAGCAATATTCAGTGTATGGACAAATGTTAGACCTATAAATATATAAGAGAAAAATTGTCTAGCATTACACAGTAAAGCAACTTCCCTAGCAATAAATCTACCAATCAATATAATCTTTTCGCTTCACGTCCACGAAAAATTTAGGCCGAGAAGGCACAATGAGTCACTCTTCTGGAGGTTAGCATCCGTCATGCTGAGATAGAGTGAAAAAAAAAAGTTTTTTTAAAATGATTAAATGAGATCAAGTTCGTTTTAGGCTCGTTAAAATGAACAAGTCATTCCTTGATCCATTCAATTACTGTACGTAATCTTTGCTTCTTAGCCTTTTCAAAATATAGATAACACGCAGTTTGTGCTATCACAAAAGCTAAGAGTCAGTTTTGCGTAATATTATAGACTTTTGGATCTTTAAATGCTATTACCTCATAAGTAAATCCGTAAGATGAAATCGAAAGATGGGATATAAAGTAACTGCAGACAATATAT
This sequence comes from Acanthosepion lycidas, assembly GCA_963932145.1. NCBI lineage: Eukaryota > Metazoa > Mollusca > Cephalopoda > Sepiida > Sepiidae > Acanthosepion > Acanthosepion lycidas. The sequence goes on from OZ010573.1 coordinate 8,382,769, forward strand.
AGTTATAAACACTTAATGTATATCTTTTCAGTAACATACATACACTAGCGTCACTCAATCTAGGGACATGAATATAGCAGCTTTAAATTAGCATTTTCTTACGTACTTTCGCATGGTGGACTAATCGGTAGCGGCTCGGATTGAGGAATCGAAGAGCCGAGTTCGAATTCCAGTCGAATCCATTACATTCACTTACGAGCTAATAACCTTGGGAAAGGTATGGACCCTCTTCTCCTCCAGCTATGGGTACATAGCAGGACAGACCAACTGGTCTATTGCAGAAAAAAAGGCAATCTAAAATCTGCCTCATCAGACATGTATCGAAAGATGCATAACCACCTAAGCGTGTATCAAGCATAGCACATAACTGAATGACGGATCTATTTTCAAACCTTCAATATGCCATACTACTGTTCTATTTTATGACGACTTTTCGGCCGCTTTCCCTACGGTCTTCTTTCGCTGTCTGCTGTCTTTATGAATATTACATCTTATTCTCTCATCATTATATTTGGTTCCTTGATAAATGCCGGACAGTGAGTTTTGTGAGAGAGTCAGCTGTGGAGACCGGGACAGAACTTTTCTTGTATGTATTGTCCATACAGTCTGTAAATAGTATACACAGATCAGATATTTAGGTAATTACTGATAGAGACAGGTCGGTGGAAATTTGATATAGGTACAACCACTGTATGTCTAATTCAATCAATTCTCTTCTCTTGTTTCCGGAACGCTTTCGTTATTTGCGACCGTTAGTGGACAAAGTAGTGATTTTCATTAAGCAGATCTTTGTGAACAGTAGAAAAATGTCGCTGGCTTTGTCTCGAATTACGCCTGCTACAAACATCCAATCAGATTTAAATATGGAACAACAGATTTTGTCATTCCAAATTTATTGCTCAACCTATTAGGGTAAAGTAAATTAGTAAATTCTGAAGAAAAGTTTTGTCAGCCTTAAAAATGTAAAATAAAGTGTCGATATACGCTTTTTTTTGCACATTAAAGTGTACAATTATTTACGTTCGGACTAATGTCATTTTTATTGTAGTTTCAACCATTCTTTTCTCTGGTCTTCTTCAGGAGTTCTCGATTCAAGTAAACTTCAATGAATTTCAAACTGATACTTTTACTTAATCTGCGGATTTTTCTCGTTCTGGAGGTTGCGTAAAACTTAATTTTCTTTTCACAGTCTGTTAATAATATTCTAAATGGAAGATATGCAGGTCACTTCTTGTTCAATTTGACGATTCCAAACGCTTCACATCAAAAATCGAGTTATGTTTTTAACAAATTCCGTCGGATGTAGACTTTCCTATGGATGCATTCACAGCACCAAACGAGCCTAGAAATATCTAAACTGTCAGCGGTATACAACCGCTAAAATGGATTTGAGCGAGGGAGTCGTGTAGTTCTTCGCGAGAACTATTTTACTTCGAATCTCGGGGGCTGGCGCCAAATAATCACAAAAAAAGAACTAGACAAGAAAAGAGAAACTGTGGTGATATGTAAATGACTGCATACGAGGGCGGGGACTGAAAAGTTAATAGGCTGACTATAAAAGAGTGATGCAAGAGTTGTGAAATCTTTCATGCATAAGTATTAACCCTTTTCAGCCCTGCGTTCTTAAACAATTCTGACCCTTCTACCTGAACCCCCTCCCCGAGTCAAAATTCGTAAATAATTAGTATGTAATGTTTCATGGTAGATATAAAAATAGTTACAAGTGTTTAACCACCATTAAACCGGTGGCTGGGAATTAAGTCATTTTTCTCTACCACCGGTAAATCGGTGGTCAGGGCTGAAACAGTTGATAACTGCATTGTTTCTTTCAAGATGAAATAAAGAAAGTAATTGCTCGTTGTTCGGTGTTAAAGCAAGTTTTACTGACAAATCCGTACTTAGAAAATTAGTTTATTATACGTATACTGTTAGGTTTAGTCGTAATTATGGACCAATTATATTGAAGAATGTATCATTATAGATACTAATCATAAATTGGTAGTTAAGAAGAAATTTGGAGGCCCGCTGGCATATTTTCATTTTTGCTGCGTACACAGTGGTTTAATGAATATATTTCTTAACTGCTTGAATGGAGGTTTTGTATATGCATCTATGTTACATAATGTTATGAGTGTTTAAGCAATGGGGTCACGCTATTGAGAAAATATAGAAAAATATATGGTGTTTATAATCAAGGACTTTTACATGGTTGGCGAGTAGATAATTGGTTTGCAAAATCTTCATCTGAAGAAAGGACATTGGAAGACGAACATCGACGGAAGGTGGGGCTTCTGACTTTTATGAGGAAGCTCTAAATTCATTAGTGGATAACAAAAAAAAAAAAACCCCAAAAAACAAGCCAAGAATTATGATTACTCAAGAATTTTTCTAATGAGGGAAAACTGTAAAAGTCTATGAGATTTTTATGGCATTGGGTTCGCTTAAGTGGTTTGTTATCCTTCAACTGATGATTGTCGTCGTATAACATATGTAAATATCGCTTTATAATAAGAGACGCAGTTGAATTTATATAGTCCATTAGTCGTTTTAGTTTATCTTTAAAATATTCATTGTCTGTGATATTAATCGAAATTCATATATATATATATATATATATATATATATATATATATATATATATATATATATACATACATACATATATATATATATATATATATATATATATATATATATATATAAACTATAGGAATTGTAAAAAATGTTTATTTATCACATCTTGCGCAGATTTCATTCCATGATTTGACGTCAATTAATTTTGTTCTCCCTGATTGTATCTTCTGATACCATGCAATGATACCTTTTCAACCTGGGTGTCATGATAAATGAAATCTACTTATATATATTATGATAATAATGTTTGTAGAACTCCGTGAAAGAATTGTAGAAAAATGCAATAGATTTAAGTTATATTACTAAAATTATTTTTGTGTACAACATTGGATCCATTTTGAATTTCCACATTCGCATATATTAACTAATCAGCAACGTGCTGAGATCACTGGAATTTGTGTTTATCGTCTGCTACGAAATTTATAGGAACACTTCATAAAATGATCAACAATATTTCGCTGCTTAAAATAGACATTTAAAAACATTTATTAAGCACTAATCTCTGAATTTTGTAAAATCTAATTTTTAAATTTCTGCAGCCTTTTTTGTTACAAGTAATCGTGATATAAATTTTTTTTTTTCAATTTTCAATTGTTTTCGGCAAAACTTCGACCAGAGTCTTCGGTACGTTGTTGTGGACAAGCAGAATTCTCGAAACTTTTCACATATTTATTCGAGTATACTTTTACTGCAAGTGCTTAGCGATGTTAAATTGAACACATTTAGAATATGCAAACCGAGCCATTGACAACACAAATGTTAGCAGTAGAAAAACACATGTACACATCAAGTACTCCAGACCAGCTTCAATCTTCAGTTGAGCGCCGTGCTTCAGCAAAGTTTCGGCCGATTAAGCTCAGTACCTCTACACACAGTGGGCCCGCAACAGCTGGATGATTTTACGTTGTCACCGGTCTATGCTAAGAATTTCTGGGTAATCCATACACTACCTTCCACCGCCTTTTCACCACAAGTCTTTATCACCTTATTCAGTTTTTGGATACCAGCACACTTGATGAATCTCTTTAAGGAAGCAGCAGGAAATCATCTACACCCAACCTCAAACGTCACCAGGGTGCAGTCGTATCCTCTCTCGTGGACTTCAGACACCAGTTCCTCATACCGAAGCAACTTTCTTTCAAGAGCCTCTTCAGTCCGTTCTTTCCATTCCGCTGCCAGTTCGCCAAGCAATTCCCGATATCAATTAACACTAGATCTGGTCTCAGTCCAGACACAATAACCTCCACTGCCAGTGTAGCTTCAATCAACATTCTCCACTTCCTTCAGACCTCCGACCTGGAATTCTGCCTTGTGTCAGTCACACCTTTGCAGGTTCATCGAGGGTATGCTAGCACTTCTCGTAGCCGCTGACACGAACTCCAGAACCAAGTTATGTCTGAAGGTGTACCAGCCGTTCTGTAGCGCCTTCGGGCAGGATGACTGTATGTGGCGCAGGTTTCCATTATACAGCTATCGTTCACTGAATGCTTACTGCTGCCAATAGAAAATTATACCGATTCATAAAACAACGTAAATGGGTGACACTCTCATTATATAATCAAATTCTGTTTCTTCTGTCATACTAACGCAATTGATCCGATTTTATTGTAAAGAAAGTCAAACAAAATATTTTCTGTGAAGTTGTTTCACAAAGAATCAATTTGAGAGAAAACAAATACTTAATAATAAAAATTATTTAAATTTAGAACCGTGTTTAAAGATCGTTTATTTCTTCGTTTTCACACACCTAAACCCGCTGCATATTACATGTATTTGAGGGAACAGTTGCTACCATCCTCTCGGATTTTTTTATCGACAGATCGAACAATACAAGAAATTATTATCAAAGACAGAAGAGAACAACTTTTCAAACTGATTGATCTAAGCGAACCAAGTGATCAAAACATCTGTGGGAATGTTTTTAAAAAATTAAACAAATACAAACACCTTGAGATTAAAATAGTAAACCCTATTCCTTTTATTGTTGGAGCTTTGGGTCTGATAAAGAACGAAACTCAACAATAAATCAGCACAAGTCCTGGTGCAACATATCTACTGGAAATTAAAAAATATTATAAAAAACCACAGCCCATATCATTTGAAGAATTTTGAACGTCAAAAATAAGTGTTTTAAATAATAATAATAATAATAATAATAATAATAATAATAATAATAATAATTAATTTTAATGAGGAACAAAATGTTTTTTCGAAACTGAAAAATGCAACGGTTTTATTTTTTTCTAATGGATGAAAAATAAACACAAAGAATCTTTATTCTATATATTAAAATAATTTAATATTTAATTTGATAAAGTGATTTTAATTTATGAATATTATGAAGGATTTTATTCTTGTTCATGCTATGATTAATTAATTGCCTTATCAATAAAACATATAAATTGAAAATATCTGTCTATATTTCTCAGATGAGTTATTGTAATTATTTACATTGTTTACATAGTTCGTACTGTTAAATCGAAAAAAAAAAGTGTTCAGTTCAAATTCCAATCACCTGATGAAGGTCGGAGCGTACAACAGCCAAAACGTCATGAATATGACAATAAAGATGAGGACAACAATCCAAACAATGTAAAAAATGGTTTCAAACGAATTAATCCTCCAAATGTGATCCTTCGCGACGTAGAGACTGGCCCCATAAAATTATTACCAAGGAAAAGATTTCGCTAACAGAAAAACCACATAAACATTTTCACTAGCTGTATCAAAAATGGATGGCACGTGTAACTAAAGTAAACAATAACGATGTAAATAATTTGTTAGCTTTCCGCACAAACTAAACTAAAAAAATTGGAAGGAAATTGTAATCTTTCGTAGAAAGAGCTATGACATTTGATAGAGGTGAAATGTCTAATTCTCTGAAAAATTATTTTCATAAAAATATTTTACAAATTTCGACGACAGTAAAAATGAATGAATGTCGAATTCCTTCAGAATTAAAAGAATGGATTCTGACGATAAAAATATTCTGGCACGACACAGTGATGAAGATATTCATTTGATATAGTCTTTCCACTTCATATACTCATTTCCAAATTCATTACCAAGTTAATATAACCATTACCAAATTCAATGTGAAAATATTGACTTCCATAATAAAATATGACAAAGTAGAGATATATTTCTGTAAGTGCAGTTTCTGTGCATTACTGTACATTTTTGTATGTACGTCTATGTGTGTGTGGGGGGTGTCTGGAGTACATGACTGAATTTAGTTCATTCAATACATCCCTCTTCCAAGACCAGAACGTGAATGAGAAACCTTAGAAAAACCTTTGAAGTCCACCGTTACTTTTATAATCTTTGAAGTCCACCGTTCCTTTTTTTAATCTTTTTTATTTTGGATTTCTTTATTTGCTTCTACGATCAGTCAACTGGAATTCGTCATCTACACGACTTAAGAAAAAAGTATAAAAGTTTGAAAAATAGGTTTTCACTTTTGCTCAAAATACACACAATTTTTTAACAATATTGTTTCTCGCGATGAAGAATTTGTTCCTTACGCAAAACAAAAACGAAGAAAATACTCGCTAGATCCAAAAGAGTTTTTGCATCTCTTGAACGATAAGTATTGCCTGCTCTGGGTGAAATTCAAAGAGAATTCTCTGTGATGAATTGCAAATAATTTGGAAGAGTATTGAATGTGTGCTTAGTGCAACATTAACAAAAAAAAAAAAAAAAAAAAAATCTCTACTATTTAGAGGCGGAGTTTCTGAATTCAAAACCATCTTGAAGATGAGTTCCATCAAGTTATTTTACGCTAGACCCACCACCGCTGTCATGTTACAGGACACGTGCCGTTCTTAACGAGATACAGATCTCGAGCGGTGGAGTAATGGATAGCGGTTCGGATTAAGGAATCGGGGAGCCGAGTTGAAATTCCAGTCGAATCAATTGCATTCACTTACGTGCTAATACCGTTGGGAAACGTATGAATAGTCTTCTTATCCACGCAGCTATGGGTAAATAGTAGGAGAGACTGGGTTCTATAGCCTTGGATGGCAACTAGTCAACCGCAGAAAGAGATGGCAACCCATTGCGGAAAAATATTCCTCGTCAGTCATGTATCTTTCGATACATGATCACCTACGCGTGTATCATGCATGGCACATAAATGACTGACTGACGAAGGAGAAAGATATTGTTAAATCAAGACTAGATAAGTCATTGCCTTTTATGGATGAGATGAGAACAGATATGCCGTAATTACCCCTCGCTATATATATATATATATATATATATATATATATATATATATATATATATATATATATATATATATATATATATGTATATATATACACACACAAATATATATATATATATATATATATATATATATATATATATATATATATATATATATATATATAATGTATGTATGTATTTACAAGTCCATACCTTTTTCGAATGCGTAGAAAAGGGATGGACATGTCATGTGCTACCTATTGAGGTCGGGTGACGTTGATTCCTTTGGACGGTCAATGACCAGAACTTAAAGCATGCTTAACATCGTCTCCAGATCCCAGTTCAACAGTCATCGAGTTGGATCTGGTCCAAATAAAACCATTCTCGCAATACAATGCTACTTCCGACGTGAAACACATCTGTTTACTTTCCATTCTACGTCGTTTATAACGGTTGCTACGTGCGCGTTGTGTATTTTAACACAACGTTACAAATTTTCAGTTGCAGTTGTAAGAAGAAATCGCGAGACACTGGCACGTAAACAACAACCTGTGCGGTAGCAAAAGGTTCTGATGGCCCCAGGGGTGGCAGTACCGCCTGAGCCACCAAAACTCTGTTACCTCCACTGTTCGGCGGATGACGAGGGCTGGGTATCGCACGTGCTTTCACACGTTGTATGGGAAAGCATAGACCGTATATATTGCTCCTTGCTGAAGTCTTCACACCCCAGAAACTATATATATATATATATATATATATATATATATATATATATATATATATATATATATATATATATGTGTGTGTGTGTGTGTGTGTGTGTGTAGTTTCTGGGGTGTGATATATATGGTCCCTTGCTTAAGTGTTCACATTTTGTAGTGTTACCAACTGGAAATCTATCTGACTTAAATAGTCGTTTTTACGAGGTGATCATCACAAAAGGCACAGGAGTTGAGAGTGCAAAATACATTTTATTGTGACACAAACGATAATTAAGACAATAAAGCAGTTATCTCTTTGATGATAGGTATTCGGACTTTCAACTCGAGTCAATTTCTTTGTAGAAACACTTTCGTTACGATTACAGTTGCACCTTTTTCAGGTATTCTTTTCATATTTAGAGACTGAGATGTTTGCCCACCTTTAAAACACTTTAAAACTCAGTCAGATTGGATGGACACTGTGAATACCAAAGTCTTGGCACCGATTCTCTGCGACATTTAGGTCTGGGCTTTCATTGGGACATTTTAACACATTAATATGATTTCATTTGAACCAATCTATTGTAGTTTTGGCTGCATGTTTCAGATCGTTGCCTTACTGGAAGTTGAACCTCCTTGTCAATCTCAAGTCTTTGCGGACAGTTTTTCCTCGAGGATTGCTCTCTAATTCGCTCTATATATCCTCGCATCAGCTTCACTTGCCGAAGAAAAGCACCATCGTAGCATGAGGCTCTCATTACCATGTTTCCCGGTGGAGATGGTGTGTACAGGATAATTGTTATATAGAAATAAAGTGTCACTGCCGACACACGTGTTTGAATATAGATCGCCAGAGTAAACACATTATTAGATTAAGTGGATCACGTGACCATAGAGGAAGCGCATATATAGGAAGTAGCTGACGACTAACTATCGCTATTTCTAGTCTATAATCTATACTATACAGACCCTTTTTTTCTAGACTATCCTCTATTACTACGGACCGCTATTATCTCCTCTATTCACTATGCTACTTTTCTATTCAGATCACTACAAGGGTTACTAATTGAGCGATTATTATCGAGCCAGTACTATTAGTGCGAGTGTTGTTCGAAAGCGTCTGACACCAGTATTGTTCAACGGCGTATTATAAGTTGTATCTGCGATTATAAAGTCTCTACTACAGCGAGCATTGCGAAAGTGACAACGAGTATTCGTTGGCATCACAAAAGTGGTAATGAATGTTTGTTGTCATCACAAACATAATGAACAGTGTTATCTTTCCGTAACCCGTTGCGTATACGTTAGATCAGATTAACCAGAGCAGCTTCTGTCACATGCTTACTGTATCGTCCACATGAGTTATTGCAAACTACAAACTAGACGCCTTATGGCGTTTTTCAACAATGCATTTTTCTGGCCACTCTTCCATTAAAGCCAGATTTGTTTAATGTACGACTAATAAGAGTTCCATGGTAACACTGGTTACCATAGACTTCTTCGTTACTCCGATTAATGATTTCCTGGTCCAGGCCGTCAGTTTAGGCGGACATCCTTGTCTTGTTAGGCTTTGCGGTTGTACCATAATCTTTCTATTTTTGGATGATGGATATTTTAGCGCTCCGTGGGATATTTAAAACACAGGATAGATTTCCATAACCTAATTATACTTTCCATTCAAGTTTATTCCCTAGCCTGCCTGGTGAGCTCCTTGGTTTTATAATGCTGTCTTTTTCTCTAACAAATTTCTGAGGCTTTCACAGAAGAGGTGCCTTACAACCATAACAAGTTGAACCACCGATTCTCGTATAATGACTGGGGTTAAACTACGTCGAACCATGTCAGATGGGTAATTGCTTGAGGATACCATGTCCTGTAATCTTGGATGCAAGAGCCGTGAAGTAGATAACGGCTCGGTCTTGGAAACCTTGTTCCAATTATAGTTAGATTAGCTATATTTATTTACGCACAAATGCTCTGGAAAGAGGTATGAACCAAACGCTTCTCTCCTCAGCTATGGGTTAATAAGTAGGAATTTTATCGGTAATGTCAAAATATTTTCTGGCTTTAAATAACATGGAAAAGTTTAATAAAGCGTATCAAATAATCAAATTTAATCGATCAATCGCAGAACAGGTGTATTGAACTGGAGAAGGCAGAATCAAAGTATCGTAACTCCTTTACAATTCTTTCTTTACTCAAAGAGTATTGTAATAATCACGCGAACTCTACTAATTATATGGCTTCTAGAGATTAATTATGGAGGTCACAGTAAACCCTGGGCGAATACATATGCAATTTTGAGATTTTTATCTGTAAATGATTTTGGGACCCAATGTAATATTCCACTTCAAAATGATCCACTATTTTGAATTGGTCTGTTATATTAGGTTGGTGCAGACATAATGACGTAATAATGACGTTTTAACGTCAAAAAACGACATTATTACGTCATTATTTTTGCATCAACCTAATATAAAACCCCATTAAATACATTTAAATTTCTTGTAATGAAACAAAATGTGGAAAACATCATAGTTGGGTGTATTCTTATATAAGGCACTGCATATATGGCAAATAATTTATATGAAATATTCTAAAAATTACATAAGATGTAATACGTGAAAACTAGTTGGATATTTAAATATTTTATTTTCTTGTTGATATTTCTATCCTTTTACGTGAACATTACCAAAACATCAATGGAAACTAATTTTGGGGTTTTCTAAGCGTAGCATAACTGTGGTAAAAGGGAAAATGTGTGTGGCGGACAGTAAGGGTCGAACTCACTACTCAGTTGTAATTGATCTAATTAGACGAGTTTGCTAAAGATTATATCACGTTAAAGTGTCTGAATCCGTTTCTAAGCATAGATAAGATATGGAAAAAGGCGAAAGCATTGAGAACACAGTGTGGATCAAACTCACTATTCAGTCGTAACTTACCTATCAAGACAAGATAACCGTTACACCATATCATAAAACCCTGATATTTTGGTTATATCTTGATAATATCCACGAATTTATACCAACAACCTCCCAAAAGCCGGCACCGGTTCACGCCAATGAGCTGCAGCTTTGGTCCACCGTAATTGTTACTTTAGCAAAGAGAATGGTGTCGCAGAAACAATGTCTTATTTAGAACTGCACGTAATCGCTGCAAGAGAATCCTAGAAAATGCAAAGAGCAGCTATGCGTTGGGATTCCAAACAGTTCAATTTGCTCTGGCATTGATCCACCTAATCATTACTACTGACTATATCTGTGAGAGATCAGACGAGAGATCAGCTAGCAGGCACTGGTCATCAAGATATTTGGAGGAAACACCTTGAGGTGCCATCTGCGTGGACTTGGACAGATCGTTCATATAAAGAAGTAAAAGAATAAAAAGAAGAAAGGGTTGTGGAATACCAGCATTGATTTAATCTGCCTCGAAACATTCTTAAACCTCTCTCACGGGAAATACTTGATAACGAACAGAACTCTCTTTGGGATTCCTTAGTTGGTCCGTTTGTTTAAAAATTCCTTGTACTACACATTTTGAAAAGCCTTCAAGATATTTACGGCTATCACTCTCTCGAGATTTTTTTTATTATCTACCTTGATTCTTTATTTACATTACTCGGACTATTGTATTCATGGGAACCAGTAAGAAAGAGGGCCAGATAAAAGCGATAATAACAACAAAAGTTGCAATATGAGCTCTAGTAAAAAAGCATGCAATGATAACAGCAAAAAAAAATTGCAATATGAGCACTGGTAAAATTGGTTGCTGAAGACATTAGGTTTATAATACCCAGAAATTCATACACATATGTCCTCAAGGACACATGGCACATTGGATAAAGGCGTTAGTCAGATCCAGTGACAAAGAGCGTGAGTTCAATACTCGGTTCAGGCAGTGGAGAACTTTCAGAGGGAAATTAACAGGAAATAACTAATACCTGACATCCATTAAAAGACAAAAAAAAAAAAAACATGGAAGTCTACCCCAGTGAGCGAAGTTCAACATTCCAACCATCTGAGCGTACAACGGCCGAAACTTTGTAATAAATATAGCGAAAAAGATGAGGACAATAGTCCGAATAATGACAATTATGTACATTATAACATATAATGTACAATATAATCATGTACATATAATATAACCAGATACTTCCTTGATTCTATACGTCATAATAATTAAGACAACAGCAGTGGATATAGAAAAGCGAAATCTGTACTGTTTGTCGCTAAGAAGTTTGCTTTTATTAAGGTATTCAACATACTACATTTTTTATATCATAAACTCTTTAAACAAAATTCAAATGTGATTCTATATTTCTGCTTAGTTTAGGAGACAAGAAATATTCCAAGGAAAAGCATTTTGGATCAATAAAACTCAATCTTAATTTGCATCATACACTATTTATAGATCATCAATAAATCAGTATTCTCATTTTTTTCATCTGAATCAATAAAAGTCAGTCTCCATATATCTTGATGTCCAGTGCCTATCAACTGATCTCTGCTCTGACGAAATTCTCACAGCTTAATGGGGAAAAGATTCACTGATATTCAATACATCTACAACTAAACTCGTAACATTTCATCAACATCGACCAGACCCATACCCTCAAAGAGGCTATTTACCTTAAACATACCATGTTGAAGTTCACTCCCGATCTCAAACAGAATGCATATATTTGGGGGATCTCAAAAAGATACGAGAATAATTCTTAGTTCATTTTATCATTCTAAAAAATACCTAACTCCTGCTAGGAAGTTTCATCTTCACAAGAGTCAAAACAAAACAAGAGTTGATTATTTCTGCTGTAACTGGGATGTTACATTATTTACATTATTCGGACTAATGTACTAATCTTTGTCGCCATATTTATTACAACTTTTCAGCCGTTGTACGCTCCAGCCTTCTTCAGGTGGTTGGAATGTCTAACTGAACACTTTATTTTGCTCACTGAGGCAGATTGTTCTAGCTCCACGTACAATGTTTAATGGATGTCAGTTATCAGTTATCTCCTGTTAATTCCCTTCTCCAAGTTCTCCACCGCCTTAACCGGGTATTCACACTCTTTTGGTCCTGTCACTGGATCTAACTAACGCCTTTATCCACTGGGCCATGTGTCCTTGAGGACCACCACCGGAAGAAGACCGGAGTCTACAACAGCCGAAACGTTGTAATAAATATGGCGACAAAGATAAGTACAATAGTTCGAATAATGTAAATAGTGTATATATCTTATCTCAGAAATAGAAACAGATATCTGGGATGATGTTGCCCAATCCTTACCGTCTAACGTCCGCAGAGTTAAAAACAATTATTACGCGGCCTTATTGGTGATGGATTATTCCTTATCCTGCAACCATTATACTACAGACGAAACGGCGTATGCTTTTCACTAATATACCGGGTGTAATGGCAAAATTGTCGAAATCCTGTAACAGCCTTGGATAATGTCCATCCAAGAAAATGTTTAATATAAAAAAAACCCAGTAAACTAATAGAGTTTCTTTTTTCCAGGTTTTCATAAAAGACGTTTACACAACATGCCATCATTTATCGTAAGATTCACTGAAAAACACTGAGTTATTCAGCTAGAAAGAGGACAGGTTAAAATTGTTTTGTGTCAGCCCCACTATGTCTTCCCAACTGAGCAATGGTAAAACGAAAAATATCATTCAGGCTTTCAGTAATGGTAGCCATATTCGTACTCTGTTTCCCATATTTAAAGCCCGTTCAAGAACTATCAAGAGAACTTTAAAAAGAGGAAAACTGGAACAGGAGGTCACAACAGCAAAAGGGATCATCATTTCAACTTAGAGCTAAATACATTCTTATTGTTCAAAGTGGAGTCCAATAGTGCTATAAAAACCACGGAGGATTCCAATAAGATATGTTTAATCATTTCTATGATACAATGGTTCAAAGCTTAATCTAACAATTGCACAATATTTGCCGTTAAACCGTTTGGACAATTTTCTGTTACACCAGATATTTCTGTTACTAAATCAAATTTTCAAACGAGTTCCATTCCTTAGTACCACCAGATCTGATCATCACAGCTAGGACCCACCATGCCGTACTCACTTTGGCAAACCATCCCGACTTTCTTTATGTTTCTTTAATAAGGAGCAAATTTCCAAGGAAACAGCTTCTTCCACAGCACTTAGTTACTTAGAGGAAAAAAAACCCTGAGAGAATGATTCAACAATCTTGGTCTCTTTAAGTCTAGTGTCAACTGGTATCTATCCTACAGGTCCCCATAATATTATCTTACTTTTCCCTCCCTTACACTGTCACTCAGTAACCATCTGCCTTGTGTGGCTCTTGGGTCTTGTAGTAGGTGAACTATCAGTAAATAAAAAGAGTCGGAAATATCACCAAAAAATAGTAACTATCAGTAGGCTAGTAGTTTCCTGGTATTCAATCTTATATATATGTGAAGGAGTAATAAATTACATTTAATCTGTTATATTATAATTGCCACAATTCATTCGGCCCATTGCCGTCGCTTTTAAGTTGAAATTGCAGTTTATAACGAATTTCCATTTATAATTTATTAATTATTGATATTTACTAAGCTTCGATTATTATTATAAGATACGAAGATTATGTTGCGTCAACATAAGGGGGGATATCTTGCCTCGATAATTAAACTTCGAAAATAATAGTTAACGGAGACACTGCTATTTTTAAAACGATTAAAGAATCCCAATTTTTCTTTATTTCTTAACACAATCTAACAATTCTATACCCAAAAATCGAACCCTCTTCACCTACAAAAAATATTATGCAAGACAAATTTACTCGGTGTCATACGACACTTCTAGAGAAAACATATTGAATTAGCTTAGCTTGTTTCGTGTGGTCGTAGGATTAGAAAGTTGGCGATGATGTATTGGCCTAAAAAAACACGCACATTGACTGAAATTCATACAAGAAAGAAAAGAAATGGAATTACGTGCATGTGATTTCGAAATTTTAAACTGTGACACCGAAATCCGAAGCATTTAATTTCCAAAATCTTAGCAAATACTGAGGAACCTGAAAATTCCGTTAGAAAAAATTATGATATGGAATATCAAACCTCTTGTATGTCAATGAAATGCTAGAAAATGAAGAAAAGACTTGACGCAACATAAATGTGGTTCTACAGAAGGATACTGAGAACAGTATAGACAGGATGCTGAGAAAATTATATATATATATATATATATATATATATATATATATATAAGCAATGACGAAGTTTTAAGGAAAATGAAAACAAAAAGGGCAATGATAAAAATGAAGCTGAAATTTCTAGGTCATATAATGAGTAAGGAGGGCTTGAAAAATTTTAATGGCGATATACATATCGAATACAAAATTAACAAGAGGATACGTTGGAATATCTACCTAATGAACTCAGTTATAAGAATGACGATGAACTACATTCGGTAATAATTCGTGAGATTTGTGATTTTGAGAATCGTAGAACCAGCACTTAATGGCTGCTGTTCCCAAGTCTACACTAACACGCTGTGGTAGCACCTGTTAGGGTCCCAGCTATGGGCACATATTGATCACCTACAGAAAAACAAAACACCATGATAATATAAAATATATTTCTATATAAAAAACATTCTAGAAATACATTTTTATATGAAAAATTACTAACAATACATTATTTATATTAAAATTGCCAAAAGTGACAATATATGCAAAGCAAAATGGTCAGCAATACATTTTATTATAGAATTGTCAAAAATAAACTTTTTAATGGGATTACCAATGCATTTTGTAATAGAATTACCAACAATAAATCTTATAGTAAAATGACCAATACATTTTTAAAGCAAAAATAAAACAGCATTACATTTTATAGTAGAATTACCAGTAATACATTTATAGTTAAATGACCAACAATATATTTTATTTGTAGTTGAAGGTATACAATTATGTTCAAAATATATTTAGTTGAATCAATAAAATTCAGTTCACAATATTTAGAATTCGGCATTAAATAACCCATAGAGGTGTTGATATGCCGCTTAACAAAATCAACTAACCAACCAAACGATCTTATGTGAATGGACAGCAGAACGGAAAATGAGGGATGGTAAATAGAAAAAGTTACTAAGTGATACAAAGAACATGAAGTTGTGGAGAGCCATGAACACTCAAATCCTTAAGTGCCACGGCACATAGAAAAAGAAGAGTTCGTTACTTGCTGTAGGCGAAAATAGTGTAACATTTATTTTAATCCTGACACAAGGCCAATAGTTAAAGGGCACTTATTGAATATTGAAATCACTCCAAAAAGCGCAGCGTGACAATAGGCAACATTACTGTTAATTTCTCAGCTTAACATAGTCTGGCATAGGACCATTGTAACGTGAGACTAGATGCGCATACAACACACTTCACAAGCCACTAGGTGTGCGAAAGAAACTTACTAATAGACCCACTACAGATTGGGTTCATTTCAAGATTACGCAAACAAAGAAACGGGAAGGAAAAATTGATAAGTTTCATGTGGGAAAAAATACGATGCAAAATTGAGTTCCACGCAAACACACACATTAACTGAACACGTGTGTTTACGTCTCTGTTCGTGTATATGTTCTTTGGTGCGTATGTGCTTATAGAGACACGTATGTGCATAAAATATTTACTGCACTTCCCAAACTTTGACGTCAAGACACATTTTGGGCGAAACCAAAGAAGTAAGTTACGACGAAAAACATTCGTGATCACACGCTAACTGTTTAAATACGCTGAGTGCCCCTTCATTCATATATATATATATATATATATATATATATATATATATATATATATATATATATATATATATATATATATATATAGGGTGCCCATAAAGTTCGTGTGCATTTAAAAAATTTTAACTTTTTATTTGCGATGTTATAAAGTTTAATGTACTTAGTTTTAAGTATAGCTAAAATAACTAATGTCATTTCAGGCATTACTGTAAATCAGTTGGCAAATGTTCTCTGTGAACTGCAAAATCGTATTACCCTTTGTATTGCTAATGATGGAAGACATGTGGAAACTTAAATAAAATTTCAATAAAACCTTAAAAATATTGATTTACTTCTTTCTAATCCTTTTTACAAATTATTTCTATCACAAATACAAATAAAGTTATAAATTTTTTAAAGTGTCACCCTGTATATATATATATACAGACCTGCGGAGGGTCGTTTGGGAACCTTGTGGCATTAGGTGCACCAGGTCTCTGTATCCGTCCCTCCAAAAAGTGTGGATGGTCCTGCACGAAACCTTCACCACTATAATCAAATCTCATGTGCCGGTGTCGGGCTGTCGGTTTCCTGGAAACTGATCTGCTTGACCCTTATACGTCGAATCTCGACGGGAGAGTCGATCATATATATATATATATATATATATATATATAATTTTTTCAGTACATTCACTGGAGTACTGAATATATATTTAATAATTTAATAGTAAATTGTTATATACCGTCCCTATGAAGAATAATATAATATCTCAATCCTCATAAATACGTTAGCCACTATTGTAAGTGGTGGGAATATGCTGCCTAATCTGGCAGCGTGAGCTGTCAGTGTGGGAATTTCTTGCCGTGCATAGCCTCGTTCGGAACCCGGATGAATCTATGCCGAAGGACAGAGTCTCGTCCGAGTAGGTAGACAGAAACCCGATGCCGCGTATGCGGGGTCTACGGGCAGTTTTTGCCTGAGCACACTGGCTTGGATTTCCCCACATTAAATTTGGCCTTGTGCCGCATCCTACCTCGTGGGGAGGCAGGTAAAGATCGTAATATGCTGTCTAAGTAATTCACTTCTAGCAGTGGTTTACCTACTTCACTTGTTATAAAGATTACCATTTCATTTCCAACCTCCGTTCTGGTTATTCCTCATTCAGTAACCCTTTCTAGATTACAGCATAAGTCAATATATTTACACCGAATAACCTCTCTCGAGGAGCCACGTGGTTTGATGACGTCATATCATAAAAATGCGAAACTCTTAATACTGAGTTTTATTTCTGGGGCGGGGTGATGCAGAAAAAACAAAATCTGAACAATTTTTTTAAACGCTTGTCAGCAAATGATTAAATTTACTAAGCTCGATTTTTGGATCTCTCTAGGATATTTATAGGTCTACCATTCGTCTGTGTGTTAAATATTGTTACTATATCCGTTCTGGTGCTTCTGGTACGTGTCTTGGCATTCTGTGCAAAATCCAAGCAAGAAATTGCAATATTATTGGTCCCAACCTGTCATATCAGTCTTAGTAACATTCTTACAGCAGTAACGCAAGCTAACCATTATTTACTGATACAAGTCCTTCTAAATAATCCATAGATAGGCGTCGAAAAGGTGGATTCATAGCTTTCTTAAGTGTATTTGCTCGTAACTAATTATTATGAACCCGAGTGGAATTCGAATTAAGCTATTCGATTTTCCCTTCCGAGAAGGTATCATTACGCTACCACACATCCAAGTTTACAGCGCCTAGTATTCCCAAACAGTCACTCATTTTGGTACTGATCAGGCTTGGCGTTGCTTAACTCTGGTGATCGTACGGGAACCAATGTTTCGATGTGATACGGCCGTAAGCAAAATTTGCTTGGTGTAATTGATTTCTGTTCTAGTATTTTCGCCACCTGCACTTCTCACCTATAGAATTTTTTTTCGGTTTCCTGCTTACTTGTCGACTACAATCTAGAAAAATTTAAATGGAACGTTGTCATCCTGTATTCTCTGCTTTTTATTCTACTTTCTCTTCAGCAACGTTTTCTAAGTTTCTTTCACTCTGGTGATTCTTCATCTTCAGTAACACCTTGCCACTTAGCGGCATTATCGCTTTGCTTAGAGTGAAATCCTTGGAATAAAAAGTATTCCACGATATATTTCAGAAGTAATGTCAGTGGTTATTTAGTGTTATAATGTAAGTTGTTGGATTTATGAATACTAACAGGTCACATGCAAATTTCACGGATTTACCTATAAAATGTCTACTTTTCAGCCCATAACTAGTTCCAGGTTTATAAAGAGACATAGTCTCTATTAAAAATACTGTAATGTCCCCAACAGATCGTTAGGTGAAGAAACAGGATTTAACCTCTTAACTGCAAACAACTGCCTTTTACGATCCCCTTCCAGTCTCTGTCCATCTCGCACTTCCTTTTTGTCGCTCCATGTCCTTTTCTTTTAATGCTTATCTCTCGAAGAAACTTGACAAACATTTTCATATACATATAATAGGAATAATTCCGGTTATGGCGACTGATGACTTTAGCAAAAGCCATTAAAATGAAATAGATCCATGTATAACAATTGATTGCCAAGATGCGTAAAACGTAAGAGTGTATAATGAATAGACAAGGTATGCTATGGCGTACATGAAAGAAACGTGGAAATGAACAAAATCAGACTGAATTCACAGAAAAGCATATGGTCAACGGAAAGAGCAATGCCCGGGCTAACTGGAAGAAACAGAAAGAAAATAAAATGGATCTGAAATAAAGAATTATCGTAGGATTGATTAAGAAAACAAAAATGGAGGAGAAGCTGGAAGTCATTAAGTTGCAGTGTGTATAAAACGCAAATGGAAAAGACTACTCAAAAATAGAGACGAGATTAATAGTGACTGGTAAATGTAGTCGCGGTCATCGTGGATGGTTGCGTAATACAATGACGTCACGCACAGAATGGAATGAAAGCGAGATTCATCACTGTGCTAAATGTATCTTCAGGATGCATATTCGTTTCTGCCCCAATATTAATTGCCAGCCGTGCACGAAGAAGTGATCGATTCTTTCCAAAGGTTACGTCGTCGACTGTAATTTGAGGATATATTTAAAATCCTTATTACGAAACTGAGACGGAAAAAGAAAAGTTTACTAAAAATGAAAACAAAGCAATCATCGTCTGTTGCTGCTAATGAAAATTGCATAAATGAAAGGGGTATGCAGGGGGTGTAATGGTTAGCAGCACGGATTAAGAAATTGGACAAGCGGATTCAAATTCAAGTCGAATTTCTTACATTCACTTACGCGCAAATAGCCTTGGGAAGGGTATGAATCTATTTCTTTCACCCACCTGTGGGTTAAATAGTAATACGTGAGCAATACAAAGCATTATTTAAAATATGTCATTATATAAAATATGTTTCAGCTTTAAATAACCTCCACCTAAAAACCGAAAAAAATCATTCAATCAATATTACTGAAAATTTTGTTCTTAAATATAAGATCTCATTCTCTCTCTCTTTCTCTCCCACTATTTAAACTATTTTACCTGGTGTAACAGCAAAATTGTCCAATTGCTAGATTGAGCTCTGAACCTTTATATCTTTGAAATGATTAAAGTTATCTTATTTAAATTCTCCGAAGTTTTTATAAAAACTTATTTAACCTTATTCACCGTTCTCTTGATGATTCTTGAATGGTCTTTGAAGATGGAAGCCAGACAGCTACTGAAGGCACGAATGATATCTTTTGTCACATCATTGCTCATTTGGGAAGATATAGAGGGGCTGACGCAAAATGATTTTAACCTGTTCTTTTTTCTCGCTGAGTAACTCAAAGGAGTTTTCAAAGATTCTAAGCGATTTATCTGCAAACCTGGAAAAAAGAAACTCAATTAGTTTAATGGGTTTTTAGATATTAAACATTTTCTGGACCATTATCCCATGATGTTACACCCTATATATATATATATATATATATATATATATATATATATATATATATATATATATGAAAAATAAAAAAAAAGACATTTTTTTTTGTTTATACATTCTTTATAGAGATACGAATAGCAAATGCTCTGTTTATAATAAAAAGTATTAATAACATTTACCGGCCTGCATGTCCGAAAAATTTTCATAGACAATATTCGACAGGGATCGAACCTGAATCCTATACGGAACAGTCAACTAGTCTGACGTGCCTTAACCGATTGGACCACAGATCAAGCTCATTTTTGAACATAAAAATTGTCTTAAAATAATTGTCGGACTTCGTTCATTTCATAATATATATATATATATATATATATATATATATATATATATATATATATATATATATATATATATATATATATATATATATATATATATATATATATACGCGTGTGAATGTGCGTATGTGTGTGTGCATGTGTGTGTGTAAACCTTGTAAATACTAGTATGGCCTATAGGATCACAGACATACTACTCTAAGTATTGCTGTGATTTCTGCAAATTAGGATTAGACGGGTTAATGTTGCTGTCCTCACGTCTAGACACTTTTGAATACATAGCAGTCTTTCTCCTAGACCAGTTAACAAACAAGGCTAAAGAGACCTGTCTGCCCTAATAATAATTATAAGATCTACAGGAGAAAGTGATCGATTCATATTAAGGAGTATACAACGGCTTCGACTGTAATTAGAGAAATGTTACAGAGAACTAAATTTATTCATAAAAGATGCAGAAACATTTGCATTACATATTTATCTGATGCAACCGACTTCAGCAACAATGATAGTTTCAATGCTGGACCCGGATTCGTTAACATTCATGTATCACAAGGTCCGCATTGATATTTGATATTATTCAGGTAATGCCAACTTTCAAAGAAACAATTGTCTTGTGGGACAACGCCACGCATGTTATAACCAAGGCAATTTCGGTCTGGCGAGTTAGGTTGGTCGTGCAAATTAGCCATAATCTAAGGTGTATCCAGGCTCTCACAACTGTTTCAGCATCTCTTGTGTAGCGTGTAGTATTCAATCAAACACACACACTTTTGAAAGAAGTAGGGTGGTATAACGTGTCCTTCACTGAGCATCACTTCTAAGATCATCACATAGTGTTGATCGCATGGGGTCATAGGAAGGATCCGCACTGTAATTGCTCCGGATCATCTATTGATCCTGGTCAAATTTTCTTCTGTCTGAAAAAAATCGTTTTTCGGGATGTTTCAGTTTATTCAGTAATCGTTTTGTTCCGAGTAAAATTTGTTCTTGTGTGTGTGTGCACACATTAACTGCCCTTTTGTCCTCAAGTAGAACTTCTACTAAACGATGTAGCGATATCAGCGTCAATCAATATCTTGTTAAATGGGAAAACGTTGACCTGTCACAGAAATGGTTTCAAACATATATTTTCCCTGAGATCATCAGAGTGGGCGGCACACACACCATGGCAAGCGGCCTTGTCAAAGATGTTCACCGAATGAAGATAAATAACTTTTTTTAGACAAAGATGACAAAACAAAGAACAATATTCTCTATAAGACAGTGGTCACTACCAGCACAGACCGACGGAGAGTGACAAGAAGAGCGCCTCGAAGTGACGCGAAAGGGAGGAATCTCGACGTTCACTTTCCTCTCGTACGTACGCTTCATCTCTGCCTCGCGCGTAGGTTACATTCTGAGAATAAAATCTGCTTACTGCTGCGAAATAATTCTAATGGTTTTAATTCGTGCGTGACGATAGGATCGAGGGTTTATTTTCAAGCCGCAAGCGTTTAACTGCAAGAGTTGCAGATGTTCTCAAATAATTTATGCACCGTATATACTCTTTTCTTTTCTCTATCTTCTACCCCTATGTTCCTTTTTTAATATATTCACTTTCTTGTACTCGTCATGTCCCGGGAATAAGAAGAATATTCTAGGTCAGTCCGTCCGCTGACTGCTTAACACTTTGACTTTCTTTCCCTCGCTTACTCTTACTCCCCCCCTCTGTGTGTATATATACATATATATATATATATATATATATATATATATATATATATGCTTTTTGAATTTGTATATATATATATATATATATATATATATATAATTTATAAATATATATATAGATATATATGCTTTTTGAATTTGTATATATATATATATATATATATATATATATATATATATGCTATTTTGAATTTGTAGGTCTGATGAATTGGATCGTGATTACGATTCCAATTTAATAAATTATAACTATGGAATATTAGCGCTTGAGCCTTTTATATTATATTCTTACTCTGTCCTGGACATTGAGTTCTACCTAGATTCTTTCCTCTTGGGAATTATATATATATATATATATATATATATATATATATATATATATATATATATATATATATATATATATACTCGACTCTCTCCCGTCGAAATTTGACGTATGAGGGTCAAGCAGATCAGTTCCTAGGAAACCGACAGCCCGACAACAGCACATGAGATTTGATTATAGTGGTGAAGATTTCGTGCATGACCATCCACACTTTTTGAAGGGCCGAATACCGAGGCCTCGTGAACTACGTGCCACAATTTCCCCAAACGACCCTCTGAAGGTTTTGAATTCAGAGTTGTCCTTCTCTTAGACCAGTTGCCCTGCAAGGCTATAGAACCCAGTCAGTCCTGCTATTTACCCATGTATGTTTGTATATTGACTATTAATATTATCTATCTATCTATCTATCTATCTATCTATCTATCTATCTATCTATCTATCTATCTATCTATCTATCCTTTCTCCCATAAAAAAAAAAAACTTTATTTTAAAATCTCTGTGTTCCCCTCTTATTTTCGAAAATAATTTCTTTTTTCTATATCTTCTGCCCATTTTCCGTTTTTTCATTTTTCTTTTTTTTTTGTTTTTTTTCTGTTTTCTTTTTTCGTTTGTATCAAGATAAATTTGAAATTGATTTAGTGCTGTAAAATTTTTTGATCTGATCAAAAATGTCCGAATGTTCTTGTCCTATTTATTATTTTAAAATAATAAACAGAAAAAGAACTTGTAAAACCTCGGATGACCCATGCCCTTTATGCCTACATGGAAAACTACACATTATTAAGTTTCTAAATAATCAAAATTTATTAAACCATAAACATGAGTTAAGGGTTTTTTGCTGACATCAAAAAATATTCGCATTAAATAATTAGCATTAAAAAAAAAAAAAAATTAAATTTCATAGCCTAATAGGTTAAAAGCTTAAAACAATCATAAGATAGAAAAACCTTTTTTGAAGTCGTCAAAAAAACAAGTTGTAGTTCAGTGCGAAGCGTTTATATGCGGAACAGCTGTTTAGAAAAAAAAATTCTTTAGACACTTAACGATGTACGTTGGTCCCAACAGCTATCTGTCGCTGTGCTTATATGAATGCTGTCATTTGCTTTGAAATGGACTCCCCGGCCTTCCCTCAGCTTGACCTCTTTCCGAAGGTGACTGATATGTGGATAAAAATTATCTCTTAGGCCCCTTATCAAAATGGTCACTACAGCCGTTTCCATAGTAATTAATTTTACGAATGAACATGCTTAAAAACAGAGCTTGATACTTTAATTCAATTTAATTTTAATAATTATATTGAAGTTTTTGGCTCGTTTTTTGAAACATGAGAACTCTTATGTAGCAAAGAAATCATATTTTTTTTAAATAATTATAATTTAGATTCTACTTTTTTATTGAGCACTTAAAAAAAAATACTAAACAACACCGGATTCGTGTTCTTTCCTATTATAATTTTATCATATAGAAAAAAAGTTTTCTTACCACAAAGATGCAACTTCGTTTTGGTGTATTTCAATTTCACGTCTACTTGTGAGAACCAGATTATTTTCTTTCTCATTACATCGGATATATATATATATATATATGTAAAAGAGAGAGAGAGAGGTTAATATCTATCTATCTATCTATCTATCTATATATATATATATATATTTACCTCTATAGATAGATACAATGGTAATTAAATGGAAAAGAAATTTTCCTCGGATTCATTCAGTGATGCGCCATGCGTGATACATGCTTAGGCGATCAAGTATCTTACGATACATGACTGACGACGCAGATATTTCCCGCAGTAGGTTGCCATTTCTTTCTGTGGTAGACCATTTCCATCCAAGACTACAGAACCCTGTCTGTCCTACTATTTACCTATAATAGTACCTTATCTCCCAGCGTTCAGATTTGTTGCCCTGGTCCTGTATTTGATTGTCTGTATTGTATATCGTTACGCCATGGTAGATACGCTATGGCAAACGACATAAATATGTATATATATATATACAAACTAATTCACGATTATGCCATATATTTATAGATGTGCAGAGAATGAGCTGAAATAAAGTGACTATACGTTTCCAGTCGAAGCCATTATTTTGTCTATTAACATAAGTACAGACGTATACGTTTATATCGTCCTATTATACGATTGTGAATAAATCAATTGCTCTTTTGAAAAAGAAACAGCAAAACAGCAAAAAAAACCAACAAACAGATTTTCAAAAAGTTATTTCATTAAAATTATACGTTATTTATTAAACAAATATACTAATGGGAATAATATTTATAAATTTCAACTTAGCAATCGTCATAAAAAAAGAAAAAAAACATATGGCGAAAGATATTTGCCTGAACTAAGAGCAAAACGTAAAGCAAACTCATAAAATGTCCGACAAATGAAGGGGGCGTTGAATGTAGAACTCTTTTATTAAGAAGATAGAAAACAAAATTATAAATGAGGATCTTTTGTTATACCGTTTCGTTCTGAAATATTGCCAAAACATTTTGGTTTGTGGATATAAATTTTCCGACAGACGAAATTAGTAGCAAATGGTTATTTCACAAATCGCACTGAAAATCGACAAAAAAAAAAAAAATAATAAAGTTACTCATATTTCTCCCAAAATCAACACACACACACATACACACACACATATGTATATATATATGTGTGAACTTATTCAAAACCATGGGAACTTGCTTAAAGACTTCACAGAAATTCCCTCTCAGCTCTCTCCCTCACACACACACACACACACATATATATAAATATGTATGTGTGTGAGGGAGAAAGCTGAGTGGGAATGTCTGTGATGTCTTTAAGCAAATTCCCCTGGTTTTGAATAAGTTCATTGAAAACTTGTAAAGAAACTTTCAGAAATTATGCATTATGTTTTTCCGAGTATCTTTTTTCTTTCAATCCTTTTCAAGAAAAGAAGCCGGGAAATAGTGTGTTACCCACATTCATTTTAAAGTATTTCATGATAAACACAAACGCTATAGGGGTGTAGGGATACAAAAGGCGATTGTCTCCATTTGGTCGAGATGAAGTCAAATGGGTCAATGACGGCTGCTTAGTGACGCCACTTCATAGAGTGACGAAAGTCACCAGTTCCACAGTCAACTTCTAGGAGTCAAACCGAGAAGCTGCATTTTAGGCCTCACCAGGCCAACCAGCTGCTATATGAGCCACAGCTTGCAAGCTCATGTCGCCGTTTTTTTTGAGAATATATCTTCACCAAATATAGAAACTATCTCCTACTTCTAGTCCACTTGTTCGAAAACCCCATAACTAAGTGTATCCTATTTGATGAATATGTCTTAGCTAGTGATATAGAAAATAAATCCAGCTCGCTTGAGTGTCTGTTGGGAATCCTAAATAGGATGTACCCATAAACACAAAATACACCTATAGCTAATATTCCCCTTGGAATTTATTGCATGTAAAACTGACTATCTTTTCGACATTTTTACGCTGCTAGTGTGGTTTACATCTGTTATATATTCCCTGCGTGGGGCACGTATAAATATGTGATTATAATTTTGTATATGACGCTCTCTCTAAGAAAAAAAAACACGTTGAAATGACTACACAATAGCTTTCGTGTTTTGGTACTATGTTTTACTTCTAGAGGTGACGGTAAGTAATTAAATGATTTTTAAGAAAATTTCGAAAGCAAAGCGTTACTTCTTTTTCGAAATATAGAGGTGGGGGTAAGAAAACACAAGGTCAGTTTTGAAAATAAGCTTGTGGGTTTGTCTTGATTAACCAATTAAGTGTCAAGTCTAGGCTAAATAGAAAATTAAGCTCAGAGGTTGGAGGTGGTGGAGTTATTTTTCCATAACATGATAAAACGGAACTGAGACAGGTCATCAATGACAATTGCGGAAAACATGTAAGCAACAGAGGTGATTGCATGCAAATATAAATATGTTGAATTTTTCAAAGAATGCTGTGGGAGGGTTAGCAGAATAATCCGACTTAAATTTATTTTCAACAGAAATTTAAAAAAAAATTCAGATTCAGGATGCTTCTTAAAGGAACCTATAGAAAAAAATGAAAATGTGGAACATCTACGTAAGATATTACTAATACTAAGTGGATGGCAATACATAGCAATATTAAATCTGAATAAACAAAATAAGATAATTACTCAAGGAGGGTGGGTCATTATTTACTTATAAATTAAACCCATAAGAAATGGTACTACATAATGTTTTTAATTTAACTATATTGTAAGGTAAAAGATAAACTCTATCGGCAATTTACGGTTAATTCACTTCTTTGGATAAATAGGGATTTTTTGTCAGCAAATCGGATAATTTCTAGTTTCTCATGTAAGCATAAGAAGCAAGTTTCGTTTAAAGATTTACTGGTTCTAGTGTTATTAGTATTTTCCATTTTACCGTAGGGGGTTTATTACTTTTTTTAAGTTCCAAAAATATTTAGAAAGGGACGTCATATTTTTTGTAAACGTTATTGGTGAAAGATAATATATGTTCATGCCACCTAGTTTTAAAAGAACTCTTGGTACTCCCAATATAATTTTTTTTAACCGTTGGATTTCCTATAGTAAAAACATTGCTTAAGTAAACAAAAGAATCAGTTTGACATCTGTTTTGCAATGGGCATTCATTAGAATTTCGACAATTACATTTGTTGATATAATAGGCGTTTGTTGTTTTGGAATAGCTATTATTACCCAGGTTTTTGAATTGGTTTAAAATTTTATTATGGGTCAATATTTTTTCCAAGATTATCGATACAGCTATAGCTTAGTCTTAGTGTATTTCTGTTAAAAATATTGAGTGGATTATTACTTGGGAAGTATTTATAAATTAAATGAAGGGATCTCTGCCCTGACTTAGTACTAAGCATTTGTTTAAAGTCTGACCTTGTGTTTTCTTACCCCCACATTTATCTTTCGAAAAAGAGGGAAGACTTTGCTTTTAAAATTTTCTTAAAAATCATTTAATCAACAGTTACTTACTATCGCCTGAAAGGGAACAAAATACCGAAACACGAAAGCTATTGTGTAGAGATTTCAACATGTTTTTGTTCTAATTTCTTATAATAAAAATATAATATTATATTACTCTACATCGTATTGAGTACTTTTTTTTAAAAAAAATTCTACGAACAGTGGAATTTTACTCCATCTGTATTTTTGTCTGTATGCATGTGTGTGGGGGTGGTTATGAGGGTTTAATTATGTGTCTGAAGTTATAGGAATATTCTATTTTCAAAACACGGTCAGCATATTGTGGCCGTCTTTGTAGTTAATGTTATTGCGTGTTACCTTTTCTTTTTTATTATTAGGGCTTACATTATTTTTAATATTTATTTATTGGTGAATAATGCTATTTAGAACTCTATTTTATGGTCAGATGAAACCAAACTAGTAAGGAACTCTCAAAGATGATTAAAGGAAATAATCAAGAAAAAATGTTACACAATTGATTATTGAGTCAAGAGGTCTAATAATTTTGTCGTATGTTAAATGTTTTTTGGTGTATTATTGTTTGACATTAAAATAAAACTTATGTTGTGGGTATCTGCAGATTCTTTCAAATCTATTATTTTAGAATTTGTGAAAATGCACATGAATTTTTATTAACAATCTGAGGTATTACAGCTTTATTTATAAGTATGGATGTAGGTGGGTTTAATAATTCTGTTCACAACTGCATATAAATGCAGATTAACCCAGGATGTGACGTCACAATGTAGTGCGGTTTCTAGAGCACCATTAAAAATTACTACACCTCAGTAACCGTACAATTGACGTACGAGGTGTTTAGTAAACGAAATGTCTTCAGAATACGGCCGTCGATCTGCTCTTGTGGAGAGCCTTCGCGCCGGCTACAAATACAAGGAAGTCAGTAAATGGTTTAAATACCATAAAATCATGGTCTACAACATATATGGGCCTACAGACTACAAGGACAGTATCAGAGTCAGAACTCAAGATTCATAAGGAGTACTCTGGCACCACCAGGACGCCTGTGTTCGTCGCCGACGTTGTCGAGGTCGTCAAGGAAAACCCCAGCAAAAGCACGAGGAAAATCGCAAACAAATGGGCGCCAGCAGGCAAACAATCGAAAGTATTGTCAAGAAGGATTTAAATTATAAATCATTTTTGCTCAAGAGGCACCACTTGCTCACCGTACAACTGGCTGCCTTCATCGCTAAATTGCAATGCTCTCCATTATTTTTTGTGGCGCGTCTTGGAGAGTGAGGTGAACAGCAGGCCCTACAACACCCAGAAGGATCTCAAGTCAGAATTCAGGGATGCCATTGCCAAAATAAACAGAACCGCCATCGAAAAGGTTGGCTCCAGGTTCCGGTCCCGCCTGGAAAAAATAGTTGCCGCCGATGGTAGCCAAATCGATTGATTTTTGTACCTTATAAGTATATAAGTGTATAAATTTCATTGAAATATATTCATTTCTTATATAAAAAACACTGTTTTTATTATCCATTAATTTTTCCGGATTTACATATGCCACACACACACACACACACACACACACACACACACACACACACACACATATATATATATATATATATATATATATATATATATATATATATATATATATATATATAAGAGGGTATGTGCGTGTGCCTGTGTGTGGTGAGAGTTTGAAGAAGGTATTTTCTATGTGTTTAAGTATTACTGTGCCTTCAAATAGCTTTCTATTTTAAATATTTAAATAGATAACTAGATAAATGCAGAATGGTACTTAAAATTATATTTGAGTTTCAATGAGGAACTGCTGGAAGCGAAATTCTCTGATTTTTCAAAGTAAAAATCTTATCCTACCAAACTGAACAAGTAATTTGATACAAACCAGACATCATCTTCATTATTATTATTATTATTATTATTATTATTATTATTATTATTATTATTATTATTATTCAAGTGCTTCATTTTCGCTATCATATTTTACATAGTTTTCTTTCCGTTTATTCTTATCAGACGTCTTTTTTTTTCTTCTGAGCCTTTAGGCCTTTTTTGCCGTCTCTCTTTTTTTATTTATTTTTCTTCTTCAAGACCTTTGTCGCCATCATTATTTACTTTTCCTTTTGCTATTCCGTCTTCTTTTCTTCTCTTTTCCGCTTTCTTCTTCTAATCTTCTCTTCTTTTGTCGTTCAACAATTTGTCTAACTTCAGCGTATAGAAAAAATATACAGTAAACAACAACAATACAAAAAACGGAGGTAATAATAATAATGATAACAATAACAACAACAACATCGCAATAATTAGCAGCTGATGCTTTCTTTCAACAAATGGTACCAAAGTCTTAATTTCACCTCCTGGCTAAATATTTTAAAAAGTTAAATTTATTGTTGCTCACTGATTACTTGTTACGATGTAAACATACACTTGTATGTCTGTTTTGTTTTTGTTCAGTTTTTATTTTATTGAACGCAACAATACTAAATACGTAAGTACCCCGTTGGACATTTTCCATTGTTATATTTTTGTGGCATTTAAGAAGTCTATGACGTTAGGGAACAAGACGCTGGAAAATATTGGATTCTTTTAAAGTTCATTTTAGTAGATGAGGCATTAGTCTGTTTATTTTTTAACAGTAACACTATAACAATACTCGTTGCATGCAGTTATCTACTAAGTTTAGCTAATTGATTAACAAAGAAAGACAAATGTATAGCTGGAGAATAGAAGATCATGTTACACCAATCTTCCAAATTAAGAAAATTTGCCTGAAATTAAAATCATCCCTTAAAAGTCTGGCCTTCAACATTGACAAGATAAATACCTTTAAGTCGATTTAAATCTATTAATAGGTTTCTGTAAAAGGGTGAGTGAAATCCCTTACCATTCTTACCTGGCACCCACAAAAACATATATATATATATATATATATATATATATATTGCGTATATTTAGGCAGCATTTTTTCATTAATGCATATTTTATTAAATAATATAAACAAGTTTTGTCTATTTATTTTAAGTAAGTTCCTTTCATATTGTCTGATAAATTTAATAACATTATCATTGAAAGACGAAAGGAAATCACCATATTGATACATCTTTAAATCCAATATAAGCTTTCGCCTTACATCAGCCATTATCAAAGATGACAATTACTTTTCAATATATCAAACAATACACGGACGAAACAATAATGATAGTCTGTTTTTGTTGCATGAAAAATTTAAAAGCAACGACAAACTCGTGTATACAAGACGCGGAAGCGAAAATCGCATTGCAGCTCGTGACGTCACACATGATCACGCGAGAGTGAAAACGAGAAGTATTGAGTATTGAGTATAAACCAATGGCTTCTTTTATCAATTATAGGCATTTAAGAATGTGCAAATTTCGTAGTTTATTTTGTTCAGGTTAGTTTTCAAATTAGGAATAAATTATCATTAGTTAGATCTACATTTAATATTCAAAGTGAATTTGACTAAAAAGAATCCTGTATTGAAACTAGAACTAGGGTATAATAGGCGATGGCTTCGGTGCCATGTTTACAGACATAAGAGCATTCATTCGTAGATTCAAAATAATATGAAGCATAAAAAAGATACCACTTTGATATATATATATATATATATATATATATATATATATATATATATATATATATATATATATATATATATATATATATATGTGTGTGTGTGTGTGATCGTTTACTTTGATATTTTTTATTCTTTTTCCTCTTATTAAATCTTCTTTCTTCTCACTGAGATCTCAACCCACTCTCTCTGTGCACATAATGTATCTTTTTCTTCTTCTATCCCCTCTCTCATTCTCTCTCCTATCTTAACTATCTCTTGTTTTTCTCAGTTCTTCTCTCGCTCGAATTAGAAATGAAGGCGTCTCATTGGGCGTGTCGCTTGCATTCAAGATAAAGCACGTTCCGTGCGACAATTAGAAACACCAATAGATAAACGCCACCGAAGGCTGAATGCAGAGAACGAACATGATGAGTAATGTCGTTATACATTTCTGTATTTATTTTTATTTATCATTAATTCCAATGTCTTTCAACAAACATCTGTTTTAAAGAAGTTTAAACTTTGAAAAAACAAAACCACTTCTGAATAGTTTTCACTTCTGAAGAATTTTCTCCAAAACATAAAAGAAAGCACGTTAAATAAATTCTAACAATGTCTAAAGATACAAAGATACCAGTACCAATGTTCTCAAGGAATAAAAATCAAATGTTTGCGAGATATGCTTGCTAAACAATGCTCTATTTATTTTCGTTTCCAAGTAAAATTTGCAAATCATTAATTGAGATCTACAAGAAGAGGTTGGTTTCTATAGAAGTGAATAATGGCTATTCTACAAAGACACAGAGATGCCAGGTTGAAATTCGTTCGTTAATATAAGGATAAGGAAAAATCGTATTGGAAATGCGTATTATAGACAGAAATTGAGTTGTTTGTGTGTAATTGTAGAAATTATGTATGGAGGAAAAAAAACGATGGCTTCAAACAAAAGAAAACAGTTCCAATAGCGAAATTTGGTGGCGACAGCATCATAGTTTGAGGATGTTTTTCTGCAAAAGTTGTTGGCAACATATCAGTAAAAGATGGTAAAATGAATGCATATCAAAATATTTTGGAAGCAAATTTAATGATTTTGGTTGAAAATCTTGAACTCCCTCCAGATTGAATTTTTCCAACAAGATAATGATCGTAAGCACACTGCAAAATCTACGAAGATATGGCTTGCTGAAAATAAATATCCTTAAATGACCAAGTCAGTCCCCAGATTTAAACTCAGTTGAGAATCTGTGGCGTTATTTGAAAATTCAAATCCAATCGAGATCCCCCAAAACATCCCGGATCTGAAGACCATATTCAAAGAAAAATGGAACAAAATACCAAAAATTATAAATAATGGGGTGGATTTTTTTTTATTAATCCGACAGATTATTTTATTACTAAAACGTTATTTATAGTAGATATAAATATGAGTCGACGCCCCGTTTATTTATTAAACATTATGTTTATTTATTAAACAGTATATTTATTTATTTTCGTCTACAGGCCCGAATATTAGAGAAATGATATAAGAGAAAAATAGAGTATCTCAGGTTGAAATTCTAGCAGAGAGCGAATATTTTTCTCTAATAAGATTTCTCGAATATTCAAGCTCGTAGACAAAATAAATAAATAAATATAATAATGTTTAATAATTAAACGAGGCGTCTACTCACTTACGAGTATCCACTAAATATAACGTTCAAGACATAAAGACATATTTATATATTTATAATTATTATATATTATCTATGCCAGCGACTATACCTGATCCCCCACCAGGCTTTTGTGTTGAGGAGAGTGGCTAGACATCCTTCAGGATTAAAACAAAACCTTCCTGCAGTTTTAGATTATTGCTGACTCTACAACAACGTGCTAGACTGGAATTCATAGTTACACATGCGGCCAGTGTTGTGATGACACGTCATCACTGGGCGAGAGACGCCCTCGACAGCCAGTGCAAGGCTACAACAGGCACGTGTCCGAGACCAGGCCGAGCCGTGAAGTTGGAGGACACTGTTTGTTTGACATGGATAGGACTGGGCTCCACTAGGCCTTCGTGACCTAGACACACCAACTATCAATGAATACCCCACCGGCTTTTAAACCAGATACGCCGATGGAATTGGTCAGCTTCTCGGCTACGTAAAATCATAGCACAGATGGAGATGAAAGAGGAAAAATGATTAATTTGCTTATACCAGAGCTCATCTTTTATGAGCGAAACCATAAGCAATCCATACCGGAAAAGCGACGAGTAAAAGATTCACATATCTACTCATGTTTGTCTTTGCTGCCTAGTTATATACACTAATGGTTCAATGCGCGGGTGAGGGACCCGAATTCCTGCAGATTTCTGTTATGCCCAATTTCGCATAGACTCGCTTGGGAAATGTATGAATCGTTCTCGTTTCCCTCATCTATGGGTTAAATAGCAGAACTAGGCTCTCTTGAGATGGCAAAGAGAAAGAAAATTCTGAATCATAACCTTAGGAAGGATGGGCTCCGTCAGATTATTATGCCCTACCACTGACGATATTGCTGCAGTGAAGGTGGTGGCTCTACAAGCCTAATGGGTTATGGCATACGTGCCGTGAAGATATTTCCTATGATTTTTCCTACTTATCACAGCTCACCAAATCGAAAAATTAAGTTCCTTTTTTCTAAGCTTTCGTTTAGCCATCTTGACATCATTTGTTGTAAGAATCAATGAAAAACATTTTGAATTAATTCTTTCTTCACTTTCGTCCAGTCGCGAATTAATTGACGAGGTACTCGGTGGGTCGTCTCAGTGTTTCTCGGGTAGTTCTTTCGAACAAGCTTGCAGCATCTGGGCCCAAGAATTACTTTCTATCCCACTAGACACATCAAGACAATAAGCTGGGATAAAATAAAATGCAAGCCCAATTTTACTAATTTGAGGCTCTTTCTGGATCAGCATCGCCTCACCTGTCTACTATCTGCTTCATAACCAGGTAGTGGCGCATGGCTCAACGCAGTACCCTCTTCATCTAACAGTACCCTTCTAGATGATGAGCATCACAGATGCGGATTGGAGTTTCCATCGAAGAGTTTGCTTTGCATCCTCTCTCTTGTCGTCGTAATGCCGGCCGCTTTCCACGTCATGCATCAATAAACGACATCATCAGAAGAGGTTTGGATGCAGCTGGGTGTCCTTCCCAAATCGAACCCGTAGGTCTCGACCGTGGTGACGGAAAGCGGCCGGATGGCATTACCGTTTTCCCTTTTAAAATGGGGAAGTCGTTGATTTGGGATGCAACCTGTGCGGATACATTTTCGGACGGTAATTTGATTAGGTCCGTTATTATCCCTCATTCGATAGCGTTACTTCGGAGGACTGGATCGATTGCGTCTCGATTAAGGGATGAGCCTCGCGAAACGGTGTGGCTTTAGCAGCGTGTATCACTGGCGATGGTTTGAGGTAATGCTTTCTCCATCATTGCGGCTGAGAGAGGGTAGAAAAAAATTGTTTATAGTTACTTTGTTCAAACTTTTTTTTTCAGTAAATAAATTGCTCTATATTTCAAAAAAAAAAATAAAATAAAATAAAAAAATAAAAAATAAAATGGAGAAAGCGCGAATAAAACAATGACAGAATGAAATTAGGTGCATTCGAAAGACAAAAAGAAAATATTGTGATTTTCTTTCTTCGTTTAATGATAATATTATTTAAATTATTCAGCTAGAAAGAGAAAAGGTTATAATTGTTTTGTGTTAGCCTTAGTGTCTTCCCAAAGATACTTCATACCTTAAGTAATGGTACCAACATTGATACTCTGACTCCAATCTTCATTAAAGAACCATCAAGAGCCATTAAAGAAACATAAAGAACCATTAAAGAAACATCAATAAAACGGTGAATAATTTTTTTAAAAGAGGCAACAGTAGAGAGGAAAATTGGATCAGGCGGTTAAAACAGGAAGAGGGCTTATCATTTCAAATTAGAGCAATACAGATAAATTAGAAAAGATCCAACTCAATCCATAAGACTTTTGGCACATGAGAGACGAGATCCAGCTATGACAGTTCAAAGAGCAGTAAAATAGACTTTAAAATGAAATTGTACGTAAAACCTGTGAGGCACCTTGTTACCCTAGGACAGAAAGTTAAAAGGTTAGAGGGCGAAGATCATCTTTAATAAGTTGGGAAATGAGCCTAGAATAATATATATATATATATATATATATATATATATATATATATATATATATATATATATTTGAACTCTATATAAATCCTTCATGAGCTTCTGATCCTTTGCTATCATTAATTAATGAGAAACATGTTATTTTCGTTTATGATCGATTTCATCATGGTTCCTCTGTTAAAATTGAAGAATAATTATACATTCTTATTATTCAAAGTAGGGTTCACTAGTGTTATTAAAACCTTGGAAAATTCCAGTGGGATATATTTAATCATTACTTAAATACAACGGTTCAAATCAATTGGACAATTTTGCTGTTATACCCGCTAGGGTACATTTCTTTTGTAGGGCTTCTAGGTATCTAAGGCTGTAGGAATGAATTTCACTGTTTAAGAAAAGAAATGAATTATGGATATCTACTTAACCACATTTAACAGAAAATATGATGTTTTTAGTAATAACGAAAAAGAACACTCACGCACGCACAGATGACTCCTTATTCAATGTGCCGTATTCCTTGAGGATTTGTGTGGTCATGGCTCTCCACGATGGGAACAAAAATGGCACCAATATATGCCAGCCTAAAATTAGCTTACCTAGAAGAAATCTTGTATGAATAGATATAACAAATATATGGGGAAAATATAAAAACCCACCTCATGAAATCTTGGAAACGATACTTAGATGATTGCTTCATTTTCCGGAAATCCTCATGGGGCGATATTCAGCAATTTTACAATCTACTTCACAACTTACACCCCAAAATCAAATTCACTCAAGAATAAAAGATATACTCTTTAGAAATAGAAACAACATGGAAAATAAGATATAATATATGTATTTAAAAAAAATCACATTATAAACAAAAATGTTTGCAGTTTCTCTTTTCTTTTTAATATATATATATATATATATATATATATATATATATATATATATATATATATATATATATATTTATATATATGAAAATAAATAACGAAAACTTGAAGCCCTCTATTTTAAGAAAAATACAACAATAAGATTAATTAAGAGTATAGCGACAATATTTTAAAATGACTATAACACTAATGTTTTAAAGAACTTAAATTGTAATTTTTAAAATAAATTACAATTATATAAATTAAATTTACCTACCTACATGATAGCTTTGATAGTTAATTTGTAACTTAATTATAACAGAGCGCAATTATACGCTTTTGTACTGATGTCAAAAGTAATCAGAATAAATGAATATTTATCAAGATGGAAATTTTCTCTCTTCATTTAATAAGGATACTAAAAAGCTTGGACGTGAATATGAGAAGGTCCTAGTGAAAATAAGTAGACACAACTTTTTAAATTATTCAATCAGACATTTCTTAAATATATATATATATATATATATATATATATATATATATATATATATATATATATATGTGTGTGTGTGTGTGTGTGTGTGTGTGGGTGTGGGTGTGTGTGTGTGTGGTAGTTAGGTAAATTTTTACTGACATATTTCCTTGGTGAATAGTGCTTTTGAACACCGATCTTTTCAGATTCACCGCCCAGTTTCCTATCCTACCGTAAACAAAGACAGAAATAGGAATATTTTTTCCATTTATTAATCCGATATATTTTAATTTATTGCAGAAGTACCTTTTATTTTTTTAATAAAATTTCTCAAATATTCAGGTCGTTAAAGGGAAATACATAAATATACTTTTTAATAAATAGTCATCTATTCAAATATGGGTATCCATTAAAAGTAACATTAAAGCAGTCAATCATTATATTAATCAATATATATATATATAGTCTTAAGGTGAGGTATATTTATAGGATAAAGTGCTCAATATAGACGCAATCGTCAGGCTATATATATATATATATATATATATATATATATATATATATATATATATTTCCTTGATTTTTGTCATCGTATGGTGGATCCAAATGCAGAAGCTACACTAACTCTTTTCCACAAGTGTCTATCAACGGCAGCCATCAGCAATTCTGCCCATTTTTTAACATTGTCCAACCACTTTTTGCGTTAGTATTCTCCCCTACGTCCAACTAAAATGGTGCATTGCATGAGGGTCTTTCACAGGTTGTCGTGCCTTGTAATGTGTCCAAGCTACGCCATTTTCCTCCATTTGACAGCAGTGAGGCAGAGAGTTTGACAAGCAGAGTAGTAGCAAACACAGAAGTTTTGCTGTCTCGGTATTTATCCAAGATCTCCCCACAAGGCGGGATGTGGCAAAAGGCTCTTTTTTAGCGTAGGCCCGGGCAAAAATTGTCCGTCAACCCCTTATACATGGAGTCGGGTAACTATCTACCTCCTCAGACGAGACTGCCCTTCGACATAGTTTCCTTTGGGTACCTCTCCGTCCGGAGTCAGAGAGGTCGACAGGAAGAGTATTAGCAAGCAAAGACGTTTTGCTGTCTCCCCTCGTTCCACGTTCCATTCTCAGATTTATACACGTATTATCTTTATAACTACATTTATAAATATCTATATTTTTAACTATCTGTCCATCTCTTTTTTCGCTTTCAATCTTTCAGTTCTACACAGAATATTTCCGTCATCAGTAAACGTCATTTCGGAGATACCATTTTTGCCTCAGTTTATTTTCATTAAGAACATTCATTCTTATTTTAAAATGTTTGATATCACACCAACGACTAAAATACAATTTGATTTCTTGGGTGCGTGAAATTCGATAATGCAGCTACATTTAAAATGGTCTATTTGGCTCCTGGCAAATGTGGAAAAGACACACCTCGTTGAGTCGAAGCTTGAGATGTCAATTACGAGCTAACTTTCAAATTCCATATTAATAGAAAACATTTACGTACGAAATGAGATTTCGATTTTTTCCTAATTTGTATACAATTTATTTTTTTATTATTTAAAACAGCTGGTTGGATTTGTCTAAATTTCACTGGAGACAATCAAAAGGTGTGTTATTTACGTTGAGAGTTAAGTTGGTACCGTAAAAATAAATATTTTAATATATCTCATCTTTGAAAATATGTTGACGACTTATTTTATCTTGCTACAAATAATGCAAGAGTTATCTACCTTTGTTCGCGAACGCGTACTTTTCGACACCAGTAAAAGTAATATGAAGTATTTTGTCTTTTACACGTCTTTACTTCAAAACTTATGCTACACACCTAAAAACTGATTTATATCGTTTATGTGTCTATTTATTTTAATTTTATTATTCCTCTATTTTGCTTAAAGCATATTATATGTATTATCGTTACTGGATTGTATAAAATTCATATATTATATTACTATTTTTAATAATGCTTTACAAGACATTAATTTTATAGCTTTCAAATTTTTAAGAGGTGAAAGAAAAAGATTTATTCATGTCTTCAATTTGAAACAGGTTCTGGAGTTTTGTTTTGTAATTTGTGTTGATAGGGGAAATTTTTGCCGTTTTTAGAGGATATGTTGTAGACTGGTGCTGTTTTCCTTATTTTCCATGGTATTTTTGGTGAATTTTTGTTTCTCTTTTAAGTCCCTAAAACATATATATATATATATATATATATATATATATATATATATATATATATATATATAGATATATTTGGGATCTTATAAACCCAAAAAATTAAAGAACATAATAGCCGTCATGAAAGTCCTGTGAACAGGAAATAATCGTTTTCTGAAAATAGTTCTATATAGTAACCGTTGGAAATCTTTGAATTAGCACTCCCCCATATATATATATATATATATATATATATATATATATATGTATATATATATATATATATATATATATATATATATAAGCAAAATAACTTCCCATGCATGTACACATATATAGTCGAACTACTTTTACTCCCACATGGACTGACAATTGTGTTTAAATAAATCAATTACAGACGCTTCCTGCTGCTATCTATTACACCAGATACACCAACGCACACACACATGCACACACACACACACACAAATACGCACACACAAATATACACACACGCGTGCACACACACATACATATATATGTATATATATATGAAACATGTATTTATAAACAGTAGTAAAAATAACGTTTCCTTTTCAAAATTTTTAAATTCAAGAACATTCAAAATTATTCTTAACGTTTTGAGCCCGGCATTCCTGAACAACTTTAACCCTTCTGAGTTCCTGAGACAAAATTCGCAAATAATTAGTGTGTAATGTTTCACGGTAGGTATAAAAATAGTTACAAAAAATATAAGCATTATCCTTAGCAGTGAGAGAGTATGATTCCATGCCTTCAGTTTATCGCCTGAATTCTTTATTTGTGTCAAAGTCTATCCAAATAAATGAACCAATAGCAAGACACAACGGAAGTGTTTACCCATCGTTCAACTGGTGGCTGGGCATTAAGTCATTTTTCTCTTTCGGTAAAGCACTGGTCATGGTTTAAAGGGATAAGGCTAACCGTTAAATTCAAAAATCATGAAAATCTAACGATATTTTTTATTTCTGTTCATGAATACATTCTGTGAATTAAAATTCTCATATTTACCTCGATAAAGTCCATCACAGTTTGAAAGGTTTTGTTAAAGAAAAGTTTTCCTTTTGTCTTCATTCATATTAACATTTACAGATATATTTTATAATAGCTGAATTTTTACAAACACCCACACATACATACGTACATATATATATACATACATATATACATATATATATATATATATATATATATATATATATATATATATATATATATATATATATTATTAAGTATAACAGGTAATGAATGTCTGTTATGTCTGATCATGTACCGTTCTAAAGTTCGTATATTTGCTTTAATTTCTGGTGAAAATAAAGACAAAAATTGTTGCTCATTGGGATATTTTTCTAATTAGTTGGTTCTAAGCTTCAGAATGGTTATACGGACACTGAAACAAAGATATTCACCATCGAAGATAATATTTTGTGATGCTGACATAGAAATTTGCTATGCGACGTTAACGGTCGCTGAGTAGCAGATGCAGGTCGTAAGTTCAACATGCGGTTCTATGACGTCATACCACGCGAGTGGCAGAAATATTAACAACAAAACCATATGTCTAGATGCAATGTAGTGTGACTACTTTGAGATGTAATTTTGTTGAGTGTGGGTTGTTTTGTTTTAATGTAGATGACCTCCAATATATGACGTTTTTTTTCCTGTATGTATCCGTGAATATTATTATTTATCAAATAATATCTCTCTAATATCATGTATATGTTTTTCTAAGGAAGGTTCTTTAATAGAACTAAGATCAGAAAGATAATAGTTAAGTTTACGGAAGGGCGTGGTTGTAGTAAAACCAACATATTTAGCAGGTTTATCATTATGGGCATGTAAATTGATACACTGCATTTTTTTTTTGTTTTTTTGTAGAGGATTTAATTGTGTGGTTATAGGGTTATTAGACTCTAACAGGTCAATTGTTTTAATTTTTTATAATATATGATGAGCTTAACTTGTTTATTATTATTAATGGGTTTAACATTTCTACATATGTTTTATATTATATATATAATAAATCAAATCCAAAATCACCTCCGTATCTGTCTATATTTCTGAAATGAGGTGCTATGTACACCATTTACATTATTCGCACTATTGTCCTCATCTTTGTAGCCATATTTATTACAACGTTTCGGCCTTTCAGTATCTGTCTATATTTTTGAGATGAGATATTATGTACATTATTTACATTATTCGGACTATTGTCCTCATCTTTGTCACCATATTTATTACAACGTTTCGGCCAAGAACAATCTACCCCAGTGAGCGAAATAAAAGTTTCAGTTCGACACTCCAACCCCCTAAAGAAGGCCGGAACGTATAACGGTCGAAACGTTGTAATAAATATGGCGACAAAGATGAGGACAATAGTCCGAATAATGTCAATAGTGTGCAAAATCACCTCATATAGAATATCTTATCAACTGCGTACAGAGTCTATTATATTAATTATATTTACGTCTTTCGAAATAGGCTATTCCCCATATGAGGTGATTTTGGATGTTACTGCGTATTAATATTTACTCAGTAATAATAAATACATGAAACTCTTTTTGTGAATCAGTTTTAATATTTTATATTACTAGGATCCACTTGGATTATATACCAACGGATTTGGTACGTTTATTATATATATATATATATATATATATATATATATATATATATATATATATATATATATATATATATATATAAAATTTAAAGAAATACAAACCACTTTAAAATGGAGCCTTAAAGTGGTTTGTCTTTCTTTAAATTAAATATTCGCTCTGAATTAACATTGAGCCCTCAGGATTTCATCCCTCTTGGAATTATCCATACGGATTACCAAGATTCTCGTTACTTATATATATATATATATATATATATATATATATATATATATATATATAGCCATTAATACAATTCAGATTTAATATTTGTTTCGGTTTTATAATGTCAGATCCATTTGTAATTTTTAGACATTATTTCATCATATGTCGCGATCCTGAGTCCTGTAACCCATTAGGGAATTATGTGCAAAACATGTACTGTATATAGAGCAGAATTGGTGTGTCTTGAATAAAATAGCCTGAAGGAGCCTACTCTTCAACAAGATAATTTCAATTCAAAGTTTTCCTACACCTAGTCTGGTTGACAACCAAAGCTGTAGGGTCCCGTTTGTCCTGCTGGGGAGAAGAGATTTATCCTTTGCTTATGATATTTTATGCGTACCCTCAAGCTTTTTATACAATCCTTCATACCTTTTATTTCATACATCATAACGGTCATCAAGAGTAGTGTTTCCATTTACTTATCTACGTTTGGCGCAAGGCCATAGCTGTGGGGCGTCTACTCAGCATCGAAATCATCATTCACTAGAAACAATTGACCAAAGTTACTCCCTAAACTCTACCCAGCGGCATGATGTTCCAGGAAAAATGCTGAGTGGTCAAATAGTTACTGAATGCTAAAATGTCCTCAGCGAAACGAGTTTAGGCTAAGGTTGTTGATGTGTAACAAATGTCTTACGGGCATGTCAGAATGGCTAATGAAGAAAAAAAAACAGAAAATATTTACCCAAATCAATGTTCCATGACTTTTTAATCTTTTCACAAAGGAAAGTGATAAAGTTATAAAGACATATGAAGTTAACGAGATTAAAGGAAACTGATAAAACTTTATTGAAGCAAAAGAAGATAAAAAAAACAAGAATCAAAGGGTCACATGATGATGATTGACTCTGCATTCAGATTTTTGGAGATCGTCGTTGACAAGAAAGCAAGAAGTCGAAAGAGAATTCCAAAGTTATGAAGGGCGAGAGAAGAAGCCACTAGCATAGAACTTACAGTTGTATCTAGCAATTTTAACAATAAAATATGAGACCTAGCGGCCAATCTAGTACTGCGCTTAAATACACAAAATCGAAGTATTAAAGCGAAAAGCTTACCAAAAACAAATGTCTTGCAAATATATATTTTTTAAATGTCCCAAAGAAACTACGTTACGGAGGTTGAAAATAATTGATGTCAAGTTGCTAGTTTGGGATTGACGATATTACAGATTCTTTTGAGAATTTTGTCAAGAATTTCAAGATACGTGGTAGAAACACCAAACCAGATGTAGCAACAAGATTCGATACCCGGACTTTTGGCAGACTTTGCAAATATGTAAGAGAGATTCGAATGAAAAACGTTATCTTGTACGATACATTAAACCAATCTCCTTGCATTCAACGTAGCATAATCATTTAAATTCATATCACACTTTGAAGGACAATAACGAAGCATCTTGTTAATTTCATTTAATAAATGTCATATTGGTGAACGTGTTAAATTGCAAGGTTTTGGTGCCTCAAATGATATCAGCAACGAAACTGGCGAAGTAAAATTAAAATGAAGATTTGTGGAACGTTTTCCTGGGGACTTAGAAGTTGATTGCTTCGTTTTGCGCAATGGAATGAATCGAATTCGGGTTGGTCATGCCTTAGGAATTATGGGATGGAAGGTTTTCTTCAAATGATTAACAGAATAAATAAGTTTTTGCCCCAGAAGAGGTGTTTCAGAAACTCACGTATCAATTTGAAAATTATGGGAAACATTTTCGATTAAATCTTTACGCGATTTCATGTTTTTTTTATTTATTTTAGAATTATACCTGAATGGAAATCAGGCTTCGACAACTGCGAATAAAGATTCAATTTCATTGGACACTTGATATATATATATATATATATATATATATATATATATATATATATATATATATATATATACATAGATAGATAGATAAATAGATAGATATACAGACATACAGACATAGATAGATAGATAGATAGATAGATAGATAGATAGATTATAGAAGGATATATAGATAGGTACGAATAGAAATATATGAATAGATAGATAGGTTGAAATTGTGAATGATAATGAGAAACATAAAAAGACCGATATAGATAAATATAAAGAGTCTTGATATATATATATATATATATATATATATATATATATATATATATATGAGAGCGTTGTTTTTTCAGAGTTTTCATACATATATATATATATATATATATATATATGGTTGGATAGATGTGAGCTTGTGACCCTGGGTTTCACGCTTTAGCGATCGTCAGACAAACTGATTAATTTTTTTTTAAATTTTGGTTTGATGTAGATTGCGTGTATTGGTGTTATTGTGGAAGTGGTGGGGGAAACTTCGTCGTTTTTTCATCGTACTGACGCAAACATCGATGTATGCAGATACATATACATACTTGGTCGTCGGTCGGGACTCATACATATATAAACATATGTGGCCAGTTTCGGATATGACATATGTATGTATACGGGTGGTGTTGTGTCTATACATACGCATTTGTATGTTGAAATTTAAAGATTGGAAGTGTGGCGGAAATGTCTCGTGAATGTATACATGTCATATATATATATTTTTTTTTCCGCTGAATAATATTTCCTCGCATTCGGATAATAGGTACTTGTTCTCATGCCTTCATTTGGAGATTATCTCTCAACATATTTAATACCACCATAAAAATAACCAATAAGGATTACAAACTGAGATTTCTACCAGCCACATATACACAGTCAGAAATAAAGAAGAAAATAGCGAGTTTTAATATAATAAACAATAATATTTTTGAAAATTAAAAATTAAAATATTATAGCAATCTTCAACTACCATAATTTTACACAGAATACCTATTATCAGGAT
Source organism: Acanthosepion lycidas (assembly GCA_963932145.1). NCBI lineage: Eukaryota > Metazoa > Mollusca > Cephalopoda > Sepiida > Sepiidae > Acanthosepion > Acanthosepion lycidas. Next base: position 8,427,302 of record OZ010573.1, read on the forward strand.
TTATACCAAAATAAATTGATACATATAACAAAATAAAATAAAATAAAACACCAACAACCACTCTTTAGCTACCACCACTATAACTACATTCATGGTTTCATCATTCTCCCACCACCGTTACTAATCATTTCTACCAATTTACAATTTCTACCAATTTACAATAACTATTAGCTTATTATATTATCATTGCCTCCAATCCCTTGCAACATTACTATCACATCATATCATATACACCCGTTATTAAATCAAACTACCCTCTCACCCAGCATATTAAATATTAAACATCACCATATAAATAACCAATAAGGATTACAAATTTCTACCTGTTACATATACACAGTCAAAAACAAACAAATAACCAGCTTTAAATATAACAAATAAACCGCCATTTTTTTTCAAAATTTAAAAATAAATATAAATAATAATAATTTTTATCTATCATAATTTCACACAAATACATACATGCGAGGAAATATTATTCAGCGGAAAAAAAAATATAACATGTATACATTCACGAGACATTCACGAGACATTTCCGCCACACTTCCAATCTTTAAATTTCAACATACAAATGCGTATGTATAGACACAACACCACCCGTATACATACATATGTCATATCCGAAACTGCCCACATATGTTTATATATGTATGAGTCCCGACGGACGACCAAGTATGTATATGTGTCTGCATACATCGATGTTTGCGTCAGTACGATAAAAAAACGACGAAGTTTCCCCCACCACTTCCACAATAACACCAATACACGAAATCTACATAAAACCAAAATTTTTTAAAAAATTAATCAGTTTGTCTGACGATCGCTAGAGCGTGAAACCCAGGGTCACAAGCTCACATCTATCCAACCATATATGTTAGCTCTATCTCTGATATTCAGCGCTTTCTAATAAGTACCGCGCATATAATATATAAATAATTATACACACACACATATATATATATATATATATATTTATTTATATTTATACACACACACACACACACACTCATATATATATATATATATGAATAAAGTCAAAGGTAAATTTTATTTAGAATAAGATTTATTTATGTATTTATTAATATAATATATATTATATATAATATATATATATATATATATATATATATATATATATATATATATATATATATATATATATATATATATATATATATATATATATATACGCGTTTCATCCTCTGACGGACTTTGTACAAGCAAACGTAAAGATTTTATTTTAAAATTGTCGTTAGTTTTCAAGACTCTTTAAATTTAAGAACATTCATATATATACTCCAAGATAACTGAAAGTGAAAGTGAAAGTGAATGTAAATTATGACCCCTGCTAAATGATGTCATTTAATGTCTAATGAACAAAAACCTGTAAATGTTGTTCAATTTTTTATAATGTAATTTTCATGTGTATTTTATTTTGATATTAATTAATGTATTATATATTTTCTATAATATAAGATTTTGAATTCAACTTTATATACATGTATTTTGGCTTTGAATAGAGTATTTCTTGTAGGAAAAAATATATTTGCAAAATCCTGGATGCAGATTTATATTTTGATAATATTCGATAGCAGACAATTTTCCGTCTAAATAAAATAAAACTCTTATATTTGCACTGATAAAGTTCCCCAGAAGAGGATACACTTCGGCCAAGATAAGTTTTCCATTTGTCTTTATTCCTATTGTCTTTCGCAGATATACTTTTAGTCATAACTTCAATGTATATACACACGCACATAATCCTCTTTGAATTCTCTTCACGCTATTCCCGTTTGGATTAGTGTACTCAAATACTGTTATTATTACAACGTTTCGACCGTGTTTTCCGATTATTTTCAGGCGTCTGTCATAGATGGAAAACATCAAGGGATTTCAAAGTGAACACTTTATTTGATCTACAAGAGTAATTCGTTCTATGTCCATGTCTCGGGATATCTCGTTCTGATCTCATTTAGTATTGCTCAGTTTCTAGTGAGTCTGGGTCAGTACTAATCGGTCCAGGAATTGAACTTTCAATTACTATACCAAAATATTCTGTTCTGAACCAACGAATTTTATCCAGTGGGTTATTGTCTGTCTCGCATTACAATAAAACAGAGTTGTATTAAATTGCGAATGTAAATAATTGAAAAACGCATCATTGCAGAAATACAGACATTTTCTCCCTCGCTTAGCCCATGGATAAAATCTAATTACACGACCTGCTAAAAAATGGTTACCTATTTATATCTGACCTTGTTTAGTGTAGAAAATTAAGACAAAGTTGTGTTGAGCCTGGGAAAACTTTTAACAGATAACACATTGGCATCTTAACAATTAAGGGGAAATAGGCTGAGAATGGAGAGAGATGTGAGAAAATAATAATAAAAAACAACAACTCAGTAACGATGAGTAAAGCCATTGCCTCAAAAACCACAGCACGGCAGGCGGTACGTAGGTTCCGGAACAAAATGCTCCAAGGGAACATTTTTACAAGACACCGAAACTCCGTCTATAGCAAAATACGTCTTGCCAAAAGAAATTTACTGATTTTCCCGTCGTTTTTATTGACATGAGATGGTTGACAAAGACACGAATTTGGATAAGTTTTAGAGAGGCCCATATCTATATACATGATATAAATGATATTATCAGACATGTCTTCCCGCGACTGGGGACCTCTTTTGAGTTTGTATTGATAATCGGTCGCCAGACTTAGTTTGGGTGATCATCTACAAAAGGGTCCTTTCCTATAGAGATCTGGGCATTATATAAAATTACATTATCATAAGCAAAAAATGCTATTTACATATTGTTTCTATCAAAGATAATTATCTCATCATTCCAAGAGAGATGTTTGTTCATATTTGTTATCATGTTTTTCCTTATTATACTTATTATAACGATAACTCAATTTTATTTCACTTTCGGTACACCGTATATATCTTCACACATGATAATATTTCTCTTTAATAAGATTTCTCGAATATTCAAGCTGGTAGACGAAAATGAATAAACATATTGTTTAATAAATAAACGGGGCGTCTATTCAAATATGGATACCCACTAAAAATAAGGTTTAAGTTATAAAAACTGTCGCATTAATAAATATAAACCCATCACTTCTTTATAAATGGCTTTGGTTACGTTAGCTTTGGAAACTGAGCAGATAAAGAATGTTTTTCGGATCTCAAAAAGATTTGCATTTATAACACTCGCTTGATGGACGAGCAATGCGTGGCTGAATCGGGCAAATGCACGTCGAACCTAAAGTCGCTTTCTGCTGTCAAGGGGGATCCAATTCGAATGTTGCCGGAGAGCGCACATTTTTCCTTTAATAAGATTTCTCAAATATTCAGGCTGATAGACTAAAATAAATATACTGTTTAATAAATAAACGGGGCGTCTATTCAAATATGGGTATCCATTAAAAATAAGGTTTAAGTAAAAAATGATAATGTCTATATCCACGAAAGAATGCTTAATATCTCGTGATGTAGGAAGAAATCTCGTTTGGTCCATAAATTTATTTTTGAAATTTAAGAGCGAAATCCTGGGAGAGCTAATGATGAACACCTGCAACACAGATACAGGTGAGTGTTTGGGAACTTAGATCCCCAGAAATACACTATAGAACGTCTTTGGTAGACGCCAACTATTTATAAGCATTGGATTGTATTAGGTTGGTGCAAAAATAATGACGTAACATTGTCGTTTTTGGACGTATTTTTTAACGTCAAAAAACGACATTATTACGTCATTATTTTTGCACCAACCTAATACGTAGCGTGTCCGACGGGCATCGAGTTGAAGCATGATGGTGTAAAGATTGAATTCTGTTTAATCTTCAAGAGGGTCATATTTATCGATTCGAAAACATTTGCAACACATTGCAGCACTGAGAGAATTATATTTGACACTTTGATCCTGATCTTTTTTTTTTATCATTCCTTGGCATCTCAACAACCTCTGAAACCATCCGTAGAATCCCCAAGTAAAGTATTAAATTCTCTTTCTAAGTTCGTAAATTGATTTTAACGAAAGTTTGGGGTGGAGTGTTTACGTTAACGGCTTTCAACTCCTTGTGGATCATTTAATGCTGAAATTTTATTTTCTTGTGAGACTTGGTAATTTACTTCTCCCTGAAAATGTATTGCTGGTAATTTTTTCTAGTGTAATTTTTATATTTTCATGTTTTAACTCCAGTGTGGGTGTTTCCCATTTGCACACAGCTCGGGTTATGGTGGAATAACAGCAATGAAGAGGTGGTTCCACGCTCCTCAATCAGAGACCTTACTGCCGGTTGGAGTTTATTTAACGAAAGTTGGGGAAGTCTATTCAGCTAAGCGATATACTTATCTTCAGAGCTTAAGCACCTGATTAATGTTTTATGTATCATCATCATCGTCGTTCTCATCATCAGTCCCGCGGCCGGATGTGATCGTAGGGTTTCTACGCGGTTGAGAATCTGGCCAGCTCTCTTCAAATATCTCAGGACTAATATTGCTGATTCAGAAGCACCAGACCATATGTAGAAGCAATATTCAAGGTATGGCCGTGATACAAAATCTAGGAGCAGAAAGAAGTATGACACTATTGCTGCGTGCTTCGCTGAATGCTACTCTTACTTACTGTTGGTCCTTCCAAGGTGAGCCCGCTCTGCCCCAATGCTGCGTCCCACGTCGTGTTTCAGTATCCGCAGGAATATCAGTGAAGAACGAAGATGAGGTTTGACTCTTCTCTGTTCCGGCTAGGCTTAAAACTTTATTAACTTCAACAACACTCATTATGAAGTGTAAAAATAATAACTTTTATTTATGGTACTATGATTAATATTATGAACAGATAAACTAAAGGTATTTGAAGAAGTTCCCTCGTAGAAGGAATTAAGCTGGGAGGAAGAGGATGGCTGTCGGTTGCAGTTATGGCTAACCAACTCAGAGTCATTAAACTATTTAAATGAAAGCAATTGAAAGCAAAGGATTCATTCAAGCGTATCTCGGGCAAACTAGGCCTCTCTGGGTCATATCATAGCCTCGGTCACGGACACGTGGCCGTTGGTTCTATCAATTTGAGCAGCTTTAATTCATTGGCCAATGCTTTGTGGAACAAATTATTCCATAGATCATCTTTGTCGATTTTACTGAGGGAGACGTGCGAACGTCCAGATTATTGCCGTCTTGAGGTTAGTGTGGAAATTGCATCTGGTGATAAGATGCAAGAGTATTTTCATGAATTTACATCTCACCAGATGCAAATCTTCAAAAAGAAAACAAATTTATGAATAACAAGAAAAATAAAGAATGAAAAATAAAATAATAAAAAAAAACACTTCCCAGAGAATTTTAAAACGGATGGATTATTTTAGAAAGGAAGAGTCATTGAAATGCTTGAGCAGCGATCAACTGAAAAGAGAAATGGTAAATGCTATTCTTATAGTTCTAAACAAATGCATCGTGAAAAGGAAAATAAACAAATCCCAGAAAAATATTACCGAATTTGTGGCGTAAATGATGGTATGGAAAAACACATTATAAATCAGCCATCTGACACAAAATAAATAAATAAGTACACATGACTGTGTAGGAAGTGAGATACAGAGGAAACTGTTCAAAATTTCTTGACCCCCAACATATGGATAAATATTATGGAAAATTGTAAAGGCTAGAAAAATGACACCGAAAACAGGCGCATCATTTCACCCCACGCAAGTCAATAAAGCCGGTATGACACATGGGGTTATGTTATATAATATGAGAGAGAAAAAAAACTGTTAAGGAGAGTAGACATTAAAGGAACAAGAATTAAAAAGATAGGAGATGACGATTGACATTGCATTAAAAAGTTCACTGAGAAGCAAAAAGCTGGAAGAGTCTCATGAGTGATAAGTTCGATAGATGAAACTGTTAGGATTTGCGGTTGCACGCAGTCATTTCAGCTGAAAAACTATGAGACATTACCGCCAAATTAGTACTGCGCTTAATTTCGTAAAACCTAGGTATCAGAGAGGAAAGATTATCAGGACAATTACCATGAAAGTATTTATAGAAACGGCACAGAGAAGCTGCATTACGGCGGTGGGGAAGTGACTGAAGGCGAGATGACAGATCAGAACCAATATCACTGCAGATTCTTCGTCGTATTTTATCAAGAATCTATAAATATAGAGCAAAAGCACCAGCCTAAATCTAGAAGCAGTATTCAAAGTATACTACAACAGTGCTGGGGGTCTGCAAATATACTAAGGAAAGACTTGGGATTTCGAGGAGACAACAAATCGCTACCAATGAACACTTATTTAACACCCTGTTACAGGATTGACAGTAGTCCCGAGAGGCTATCTTGTGCGTTATTCTGTCAGCAAACAAAGACTTAGTCTCCTTGAGGATACTTTTAAATCATAAATGACCACAAACTCAGATCAAAACAGTTTGGGTTGATCTTTCTTTTTTTTATCATTATACTCGAGTGTAGACTTAAACAATGGTTGTATTTTTACTTGACTCTGTAAGCACCTACTTAGAAGGTGGTAACTTTTTGGGGGATTTTATTTCTCTCCAGAGGGTGCCACCGATTGATAAAAGATAGATACTAGCAGATTAACTGAACTATTTTTGTAGAGTATTAACTCAAATCCCATATTAAGATTCCATTGTTACTCTTTCGGTGTTAACATTGACTGCAAACCCGTGTGCATTCTATGTTACAGACGGTGAATACGATTCTACAATACAATATTCCACCTCAGATCAACTGATGGAAGAGTTTTAGGCTGTTTAATTGCACGAAATCAGAAATCGTTCTTTTTTGATTAGAAAGATGTCTTGTGATTGTTTCGGCTTGTCCCCAATATCAGGTGTTGCACCAAAGTATCAGGGTTTAACGTGACGAACAGGACTTCCAAATGATACTTAAGAATCGTCACTTTCACACGCACCAAGCTCGCTACTTTCACCCAACTTTCGCTGAAATCTGTGGACACAAAACGCTTTCTATTAGTTCTCATGAGAATAACGCCCGTATTGCATGATTCCCTCCATTCACTTTGTCTAGATCACCATTCATGCCATGGGTAGCAGAGTTAGAAACGCCATTCATTTCACCACAGAATAGAGGGGCAACACGTGTATGCGAGATAGATGAGAGGAAGTTTATAGGGAGCGATACGAGCCGTCAACTCAATGACATCATCCCGGAAAGAGTGCACCTGAACACAAAGTTTGAAGGCGTCCAAAGCCGTTTCCTCTAAACCAAGGTCACACCGGCGACAGTCGGGCAATTTTGGCTGGCCCCATCTGAAGCCCATGCCATTGAGACATAGCGCGTTCCGAATCAATCGCCACGTAAGCGAAAACTCAGGAATACTGAGGAATTCGCTACTGGCGCCCAATACCAAAATGAACGCAACTCGGCCAGCGACAAGGCGAGCATCTCCCCTTACTAATTCACGATAAAAGACCTTTCGAGGCCGTGAAAGACCACTGGACCGAGGAAATACCTCAAGGCCGCTCGGCACTTGTTCAGGAAAGTCGACTGCTTCTCGGACCTACAACACGTAGGAAAATCAGCCCGAGGCCTGTCGATGACTCACCAATGTGGCAATCCTAGCACCTCCCCCCATGACACGGATACTGGAAAGAGGCTTCTTTAGGGACCTTCTGCTTGCCCCCACCCCACAAGAGGGTGGAAAGCAAGCGGTCGATTGCCTTCATATGGTTCTTGCAAAGAGCAAGTACAGCCAAGCGCTAAAGGATGGGAGGAAAGACGTAAGTGGCACACGACTCAGCCTTACCCTTTAAGGAATAGTCTGGACTGACGCTTCGACCTTTGGATGTACTTCTGAATATTTTTTCTTCAGCTGGAGATCGGGTCCAAAGCACACTTGAAGAATGAAGACAGGACCATCCGTCCAACGAAAGAGCCCCGTAAGATCAACCTAACTGCAAGCAGAAGATTTTTTTACAGTTAATCTTGGTGCTTAAACTTGTACCGTACAAGCACACCTTCTGTACGATCTACAACGAACAATGTTGATGCAGCACGCCACGAAAATGGATACGTTATAGTCGTAAGCGGAAACCCTGGCTCGACCCCTGACAGGGACACCGATTCCACTTAAGGTCGGAGTACTCGTCCCGTACGTCAGCTGACAAAGCGTAAATTAGGGTCGACTGGGCAACCCTGACGGACCAACCGAGACAGTGCAAAAGCGCTCGACCACTTACCGTTCATCTGCTCCATACCAGCCAGATACTGATTGTCGACCCTGTCAAAGCTGCACCGATCACTTTGGATCAGTCATTTTCATCTTTAGGATTGTGCAGATCAGATGCGGGCTGTTCTGAAAAGTTCGGCCCTTCACAGCCCAAGTCTGCTCGGTTCTATACAGAATTTCGGCAACTGATTGCAAACGCTCCGTCAGCATCTTGGCCAAAATCTTTAACTCTGTGTTTAGCAAAATTATGGACTTCTAATCATCTAATCCCCGCCTGCCATCATTGCCCTTTTTAACAGCGTGATAACACCCCTGGTAATCAGATTGGAGATAGGCACCTACCGGAACCAGAACACGACAGTCAAAATCGGCATAAAGATATGCGACAGCATCAAGTACAATATATAGGAGACTTGCCACTGCCGACCCTCTTCAGTCCCGAGTAGCCCACCATGGTCTCACCCTCACACCTGTCCGCTTCCGTCGGCAAGTGACTTTAGTCTTCCTTATCCATAAATATTCAGTTTGGAGCCTCACTGCTTTGGTCATGAAGATGTTCCCTGTCAGAGCTTTTGCTGCGTCTTCTAGCTTAGTCACACTTACTTTTAAACAGTATAGCTTTAGGAAAAACTAACGTAAAGAAATTTGCTGTACGTAAACACGTTCACGAGCTTCTTGTCTCTTTTTCCTTTCTCACGTGGTGTTATTATGCCGAACTGATCTCGTGAAAAGTTTGCATATACCTAACTACTCTCGCTAATTCTCCTATCTCCGAGAACGTGTCTATCTTAAATTAAGGTGTTAGGACGGCGATATTTCTTTTTTCTTTCTTTAACTCATTTTGCACGCCAGGCATATACGAGCTCGCTTTGCCACAGGAGGTAAGTTATCTTCTACACTCCTGCCTGATCTCGTGACCATAGAACTGACACATAGATGGCGGTCGCCTTGGCAAAACTTCGACCCATACGGCATCTCCGACTCTGTAGATTCCAGGATCTGCGTGTTCAAGTATTGGCGCAGCATGAATACCTTTTATGCGGGCTTGGTAGTTATATATGGAGTTAGCTGGTACTGACAAAGCTGTTGCGTTGTCTTTTGGCATCACGTTATGCCAATGTGTATATCTGTTCACTCGTATTCAAACATACCCTTCTATTGCTCAGGCGCATTTGTGTTTATTCAACATCCACACAGCTCACCTGTGCTCTATACTTCAACTATACTGAGAAGACCTTAGTTACAGTTTCTGGGAAAGAGCGCGTTATCTAAGTGTTCCGTCTAACTAATTTCATTCTCAAGGCTTCGGTCAACCCGTGGTATGGTTTTCAGCCATTTTCCAAACGTTCCACACGCTGGAATCGACCCCTCCATTCCAATAATAACAGGAAGTCTCCTTCTTGACAAATCGACCATGCTGAGATTCGAACCCGGGTCCCATGGTCAGAATGAGAACGTTCTAACCACTCGGCCACGTGCCCAATATAACCCATCTATAATGGGATATCTCGAGGTAGCAATGATACGCTTGATGGTGCGGTGCCATCTCTCCCCGATGCCATTCCCTGATGGTTGATATGCACACCGTAATCTATGTCGGATGCCCTAGTTCTCTGCAAACTTCGTGAACACCGATCCACAGAATGCTGCACTATTGGCTCGGCAGGTGGCACTCTCTCGCAGAATAATGACTTCAGTTGTCTGATGATGCTCTCTCTTCTCTTGTTCTTGTAACGGCATTCACCCGGAGTGGGTTGAGCCGGCTCCAATATTGGAGTTTCATGTGAATTTGGAATTCACAAGCGGTCCCCAAACCCGCATGTATAGCACATGAGATTTGATTTTAGTGGTGAAGGTTTTTTGCAAGACCATCCACACTTTTTGAAGGGCCGATTACAGGGACCTGGTGCACTACGTGCCACAAGGTCCCCAAACAACCCTCCGCAGGTTTTGAATTCAGAGTTTTCCTTCTACTAGACCAGTTGCCATCCAAGGCTATAGAACCCAGTCTGTCCTGCTATTTACCTATAAATGGAGGGAGAAGAAGAGGATTGACACTTTTCCCAAGGGTATTAGCACGTAAGTGAATGTAATGGATTCCACAGGAATTCGAACTCGACTCTCTGATTCCTCAATCCAAGCCGCTATCCATTACTCCACCGTGCCTCCTTTACACCACCGTGCCTGTGATGATGCAGGCAGCGTCCTGATGTGGTAACGGCCGCCAAATGGACAACCGACTAGAGTCACAGTCTAACAGTGTCAGGTAATGCCGGCCTTCATAATCGGTTATGTCTATCCCCACACTAATCCAATTCTCGCATGCAGCCAACCGTCCAGATTTCCAATGCATTGGCGCCGGGTCTATGGATTGGTACACTTCGCACTCTGCAACCACCGCTCGAACAGCTGCTTTTGAGACCCCAGGAGCGATCCATTTTACAAAATACAAGGTGTGCTTCTCACCAAGATGCCCATTACGTCGATAGATGGCTTGAACTTGTGTGGATTCCTGCTCGTCTATAGATGCGGCGCACACTGGTTCCCTTTCTTTCCAAACCGCAGCCAGCCATCGTTGAGGCATTCTGCTTAGCTGCTCGGCTCGGTTGGCATGGAATGTGATGAGATCTATATTAATAGTCAGTTTTTATTCATCCACCAGTTCCTTGATTGAGCTGAGTCGACGTCTTATTAATATTTCTATCACCCACTTCGTCCGCACCCGAGATTGTCCAGACAGCGTATCATAAACCCATCGAGGAACACACTTCAATCTGCCTTCAGCTTGTGTGAAACTGAACCAAAGTAACGGCTTTTTCAACTGACAAAATCTCTCCGTATACGCAGTACAACGTTCACGGTCGTCTTGGCTCTTTTTCTCGCGGTATTTTTATCCCAAGCTGATGCCGCGAAAAATTTCCATACGCCCAAAAACTCTCCAATTCTCCTTGCTCCAATACAGTGTCTTTCTTAAATTAAGGTGTTAGGGTGGCCATATTTCTTTTCCCTTTCCCTTTCTTTCCCTCGTTTTGCAAAGCCAGACATATAGGTGCTCGCTGTGACACACGAGGTAAGGCATTCTATCTGCTACACTCCTCCCTGATCTCAAGATCATATAAATGACACAAAGATGGCGGTCGCATTCGTCGAATATCGACCCATACCGCAACATTGAGCCATGAGGTTAAGTCATCTTCTCCTCTACTAGAACTCTTGTATCTGATCGATTGCGAAAGGTGAAGGAAAGATGATCGGCTCATTTTGCGGCTCCTAAAATGCTTTGTCTTTAAAAGAGTTAGATAAAGACAAAAAAAAAAAAAATGCATTACTATCATATCCGGCTTGGAGCTGTCCAGTCTCCACTTTCCAGACTTGATAGAGCTCACAATCCTTTATTTTCTGTTAGAGGTAAAAATCGTGTATTTTTCATCGTGCCATTTTCCCACAGACACAGCGAGGCAAGCTTGTCTCTGTTTCCATTGTAAACACCAAACAACATTATTTGTTGCAAAGTTCCCACCTTCAATTTTTCTGGAATTGTAATGGTTCATATCTAGCTAGATAGATAGATATAAATTGCCTGAACATGAACATTCTGTGATAAATAGCTAGCTAGCTAGATATGAACAGACTGTAATAGATAGATAGATGCCAAGAGACTTCGGTAGAGATTAGAAGACGTGTACAATAGATAGATAGATAGATAGATAGATAGATAGATATAAACAGATTGAGATAGAGAAGACATATAGATAGAGAGATAGTTAGCTAGCTAGATAGATAGATATTAATTGCCTGAAATAGATATATAGATAGATAGATAGATAGATATGAATTGCCTGAGAGATAGATAGAAAAATAGATATAAACAGATTGAGACAGAGAGAGATATAGATAGAGATAGATAGATAGATAGAGATATATGAAAGATTTAGCTAGCTAGATAGCTAGATAGATAACTACCTAAGCTAGCTATCTTGAGAGATAGATATAAATTGCCAGAGATAGATTGAGATAGAGCGAGATATAGTAAGAGAGAGAGAGAGAGAGAGAGAGAAAGAGAAAGAGAAAGAGAGAGAGATACGACATATGAACAAATTGAGCGAGGTAGCTAGCTAGATAGTTACCTAACTAGCCAGCTAGATAGATAGCTAGCTAGACAGATAGATATGAATTGAATGAAATCGATAGATAGATAGATAGATATGAATTGCCTGAGATAGATAGATAGATAGATATGAATTGCCTGAGATAGATAGATAGATAGATATGAATTGCCTGAGATAGATAGATAGATAGATAGATAGATATGAATTGCCTGAGGTAGATAGATAGATAGATAGATAGATAGATAGATAGATAGGAAGAAAATGCAATAAAAATAAAGAAAAAAGAATGGGATAGATGAATTCCTCTGATTTTATTTATTTGACGATCACTGTCCGTAATTGTCTTCAATAGATTTCAATTTATTTATTTCTATTTTAGTATGTTCATAACGAAACATCTTAATCTGTTAAAATTGGTATTATATTATATATTGCAGACACACATGCACTCAAAGAACTATAGACATGTTAGCGTAGATAACTTAAATGTTTTATATCGGCAATATTTTAGACTTTTAGAGCTTGACAGCTTTTCTCATAGTATTTTTTCGCGACAAGAAAGTAAACATTCCGAGCAGAATGGAAGAAAAATAATCACAAACTCCTACATTTTAAACACGTTTACAAAGTACAAATCTTTATGCAAACTTGAAATTCAGAAAGAAAAAATGATTTGCATCCAAAAATTAATGCAAACGTTACTGATCAAATAAGATTATTATATGAATAATTAAAATATATTACTGAATGTTTCAGAATAAAATGCATTGGAAATTATGTTACTGCCGAAATACACTGGAAATGAGAAAGAAAAGGCTGTCAGAAATTAATGGAATCCTTGACATCAGTGGATTTGGCTCAAGTTGAAAGTTGTATATATATATATACATACATATATATATATATATATATATATATATATATATATATATATATATATATATATATATATATAATGTAAATCTAAAACTGGATTGGTGAAAAAAAAACTGGATAGCGCAATTTTCAAACAAATTGGTATCTGAGGAAAAAAATTTAAAAAAAAAAGAAGGAACCAGAAACGTTCGAACAGGGCGCAAAAAATCGTCCAGTACCTAAAATTTCTGGTACAAAGAAAAAAAAACGAAACAGCTAGTAATAAGTTAAACGAAAAATGCTTAATAAAGTAAACAAAATAAAATAAATAAATTCTGTCTCATTATGATTGATTTATTTTACATATGTATACATACATAGATACATACATACATATATATACATACACACACACACACACACACATATATATATATATATATATATATATATATATATTAAAAGTGCTCAATACAAGGATAAAGAAAATCAAATCTAACTTAGAGAACTTTTAAATTTAAAAAATTAGGAGACCAGCTAAACACGCGACCTTGGTTTCAAACTTTCTGTATCCTTAAACGATATAGGCCAAATATATCAAAGGAATGAAACCAACGGAACGTGTTTGGCTGATTTACTGGACATTGAAGTCAATACACAGCAGCGACAGTCTTTCATGCTCAATCTCTGATACTGAGCACTATTAATATACGTCTATATCTCTGAGATGAGGTATTATGATTACTTGAATTATTTACATTATCCGGACTGTTATCCTCATCTTCATTGACATATTCATAACGTTTCGGTCGTTGTACCCTCCGGCCTTCTTCAGGTGATTCGATCTCTGAGATAAGGTATTGTGATTACATGCATTATTTACATTATTCAGAGTGTTATCCTCATCTTCATTGCCATATTCATAACGTTTCGGCCGTTGTACGCTCCGGCCTTCTTCAGGTGATTCGATATCTGAGACAAGGTATTATGATTACATGCATTATTTACATTATTCGGACTATTATCCTTATCTTCATTGCCATATTCACAACGTTTCGGCTTCTATATCTCTGAGATGAGGTGTTATGATTACTTGTATCATTTACATTATTCGTACTGTTATACTCATCTTCATTGCCATATTCACAACGTTTCGGCCTCTATATCTCTGAGATGAGGTATTATGATTACATGCATTATTTACATTATTCGGACTGTTATCCTTATCTTCAGTGCCATTTTCACAAATTTTCGGCAGTTGTACGATAATGCCGCGTTGACGCTATGTGACGCACCCTTCTTGTGTACACATGAATATTTCCACGCCGATAGGCTGTACTAGTTCTGTACGCTGTTTTGTTTAGAGTACAGATGGGTAGTGAGCGCTCGTCAGTTTTTCTTTTTCACGCATCGAGCAGAGTTTCTTCACAACGTTGGTGATACTGAAGCTCAAACCATCCAGTCTTTTGGCGATGATACCATAAGAAAAACTCAGACCAAGCAATGGTGTAAATGCTTCAAACGTGTCAGCGTCTTAGTTTATCGTCATTGTGTCATAATGTGGGAAATTAGTAAATCTTGCGAAAATATATTTTTACATCTGTACCCTACTTATTTAATTTTATGAAATTTGGAGAATATCTTTTTTTTTCAGCGCTTAATGTTTATATTAGTTATAAGTACAAGTCCTTGTAGAATTTAAATCTTAAAATTCTTTTAATGAATCCAGACCCCAGTTTCAGAGAATCGTAAAAAATATTTGCACGGAAACGAAGAAAGTATTTAATCGGAAATCTTTTAATTACGTTTATGAATAAAATATATTATATTTTTTGATGAATGATGAAATTTTAGCAGAATTTTTTTCATTTTTTAAAAAAATTAATAAGAATAATTTATTTATTTATTTTTTAAGGAGCCACTTATTTTTAGCTAAATTTACACGCTATTTTTCTTTTAACTATTATTCTACATGTAAATATCTTGATCATTTATTTTGATGACTTTTAGTTATTTCTCTTAGTTTTTAAACGAATTCCTTCCGACAAGTATAATTTTTTTTGGGGGGGGGGCGGGGGTAACTTATTTTATCTAAAATTTACACGTGTTTTTTTTTTTATTTTATTTTTTTTTAACTAGTATATAACATGTAAATATTAGGTTGGTGCAAAAATAATGACGTAATAATGTCGTTTTTGACGTTAAAAAATACGTCAAAAAACGACATTATTACGTCATTAATTTTGCACCAACCTAATAGTTTGATTAATTTATTTTTAAGCGATTTTAGTAAAAATATTTTTCTCTTAGTTTTTAAAATTGTAAATAGTCTGTCATTTTAATCACTCTATTGTAAATTAAGTGTAGATTAGAAAAGGAAAGAAAATAAGAATAAAAATAAAAATAAAAATAAAAAGACCAAACGAATAAGTTATTTTATAGATGTTAAAAGTGGAGGTTTTCTTCTATTCTTCCAAAAAAAAACACCCTATCTTGGCCGCATATAGGAAGATCAATACAACCATGCATACCTAATCTATAACTTCGAATAGCCCAAGTGAAGTCTTGATTGGTTGTCGTTTACTGGGGCAACTTATATAATTCACGTCTTAAAGCTAGTGGCAGATTTTGTTCTAGGTGCGGACCGAAGACTGATCATATTTGGTCGGGTCGCCCATCGAACAAGTCTGTTGTTTATTTAGACCCGAAACTTCTAGTGACATGGGAGCAACAACACTGACGACGCATCTAGATTTGGCATTTAAAGGTGTATTTTAATAATATACTTTTAAACATTTTAAAATTCAGTATTAATTCGTAGCGGTCAAGTGATATTGTTATTAAATTAAAACTGTATTTACTAATCATAAATGGAAAAGCTTACCCAATATTTTAAAAATAATTTCGAATTTTTTGTGTGTCTAAACATGCCGATTTTTGTAAATTTAGATTTCCATACACGACATTATGAGAAAATAAATGCCGTAGTGATTGTAAATTTAAAATTTATTAGTAATTTTGTATTATTTTCTCAACAAGTGAAATTATGACTATAAAACAAAAGTAACAAAAATTCTATAAAATAATAGAATGCTTAAAATATTTAAAATTTCAGTTACTGGGTAGTTAAAGAAAATTATATAAATACGGTGTTTCCATAGTGTTCTTAATGTAATTTTATTGCAATTATCTGTTACTTATTTAATTTAATGCTAAACTGAAATTAAATAAATAAATACAGACTAATTAATTAATTAAAGTTTAAATCAGCTAATGTTTCTCCAGTAACGTTTTGAAAGATTTTTTTGATAAAGAGAATTATGTTTTGTTGACAGATTTGTCAATATTGTCGATTTTATTGATTTTACTGATACTTCAAAAGCAATTCCGATCATTTCCGAAATGCATCAAATTATTTTGATTATTGGAAATATAAAATTTAGTCTATTAGCTTGGAATTAAAACTAAAATAAAAGCTTCAAGAAAGATTTTTCATTTTTGAAAATGCATTTAAAATTTTAGGCATAAGGTTTTAGGGATCAATTATTTTTCCCGTTTCCATGCAGCAACAGAATGGCAAAAGGTCAGTTAACTCAGTTCCTTCTCTATTTTCCAGACTTTTTGCAAGAAGAAGCCTCAAAGAGAAGAAGGAAAAGAATATGATTCTCAGAAGAGAGAAGACAAAGTCTAAAGTAAAAATCAAAGGCAAAGTAAGCAGCAAGGAATGTCATCACTATTTTGGTCGCAATATTATGGAATCAAAATAACAATGACATACAGGATGAGTGTCGTCCTTGGTATGACGAGAAACTACATCTGCGTAATGCGTAAGACGATAAACTACATTCGACATCAAGGCCTCTGATCAGGAGGTTTTGAGGAGCATGGAACCACCTCTTAATTGCTGGTGTTCCCAGGTCCATCCTAACCCGGAGTGGTAGCACCTGTTAGGGTCCCAGCTATGGCCAAATAGTTAGCACTCAGACTACATCTGCGTCCTGGGCATGACGATAAACTACATCCACGTTCTGGGTATGACGATAAAATACATCCGCGTCCTGGATAAGACGATATACTACATTCAACAGCAAGGCCTCTGATAATACGTTTTTGAAAAAATAACGTTGCCAGCTATACATTTTTGAAAAAAAAAATATTAACAGCTATACATTTTTGAGGAAAAATATTAACAGAAATAGATTTTTGACAAAACAAAATATTACCATGAAAAAAAAAGTCGTGGGCATTAGATGACCCATTGAGGTTGACGTGCCGTTAAACAAAACAAACTAAACCAGCATGATTGAATGAAGGGATTTCCCAATTCTGAAGAAATTCTTCTGTTTCCAACGTCTGTCGACACGAGAAAACATGGACAGCTACCGGTTACTGCGATTTGAACAATTTGTTTACAGCATTGACTGAAAAATCCCAGAACTATGTTAATTCTATAATTGATCTGAACAACAATTGATACAAGTGATAGAACACTGTAAAGCAGCTTTGATTGAGTTGTACACGATCAACAAAATCATCACTTTAGTCCGATGAAATCCTAAAAGATCAAATGAGATATACTGTTTTCTTTTTCTACTTATACAGCCATTTGCATATAGGAAAAAATCTATTATATAAATTTATGGGCAAAAAAAAAAAAAATGTTACCAGCAATACATTTTTAAAAAGTTACAAAAATATTACCAGCAGTACATTTGACTCTGATAATAAAACCTTTTTTTTTTAACAAAAACTACGTCAATGAAAACTGATTTACAAAATAATTTCTTATGAAGAATGCATATTCTATTTATAGGAATCTATTTATAAAACCTTGTCGGTATTAAATAACCCATTGAGGTTGATATGCTGTAAAGCAAAATAAGCCAAAACAACAAAATAGTTCCACTGTAATTTTTGCTGTATGCTGTCATGTCCTTTCAGGAAGGAAATATCTTTTTCTTACTGATGATCGCAGAGCTGTCTTTGTCTAAACTTTTATGGATACGTCGCAGCTTCTGGGCGTTTAATTGTCCTTTGAGAACTCTAAATGAATAATGATCGACGATCCCACACAATATTACCATTCTTCCATGAAACTCAGCTTCTGTGGTTGTTTGCGCACATTTATCTTTGTCACCCCCCTGCACTATTGCATTGGACATTGTTGTATGGAACCCATTCTTCATCGCCTGTTACGATAAATTTTAGAAAGGGAATCTTCTGAACATTTGTTATTAGTCTATTTTCAGAAATAAATCTATAGTTTTTAATAAATTGTCGAAATTCTAGCTTATATATCATAATATTTTAGGGTACCAGTACATAATATAAAAATAAATAAATAAGAATTTATTTGTTAGAAGATAGAATAAATAGTGTGAAGACGCGCATCGATACCTTAATGACAATTCCTTACTACGTAGCCATCTCGAATATAATGCAATTTAAAAGAAACCTAAAGGAAATTTTGTGTCGGTAACTGAATCTGTTGAGGCAGCGTTGGGGTTCCTGCTGAGGAACTACTGATTGACCATCTGAATCCAGAAACGACATGCAACTTAACACCTACTCTTGTTGAAATTTTCAGAAGGCTATCTGCTTGATCATTTCAAAGCAGTACATTCAGTTGCCAGAACGTTTGGCATTATAATGAGTTCGGTGACGGAGTGCAAGATTACAAAGAGCGCGCATGGTGGGCAATGTGCAGATTAGGGGATAAGACCCTTGAGAAGAAAAGGTTCAGCGCGTACCTCGGTCTGCGTGAATGTACTGCGTGCAGTCTGTCATCAATAAAAGCACACCAATTGCGTTCTGGTATTGTACTCAGAAGATCGAACTTGACGCAAAAGTAGAAACGCACAAGAAGCCAATTAATCAGCTTTACCCAAAAGATAAAAGAAAATTTTGTTACATTGTTACATTGAACTTCGAAAGTATGTTTATAAGGATTAATTTAACTTTTTCGGCAATAGACTCCGGAGATCCTAACTTGCCTTCTTGGCCTTAAGCTTTCGAATGACTTGAAGTGGAATCAATAGCTGCATATGTTTCAAGGTCACTGTGCGGTGCCAGAAGATTTTTTTGTCGTCAGAGTCTGTCTTACATATCTATAAATCAACCATTCACCGTGCACTGAATCCTGTTACCATATCTGGTCTGGTGTCTCAGATGTTCATCTCGAGGTTCTCGACAAAATCCAAAGAAGGATCTGCAATGTAATCGGTTCTGACCTGGCATCTCAACTTCAGTCACTTTCTCAAAGACGTGATGTGGGTTCTCTCTGATTTTTCTGTAAATATTTCATAGCCAATACTGCTAAAATGCTTTTACGTAAAAAAATTAAAGTACTTGCATTTAATTAATTTTTATTTAGAACTAAATAATGTTTTTTTTTTTCTATATTGTTTTCATATAGTTTAAAGATGTCTAACACTTGTCGCCTGTTGGTTTGGTATAAGTACATATAAGGTGAACATTACATTTTAAATATCGTTGGAATTTGGTTAAAACTGTATTTTTTTTTCAATCGCTGTCCTTGAAAAAGGAACAAAAAATTGCTAGTTATCTTTGTAGCCTAATTCATGTTTTTCGACTTTACGTTCAATGCGGCTTTTATTTTACATTGCTAAGCCGAAAATATACTAATGAATATATTAGTATTCATTATAGTTAAACTTTAATAACTATTTCCAATCATAAGATGCACGGGTAGGAATTAAAATCTTAACTTTAAATAGAATGTTTCATTTGCATTCTGCGTTTAACCCTCAAGAAATTCGGAAAAAAGACTTGTATATCTGCTACTACTAAGTGTAAACAAAAATATGAATTGGATTAAATCGGATAAAGAAATGTTTAGCAATTTGATAATGACTCCTTTCTGTACTCTAATTGGAAAAGAAATCCTCGTCTCAGATACAATTCCGGTGACATAAAATACGAGTTCGAATCTTACTTCGGGTTTGCTGCGGAAAGAAGTGGATAACCCTGCCGAGTTCAAATTACGGTTCATTCGCTAATGCACAAATAACAGCAGGAGAAGTATGAATCTTCCGCACCCGCGACTATTTGTTAAATAGAAGGGTAGACTGGAGCATCTAGCTTTAATTGGTAACCAGTCTAGTCGAAGGAAAACTCTGAATTCAAAAACCGGTTGGGTGTGGAGTAAGCAACTCTCCTTTGTAAAAAACCTACTCCCAGTTTCACGAAGTTTAGCTACGTCAATTTACTATTTATAGAAGGATAAAGTCTGGTTTCTCTATTCGGCTTCGGTAAGTTGCGAAATGAAACCGTCTAAAATTAACGAAAACCAATCGATAATATTCTTTATATATTTTAAGTTGATTTTTTTTCATATTTTGTTTTATGCATATTCTTTTCGATGTATGGGTCAACAGATTCCATCCAGTGATTTTTTTCCGTCGGTTCCCTGAAGTTCTTGAGAATCAACGGTAATGAAGATTGTATTTATTATTAAACTGTTGGTAATTTCTGAAACAGTCGATGTATATTTTCTGTATCTTCAGCCGGATGCAACATTCAGTCGACAAATGACTGTTACATTCGTCACTTGTTAAAGGTAGCTTCTATTTTTTCATAACTTTCCGTTATGACTATTTACATGAACAATTGCAGATTCCACCATCTCCCTTTTTATCTCTGGGCCTTGTCCTCTCAGGACGTAAACGATCATGGCTCTCCACACGTTCATATCCTTTTTAGTTCTTAGTAACTTGTTTGTTTTGTTTCTTTTACAGCATATCAACCTCTATGGGTCATTTAATGCTGACAACTTTTTTTTTTCCTGGTAATATTTTTGTTTTGTTAATATTTTTCACTCAAAAATCTATAGCTGGTAATATTTTTTCAAAAACATATAGCTGGTAATATTATTTTTCAAAAACGTATAGCTGGTAATATTATTTGTTTAAAACCTTATTGCTGGTAATATTTTTTTCTTTAAAAATTTATTTCTCGTAATAATTTTTAGCAAAGTATTTCTAGTATTAAAACCTATTTTTACACTTTTATAATGCTTTTTACCTCAGTTTCGGGGTTAACTATTTGCCCATAGCTGGGACCCTAACAGGTGCTACTCCTCCCGGGTCAGGGTGAACATGGGAACACCAGTAATTAAGAGGTGCTTCCACTCTCCTCAGAGCCTCCTGATCAAAGGCCTTGCTGTTGGACGTAGTTTATCGTCATACCCAGGACGTCTTAGTAATATTTATCTTTTTACTATTCCTCCCTCTATTCTGCCATCCATTCAATCAAATCCGCTACACCATCCCTTGTTCATTTTGCCTTTGATAAGCCATGTTAGTGTTAAATTTTCCGAGCTCTCCTTCTTCATTATACATGCAAGAAATTTCAACTGTCGCTTTCTAACTTTGACATCTTCAAGTTTCCTTTTTCGTTTGCAGTTTTCCAAAGACTTCCATGTTGCATCCATACCCTATCCATGGTATTCTCATCATCCTTCTGTAGAAGCACACTGCTGATGTCTCCAGTTTTCGTTTCATCTGTAAGGAAATAGTACAGATAGGAAAATTATTATTACACAGGGGTTCGTTTCTAATAAAATGTTCATATTTCTTAGTTTTTAGAAAGCATTTTTTCTATTCCAATGCGCGTTCGGAATTCGGTGTCATAGTTTCCATCTTCTGTTAAAACATTTCCCTGATACTTAAGCCTAGAACACTATCCATCACTTAAAGCTACACCACTAATAACCATGGGTATATCATACCCGATTTTGAAAATATCAAAAGAAAAAAAAAATTATAAATCTTTATTCGAAATATTTTACATGCAGGCACTTTAAATTTTGTACTTTGAGTTAACATTAATAGGAACTGAAAAACATATTATTTAGGTAAGAAAATCAGGTACTGAAAATTGTAATTAAAAATAGGAAAATTTGCGCTGGGTACTATGGGTACCCATGGTTAGTGGTCTAGGGTTAAACTTCTGTACTTGTTTGATTTTAACGTCTCTAATGCAAAATTTGCTTCTTGTGTTTTTTCTTACTGTCAATCATATATTCCGTCTTCTAACAAATCTATTTAGTCTTCTCGTTTAAATTTTCTAGCTTGTCTTTTTCCTTTTGTGTTCGCCATCAACACAGTGGCAACATCCGGCTTTAAGATTATGCTAGACATTGTTCCTAAAAAAATGAATACCCAGATGAAAGTTGGGGGAGCACTGAAGACACTTACTGTCACTTTATCTAACATTGAAAACCTCTAGATACTAATTATATGTCACAAGAACAAGAGCTTTCAATAATAATAATAATAATATTAATAATAATAATAATAATACGAGCATTTGCCACTCTTAGCAGTCAAGTGAAGCTTATGTAGAGTGCGACCATCTTGACTGACAAGCGCTTAGAGAGAAATCGCCCTGATATGACACATGCACAAAAGAGTAGTCCTGAATAGATCCTGATAGGCTTTGCGATACTTTGTGATAAGTATACTTTAATGGCAGAGCAGGCAAATATTACAGAACTACCAGTGAACCTGAAGGATAATATTTAAAAAAAAAATCTTTTTCTAGATGACCAGAAGAATCTTAATTAAACTATATCTTCATTAACAAAAACCTATATCAAATGAATTACAACAACTATCAGATTTTTTTTTATCAACATACAATCAAAATATTAAATACAAATTAAAAGTTACTAATTGCAAAATAAGTGAACCCTTACATTTAATATTTGGTGACTTTTCCTTCTGAGGTCATAATGTCAACCAGTTTTATTTATTTCGTTCAAAATTGAATACAGAATTCATTGCACCGTGAATGTGTATTATTTTGCCTGTTCCAGCTGCAGTAATTTACCTTAAATCGTAATGCTCTCACCTCCATGTTTAATGGTTGGTATCAAATTATTCTCTTCAAAAGCCGCATTAAGAGCTCGCCAGATATACCATCAATTGTTCCTTCCAAAAAGCTCTAGTTTGGTCTCAGCCGACCATAAAACCTTTTGCTAGAACATTTCTAGTTTATTAATATGAGATTTGTCATAGTTGAGGCGAGCATGCTTGTGCTTTTTCGTAAGCAGTAAATTTTTCTAGGCATTCTGCATTGTTTAGATTTCGTCGATCTATAGCTGTATGCACATTGATTCCGACATTGGTCGGTGAGCACTGGAGAACCGCGAAGTTCCCAGCAGGATTTGTCTGCGCTTGCCAAATAAGATGTCTATTTTCTCTTGGAGTTCATTTTTCACGGACGATTGCTCTCTAACCTATTGATTGTGATCCGTTATACCAAAGACCTTCCATTTATAAATAATTTCTTGCACGGTGGAGACGTGAGCTCGAAATTGGTTTGGTAGCTTTTTGTAGCCTTCTCCATCATTACAGATTTCAGCTATGCGATTTTCCAAAGCCTCAGGAAATTCTTTTGATCTTTGCATATATACTTTTTTAAAAATTTAGTCTCTAACTGCACAATATTGCATACACTATGACTTATATTGTTTGACTGCAATATACACAGCTTATACGTGTCATTTTGATTTTTACATGTGCACAAAAGATTATTTGCACTGACAACCATGTTAAACAAAAATACAGAGTGTAAATGTAAAGATTCACTTACTTTTGCACAACTTAGTTTTTAATTAATATTTTATTCCATCTCGATAAAAACCTTTGAAAGTTTTGTAATCATTTAATAAATGATTTTTTAATATATAGTTTAATTAAGTTTTGTTGATTATCTAAAAAAAAAGATACAATTATTTTAAATATTATCTTAGTGTTCACTTACGTTTGCACAGCACTGGATGCTGGAAAGCAGAATTTCTTAGATAATAATAGGAAAAGCCAAATACGCATGGGTTTTGGAATTTTACTAAATCCAGCCCTGAATATCTGATGCAGTGATCTTCAACGTAGTAGGTAAGATATTAAATGGCTTTGTTTCAGCACTTTGAAACATGATGCTGATTGTAGTACACGTAATTGTTTTTGCACATGAATTCGTCAGGAAAAGCCTTGTTCAAAGATATGGAGAAATAACCAAAATACAGCATCATAAGAAGTCTGCTTTTATTCCGAGAAGAGCCCTTATGTTTTAAGAAGTCTTATTGCCAATAAATACAGAAGTAGCAGGCATACATTTATCTCACGAGATTCTGGTTGCAACATGTTTGGTCTAAGTTCCGGCCTTTTTGTGAGCAGCGTCGTGCGTGGCTTAAAATTCCAATCGTTGCGAGGCGATAATAATAATAATAATAATAATAATAATAATGATAATAATAATAATAATAATAATAATAAGAAGAAGAAGAAGAAGAAGAAGAAGAAGAAAATGATGATGATGATGATGATGATGATGGTGAAGAAGACGAAAACGATCATGATAATGATGAAGAATAAAAAAGGTGACGATGATGATGAAGAAGAAGAAAATGGTGATGATGAAAAAGGAGATGAAGAAGAAAAAGATGATGATGGTAATAATGACGAAGAAGAAGAAGAAGAAGAAGAAGAAGAAGAAGAAGAAGAAGAAGAAGAAGAAGAAGAAATGATTGAAAAGTAGACAGCAGACGAAAAGAAAAATAGTGAAACTACAAAGAAGATGCATTCGAAATTTATGAAAAATAAAAAAAGAAGGAGACAGAGAAAAGAGAAGGTACAAAAAGAAGAACAGAAGGAGAGAGAGAGAAGGTATGAACACGAAGAAGTAGTGAAGGAGAAGACAGACACAGAAAGAAAGAAAGAAACAAAGAAAGAAAGAAACAAAGAAACCAACAAAGAAAGAAAGAAAGAACGAAACAAAGAAAAAATTAATGAAAAGACACACGAGATGTCTAAAAGAAGAAAACGAGATAAATCAAGAGGGAGAAGGAAACCTGAAAGACCAAAATACGTCGAAGAATAGTCTAAGGAAGTGAAAAGAAAGAGTAGAAAGAAAGCAAGAAGAAAATTACAAGAGAGTAGGTACAAATAGTAAGAAAGTAGAAAGGAAAAGAGCGAGAATATGAGATGAATTAGAAAAGGGAGACAAGAGTGGTGGGGATGGTATTAAAATTAAGAATAAAAATGAGGAGGAAATGCAAGACGAAGAAGAGGAGGGCAAAGAGCAATGAAAAGAAAAATCCTAAGGGAAGAAAAAAAAAAAAAAAAACAGAAAAAAAGAAAAGTTATCGTCAGAAAAAAAGAAGATACAGAAAGTAAGTAAGAATAACGGGTAGAGAAGGTGAACGGGGGTGAGTATAAGAAAAAAAGAAGAAGAAAGAAAATAACAAGCAAAAATTAGAAGCAGAAGAATAAAAAAAAAGAAGGGAAATAAAAGTTTTTTTTCGCGTTGAATCTAAAACTTTGATCGCTCTCCGGCGATTCTATATTTGAAAAATTCTTCTTGGGTTCCTGTCAGAGAAACAAATGCATATTGTTTTCTTTATTTATCTATTTACTTATCTTAGTGCTGTGCGATGAGACAGAAATAAGTAAAAGCTGTCAGTCGAAGAAGACAAGAAGCTAAGCGAAAAGAAAAATGCTTCAAGCCAGAAATGGTGATGAGAAGGCATGGAGGCGGGGTAGGGGCGTCTCGAAATTTTATAGGCTGCACCAAAAACAAAACAGAAACTATTTTATTCAAAATGTGTAGAGTAACGTGTAGTCGAACAATGAAAGAAAAGTAGACACAATTGACTCATCAAATAAAGAAGAGATATGAAAGGAAAATGAAGAAAAAGAAACATGAAAGATATAATTTTAAAGACATTCAGAGGATTTTATTAAAAGATAAAGAAGTGTAGTATTCGGTCTGCAGTGTATCAAGAATGAGAATAAAAAAAAGTGGGGACGACAGAATAAAAAAACAAACAGGAATACAGATGGGGTTTAAAGGAGTAGGAAGTATATATGCAAGAGCTGTAAACAATGAAAGGTATTTTCGAGGAACAATGCAGACCGTGTACTGAAGGAGAAAATGAAAAGGGAAGATTGAATGACTTCAAGTATACAAGAGAAAAAGAAAAAAAAATATGAATGATAAAACGAAGAATAGGAAGGAAAAATATTAAAGCAAATGAGAAGAAACATACAAATTCTTATTATGTTCATATCTATCTATCTATCTATCTATCTATCTATCTATCATAGTCTGTTCATATATATGTATCTTATTATGTTCATTATCTATCTATCTATCTATATATCATAGTCTGTTCATATATATATCTTATTATGTTCATATCTATCTATCTATCTATCTATCATAGTCTGTTCATATATATGTATCTTATTATGTTCGTATCTATCTATCTATCTATCTATCTATCTATCTATCTATCTATCATAGTCTGTTCATATATATGTATCTTATTATGTTCGTATCTATCTATCTATCTATCTATCTATCTATCTATCTATCTATCTATCATAGTCTGTTCATATATATGTATCTTATTATGTTCGTATCTATCTATCTATCTATCTATCTATCTATCTCAGTACTTTTATTATCTAAGTTATTGTTCAAAACTTCATCTATTTTATACGTTCTTTTAGTAAAATTCGATTATTTTCAATTTCTTCTTTATCCTCCTCCTACTCCTCTACCTTCTCCTTCTTCTTCTTTCATTGTAAATAAAGCAACAGCTCGCATATTCAAAATTCCACACTTCTCAGAATCCGTAATAGAGAAAAGAAAGAAAGAAAGAAAAAAACTAAAGTTACACAAAGTAAAATAGAAGAATAAGAATGAAACAGGGAACCAAAACTAAACAAAAAAAATTTTTTTTTAAAAATAAATGTAATGAAGTCCTTAGATCTCTCCCCACCCGGGGAGCATACTGACTGAAAAAAATGATGCAAAATCTTAAACTAAGCAAGAATTGCTCTCAACATAAACTTTAATGAAAAGAACAAGTTATTTTTAATTTTAATTATTTTTAATTATATTTTGGAAGAATAAAATAGATTATTTGAAGAAAAAAAAAAGATAATTGAATGAAATATTAATTTGAAGCAAAACAGAAAAAACGAAAATTAAAAAAGAATTGTTGGTATGATATAAAAATGTATAAAAATATCGGTTATATAAAAATATTTGAAAGAAGAAAGCATGTCTCAGACTGGAATGAAAGTAAAACGAAAGGAAGGCAATGAAGAATGTCAAAAAGTAGCAAAAAATATTCTGAAACAAAGAAAAATATCACGCTGAATCTATCTATCTATCTATCTATCTATCTATCTATCTATCTATATATATATATATATATATATATATATATATATATATCTATCTATCTATCAATCTATCTATCTATCTATCTATCTATCAATCTATATATCTATCTATCTATCAATCTATCTATCTATCTATCAATCTATCTATCAATCTATCTATCTATCTATCTATCTATCTATCTATCTATCAATCTATCTATCTACCTATCTATCTATCTATCTATCTCAGTCTTATCTATCTATCTATCTATCTATCTATCTATCTATCTCAGTCTTATCTATCTATCTATCTATCTATCTATCTATCACGTTCTGTTTTTATCTATCTATCTATCTATCTATCTATCTATCTCAGTCTTATCTATCTATCTATCTATCTATCTATCAATCTATCTATCTATCTCAGTCTTATCTATCTATCTATCTATCTATCTATCTATCTATCTATCTATCAATCTATCTATCTATCTATCTATCTATCTATCTATCTATCTATCTATCTATCTATCTCAGTCTTTTTATTGTCTGTTATGCTTTTCCCATTATATTGTTCCTCCCTTTATCTATTTTATACATTCTTTTCGTAAAATTCGATTATTTTCAATTTCTTCGTCTTCTTCTTTCATTTTGAATCAAGTGACAGCTCGCATTTTCAAAATTCCACACTTCTCATAATTTCGCTTATGAATAAACAAATTTATTAACTCAAAAGTATATGAATAAAATGAACAGATAATATTAAAACAAAAACATTATTTAAAATGTCTTTTTATCTTCATTTACAATCTCAGACAGCTGCACAAGTTTTAACCATGAAGCCGTTGGACATCTTGACGCCACTTCTTGATGGGAGCTTTAAGGACATTCGCGTTGCGGTAGGAAGTCTTGTCATTGGCCTTCTCCAAAACTCAGTGTAGACTGGTGCGTTCTGTTCCGAGCTGAAGTAGAACAAAAAGTCCTCTGGCCAGAACTGTTTTGCCTCCTTTGGATATGTTGTTGAGAGTAGTGGCAGCAGATAGTCGCTCTCTTGATTGTTAGCATTGAGCGTCTGCGACACATAACACTTTGCATTGTAAAAGGTCTCAGAAGCAACATTTTTCTTCACGCTTGTATATGAATGAGGTGATCTTTTCTGTTGGAGGCCAAGTAGCAAAAACCAAGACCTCAGCCGGGCATTTTGTCCTGAAAATGCCTCGACATCAGCTGTTCGCCAGATACCGACTGTTTTGGTGTTTCAAAACAACGCCTACTTTAAAGAATTTCTCGTCAGAGAATGTTTAACCTATACATTAATGAATTTTGCTATACCTAAGTATTTTCATGCAGTTCTACAGATTCTTGAACTACTTGGGCTCGGTATTACTAGAGAAACAATTAAGGCCCACATCTTGCTGTTCTGTTTTTGACCAGCAGCTATCTTTTCCATGCATGAGATTCCACATCGTAACAGACGCCAAATCACCATCATTCAAAACTTTTAGCCACATGGAAAGATTCTCTTCACATAGGTTCGTGAATACGGCTTTAATTCATTTTTATGTGATCTTTCATTATTTGCTATAATTCTTTTATAGATATGTTCATCTATGGCCCGGTTCATATCCTGCGTGGTCCTTTGAACAGAAGTAGAGGTTTTTTTCTTGATTAGGATTGGGATTTCAGTTCCTTCTAAAGTATTTTCATTCCCTTTCATTCCTTTGCGTCTTAGCGGCATTATCGCCTTGCTTGGGGTGAAGTGATTAAAAATATAACTGTATATATATTCATACGAGGAACATCTGAAAAGTAAAGAGGACTTGCGTCACAAACAATTCGTTTAAATCCAAATCAACAAATTTTATGCTTTCCACTTAAATGTAACCCCACACTTCCTTTTAATGCTATTTACTAGCCTTCTCTAACACCCATCTATGATTGCTGGAAAGATTCTTGTTGGATACCCCTGAGCTTCATCGTTACGACTCTCTTGATGCCCTGAACGCCTTCAAAATAGGTTCCCATGATGGTCCCCTTGGGACTGGGAGAATGATAAAACGCATACGGGCCAAGATCAGGTAAAAGGGGACGTTGTTCCAATACGGCGATGTTCTACTCGGCCAGGAATCCAACTAAATATGTTAGGTCTATATATGATATTGAGCGCTTTCCAATAAGTACCGCGCATATAAAATATATATATATATATATATATATATATATATATATATATATATATATATATATATATATATATATATATATCGGATTATTTCATCTAATCTTAAAATTATATTTTTAACTGGATGTATGGTGTCGCATCTTTTTAACCCCTTCGTGCTTAACTCTTTAATAAGCAAAAGTATTTTTCTGGTTCAAAAGTAAATCTTTCCCACCAAAAGTTAACCAACATTGCCTGATGACGATGCGAAACATAGGAATTTGTGTCTCAATGGAAAATCTTCAATATATATATATATATATATATATATATATGATAAGTTTTTTAGTTCTCTCTGTGGTAGAGGTGATTGTGCGGTGTTGATTGTTTTTGTTTAAAGACTTATCAACTTCTATCAGTTATGTCCGTTTTACCTAATTTTATTTATTTTGGGATAATAGTGTTTTTTAGTCTTACTAATTAACCCATAGTTGGGAGAGAAGTGGATTAATACCTTTCCCAAATGTATTTGCGTGTAAGTGAATATGACGAATCGAAATGGAATTGGAACTCGGCTCTCCGATTAACAATTCCAAGCCATTATCCTTAAAACCACCCAGACATCCAAGTTTACAGTACGTGGTATTTCAAAAACAGTCTCCCAAATATGTACTGACCAGGCTCGATATTGCTTAACCGTCGCTTAAACGTGATGTGGCTGTAAGACTTTGGTATTGGTGAGGCTGGCTGCAATGATATCATTTTCCAATTCTGTGTTGGAATCTATGTTTGTTTTTTGGTTAAGTTGGTAAAAGTGACTTCTTTTCTTATATAATTTGCATTTTAAGTCAACCGTTCAAGCCTCTATTTCGGTCATAGAAAATTTAGCACTAGTTATGTTTTAAACAGAATTCGGATGAGAAATCTTTCTCTGTCTAATGTGGAGGCAAAATCTGTGTAGCTTTTGTTTTAGAAGATTTATTTGTTTTATCTTTTGTTTCCTGAGTTGAATATGTTGTTTCACTACCAAGCGCCTTGCCATTAGTGAACTTTTCGTGGTGTTTGGGTCCTTCTGCGTATTGAATGAGGAAAACGTGAATGTATTTGGGGAAAATATCTGTTGTGACCTTGTGTACTTTATAAATGGTTTTGGAAATAACTTCCTCAGGAATGCAGTTGAGTAGAGCATTTACTTTGTTTCTTAAAGAGCAACCTGATAACAGAATTTTTTTTGTATAGATGGAATGAATATTGATGTCTGTTGGATGTAATCTGCATTTACAGACAAGATGGATTGCGATCAAATACAGATGAAATACGGATCGGAATCGAACAGAATGTTCGGATAAGGAACAAATAGTAAACGTTTATAAATCTAACACGTTTCGCCTTCATTAAAGCTTTATCAGAGAATAAGATATTGAGAAGGAAGAAGGCATAAAACTTCTGCTATGATTAATTTTGGTGTTGTTTGTTTTTCATTGGTTAAGTGGACTTCAACTGCCCTTGTCTTGTCAAGCAGCATCCGTGTGTACAATTTATGTCTCTAATTGTATCATGATTCTAATTTGTCTATGCGCTATCCAGATCATAATATATAACCCTATTTATAATACATAAGCTGTCTAGGGAAATTAAAAACCAGTCACCCCTAAATTAAAATAGATTTTCCTTAACCTTAAAAACTCATAATATCAATATTGTATACGCTTATAAATTGAATAGGTTTTTTTGAAAAGTATATTCCTATCATCGATTGACGATAGAACGAGACTATAGATTTTGAGTTTAATTTTAATAAATAAATTTATAAATTTAGTTTCAGTTTTGAAGAAAGGAAATTTGTGTCACGATGGAATCATATTTTTAAAAAGAAAATAAATATAACAATTTTTCTCTACTGTTATGTATCAAGCACTGATTTTTAAAAAAATAGACATAATAGCTAAGAAGACCGGATTATAAATCTTACTGTCCTTTCTTATTATATATATATATATATATATATATATATATATATATATATATATATATATGATAGTTATAAAACATTTATTGTTCTGAGTTGAATTAGGCCAGGAATCAGTTGTATTAGAAAGTCCTCAAAACACACGAAGAAAATAAAAAATTAAAATTTAACCTGTAGAGCTTTTACATTTAAAAACATGAGATCAGCCAATCACGCTACCTTGGTTTCAACCTTTCGGTATTTTCAGGTGATGTAGGCCAAAATATATAAAATATATAAAATATATATCGCCTGTGGATACAGTGTTAAGGAGTCCACCCCTTTTTTATACAAGTGGACTCACCCGGTGTGTACTTGTCCTGTTGCCGGTGAATAGCCGGAGGGTGATACAATGAGACAGTGAGAGAGTGAGAGTGAGAGTGTTAGGTAACCGCTTTGTAGGCGTCACAGTTGCGAGCACGTAGACTCAGAAGGAAGTCATACTTCGATACTGAATTTCCCAGACTGTATATATATTATTATTGCTACTAACCGCATTTCTGGATCTCCTAACCGTATTACCAATTGTATTATTACGTCAATACATTTATTTGCTATATTTCATTCCTGCGTTTGTCATTCATTTGAGAGCGGATTCATCCCGGAATCCACAACATACAGAAAGTTTGAAGGTAGCGTGATAGGATGTTTTACTAATTTGCATATATATATATATATATATATATATATATATATATATATGTCTGTCTGTGTGTGTGTGTGTGTGTGTCCACAGAAGTAAGGTTTCAAATAATTTTTCCCTTCAGCCATTCGATAATGTTTATTGCTTTCAAAAGCGAATATTAAAGCCCAGAAATATAAAGAAATTCATGCATTTTCTTTGGTCTTGAGAATTTCCAACAGAAATATTAAGTACTAGCCAAGGTACACGGCTGCAACTGTATAATCGCACTCCTGTCTAGTAATGTCCCGCTTGCGTCTCCACTTTCATGCATACTAAGCTACCCGTTCAACTTTTTACCGTATGTCCTTCGCAAGTACTCGATTGTTTGTGATAAAGGAATTCCATCAATAAAACATTCTTATGTGGTCGTCACTCGGGTTAAATTGTTTCAATGTTTTAGATATTCAATAAATTTCCTATGACCGTAATAATTTTCAAATAGATATGACATTATTCAGAAGTCTACTAATCAAACAAAAACAGGGATGAAGCGAACATTGTTTGACTCAACTACAAGTGCATGAACGCCCCTACTTCTTTACATTGTAAAGCCGGGGTTAATAAGCGGTTCTTCGGAAATGCTTCCCTTTTAAAGCTCCAGTAATCCTTCTCAAACAATCTTTGCATCAAAGGTTGTTTGAATGCCAATTTAAGACGGAATCATATGAAGAAACTATTGGCTAAATGGCAAAAACCGATTTTGGACGTAGTATGTTTCAGATTTCGTCCACTTAACTGAAATAATTTAAGCTAAACATTCGCGCAAGATATGTTGGGTGTCATTTGTAATTTACATGGCAAATTTGAAAGCATCAGATGAAAAACGAGGGAGTTATGGCTGAAAAATGGTTTTTGAATAGTTTTTCGTGGTTTTTCGTTTTACGCGGGAAAGCGAGCAGGACTAAAACCACACTATGTTATTTCTTGCATGATGGCAATTTTTTGTGAAATGTTTGAAGAAAATCGGACAAGAAACGAGGAAATAATTCAAGTACGAAATACACGGCTGGAGATTGAAAACTTCATCTTGAACTAATTCAGTAAATGTTTCAACATCTGTGTACAATTTCATCGAAATCGGTCGAGAAATGTAGACATGCATAAATAGCATACACACACACAGACAGCCAATATATATTATTTAGCAGATTGTTTATTTGTAAGTATAAGTTTATATTCACAATATTATCAATATATGCGAACAAACACATATAAAAATTGTTTAACATTTACAAAATTAAAAAGAAATCAATATGAATTTAAAAAAAGAAAATCTATTTTTAGTTTTACCAAACACTTCAAATAACACACTTTGCCAGCTTCGCGAATTGCATGAATTCTTCACCAGTCAGCATTTTGCAGAAAATAAATAATCTATTGATAGATTTTTAGTCATTTTTAGCGAAATTAGTAACGATTTAAATTTTCTTTAAAAATTATGTTTTCTAAAAATGAGTAGGAGTGGGAATACCTTATAAGTGCTGGAGTTTCAGGTCTTCGATTTTTATTGTTACACATCGTTCAGCCGAGATCAAGATTATAAAAAAATATTAGAAATTTAAAACAAAATCTAATCTGAGATAGAAAATAATTAGAAGAAAATGTATAATACCCGGAAAAATCAAATATTGATTTAAATTATCTTGTTCTGTAGTTGACAAATATTTTATAAAATTATGAGTAAAAAACTTGTTTTCATATTTATTTTTAAACTGGAAAAACGTAATATTGCATTTTAAGTGGTTCACGTATTTTGGTAATTTTGTAGATTTTTGTAAATTTTTAAATAAAAATATTTCTTTACAAATATATTTCTTTATAAAATTATAAATAATAAATCTTTATAATATGATAAATAATAAATATACCATTATAATTATCTTGTAAATAAACATTGCCAAGGGAGTCATCGTCGTATACAGTAATGGCGGTATTTTACAAAAGGCACAAACATTGCCAAATTAATATGGAAGTCTAACTGTCAGTATTTTTTACGCTTCAATGCGATCTTTACCTACTCAATTCGTTATATATACTTAATAGTGTAATGCTTCTATAAAATATAATATATGTATATATTTCGCGGTGGGATATAATCCCGCAAACTGAAGGATGAAGTATCATATTCAAGTGTGAAACTAGCAGTGTTGATTCCTATGTCCACATTGTTTGAATTTATAAACGTTATTGAGCACTCGTACTCTATTTTGACACGAAAGAACACCAAATACATGCCTCGAGAGCCACTCAAGATTTGAGTTGCATTAAAAAGGGACATAATATAAAAGGTATGTGAAATGAATGAAAGAGGGGGTTCCTTGTGGCTCTCAAAACTTTCAACCCTTTTTCAGAAGAAGTTTTCCAAGGAGTCTTTTCCATGCATTTGCCCTCAACCGCTTGGGTGCTTCTCTACGTTTCTGCCAAGAAAGTATTATAGAAGGCCATGATTAACGACTTACAGTATAAGGCTGAGGTTTTAGAAAAAAACAAACAAAAAAAACCCACTGAGAAATAGTCCACATAATTCACCCTACAAGTGAACAACCATTTTTCTAACTAGATACCCAGTAGAATAAATAGTCTTCACATAGGTTATTATAAGATTATGCTGAACAAAAGTGGGTGTTTCATTTTCCGTGGTTATTAAGTAATAATCATATCAATCACGAAATTACAACGTAATAAATTCTTGTAAAGCATTTCACCCCAAGTAAGACGATAATGCCACTAAGATGGCAAGGATTAATGAAAGTGAAAGAGAATGAGAAAACTTTAGTGAGGAGAAAGAACAATAAAAGAACAGATTTCGGGAAGACAGAAGATGGCGATTGACGTTACATTTCAGTTTTTCAAAATCGTAGGTGGCAAGGAAAAAAAAGAAACGGACTCGAAGTGTGAGAAAAGGAATTATTAGAATAGAATTTACAGTTCCATGAAGTTATTTCAACAGTGAAACGATGGGACCTATCTGCCAGTCTAGTAGTATGCTTCAGTTCATGCTGTTAAGTTATGAAGGAGAACATATTCTTAAATGGCTGTAACATTGTAGGTCATAATCTATTAAATAAAACAATATTCGGTTAACGCTTTAAAAATCGTTTTGTTCGTTCGTATGAAAGTTCTGTGAAAAAAATATCAAATTTCAATCTCGCTTAAAACCGATGAGAATTCTTTTCTCAAAAGAAAACCTTTAATAAAATTTAGTGAATGCAATGAAGTCGAGTTCATTACATTCGATTACGTGCTAATATACTATTAGGAAGTGTATGAATCAAACCCTTCTCCCCCCAGCTATGGGTTAATAGGACAAACTGGGTTCCATAGCCTTGTGTGGTAACCAATCTAGAAGAAGGAAAACTCTAAATTCAAAACTGTATGCAGCTCCGGCTAAAGAAAAGGCTCGTTGGCCTTGGTTCGATGATCCTGATAACGATCGACTTTCAGAGACTCGAAAGCGAAAATAAGGATGAATCAATAAATAAATAAATAAAAATGCCTAATAAATTTGCATAAAGTTTTCAAAGAAAAAAAAAATCCTCAGATGAAAATTGTCCTCTGTTTAAAAAAGAAAAAAAAATCAATTATCGATTTTAGAATCGATCGATTAAAAAAAGTGGAATATGAAATCGCTTTTCCGTGATCTGTTTTAAATAGCCATCATTAAAATTGGTATGTGAGCGGAGTTTGTCGGTTTGTGTGAAATTTGAATTCATCTGGAGAATGAGAAAAATTAGAATTGCATTCACAGAAACAAATTCCTCATTCGTCATTGATATTAGTCGTAGAAAATATCGCATTTACTTTCTTATAAAATGAATTTCATCAACAGTTGATGAAATACCATCGAAACGGTGCCGCAGCTTTACATGTAATTAAGATTCTAGATCAACTCGCAAAACTAACAGTTTATAATCTAGAGAAATACGCTCTATTATATAAATGTTCATAGTATTCAGTTTTCGCTTTTACGAGGTAACCCGTATACTTACCAGATATGGTATATTAAAAGATAAAGTGAAATTAGAAGCAGTGTGAGTTTGGGAAAATTCAACATGGTTTAATCAGTAAAATCTATGACAAATAATGGCAGAAATAAACTCATTACAACCCCAGTATTAATCCAAAGATTAAATTGCTAATAAAACTTAAATTTTTTAAAATCATTTTTTCAGAACCAAGATTATAAAAGCCAAAGTACGCAAGATATTACTATAATATATATATTATATTTATTTTACATTCAACGTTGTCACTTGATAAGACACCGATGGTGTTGAAACAAAATGGCTATTTTTGTAGTGATTTTATAACATATTTATGTTATAAATTTTTTTTAAATAAATAATTATATATATATATATATATATATATATATATATATATATACGTTCGGTGTGGTTTTCGGTCCCGGTTTGAAGGGACCCGACGTCTAGCCACACTGATGAACTGTGATACAGAGAAACACTCAGTCTGTGGATGACGATATTAGCTTTCGAAAATAAAAAAAAATATTAATTCGGTCGAGCGCTGTAGGGAAAAAGAGCGAATTTGTAAGCAGTTACTATTACTGTTAATAATGCAATACTGACCCAACGGATTCCGTCCTTTAGGTCGCTGGCGTGTCTATGAAAAAATAAATACGTAAAAATTCATCTTTCTCTCTCCGACTTATGCCAAATCCATGTTTAATGGACGCCACTTATCAGTTATCTTCTGTTAACTGCCATGTTTAATGGATGTCAGTTATCAGTCATCTTCTGGTAATTTCCCTCTGAAAGTTCTCCACTGCCTTAACCGAGTATTAAACTTACACTATTTGGGTCCAGCTAAGAAAATGATGCGTGAAGATCAGACACTTGAAACTTACCCAAATGATCACTCAAATCAACCACATGTTTAGACAGAAGAGTTACTAATGGTCTCTTCTTTTTAATAGAATATATTTAAACGAAAAGTACTTGCTTAATATACTAGGTTTGACACACACACACAGATACACGCACAGACATATGTATATATATATATGCACATATATACAACAAATATGACAAATCCGTTTTTACATAAATTAAGTGAATCCTAGCAATATAAAATATTAAAACTGACCCACAAAATGAGCTCAATGGATTTATTAATACAGAGCAAATAATTAATACAATTAATCTAAAATTACCTCATATAGGTAATAAGCATATTTCGGCAGACGAAAGTATAGATCGTCTCGTCTGTTTTATCAACCGCGGTATGGACAGAGTTGCTATCGGAAATAGAAATTGTGAAAGATTAAAAAAAAAAAACGGGTCGAAAAAATAATACAGAATTTATCCGATTCAATGTTTCAGTCAGACGAAAGGCACGAGTCATTGATCAGGGGAGGGTGGAAGGTATTTGTCTTAAAGGGAAGAGGTTTTATAAAATTTAACCCAGATATTAAATCTGATATTAAATTTGGGGTTATATGAAGAATGAAATATTAATTTAAAACTAAGAGGACTAAAAAGTTATTTATAAATAAATTCAAAATATATAGATAAAGTGATATTTAAAAGTACAAAGTTATATCCCAAAATAAGTTATATTTAAATAATTTATATTTAATACAATAAAAAATAAGTTACATTTAAAAATAAAAATATCGCGAAATGAGATAAGATATATATATATATATATATATATATATATATATATATATATATATATATATATATATATATACAGAGACAAGAGGGAAACCTATGCTTAGCCGATGCGTTTCGTTTTCTGCTGGAATTTATCAAGGCAAATTTAAAAATTTAGCTGGTCTTCAAATATCAAGTCTTCACACGACAGCTTGTTCTGTTTTCATTCTTTTATTGCGAAATGTATATATTTTTTGTTCCTAAATTGAATGAAAATATCACAAGATGCACAATTCTGTTATCACCAAAACTTTTTGATGGTATATGAGAATCGAAAGAAATCAAAAGACAAGCAAAATGGTTATAACTGCTGAAGCATTGGATAAAATAATGAAAACAAAATCAATTAGTCTTCAACAAACTTCGATAAATGGAAAATTCATATCCAAATACATCAGGAACCACTTTCGCGCTCTCATTTTTCTGTCTTTTTTTGTATTTCACCCTCGTTATATATATATATATATATATATATATATATATATATATATTTATATTTCAATGGTTGAAACCATGGTAGCGTAAGTAATCTTCCCATTTTAACATATATATATATATATATATATATATATATATATATATATATATGTGTCATTCGCAGACAATACCGTATCGCTGTATCACAGGTCCTCAGTGCGACTAGACATCCGAATACTTCAAACCCGGATCGAAACCCAAACTATCAGACAGAGCTATCTTCATTCAACAGAGAGAAACAACTAAATCTAGCGTATTGTATTTACGAATGTAAACAAATGCCAATCAGCCGGAGTGCTCCAATTCATTTTACTGAAGATCTTTGTATTAACGCAGGTGGTTGTTGTTTATAGAATTAGCTTATCACTCAACAGGGCTAAATTGAAGTATATTTTCAAGAGCTACATATATATATATATATATATATATATATATATATATATATATATATATTTCTGAGATGAGGTATTATGTACACTATTTACATTATTCGAACTATTGTCCTCGTCTTTGTTGCCATATTTATCACAACATTTCGGCCGTTGTACGCTCTGGCCTTCTTCAGGCTTTAAATGTCGAACTGAACACTTTATTTCGCTCGCTGGGTTAGAATGTTCTAGTTCCACGTGCCGTGTCTAATGGATGAAAGTTATCAGTTACCTCCTGTCAATTCCACTCTCTAAGTTTTCCATCGCCATAGCCAAGTATTGAATTTTCGGTCCTGTCACTTGGTTTAACTAATGCTTTTATAATAACAGCGAAAATTGCAAAATGAGATCTGAGAAAAAAAAAAAAAGATGTAAAAATTTTGCAATGTGAGGACTGGAAAAAATTGCGAATACATTAGGTTTATATGGAATATTTGACACTACAATGGGAAGCAAACAAACGACTTCCGGTAAAATAACCGCCATAATAGAATACCCACAATGCACCACTAACCCGTATATATATAAATAGCCGAGAAAAATAACAGCATATGTGGCCTGACGATTGCATATAGCATGAAACAGACTGTCGCCTCTAAGTGTTGACTTCTATATTCACTTTTATATTTACACACGCTCTATCTCTGATATTGAGCACTTTATTCCATAAATATAGCACACCTTAAGACTATATTTCTTATATATATATATATATATATATATATATATATATATATATATATATATGTAAGTGGACATTGAGATAAACACCCAGCGGGGACAGTCTGTTTCATGCTTAAATGCAGACGCCAGATCATGTCCTGACGATTACTTTTAAGCATGAAATAGACTGTCGCCACTGGGTCTTTATCTCAATGCCCACTTACATACGTTCTATCCCAGATATTGAGCCATTTAGCCTATAAGTATAGTATACCTAAAACCTATATATTATCATATATATATATATATATATATATATATATATATATATATAAAGAGTGAATGAGAGAATGAAAGATAGACAAAGACACCTATGTGTGTATGTGTGTACGCTTCACCTGAAATATGTCAGCATAACATCATGTTTAGATTTGAATACATTTGTTTGCAGACGTTTCAATTCATGTTTCCGGTAAATCTATAAAACTGAGCGACTTAACTTGTAAGTATTGGTCATAAATTCTAGATTTTTATGAAGGTAATTTAATGCGCGTAATTGTTTAGACTTGGAAGGAGACAGTAATGTTTAGACAGTAATTGTACCAGACGCAACTAATCGACCATTGTGTTCGACATGACTAATCCATCATTATCCGCATTGTGAAGAAGCGAAAAGAAAGTATTATTAGTGACGTCGATGTCAAAACTGTCCCAAAAATCGTTTCGTCTATTTGTGGGAACGAGTTATGCGTAAAATCAATGCGACTTTGCTTTTGCCTGATCACGGATTAGCCTAAGTCTGCAAGTGTTTGAATGGAAAAATCTTTTTTTTTTTTTTTTTAGTATGAGTGCACGAAGGTATTTGTGAAGGTTTCTTTTGCCTTGTGATGAAGCATTATTTTATTGTTTGTACTCGTGTATCGGTCAGTCTTTAAAGTTATGCATCTCCTATTTACTTTATTTGGTTAGGTTTGATTTGTTTTACGGTATATAAACCTCAGTGGGTTATTTAATACCGACAAGATTCTTATTGATGGTAATATTTTTTCCCAAAATGTACTCCTGTTAATGTTTTTTCTAAAAAACTATTCGGGGCCATTATCCATGACAGTAGCCGCAATTCCAAGCTTACAGCACCAGGTATTACTAAGCGGTGACACATGTGTGTAGTTACCAATGTTGAGTCTGGTCACTAACCAAATGGGTGATATAAGCTTGGATGTACGGGTTGTGTACTATATAACGGCACGGAATTGGAAATTGGAGAGTCGAGTTCCAATACCAGTCTGGTTTGTTATATTTACTTCTACGTAAAAACTATTGGGAACGATAGGAATCAACATCTTTTCCCTCGAGCTATGGATTAATTAGTAAGAATTGTACACGTAAATCATGATTATCTAAAAAAATCTTACATTCTAAAAATATTTTCCGGCTTTATTATTTTATTGCGTTGTAATTGAGATTCACGAATTTGTTTGATTCGGTAATATAATTAATATATATAATTAAAAAAATATGATTAAAAATATAATTCTCCACAAATCTATACACATTATTATCTGTAAAAAACAATGCCTTACTGGGAAAGATAGCGGAGTGATTTCCCATTGTCTTCGCCACTATTTTGAACTTAGAATTTTTCTTCTCTTAGAATCATTAATATTCAAGAATAAAGAGCTCAGTCTACTCTGCTATTTGACCCATAACTGGATTAATTCCTTTCCCAAGTTTATTATTGAGAAAGCGAACGCAATTGTCTAAGCCAGAAATTGAACTCGGTTCGCTAATTTTGCGCCGAAAACTGTTACTCTATCCGTATGTCCGTAAAATGTAATAATAACATGATGACATTTGCAAATTATTATGAGTGGTTGTTGACTTGCTATTCTTTTCATTGTTGCTTATATTATACCGGCGTAATCCTGAGAGATCGACGGTTATAAAGTTTATGGAGTTATTCTATAATCAATCTACTTAAGAAACGACATATAATTACTTCAACCGTAACTCCAGTATTTAAGATCTATACGTCAAAAAACTTGGTTTTCTCACATTATTTACATTATTCAGACTATTGTCCTCACCTTTGTCGCCATATTTATTACAACGTTTCAGCCTTTCAATATATATCTATATTTCTGAGATGAGGTATTATGTACTCTATTAACATTATTCGGACTATTGTCCTCATCTTTGTCGCCATATTTATTACAATGTTTCGGTCGTTGTACCCTCCAGCCTTCTTCTTAAACATGGCATGTGGAACTAGAACTGTCTAACTCAGTGAGCGAAATAAAAAGTTAAGTTCGACATTCCAACCAACTGAAGAAGGCCGGAACGTACAACGGCCGAAACGTTGTAATAAATATGGCGACAAAGATGAGGACAATAGTCCGAATGATGTAAATAATGTACATAATACCTCATCTCAGAAATATAGACAGATATTAGTTTTCTCAATTCTGCATGTTTACAATTGCCTCAGTGTCTAAACATTGTATTCAGGTAATGGTTGGAGTGTCCAACAGTGGGGTTTTACCAATTCCTTTTTGGTAATGGTAATATTAGCTGTTTCCTTGTGAGGAAACATTCAGCATTAATTGATCGAGTAGCCAGTGCTATTGTTGGTTGAAATTTATTAAATCTTTCTCTTGAAACAATTTCTCAGGAAAATAAGTTTCCCAGGTCTCGCGACCGTCGTCGTTATTTCCAGTATTGATGAAGGTTACCTTGCTAACCTTTTGTTTGAAGTAGAGTGGAATATCAACATCTTGATTATGTCATTATTTTCTCTTCGATTTACATATGGTATTCCTTTTTGTTGTTTCTGTTGTTGAATGTCCTTAATCGATGTGATTTATGTTATTTTATACAGCTCTTTTTGATCAATCCATAATGTTCGATTTAGTTTAATCCTCACCAAGAATGACAGGCTTCATTCGCTAAAAAGTTATTTTTAAAATGGAGTGTAGATATTTCTGAACGAGTTTAGCGTCCTATATGGCATCCATGTGAAAGTTTCAATCTGACAAAAACGTGACTCGTGTTTTCTGGACAATGTTTTAGTTTTGTAGGTATTTGTGTTGTTGAGAGAAACGTATTCTATCTCTCTCTTATACTAAATTTGTTATAACTGACTAATTTGACGTGTTTTATATTTACTATTTCCTTATTTTGAATTTTTAAGAGGGGTCTAAGGTATGTACCATCACTTTTTTCATTCCAATTTAGATTATTATTATTATTTTTTGTTTTGGAAAGGTTTGAGTTTTGAATTTTAGGATACATGGTAGCGGATGTTGATGTTTTGGTTCAAGATCATTCATACCCAAGCTATGAATATCTATGTCGTTAGTATAGGTCATACTGTCTCATACATAAGCCTAGGGATGTCGCATACTCCTTCTCTGGGAGGTTTTGGTTGACGGTTTCTATCATATTGACGTTGCTTTCTCTCTCTCTCTCTCTCTCTCTCTCTCTTACAGCCAGTGATCACCACTTTGTTTTAGTTCGGAGATAAAAGAGAACATCAACAAAAGAATTTTAACTTAACTAGTTTTATTCAACACGTTGATGTGTATAATTTAATTTGACTTACGACCCTCCACCTTCCTCTACCTCCGCTATCGATAGGGTTGGGGGACTGGGTAGGGTCGTAAGACTAGGCCGTGAGGTTACAGTCTTACCCCACTTGTGAGCCGCTTCCCAGAGACGAAGAAACACGTCTACATTCTTGGACGTGTATATCTCAACTCCCGTAAACCCCTTTCTATATCTATATCTATCATTCTCACGCTAGTTTTAGTCAATCACAATTGACTTTCTTTGTTTTCCTGTACCTGGCAGCTATTACAACTTGGAATAATTAAATTACTCACCTCAACTTCGTACGCACTTTCTTGAAAGTTTGCATTTAGACGCCTTGAAAGACTTAAATGAAGTTGCTAACAGTAAGCAGGCATGAAATATGGATTCTTGTTCTTTACCCAAATATCAGCATTCGCCTATGGCGTTTTACACTGACCTGGTGTGGTAGCACCTGTTAGGGGTCACAGCTGTGGGCAATTAGTGAGCTCTCAAACAAAATAAATGACTATGGATGTATAAGAAACATATTTTTAGACCAGCTATACATTTTTATATATAAAAAAATACCAACAATACTCATTTGTAGCAGAATTAGCAAAAATACATTTATTTGAAGCCATAAGTGTGTATTCAAAATATTTAGATCCCGGCATTAAATAACGCATAGAGTATTGATATGCCGCTAAACAAAATCAAACAAAAGAAGCCCTGGACAGAATACTAACATAGGAAGCAGTACTTTCGGAATAAATTTCATAGATGTTTCTTATATTTGTAGCAACCTGATATTTTTTTAAACCGTTATAAGTAATATACACGTAAAATACATTACATTAAAGTACATTACAAGTAAAGTAATGTTTTTAGTATCTGATGTGTCATTGAAACATTTTTTGCGAGCTCACTATTTGCCCAAAGCTGTGACCGTAACAGGAGCTACCACCCCGGGTCAGGTAGGACGCCAGAGGCGGGTGTTGATATTAGAGTAAAGAACAAAAATCCATATGTATTGCTTGCTTACTGAACTAAATGTAATGCAAACTGCCATGAAAGTGCGAAGGAAACTGAGGTGAGTAATTTAATTCTTCCAAGATTTAATATTAGGTTGGTGCAAAAATAATATCGTTTTTTGACGTATTTTTAATTTTTATTATTTTTGCACCAACCTAATAGTTGAATACTTTAATAATCACCAGCGTTTACTGAACGCTTATAGAGTCCCCAAAAAAGTGGATGAAAGTACTTATGCACTTTGTAATGCGTTTTACTAGATACTTTTAAATTATAATATAAGTACATTATACTTATACGATTAGTATCATCTACGGTTGAGGAATGTATAGCGACTCGGATTGAGAAATCGGAGAGCCGAGTTCAAATTCAACTCGAATCCATTACATTCACTTACGTGCTAATACCCTTGGGAAAAGGTATGAATGCTCTTCTCCTCCCCCAGCTCTGGCTAAATAGTAGGTCAAACCAGATGGCGACTGGCCTGATGCGAGAAAAATATGCCTCGTCAGTCATGTATCGAAAGACATGATCGCCTAAGCGTGTATCACGCATGGCATATAACTGACTGAATTCTAATCTTGCCCTCGACTTTGAACATATGGAATATGAACATATAATTGAACAATGAAATATGCCAACTGTCGTCTGACTTGACGTGCCCAGGGAGTCGGTCATTGATAAAATTATTGAAATAATGAAAGAAAATGAGAGCAGGACTGAA
Organism: Acanthosepion lycidas; assembly: GCA_963932145.1. Taxonomy (NCBI): domain Eukaryota; kingdom Metazoa; phylum Mollusca; class Cephalopoda; order Sepiida; family Sepiidae; genus Acanthosepion; species Acanthosepion lycidas. The sequence goes on from OZ010573.1 coordinate 8,472,102, forward strand.
AGACTGAACCTAGTTTGTAAACCTAGTTGGCAAACTGTCTGCGAGCAAACAACAGGAAATAAACAGGAGCGAATATTTTGGGAATATCAGTATCCAAATTTCCATCGTAAATTTAACCTGTAAATAGACAGTGAGAATTTAATATGATGTATTTACAATTTCTTAATTATCTGTGTTCAATAAAATACTTACAAAAAATGAATTACACTGATGCTCCTTGATAGTCAAGGATTATTTAGACTGTTAAATAGTAGTTTAATAGACTAGTATATTTTAGAGAATTTTATTCCTGTTCTGAATTCTTCATTTTAAAATTCTATTCGTGTTATCATGGGTTATATTAAGGGGTTTAATTATAACCTTGCTGTTTATTTCTCATTAGAAAATACAATAATTTTTTGTATGTTAATGAGCAAAGAAATGCTTTTAGTGGCCGGTGGCCGGCCGATGGCTACCACCAGAGAACCCCCGGCGTTGCCTTTAGCGTCTTTCGTGTATGGTTGATTTGGAATCTCTGAAATGAAATGCCCAAATTATCGTGTGAGGAAATGACGTTAGTGATATAAATGGTTGTTAGGCTTTGCTGTTTGCGTGGCAATCGTAAGTTAAGCTCCTGTGTTAAGCAGTGTAACCCCGCGGAAGCGTATCACAAGGAAGTATTAAAAAAAGAACGAAATAACGGCTGTTTACCCATTACGACAAGACACAAGACATCCCAAGAGAACAACTGTTAAATCAAAGAATGGCATATTGAATACATATGTATACGATATTTATTTATTTGAGATATTCAGAAGGAAATTAAACGAGTCTATCCAGAATTATCTCTTGATACATCGACATATCATTTCATACTAACACCGGGGTCTTCATCAATGATCTTCCTGATGTCATCAGTTCCCAACTAGCTATTTATACAGATGACACAGCCATTTTCTACTGTCTTAGTAGCAAATCTGATACATCCGACAAAGTAAACTGCCCTTGAAAAGAATTTCTAATTATGGGGCAAGAAATGGTTTTTGATTTTTAACGCCACCAAAACAAAGCTGCTTTCATTTAATAAACACTGAGAAACCTTTCTTCCTGACATCAGCATAGCTGATGCTAAACTTTAGGAGAGCAACAGGTGAGGCCTTCTTGGATTCACGTTTTTCCCTGGCATGAAGTGGAGCGACTATATTGAATCAATTGCTCTGTCTACTGCAAAGAAAGTTGGTTCACTGTATCGTGCTAAAAAGTTGTTTTTTTCACTTCAGAATAAATCTTGCATATTTATAAACCTATCATTTGTCCGTGGATTTAATACTGTTGCCATATCTGCTCGGGTGCTCCTGCTGTATATATCGAGATTCTTGACGACATTCAAAGAAGGGTTTCTAATGTAATAGATGCTGACCAGGCATCTCGACTTCAGTCACATTCTCACCGACATAACTTTGCTTCCCTCTGCTATTTTTAGAAATATTTTCATGGCAACTGCTCTGAAGGGCTTTTTTTTTGCCCGACTACATGTATTTAAGCGTGCTACTAGTCTGGCAGTTAGGTCTCACCATTTTACTGTTGAATTAGCTGGATGCAACCGCCTCTTCTATATCAACAGTTTATTTTCTCGCACTTCCAATTGCTTGCTTCCCTGATAATTACAATGTTCAAAAATTTGATTGCAACGTCAATCGCCATCTTCTGTCTTCCTGGATCCGGTCCCTTTCTTGTCCTTTCTTCAATTCTCCCAACCAAAGTCTTCTCATTCCTTTTCACTCTCTGTACCTTCCTGCGTTGTAGTGACATTATCGTCTTTCTTGGGATGTTTGAGTTTGTACAATGAACGGATCCAGGCTCACTTCTTTGAACATTTATTGGGTCTTTTGTTAATTCTAGAGTTCAAGTGAAATTCAAGTATAAAACCCATTGATAAAGCTACTGATCTGCACATTCCAAGAACATCCTTATTTTTTTAAGAGTCAAGTTATAGAAGAAATGTCTATATTTCTGAGGTGGGGTATTGTAATTATTTACACTATTTACATTATTCGAACTGTTGTCCTCATCTACGTTCCCATATTCACAACGTTTCGGCCGTTTTACGTTTTGACCTTCGTCAGGTGATTGGGATTTCGAACTGAACCCTTTATTTCCACTGACGGGGTAGAATATTTTAGGATGGCTCAGTGGACAAAAGCGTTGATCGAATGCATTGATTTGACCCAAAGAATTGTGAGTTCAATACATGGCTACAGAGTTAAAAGGAGATAACTTCTTTGAGATATCCGGAAGAGGCATGGCACGTGGAACTAGAACAATCTACCCCGATGGACAAAGTTCGAAATTCCAATAAGCTGAAGAAGGACGCAGAGTGCAACGGCAGAAACGTCGTGAATATAGCAACGAACATCAGGACAACAATCCGATTAATATAAATAGTGTAAATAATTACAATACCTCATCTCAGAGGTATAAACAGATCATGAAGAAGGCCGGAGTGTACCACGACCGAAACGTCGTGAATATGGCAACAGTCCGAACAAGGCAAATAATCTAAATAATTACAATACCTCATCTCAGAAACATAGACAGATCAAGAAGAAGGTCGGAGTGTACAACGGCCGAAAATTCGTGAATATGGCAACAAAGATGAGGATAACGGTTCAAATAATGTAAATAGTGTAAATAATTGCAATACCCCATCTCAGACATATAGAAATATCCTGAAGAAGACCGGAGAGTACAACAACCGAAACGTCGTGAATATGTCAACGAAGTTGAGGACAAAAATCCTAACAATGTAAATAGTGTAAATAATTAAAATACCTCATCTAAGAAATATAGACTGATCCTGAAGAAGGCCGGAGAGTACAACAACCGAAACGTCGGGAATATGGCAACGAAGATGAGGACGAAAATCCTAACAATATAAATAGTGTAAATAATTAAAATACCTCATCTAAGAAATATAGACTGATCCTGAAGAATGCTGAGGCGTACAACGGCCAAAACATAGTGAATATATCAACGAAGATTAGTTCAACAGTCCTAACAATGTAAATAAAAATGGAGTATTGCTTCCAGATATGCGTTAGAGTTGCTCAATCCATACTTTGCAGAATTGGTAGAGATGAAAATCGTTTATGCTGTCTTGTTGTGGAAGCGTCCACTCCGCAGCCGCTTTCCCGCAGTCGCAACATCCCCCATGGCAAATGTTCAGATGATCACTATTCTTTAGTTTCACCAGTTTCGACCAAGCTACTTTCATTGATGGAAATCACCATAATCCCGTTCCTCTTCCAACTGTAAGGAGGACATTTTACTTAGACAAATTAAGGAATACTATTTGTGGAGCAGACTCCCACGTGAATGCATAGATGAGAACAACAATCTTAACATCTTCCATTCAAAGCGCAAACTGCTCTATCCTCTTTATCCCTGTATTTTATTCTTTCATATTCATTTTAATCATCTCGTACCTCATACATCAAAACCATTTTAACAGTAATCCTCTACTTTGAGTGGCTGCGGAGCCTTGTAGCATTTCTATAAAAAGTAGCAGATAAGAATATGATTTGTATGTTTCTGTATATTTCGTTAGCTGACGTAATCTGTTCGAACAAATCACAGTTCGTAAATAGGTCTGTGGAGAAGCGACGACTTGTATCTATAATCATAGTTCAAGGTACTCCGGTAAAAATGAGACTGAGAAAATGGGAGAGAGAGAAAGAGAGTGGAAATGAGAGATAAAGAATGAGATAGATAGATAGATAGAGATAGATAGAGGGAGAGAGAGAGAGAGAGAGAGTGAGAGAGAGAAAGAGAGAGAGACATTGAAAATTGTTCATCGTGACAAGGAATATATTTGCCAAATCTATCATTTCTATGTCTGGGATAGAAAATTATAGCAATTTCCCTTCTTCAATACTCGATTCGTTCGTTTGAGAATATTTTTTATTTGACAAATATTTCACTGACCAAATAAAAACATTGGTTTCTTTCCAAAGAAACATATAGACTTAACCCAGCACGCAAGAGCACCTAGTTGCGAGAAAGAAAGAGAGAGGGAGAGGGTGGGGAGAAATGACTGGGACAAATCTGATCAAATAGATAAATAAAGATATTGTAATAAAAAAAGAAACAAAAACAGCGCAAATCTACGTTAAGATGTGTATTTCAATCGAAGACACACGTTCACAAACATGAACACACACACGCATACTATTAAGCACACGTCCACACGCACGCATATCAATATATAAATCACGATCAGGTCGAGTTTCGTATTTTTAAAGTGGTACCACTGAATACATGAAACGATCTCCCAATACTTATTGCTCAGAAGACGTTGCGTGTAAGTGCATACGACATACATGAGCAAGCAAAGATTTCTAATAGCATCCATACATTGATTGGTGAACAACTAGATCAATCGATGTAAACAATTTATATATATATATATATATATATATATATATATATATAATTACATATATATATATATATATATATAATTACATATATATATATAATTACATATATATATATATAATTACATATATATATATAATTACATATATATATATATATATATATATGTAATTATATATATATATATATATATATATATGTATGTAAACAGCAACAAACCTAAATAAATCAAAAACATTAAGCGAAATTTATGTTAAAAAATATTTATTTTTATGGCTACATGTAACCATAGAATACATTTCTCTTAAGAATCTACGGTTATTTAAGTGTTTTAAGATAACCAATTTTTCAACAAGACGTATGTTACAATTATTTCCTTTCCCGTCGTAAGATTTGGCTCGTGTTATGCTATCCTAGATTGATACTGAGATGCCATCATTCCGTAATTGCAGAAATATTTGGAGAGAGAAGTGATATTTTTGTATTTTATTCCATAATGGCAAAACGATATTTCGAAGGGTTTTTCAGTCGAAGCAAAATAAAATACTTCACACACACACACACACACACACACACACACACACACACACACACACACACATATATATATATATATATATATATATATATATATATATATATATGTGTGTGTGTGCGCTCGCGCTTGTGTGTGCATGTGCTTGTATGAATATGTAGTACAACTAAAAGAAATGTTTTAAATATCTACTTTGATATATTTCACTGCTGACATAAAATAGTTCATATTACACATATACACACACACAAAGAAACACACACACACACACACATATATATATTAGGTTGGTGCAAAAATAATGTCGTTTTTTGACGTTTTTTTAACGTCAAAAAACAAATATATATATAGGTATGTACGTAAAAATATAGATATAAATAAATGTATATGTGAAAAAATATCAATAAAATAAATGAGGAGAGTAAAGCCATTTATACCAACGCGTTTCTTTCCTTGAATAATTTTATCAAAAATATATAAATTCTATTTAGTAACCTGTATTTATTCATCAAGAGGAGGTTTAGGAATGCAGCTATTCACTGTAAAACCTATCCAAGTTCCGATCGTGAAAGCGACCACTTGCCTGTCATATAAACTAAGATTGAAACTACGGTAAATGAAGAAGCCTAAGGCCTGCACCCAAATTGCAATAGAACAGACTACTGAAATACCCGGACCTGTAGGATAAATCTATGTGCAGTGTGAAAAGAAGATACGTGGGATAAAAGTGAAATGGAAACTCGAAATGGGACCCACTAAGAGAAATTTCCCAAAGGAAAATGGACGAAAAAGGAAAAGTATGAGATTCTTGACATGATGCCAAAGATGAATTCCAAGATGTGAAAACAGAAAACTACACAAGAAATAAGTACCAAATGCAGGCGCGCTAAAGAAGAATGGCTCAACAAAAAAATGTATATAAATAGAGAGAATGAGGATCACAGATAAAGGAGATGGTTTCGTTTATTTTTGTTTTAAGGCATATCAACACCTCAATAGGTTATTTAATGCCGACAAGACTTGTATTGCTGGTAATATTTTTTCATCCATCTATCTATCTATCTATCTATCTATCTATCTATCTTATTCTGTTTCTATCTATCTTATTCTGTTCGTATGTATGTATGTATGTATGTATGTATGTATCTATCTATCTATCTATCTATCTATCTATCTATCTATCTATCTAGTCTCTTAATTTATATCTGTCATTTTGGGTCCCTTCATATCTATCTATTTCAGTATATATTGGTTTGGTTTGATTTGATTTACGGTATATCAACATCTCAATGGGTTATTTAATGCCAACAAGATTTTTATTGCTGGTAATATTTTTCTCAAAAATATATTTCTGGTAATATTTTTTTCAAAATATATTCTGTTAATATTTAAAAAAACAATGTATTGCTGGTAATAATTTACTCACCTCCAATTCATAGTTAGTAATAATTCTTTACAAAAATGTATTTCTGGTATTAATATATATTTTTTACAATTTCATAGCGCTTTGACCTCGGTTTCGATTTAGAATTTGCTCTTAGCTGGGATCCTAACAAGCGCTACCACTCCGGGTTAGGGTGGGCCTAAGAAAACCAGCAATTAAGAGGTGGTTCTCCGCTTCTCAAACCTTCCTGATCAGAGGTCTTGCTGTCAGATGTAGCTTATCGTCTTACCCAGGACGCCTCTTTTGGGGTGGGATGGCGGGGAGTATATTACTCCTCTGCAGGGTAGGAGTAAGCGTATTCTGAAGCCCCAGCCGATAGGGTGGAAGGTAAAATAGATATGCATAAAAATAAGAGAACAGGACAAAAGACATACTCATCAACAGACTGAATAGAATCTAAGGACGGAACGCTCACATTAGAGAAAGAAGAAAAAAATCAGAGATAGAACGAATATATCTTCCATGACGAAAGAGAAACGGCAATGCACAGAAATCCCAGCAGGCCGGAAATATCAAAAACTGAAGTGAAAGCTGACCAAATTGAAAAGAAACAAAGCGACAAGGCCAGACGGAATTGTAATACAGATGCTGGTAGCCTGAGATGATTTCAGCCGAGCAAAGATTACAGAAATATTAAATGAAATCTGTAACTGTGGGGATATACAGGAAGACCTAAGCAGATATATTTCCACAGAACTTCCTAAGAAACCAGGTGGAAACTTCACTAGGCAATCAGCCTAATGAGTCACATAACAAAACTTATCTGAATTCTGATCAGCAGAGCTCGCAGCAGAATCAGGGCAGAGATAGGATAAGAATAGCGCCGGTTCTTCAAAGACACCGGAACATGAAACGCGATATTTATGCTCGGGATGTTATCAGAAAGAGTTACTCAAATGCAGAAGGATGTGTATCTGTATTTTATAGACTACGCAAAGGTGTTCGACAAAGTACGCCACAGAGATCTATTAGAGCTTCGCAGCAACCTTGACATATTCGGTAAAGACATTAGAATAATCAAGATTCTATACTGGCATCAAACTGCCTGCATACGGAGAGAAAATGAGTTTAACAGATTTACAGAAATTGAAAAGGGTGTAAGACAAGGATGTGCATCCTTACCGGATTTATTCAACCTATACAGCGAGACAATTCTGAAAGAACTAGAAATGCTACCATGATTCATCACTAGCAGCCACAGTCTTAACAATATAATATATGCAGATGACACTAACAGCAGACACAGAATGGAAACTAGAAAACCTCCCACATAAGGTAGCGAAGGAAAGCGAGAAGAAAGGACTAAGTATAAGCTACAAGAAGAGAGAATACATGGTCATCAGCAAAAAGATGAGCCCAAAATGCAAGTTACTGGTCGACAATACTAAAATCAAGCAGGTACAAACATTTAATATCTGGGAAGAGGGTGGAAAGTGCGACACTTTGATCCGAAGATGTATTGGGACGGAAAAAGATGCATTCCAAAAGCTAAGCAGAGTATTAAGAGACAGGAAAATTTCGTTAGAAACAAATAAAAAAAATACTGAAGTGTTACGTGTTTTCTCTTCTCTTGTATGTCAGCGAATGCCAAACAATCTCATCGAAGACGCAAAGCAACAAAAATGTTGTTCTACAGAAGGATACTGAGGATACCATGAGCTGAACATATGAGAAACAATGAAGTTTTGGAGAGAATGGAAAGAAAATGAAACTTATACTTAACACCAGGAAGGGTGGATAGAAAGAAAAAGGCTCAGGGGAACCCAGCGTGTGACATACTTAATGGACAGAACGGAGTTTGTGAGAAATAACAAAAAGACAAACCTGCGAGAGACAGGGAGATATGGAGGGCCACGATCAGATACGTTCTGAAGGGGCACGGCATATAAAAGAAGAGGATTTATGCATAGAAGAAACGTGTATAGCTTATCAATGTGTTTTTGCCTTAAAATATCTTTCAATTTTCATATGAAACGCATTCTTTAATCACACTTACGACAAATTAATTCAACCTGTTATTTTTTAAAAGATCCCTCCTATATTCATAGAAACTTTTATTTTAATTTCTAGAAGTCTCACTAATGTATTTTGTGGAACATTTTCTGCAATCTCTTTTCTATATTCCTACTTAAGATTAAATGTTGTAATTCTTTGTGTAAAATTATGTTTGGTTTGGTTTACGGGATATCAACCTCAATGGGTTATTTAATGCCGACAAAATTTTTATTGCTGGTAATATGTTTTTCTTCAGAAATCTATTTCTGGGAATATTTTTCCTTGAAGAAATCTATAGCTGGTCATATTTTTTCAGAGAATGTATAGCTGTTTGTATTGCTAGTCTTTTTTTTAAGTATTGCTGATAATTTTTCCGTCGAAAATTATTGCTGGTAATATTTTTTAATAAAGTATTTCTGGTATAAAAACCTATTTTTACACAAGTTTGGTTGTATACTATTTGCCCATAGCTGGGACCCTAACAGGTGTTACCACACTGGGTCAGATTGGACCTGGGAACGCCAGCAATTAAGAGGTAGTTCCACGCTTCTCAAAACCTCCTGATCAGAGGCCTTGCCGTTGGACGTAGTTTATCGTCTTACCCAGGACGCGGATGTAGTTTATCATCATACCGAGGACGGGTAAAATTATGTATTGTTTTTATAAGTTATGAAAATGTTAATATCATTACTGAGTTAGATTTAAAAATGTGTGTCAAGCTTTATTATGTCTATTTGTTATTTTGCAATTAGTATTATATATGAAATAATTAGCATGCTGGTAGAATTTAAAATTATTTTCAATGCATCTTTCTTCCGCATATAAATACTGAAATTCTAAATGTTCTGACGTAGTAACATAAATTTTCAGTGTGTTATTTTTTGTGTTGAGTAGATATTTAGTCTTTTCCCGAGCAGATTACTAAGAAACGAATCTTAAGTGCCTCAAAGCAAATAGTGAAGGCAATGTGAAAGACTGGTTTTCTATATCGCTAATCATTAAGCCATAATGCGCGACAATGCTCCACCCTCTCTCTTTCTCTCTCTCCTTTTCTCTCTCCTTTTCCAGTTTCTTGCTAAATAGATAACGGATATGTTAGTGAAAATGTATTCATACATAATTAATGTACATCAATCTTTTTTTTTTTTGGTGTTAATTTTTTGAACGTTGGATATCATGGCTCTCTACGACTTCCGTACTTTTGTTGCTCTAATTAACTGACCATCACTGTTTCTAAATATGAAGATTGTAATTACTTATTCACTTGGTAAGTTTGCTTTTTCACTCTTCTTCTTCGTTGACCATAGATTTTCGATCAGATTCAGATCAGGACTTGATGGTGGCCATTTCATTGTCTTCTCTCCTGTAAATCTTTTATGCTCAAATAATTCATGGGTAACCTTAGAAATATGAGAAGGATCATTGTCGTGATTAAATAATCACTTCCCTTTGAAACTGCAAGACTGGGACTTGTATCATACAAAGCAAGTCTTGGTCATATAATCGCAGTAGTTAGCAATGTTCAGTTTAACTCCCCCATCGAATTTGAATGGTCCAATAATGGTCGACAATTCCAGCCCATATCATAACACTATAACCTCTTAGTTTTCTTTTAGCCACAGCTCATCTGAATTAATATAGTGACCCTTCTGCTCAATAACAGCCAGTAATCCAATAATTTTGTTCATTTTTTACCTCAGCAGGTTCAATTTCCGACATGGTAGTTTTAATTGCTTCCCATACGTCTGCTTTGCTGTTATATTGTTTGCCATCTTCATATAATTTCATCTTCAAAACTGACCATATATTTTTGAGTGGATTCAGATCAGGACTTGATGGTGTCTATTCCATTGTCTTATCTCCTGTAAATCTTTTATGCTCAAAGAATTCACAGGTAAGCAAAGATACATGAGAAGGAACTTTGAAACTGCAAGACTGGAACTTGTATCATGTCAAGGAAGTCTTGTTCATAAAATCACAATAGTTAGCAATGTTCAGTTTAACTCCTCAATCGAATTTGAATGGTCCAATAATGGTTGGCAATTCTAGAACATATCATGACACTATAACCTTTTTGTCGCCTTCTTTTAGACACAGTGACATCTGAATTAGAAAAAAAAATCCATCTTTTGTCTCTTCCATCAAGTTCATCAAATGCCACTCAACATTCGTCCGTGAAAATTACTTCAGAAAAGTCAATTTTCATGTATTTCTTGACCCAATTTTGACTCTTTAAAAATATTTGCTTTAATGAGAGGAGGTTGCCTAGGAGATCTTTTTACAGATTCCAATTCAAAAGTATTCTACACTTTGTCCTTCTTGACTCCCTCAATTCCAGCCTTTTCATAGGTTTGAGTGCTGTTCAGAAATGGTTGTGTTGTTATAACTTTGTTTAGTTTACGTTCATCTCGAGGAAGCAGGTTTTAAAGGATTTTTTCTTTGCTTCGAGTTCTCAACAGCCTTCTTCATCATTTGATGATAGTTTCTTTGATATGTCTAATGGGGACATTCCCTCACTCGTGTTGATCTACACATTAAACAAACAAAGAGAAAGACTATCTCTGTTGCAGTCCTTTTTTTTCTTTTTATTTACTAAACTTATTCTTTGTTTACATGCAAGCACTTTGTTTTCGGCAGAAATTATGAATTATTCGAATATATTTTCCATGTAAAGAAAGTTTTCCTCCTGTTTAAAAGGGGCAGATATGCTGTGTCTTATAAAATGTCTTTGCTAAGAAGTAGAGGTGTATATTTTTTCTACATCTGTATTGCTCGCTCGAATAGCATTCGGGTAATGAAAATATCATTTCTTCTTACATTTTTTTGCCCTATTTGATTTCCGATTTAATTATAGTAGGAACTCTGTTTATTAGGATCCTAATGATTAGTTTAGCTATATGCCTCATCAAGCTGATTTTCCCATGGAGTTCCGATTCATTTGCTAGCGGGTTCATTGACAGCATTATAAAGATAGATCTATGGAGACTTTTAGCCATTTCTGGCGCCAATTTATTTCCTTTACCATTTAGAGAACCTTATCAGTCTATTAGCATCTCTGTTATCATATCATTTATTTCTCTTGCTTTGTTTCGCTTTATCTTAGCCCAATCTAACCTCTGAATTTAATACCATATTGATGGTGACAATCTTAACGGCATAAGATATACAGGTGACACATTGTTGTTAGTGGATATAGAAAGGGAACCCAAGAAATCCTACAGAATTTAATGAAGAATAGCAGGAAGAAAGGACTAAATATATTTTCTAGAAGACAGAAAGAAAAAGGAACAACACAACCTGCAAATTACGAGTTGGAGATACTAACAACAAGCAAGTACAACATTTTAAGTAAATTGGATATCTTTAAGAGTCGGCGGAAAATCCGATACTAAAATTCGAAGGCTCTGGGATAGCGATATTTGCCTTCCAAAAGACCTATTAAAAACTGGAAAATTTCGTTAGAAACAAAGAAAAGTGTACTTAGATGTTACGTAATATAAGTTCTACAATAGAGCAGAAAGTTTCTTCAGATGAAGAAAAGATTTGAAGCAACAGAAATGTTATTCACTGAAGAATGTTGAGAATAAAATGTGCTGAACATATGAACAATGATATAGTTTTAGTGAAAATGGAAACAAAAAAGACACAGAATTAACATCAAAAAGTGACAGTTAAAATTCCGACGGTACATAAAGAGTAAAAAGGGTTTGGAAAATTTGATGCTCACAGGATAAATTGAAGGCAATGGGGAGAGAGGAAAACAACGCATAACTTTCTTAGTAAATGTATACTGGAACAAGGTTGAGGGGATATAGCAAAAATACAAAATTTATTAAGAGCTATAAAGGACAAGAAATCGTCGGGAGCCATGATCACCAAATAATCAGGGACAAGAGAGGATTCAATAATGATCCTAGGTATAAAATTGATTAAATTCAGTATCTGTTTATATTTCTGAGATGAGGTATTATGTACATTATTTACATTATTCAGACTACTGTCCTCAGCTTTGTCGCCATATTTATTACAACGTTTCGGCTGTTGTACGCTCCGGACTTCTTCAGGTGGTTGGAATGTCGAACTTAACCCTTTATTTCACTCACTGGGGTAGACTGTTCTAGTTCCCGTGCCATGTTTAATGGATGTCAGTTATCAGTTATCTCCTGTTAATTCCCCTCTCCAAGATCTCCACTACCTTAAGCGGGTACTGAACTCACACTCTTTGGGTCCTGTCACTGGATGTAATCAACGTCTTTATCCCCTGTGCCATGTGTCCTTGATGACATCTGTGTATGAATTTCTGGGTATTATAAACCTAATGTCTTCAGCAACCATTTTATACCAATGCTCATAAATCCATTTTTTTTTGCTGTTATAATTACATTTTTTTACCAGAGCCCATATTGCAACTTTTGTTGTTACTATCGCTTTTCTCTGACACTCTTTATTACTGGTTTCCATATGTATTCATTTCCATGTTTAGTCGGCTCAGGAGATTTTTGTGACGTAGCATATGTGCTGTTTCCTTAAGTTTACGAATTTTCCAATGGTGTTCCTTTTTCTGATCTCAACCTGATCACACAGAAGGCGGTGATCTCCCTCCTCTCTCCATATGTGGTCAGCCATGCCTGACTTTTCCACTTCCCCTCGTGTTACAGCTGTCTGGTGTTCTTGAAGCCTTACCTTGAGGGGGGTGCCTTTATATTTCTTTCCGCAGCTGCACTGGATAGCGTACACACAGTCTTTAGTCATTTTCTCTTCTATGGGGTTCTTACTCGCGAGAGATATCTGCGAAGTATCGTCAAGTTTTTGAAGGTTGTCCTGAGGTTAAAAGGAGATAACTGATAACTGGCATCCATTAAACATAGCACGTGAAACTAGAACAGTCTACCCCAGTGAGTGAAATAAAGAGTTCAGTTTGACATTCCAACAACTTGAAGATGGCTGGAGTGTACACCGACCGAAACGTCGTAATAAATATGGCGACACAGATGAGGACAATAGTCTGAATAATGCAAATAATTCATTAAATTGTTATCATATAATGTTATAAGTTGGACTTTAACTGTAGCAGATTCTAATCTGAAATAGCGATTGTTGTTTTCAACGTCCTAGTAGTAGTAGGAGGAGGAGAAGGAGGAGAAGAAGAGAAAGAAAAATAAGATAAAAAGAAGATGTAGATAAAGAAGAAGAAGAAGAAGAAGAAGAAGAAGAAGAAGAAGAAGAAGAAGAAGAAGAAAATGACAAAAAATGTACATAAAGAAGAAGAAAGAAGAAGACAAAAAGAAGATGTAGAAAAAGAAAAAGAAGTAGAAGAAGAAGAATAAGGAGGAGGAGCAGGAGGAGGAGGATTGTCCATTTCTGGTGACATCATAGAAATTAAATTTATATTATTAAATACAATTTCATAATTTTTCAATGTAAATTATTTGTTTATTTTGTTTCATATTGGTTTGTTTAGCGGCATATCAACCTCTATGCCGAAATGGTTTTTGGGTGTTCATTATTTGCCCATAGCTGGGAGCCTAAAAGGTGCTGCATACAGCAATTAAGATGTTGTTCCATGCTCCTCAAAATCTCCTATCTGAGATCATACACGGGATTTAGTTTCATATCCAGAAAGACTTGAACATAAAAAATACAGGGCAATAAACTAAGTACAATTTAATTGTAAAAGCACTTAAATATCTCTGCATTTTTTAAAAGGCTTTCAAATTTTAACAACCACAAAATAAAGCTGCAATTTTTGATTATCACTGAGAACCATTTTTACCTTCAACCAGGATGGCCGATGCTAACCTTATTGTAACTTCTTTGTGTCACAATTTTCCACTGACATGAAATAAGTTGAATTAATTGTTAGGTCAGCTGCTAGTAAATCTAGATCACTGCATCGTGTCAAACAATTTTTACTTGAAAACATCACTTAAATATTTCCGTACTTTTTAAACAGCAGACTTAAACAAGATACGTAAATAATATATTATGAAAGTATGCTTCTAGATCCTTTCACATTAATGACGGGGTGTCCCCAAGGCCCCTATCATTGGATTCTACATATTCCTATATTCTTCAACGACATTCTCGATGTCATTAATTCTCAATTCGGTATTTATATTGATGATGTACCCATTTACTTCTGTCTTATTAGCAAGTCCGATACGTTCTACAAAGTAAAACTGGCAGCTGCTCTCGAAAATGACCTTCAGTTAGTTGTTAAATGGTGTAAGACAGGGCTTTCAAATTTTAAAGTCCCCAAAATGAAACTGCTATTTTTAATCATCATTAAGAACCATTTTTATCTTCAATCATAATGGCCTATGCTAACCTTATACACCTTCTTTGTGTAACGTTTTTCTCTGATATGAAATGGAGTTGGATTACTTGCTATGCCAGCTGCTACTACATCTGGATCACTACATTGTGCCAAACAATTTTTCGTGCCAGAATGCATCTTACATCTTTAAAAATCTACCATTCGGAGTGCACTGAATATTGCTGCTGTGGGGTTATTGCTACATATATCGAGATACTAGACAAAATCAAAATAAGGGTCTGTAATGTTATCCGCCCTAAAATTGCATTCCGACGTCAGTTACTTTTTCCATCAACGTTATGTGGCTTCCTTCTGTCCTTTCTATAAATATTTTCATAGGAATTCTTTTAATGAGCTTTCCACCTTGGTAACTTGACTGCATGAATTTCAGAGTACTACTAAATGAGAAACGAGGTCTCATCATTTTCCTGTTGAAATATCTATTGTGAGACCGGAACTACCTACACAATAGACTCTTCCAGGTCTATATTAAGTATGCGACACAACACTCTAGAGAGAGACAGAGAGTCAGAGAGAGCCGCGTACGACTACCAGTATTGGACACTAACATATAATAAGGTCCGGTTAAACTATCTCTGTAACCTGTTGTTAATATATCTTTCTTACATCTAATACGTGTGCCGTGTTTTCCTTCTGTGGTCCCGACTTTGGTCCCACATCAGTGGCGACGAGGATTCGAGAAACGCACTCACGGCGAAACCTCAATACCTTACCAGTTCCACATCTGTGTCGACGAAGAATTCGAGAAACGCATTCACGTCGAAAGTTTCAATACCTTGCCAGTCCCACATCAGTGGCGACAGACAGATTCGAGAATTTCGTTCTCACCATATCAATAGCGACAGAGTACTCGAAAAATACACAGAAACTCCACGCGTTCCCACAGCAGTGTTGAACGAGAAATTAAGCTGGTATTAATACATTAGCGATATAAACGCAACACCCAGCATCTACATATAAAAAAAAATTCCGATACTAAACAGCAGTGACGAGCAGTGATACGACCTCTACGGAATAGTCTGTCCAAATAACATTACGAGAACGATTTCTTACACACCCACACACGAAAAAAAAACAGTTTGTTCGTAAAACAATCTGACAACACAAGAGCACAATTACTACCATTGTACTCAAGTTTTCGAAAAAAAAAACTATCGAAACATTTTTTAAATAACTGAGTTGAACTTGTGCATAAAATTATTCTCCCCTCAAATTCACTGAGGTGAGTTTTCTCTTTTCTGTACCTCTATATATAAAAAAAAATACATAAATGTGGTGAAAATTGATACAATTACGTTAAAATTAACGGAACCACGGAATTGCAAAAAAGCTAAACACATAATTAGTTTAGTTTAACTAATTGTTTGTCCATATTTTTTTTTGTGTAAAAGGAAAAAAAAAAGAAAAAAAATCTATCAAGATTTTTTTTGCGTACCTCCCCTTGGTACACGGGTTTAAAAAGCAACAAAAAATCACTGTTATTTTTGTTTTCTAAATATGGAAGATTTTCAAAAAGTAATTGCCCAAATGCTAAAAGTAAATTTAGATCAGCAACACAAATCAGAAGAAAGACAACAACATCTATTTTTGAAATTACATAAACAACAAATGGAATTCCAAAAAATTACGTTTCAGAATGCTGAAGTACAACAGAAACAACTTAAGGAATTACTCGTAAATGCATTAAACTCTGAAAAAGATACAATATTCTCCCAGAGTACAATCTACAATTCAATGGAAACCTTTGAATACGTACCAGAGAACGACAAAACGTTAGATGCTTTTTATGTAGACTGTGAACAATGGTTCAGTAAAAGAAGGTACGTCTACTATTGAGAAAACTGGGAACTACAGAACATAGTAGGTTCGTAGACTTTATACTACCCAAGAAAACCACTAACTTGTATTTTTAAAAGACTATTAAGCTCCTATCGGAACTATTCGGGCCTAACACAACTTTGTTCCACAAACGTTGGAAATGCCTGAACACAGTCAAAGACAACCAGCAAGATTTTCCAACGTTTGCAGCATCGGTAAACAAGCTCTGTAATGATTTTAAACTAGTCGAACTGTCTGCCGATAATTTTAAGTGCTTAATTTTCGCACAAGGTCTAGAATCAGTAGAAGACGCTGAAGTCAGACGACGGGTACTGACCAAGCTTGAGAACGAACAAGGATTGACTCTCCAAAAACTGGCAGAGGACTGTCAAAGAGTAATATCTGTAAAGTGTGACTCAAACACTATCGAGGAATCAGGTGTGTCTCAGATTAATAAAACCAGAAGCAAGTCTACCTCCTATTCCCCTCAAAAAGACAAAAGGCAAATATCATGTCCTAAATTCCGCAGTAACCAAAATCCAAATAGGTTAAAGAAACCGCCCTGACCATGTTACCATTGTGGTAAATGGCATTGGATGAAATTCTGTCCAGTTAAGAAAAAAAATATTGTAAAAATTGCATTAAAAGTGGGCATATTTTAACTTCGTGCAGGTACGCTAACAGAATGAGAAAACCCAAAAATAAAATTAGGCAAGCTCAATCTGACAATATTGTCGATAGGAATTTAAGAAAATATGTAACTGGATATTTTCAATAAGTCCATTAAATTCCAGCTTGACTCGGGTTCTGATATTTCAACCATTAACTGGCGTACTTGGCGGAAATTAAACAAGCCGACTTTATTAAAAACGGATAAAACAGCAAAATCAGTAACTGGCGAAAATATTAACATTTTAGGCGAGGTAATACTTACAGTAACACTAAATGGAGTTACCAAAAAGCTCAAAGCCTACGTATTATTAGGTTGGTGCAAAAATAATGACGTAATAATGTCGTTTTTCGACGCGAAAAAATACGTCAAAAACGACATTATTGCGTCATTATTTCTGCACCAACCTAATAAAAACTTCAGACAACTTATTTGGAACTGATTGGATAGAAAAATTCAATCTTTGGTATTGCCCAATGAGTATATTTTGTCGCAAGAGGCAAAGTACAACGTCCAATTTGGTAAATCTAAAAAAAGAACTCAAGCAACAATTTCCCCAGGTTTTTTCTGACGGCCTTGGGAAATGTACTAAAATGAAAGCTAAGTTCAAGGTGAAGGACGGTGCACAACCGGTATTAAAAAAGAAACGGAATGTCCCTTTCGCTGCTCTAGAGCAAATCAATAAAGAGTTAGACAGACTCGAACAAGCAGGTATTCTGTCAAAAACAGATTTCAGCGAGTGGGCAGCACCTACGGTCTACGTAAAAAAGAAGTCCAATCAAATACGAGTATGCGCAGATTTTTCTACAGGGTTATACGATGCCTTGCAAGATTACCACTATCCTCTCCCAAGCCCTGAAGAAATTTTCAATAAACTCAATGGTGGAAAAATCTTTTCAAAATCGACCTCTCGGACGCATACCTTCAGATAGAGGTGGAAGAACAAAGTTCCAAATTGCTCTGCATAAACACCCATAGACGGTCCTACAATGCAAAAGACCAACCACAAACTGCACGATCGGATTTCTACACGAGCTATTCGTGCGTTTTGACGTAGTAGATTGTGTAGTTACAGATAATGGCACTCAATTCACGTCAAGTGAATTTAGAGACTTTTGCAAGTCATATCAGGTGGACCACATTACGACACCTCAGTACCACCCTAGGTCGAATGGCCAGGCCGAAATGTTCGTGGACACTCTAAAAAGGGCTTTAAAAAAGGCACTAGGCACACCGACAGATAGAGCATTACAACAGTTTCTGCAGGTGTATTGGATAACCCCTAATCCGAACTCGCCTATGGGAAGCTCACCTGCAGAAACTATGTTCGCAAAGAAAAATCAAGTCTGTCTTCGACAAAATTATCCCACGGCAAGCAAAGTTCAAAAAAACCGTATCGCCTCATAAGAAATATTTCAATCATGGCGATAAAGTCTTTTTCAAGGCTTACAAAAACAACATAACATTCTGGGAAGTAGGAACCATAAAACAAAGAATTGTCGAACTGGTCTATATTGTCCAAGGACCGAAAAACACTCAAAAACGCCATTGGAACCAGCGCAGAAAATGCTGTTTGAAGGAATCGGAGGAATCACTATAAAATAACTGTGAAGAGCCGATCGACGTAATTTTCGATCACTTCGATCTCGACATGCCCCAAGTCTCTCCTGAAGTGCGACGCTCAGGAAGGAAAAGGAAATTTACTCAACCGCTCGACGTAAATCCCAAGAGGAAAAAGTATTAACAGTTTTATTTTTCTCTCCTTTTCAAAAAGAAAACTCTTGGGAGGTGGGTATTGTGAGACCAGAACTACCTACACAATAGACTCTTCCAGCTGTATATTAAGTATGCGACACAACACTCTAGAGAGAGAGACAGAGAGTCAGAGAGAACCGCGTACGACTACCAGTATTGGACACTAACATATAGTAAGCTCCGCTTACACTATCTCTGTAACTTGTTGTTAATATATCTTTCTTACATCTAATCCGTGTTACGTGTTTTCCTTCTGTCGTCCCGACTTTGGCCCCACATCAATATCAAAGGTGATTTTTTAATGATTTTGGTGAAGTAATTATAAAGTAAATTATAGAAATAGGAAACAATTTAAAATTGAGATTAAAAGCCATCTTTGTCAGCTTTTAAGTGAGTAAGAAAATGAAAACAGGTTCATAGAAATTTATGCCATTTCGTGAATTATTGAGGAATCGGATAAGTTTCTGTACATTCGAACAAACGTAGAAAAAATGAAAGATTTTACAACAAATTTCAGGAATTCTACGGAAAATCTCCCTTTTAAAATTTTCAAATGAAACTGTAGAATCACATGAATTCTTTGAGATCTCTGGGAATCAACAGAATCAGAAAGAGACTGAACAAGAAAGAGGGCTTGCAGAATTTGTTACGGGATATATCTAATGCAAAACAGGGGGCAGCGGGCCACCAAAATGACAATTGTCATATTTTATCCATTATATATATATATATATATATATATATATATATATATATATATATATATATATATATGTATGTATGTTTCATGTTATATATGGATGCACGTTTCATTAAATAATATAGACAAGTTTTGTCTATTTATTTTATGTAAATTCTTTTCATATCGTCTGTTAGCTTAATAACATTATCATTGAAAGCTTATCAGACGATATGAAAAGAATTTACATAAATTAGACAAAACTTGTCTATATTATTTAATGAAACATACATCAATGAAGAAATGTTGCCTAAATACACACACCCACACACAATATATATATTTTTTTTAAGCATTTCACCCCAAGCAAGGCGGGAAGCCACTAGGACGCAATTGGTTACAGAAAATTTAGAGGAAGATCAGATAGGAGTGATAGAAGAAAGGATGAGGAGGAGGGTAGTGGATAGATCAAGGCAACTGGAGATGTCGATTGACATTACACTTGAATAGCTGGAGGTTATAGCTCTCAGGGAAACAGGAATAGGGGAGGAAGTTCCACAGACGAGAGGTGCGAGACATGAAGCTATTGGAGTAGGAGAGACAGCTATATTTAGGAGTTTCGACACTGAAGGGGTGAGAGCGGGATGACAGCCCCGTAAAGCGCTTGAACTCATGACGACTGGGAACCAGCGAATGCAGCTCCTCGGAGCAATTTTCATGAAAGTATTTGTAGAACAGACAGAGGGAGGCAACAGCGTGTCTGTGCGAAAGTGATTGTAGACGAGATGCCAGAGCAGGGCCAACTACATTGCATATCCGCCTCTGGAGCCTATCAAGAACCCCAAGGCAAACAGAAGGGGCACCAGACCATATATGGCAGCAATACTCCATGCAAGGGCGAATTGTTGCTTTGTAGATCTGGAGGATCGATTCCGAGGAGAAAAATTTCCTGGCGCGGCACAGGGAGCAGCCAACTTTCCTTGCTGTGGACGAAGCAATTGACTCAATGTATTTGTTCCATCTCAGGTCAGCAGTCAACGAGAGACCGAGCAGCTGCAGAGAGTTGCTCTCGAGAAGTTGAGCGTCAGACATTCTAATGGAGGGCAGGGAAGGATCTCTGTGGTGATTAATAGAGAGCAGTTTTGTCTTCGATGCGTTGAAGTTGACCAGCCAATTCTTGCCCCAGCTCACAACCGATTGGAGTTCCTTTTCGAGACGAACGGCCAGGTGAGTTTTGTCAGTGACACTAGATTTGTTTTTGAGTCAGGAATAAATTGTGGTGTAATTTGCGTAGATGCCAACTTGGGAATTTATGGCGTCAGGAAGGTCATTTATGTAGATAAGGAATAGAGTGGGGCTTAGGAAGGAGCCTTGAGGAACACCTGCGTTCGTGGCATAGGAACTGGATGAGAATTTGTTGAGAACGACCTTCAATTCACGGTTAGATAAGAATGATTGTATCAGGTTATATAATCGACCCGTAATGCCATAACCCTGCAGCTTGCGAAGAAGGCCGGCATGCCAAACCCTATCAAATGCTTTGGAGATGTCTAGTGCCACGGCAAGGGCTTCCCCGTTATTTTGAAGAGCTCGGTATACAGTTTCAGTGATGGCCGTAAGTACATCAGCTATAAATCAAGCAAAGCGGAAACCATATTGCTTGTCTGAGAGCAGGTTATGGGACGTGAGGTGGTTAACCACCTTGGTATTGATTAAGGCTTGGAAGACTTTGCCGAAGAGGGGAAGGAGACTGATAGGACGGTAGTTGGAAGGGTTAGAGGGGTCGCTGGAGTTCTTGAAGACAGGAACAATCGAAGAGGACTTCCAGCACTCAGGAAAACAAGATTCCTTGAGGCAGTAGTTGTATAGTTTAGAAAGGGCGGGCGCCAGTTCATGCGCACATTTCTTCAAGACAATGACTGGTATCCTGTCTCTACCACTAGCGTTGTTGGGGTCTAAATTGGAGATAACGCCCAATACCAAAGCTGGGGTTATGTTTAACCCACTCAATAGGGCCTCAGTTCTAAGTGAGAAGTCGGGTATGGGTACACCCGAAGAGTCGAGCGTCGAATTGAATGAAAATTTCCGAGCAAAGCACTCAGGCTTGTCGGTAGAGGAGGTCAGGGCATCGAACTGGTTGAATAAAGGAGGTATAGAGGGTTTGCAATTGTTCAATACGCTCCTGCAGCGGCGCCAATAATCTTTGGAGCCAAATTTGCGAGATGCAATACATTCCTTCATCCGAGCCGCAAATAGTGAATTGGCATCGTTGAGGACACGCTTACATTCGTTACGGGCGGAGGCAAAGAGACGTCTATTGCAGTCAGACATGTCGCTACGGAATAGGTGGAAGTAGTGGTTCCTATGGACGATGGCGGCTGAGCAAGCAGCGGAGAACCAGGGGAAGGAGCGCGACATGACCCTATATTTCTTTGATGGGATGAAAGCGTCTATTCCAGCTTTAACCCAGGATGAGACCTCAGAAGCACATTCTTGGACGGGGAGCGTAAAAACTCCATCCCAGGGGACATCGCAGAGAAAATCACGGAACGCGTCCCAGTCAGCTCGTTGATAGTAGAATGAAGTTCTAGTGGTAGGAGGTTCTTTATAGGGGGTGGATTTGAAGGAGATGTTAACAGATATATATATATATATATATATATTACAGAAACTCAAAGGTTTTCGTGCCTTGATTGTATACATATTGTATAAGAATATTTTTTTCAGTGCGTATCAGGAAATAAAAAAAAATCTTCTGCAAACGAATCAATCATTTAATATTTGCTATTAAATATCGCCATTAATTGTCGCCTTAGTCCATTACAAAATCCCCAATCGAGACGCCATCAACTATCACATTACGTTGGTTGATTTTTTCTCAGCCTTGTTCTGAAATATCTTATGTTTAGTTATTTTAAAATCCTGATGTCGCATGGAGACATATATGGACCGTAATTGATCTGACAAAATCTGATGATACGATATTTGCCCGGCATTTCAGTATCTGTCTATATTTCTGAAATCAGGTATTATGTCCACTATTTACATTATTTGGACTATTCTCACCATCGTTGTCGCCATATTTATTATAACGTTTCGGTCTTTCAATTATCTGTCTATATTTCTGAGATGAGGGATGATGTACACTATTTAAATTATTCGGACTATTGTCCTCATCTTTGTCGCCTTATTTATTACAACGTTTTGGCCTTTCAGTATCTGTCTATATTTCTGAGATGAGGTATTATGTACACTATTTACATTATTCGGACTATTGTCCTCATCTCTGTCGCTATATTCATTACAACTTTTCGGCCGTCGTACGCTCCGGCCTTCTTCTAATTACTAAATTTCCAATGATGTTCAACCTGATCCCACAGAGGTCGGTGATCTCCCTTTTCCATCCATATGTGGTTAAGGACATATGGCACCGTGGATAAAGGCGTTAGTTAGATCCAGTGACATGACCCAAAGATTGTGAGTTCAATACCTGGTTAAGCCAGTGGAGAAATTTCAGAGGAGAATTAACAGGAGATAACTGACATCTATTAGACATGGCACGTGGAACTAGAACAGTCTACCCCAGTCAGCGAAATAAAGGGTTAAGTTCGACATTCCAACCCGCTGAAGAAGGCCAGAGCGTACACGGCCGAAAAGTTGTGATAAATATGGCAAGAAAGATGAAGACAATAGGCCGAATAATGTAAGGAGTGCATGAGCAACTATAAATTGGAAAACAAAAGAATCCTTAGAATCAAAAAAAAAAATTCTTGGATATATTATGAGGAAAGACGGCGTGGAGAATTTGAAATATATCGACATGTCGAAGGAAATAGCAGATATCTGACTATTGGATGGATATGGCAACATGACGTGGGAACCTTGGAAAAGGGAGAAATGTTGTTGAGGAGTACGAGGAGGCTGTGGAGAGCAACGATAAACAACGTTCTGAATGGACGAGATAAACAGAAGGGCAAGTACTGAAACATTTTCTATGGTTTGGTTTGTTTCTTTAAAAGAGCCAATCATTTAAAAAACTACCGCTTTTAATTTGTGTCGTAGAAAGCCGAATCAAAGTGCCCCTATTTTAATTGTATGCAATCCAAAAGACCTTTACCCTGAGCAACTAGAATCTCTTTTTTTTTCTTTAGTGCTATTGTTGTCTCCTCAATTCATTTTCATATATTATTTCACTTAATCGTGTCGAATCCTCATTCAACACACCGTCTCTCATTGTTTTCTTCTCTTTCAATAAACTCTGCTGATTTTTAACGAATGCTATGACCAAGTTTCAGCGGAAATCCATTTCTACACGATACTGACCAGAGTTATCCGGTAAGGGACTTCCAAATTGGCTGCTTCCTTTCATGTCAAAGGTCATT
Source organism: Acanthosepion lycidas (assembly GCA_963932145.1). Classification (NCBI taxonomy): domain Eukaryota; kingdom Metazoa; phylum Mollusca; class Cephalopoda; order Sepiida; family Sepiidae; genus Acanthosepion; species Acanthosepion lycidas. Next base: position 8,496,133 of record OZ010573.1, read on the forward strand.
GTTTTCCTGTATATTTATCCTTTAACCTTTTAAACCTGGTTGGATATTTCAAATCCAGCTGGTTTGTCCATATGAATTCATCAAGAAACTATTTCACAATTGGCTGAGAAAATCTCGAGAATTTGGGGATCCGACGGACGATCGAGATTTACGGACATATTTCCCTTATCCCATTAACAAAAACAAAAAAAAAACTTCATACCTCGAAGGCGGGGTAGGGGGATTATAAGCCTATTTGTGTAGTTTTATACGTATTTAACAAGTTTCGCTTAGTTTTGCACAGGACCTGTCGATAAGCCACCCAATCAGTTCGACCTTATTATAGTGCGTACCGCCAAGAAATCGCTAAAAAAAAAAAAAAAAAATCAGCATACTCTGATGAAAACATGGTTCAAACGTAGTGAAAACATAGTTTTATCGTCAAAATCTTTGTTATTATCAAGAGGAAAGAGAAAAAAGTATTTTTTGAATATTTAATTCAAGTTTTTATCTCTTAGGTTCCCTTTTTAGGATTTTTAATCAAAATTGTAAAAGAAAACTCAAAACTTTGATTAACAGTCCTGTTTTTCTTGTCTCAACTGATGTACAATAACTTAGAACAGCAAATTTTAGCGTTTTTTTTTGCGGTGAAAGGCACGTTAATTTAGAAATTCTTGCAAAATCAAATAATTCTTGGATTTCAATAAAATTTCCAGCACTTGTTCACAAATGAATGAAATTATTTTAGAAATGTCTTTATTAGAAAATCTTGCTGAAACTTTTTTTTACATGTGTTTTACACCTTACTTAATGTTATGAAAAATTGAAAAATTCCACGTGGTTATTCTTAATGACTATATTTAGTTAGAAGCATAATTCTTTAGAGAATATAAGCCACATATTTTTTGGACAAAATCGGACTCCGTCTTACCGAAAAATCGCTCTAAATCGAAAATTAAAAAGCACAATAAAACTAAGAAATTATCTAACTAGAGAAGCTTTTAATTACTTTTATGAATAATATATATTAATTATAATTTATATATATTAAAGACAATATTGTCATTAGAAAAAATTCAATAAAAAATAGAATTACCAGATTTGTCTTCATTTTATTTTAAATTTTAATTAGAATAATTTGTAATATTTTAAAATCTTTCAAAATTCAGTTCAATGATGTAACTCTTAGTAAAGGTTGTTATTATATCAATCTATATTTACTAATCATATTTAGTAAAGCTTATTACAAGCTGACACAACCGAATATTTAAAAAAAAAATGTTTTTGTATGTGTAAGAACGTGCCAAATTTTATAGATTTTTACATTTTTATAACACTTTTCCTAAAAATGGGAAAATTTCTAAAAATTTCAAAATAAACTCCTTCCATCAATTAAAATTATTTCTAAAATATAGTACAGTATTTTTTTCATTGCAAATATTAAATTCAATCTCCCAGCTTGAAATTAAATCTAGAATAAAAGCTTCAAGTATGATTTTTCATTATTAAAAATTCATTTTGCACATTAGGTATCACGTTTTTTGTGACGGTATCTACATTATAGGAAGGGAATTTTAAGAACAAGCTTGCATGGAGAATAAGGCGATTGAAGTAATTCTACTATACTTAAATAAATCAATTAGTAAGCAAAGTGGAAGTATCGATAATATACTAATCAAAATGTGAAAATGATGTATTTGAGGTTCCCGAAACATGCATCGTAAAGTAAGGAGTGCTGATGAAATTCAATTAGTTAACTAGAAATTAACAGGTTTAACGAAGGGTACTCGTAAGACGTGGAGTGAAGAGAAAACCAAATGTGACGCATGTAAGACAGGAAGTGCATACTTTCCTCTCAGAAGACTTTTCGGTTTTTATAAAACAAGATTTACATAAAGAAGGATGTTCTCGGATGGTTCGACAAAGAATAGAATTTGGATCAACTTGAGAATATTTTAGGAATTAATATTATGATTTTAATTTCGACAACTAGTTTGTATTTTTTGTGGCTATCATCTGAAAAAAAAATACATCTGTGTATGCCTCCAATGCGTAA
>OZ010573.1:8503167-8588167 GCA_963932145.1 Acanthosepion lycidas
ATTAAATGACCCTTCATGTTTGATATGCCGTTTATACGAGGGTCATTCAATAAATAAGGTGAATTTTTCGATATAAGGACATCTAATACAGATAGAAGCTTGCTTTTTTATTTTTTAACGTAGTCTCCCAGCACTGTCACACACTTTTCCCATCTGTGCACAAGCTTCCGTATTCCCTCAGCGTAAAAATCTTTGGACTGATGTCTCAGTCAGTCGCTCACAACACTTTTGACTTCATCGTCACTTTTAAACTTCGTGCCTCTCGTGAACGGTTCTAAAGGACCAAAAAGGTGAAAGTCTGAAGGGGCAAGGTCTGGGCTGTAAGGGGGATGAAGGAGCAGTTCTCAGCCCAGCTCGTTGATGGTCAGCACCGTTTGGGCTGCTGTGTGAGGCCTTGCGTTGTCATCATGCAACATGAATCCTTATGACTGATGACCCCTGCGTCTGTTCTGTATGTCCTTCTTGACCTGCCTCAGCAGTTCACAGTAGTTGGCACTGTTCACAGTGCTTCCTTTCTCAAGGAATGAAATGGTGATTGGGCCTTGCATATCCCAAAAAACGGCGAGCATCACCTTCCTCGTGGACCGCTGGGACTTGAACTTCTTCGCTGGAGAGCCTACGTGCTTCCACTCCATGGACTGCCGTTTGGACTCAGGCTCATAGTGCCAAACCCATGTCTCGTCATATGTGACCATCCTTCTCATAGCGGGAGAGACACTGCTGGGACAACTCGACCCTCCTCTGTTTGTGCTCTGCAGTAAGCATCATTGGCACCCACCGGCAGCTGACCTTCGAGTAGCCAAGTTCAGCATGGACAATATTGTGTGCTGTTCCAACAGATAAGCTCAAAGTTCTTACAATGTCATCCAATGTCACCCTTCTGTCAGACTGAGTGAGGTCATTGACTGATTCGATCACCTCAGAAGACCTCACTTCTGTAGGCCTCCCAGGCCTGTCTTCATCCTCAACACTGCTCCGTCCTTCTTTAAAAAATTTAGCCCATTTGTAGACATTTTTTTGGCTGAAACATGTGGCACCATACACAGTTGACATTATCCTATGAATTTCAACTGGTTTGCACCCTTCATCAGCCAAAAACTTGATAACTGACCGCTGTTCAATCCTAGAGCATGCTTCTTGGTCGGCCATCTTTGTTAATCGCCAAAATTCTCAAAGTTTTTTTTTATCTGCAAAAGAAATTAAATCCATGTGAAAAAAGAAGTAAAACAAAAAAGTAAGCTTCTATCTGTATTAGAAGTCCTTATACCGAAAAATTCACATTATTTATTGAATGGCCCTCGTATAAATAAGCCCTACAAACCATATTTTGCTATTTTTTGCGTATTTGTTCAATTCCTTTTCTTTTCGTATGCAGTTGGTTTGCTTTCAGTATAGGTTCTCCATGGTTTTAATATCCTACCAAAATAAATCAAGGTTACCTAGCAAAGCCAACGGGTTTTTGCGTCTTAATTTAACAAACGCTTTTGCGTCATCTATAAAATATATTTTTAAAAAAACCTCTTATATCTTTTTGCTCTGTTATCATGCAAAGCATAAATAAAAAAAAAAGGCAAACCATAATTTTCTGAGAGTAACATGTATTGGTGCATAAGATGCAAATTAAATGTTAAACGTTAGTTCTATTCGTGACAAACGGGCATGATGAAACCTTCAAGGATTACCAAAACCAAGGCAGTGAAACATAATAGATTTTCTTTATACAATAAAAATTCCAATCTTAATGTGTTGATTCGTGAAAATCTCCAGGTGGCAGAAAAATAAAATAAAATTAAGCAACACTATTACGAATTATATATTCATCTTTGTTCGGTGAAGCGCGCACTCATGACCCTGTATATATATATATATATATATATATATATATATATATATATATATATATATATATATATATATGTGTGTGTGTGGAGTCATCTCTGCTGACAAAAAGTGTGTAGGTGGTTATCTTTAAGATTACGTATGGTGTTATGTGATTTTGGAGCTAGGAAAAAATTATACGAGAATTATCTGTACTTAACTACCAACTAAAACGGTTTATAATAATTCTATAAAGCAGGTTAAAATTAATATATATATATATATATATATATATATATATATATATATATATATATATATATATATATATATATATTCATTGTAACCCGCTTCTAAGAATTGTTATAATTATCTTTATTAGGTACTTAAGTACAAAAATACTAATAAGTATTACAAATTGGAATTTCTACCATTTACATATGCGCAATCGTCAAAAACGAGCAAATAACTGGCTTTAAAATAATAACAAAACAGCCCCCAAAATTAAAAATAATAGAAAATTTTTCCTATCATAGTCTTACACAGACTCCATCATACGTATATACGTACGTACCAGTAAATATTATTCAGTCAAAAAAACGGTTTGCGTGTTTGTGCGTTGACAGCGCAACAAAAAAAAAAAAAAGTATTCGCTACACAATCCAACATTGGATACAGCAACCACGTGCGTACGTATGTAAACAACGACACATATATACGTATATATACTAATTCCTATACTGTCCACATATGTTTATGTTTGTGTGACATCCGGTGGATGAGCATATGTTGTGTGTGTCTGCGTAATGAGTATATGGACGTGTATCTATGTTTGCGTAAGTATGAGTAGCGTCCCAATTTTTTCTCCCACCTCCATAAAAACCCCGATATACGCAACCATATATAAATACAAAATTTAAAAATTAATCAGTTTGTCTGACGATCGCAAATAGCGTGAAGCCCAGGGTCACAAACTCACATCAATCCAACTATATATATATATATATATATATATATATATATATATATATATATATATATATTATGATATTGGATTTATTACACAAAAGGAAAATGAATCCTATAAACAAGTCATCCCAAAACAGCAATACAAATTATATAAGGGAAAAATACGTCTACCCAACACCATCGACAACTTCATTAGCCTATTGGCTTACGAATTTACTCTAAATGAAAAGGAATTATATATATATATGGTATGTAGGGTGTTTGGAATGCAATTACGTTACATATTTCGTTATTATGAGTCGTTCAGCCAAGGCAGAACCAAGATTGGATGGAACGTATGCAAAAATAGTTCAGCATCGCTCCTATCCAGCAGTATGCCGTTTATTTAGTTCAGATTTTAACACCCATGGCTGCTATTTTAAAGAACAATTTATTTGCTATTGCTTATTGTCTGAATTCTGAAAGTATTGTAATGCAACTGAGACATTAAAATAAAACATTTGTGTTGTACACACGGATGCGGTGAAGGCTCGTAGATGGCTCCCTGTGGTTTAAAATTATTTTTTCTCTGGCATGTCTGAAAAAACTCGCTCTGGAAGACGACACAGTTTGACTGAAGATTTTTTGAAAGCGACTACAGAATTGAATCCACGTCAACGTAACAGAAATTTGAAACAAAAAAATAAAAAAATAAATAAATAATTCGTCCTGTTTATAAATATCTCAAGTGAATTAGGATAACTTACGAAGAATTGATTTGGGTGCGTCATAAGTTTTTGCAGGAGGTCTTATCTCGATGTTCTACCATTTGCAACAGTTTTTTCATCAGGAATACTGAAATTTCATTTTCACAACACATTGTTACACGTGGTGAAAAATGGGATTTGCATGTCATTAGAAAAAGGAATTAAGTGTTTGTTATCGCAAAATGAGTAAATAGTTCCGACACCAAAAAATAAATAAATAATTAAAAAAAAAATAAAAAATAAAAATTAAAGAACCTCCTCCATAGAAGTCCTAGCTTTATTTCTGGGATAATTTGAAAGTGTCGTTCACTACAAGCTGTTGGAATATGGTAGGACCATCACTGCAAGCGTTTATTACCATCAACTTGATCTAAACATTCTTTCGACTGGCGAAATGATGAAAAACCCAGCCAGCCTTAGGACGAAGAAGATATTTATATCTTTGCCAAAGACAGATCGATCAAGACTATTCTCACTATGATTTAATTTCCTTTTACTTACGTTTTACTTAGCTATTTGTGCAATGTAACTCAATGTAAAATAATATTACCACGGTCGACTGATCAGGTTTTCTTTCCCGGTGAGGATATTGTATAGAAATCCAGAAAACCTGTATAAGAGTGGATAAACCTTATTGCAAACTCAACGGCCATCTTGCACAATGCAGGAGACTAAATTCCATACATACGATATGCACTGCACTAGTATAAATTTCCACAGATACGGCATTGTTGGAAAGGGGATTTGCGAGACTAAAGTCAACGCCCAGTCTCCGATATAATCAACGGCAATGCGCCCTTGACCAATACTGAGACGGTATCATTTGTGGTTTTACCTGGAGAAGGATGGAATTTGTCAGGAGTACTTGCACATGACACGCTACGCTTGAATAGCAATCTGGCTTTTAAGTCAGATATGTGAAGGGAACTTTTCTCAGCTGCACTGTAAACTTACGACCACAACTAATCATGGGACTGACTTTAATTTTAATGAAGATCGCGATAATCAGATGGATAGAAAATGTGTTGATGAAACCTCCCTCTAGATTGCCTAAAGACGAATTCAAATGTGGTTATAGGAATCAAGTGATGTCCAGCCAATTTCGAGAACGGATTATTACAAACTCCCTCATTTACATAAAGAATTGAGGTCAGCCCATATTATATAGAGGTAGAAAGCTATCTAGATTTATACAAGCATACACAGGTTGAAAGATCAGCATAAGGTCATTGCAAACATACAAAGGCATACATTTAAATGAAGAACTAGATTAATTATCGGATTGATAAATGAATGGTGATCTGATAGATGAGAAGAAAAATGTTTGTAGAATTTTTTTAACGAGTTCACAGTTTTGAGGTTTTAACAGTCAGGTAATATCTAATGAAACTGCGTCCTGGGTAAGACGATAAACTATATCCGTGTCCTGGGTAAGACGATAAACTACGTCCAACAGCAAGGCCTCTGATCAGGAGGTTTTTAGGAGCGTGGAACCACCTCTTAATTGCTGGAGTTCCTAGGTCCACCCTGACCCGAGGTGGTAACATCTGTTAGGGTCACAGCTATGGGCAAATAGTTAATTCCCAAATTGAAGTAAAAAGCATTATAAAAGCGTAAAAATGGGTTTTAACACCAGAAATACCTTATAAAAGAATTGTTACCAGAAATAAATTTTTAAAGAAAAAACACAAACAAACTATTAACAGCAATATATTTTTGGAAAAAAATGTGACCAGTAATACGTTTTTAAGAAAAGAAAATATTACCAGCAATAGGTTTTTCAAAATGAAAATATTACCAGCAATACGTTTTATTTAAAAAGAAAATATTACCAGCAGTAGTTTTTTTAAAAAAATGAAAATATTACCAGCAATAGGTTTTTTTAAAAAAGAAAATATTACCAGCGATAGGTTTTATTAAATAGAAATATTTCCTGCAATACGTTTTTTTAAAAAGAAAATATTACAAGCAATAGGTTTTTTAAAAAAAGGAAATTATTACCAGCATTAAGTTTTTTAAAAAAGAAAATATTACCAGAAATACGTTTTTTTTTAAAAGAAAATATTACCAGCAATCCGTTTTTTTTAGAAATAAATTATTACCAGCATTAGGTTTTTTAAAAAAAGAAAATATTACCGGCAATAGTTTTTTTTAAAAAAGAAAATATTACCAGCAATAGGTTTTTTAAAAAAGAAAATATTACCAGCAATAGGCATTTTTTAAAAAAGAAAATATTACCAGCATTAGGTTTTTTACAAAAGAAAATATTACCAGCAATACTTTTTAAAAAAAGAAAATATTACCAGCAATAGGATTTATTCAAAACAGAAAATATTACCAGCAATATGTTTTTTTAAAAAAGAAAATATTACCAGCAATAGGTTTTTTTTTTTTTAAATTACCAATTAATAGGTTTTTTAAGAAAGAAATTTTACCAGCAATAGTTTTTTTTTTTAAAAAAAAAATATTACCAGGAATATGCTTTTTTTAATAAGAAAATATTACCAGCAATAGGTTTTTTTAAAAAAGAAAATATTACCAACAATAGGTTTTTTTAAAAAAGAAAATATTACCAGCAATACGTTTTTAAAAAAGAAAATATTTTACCAGGAATACGTTTTTTTAAAAAGAAATATTACCAGCAATAGGTTTTTTTAAAAAAGAAAATATTACCAGGAATACGTTTTTTTTTTTAAAAATTACCAGCAATAGGTTTTTTAAAAAAGAAATATTACCACAATAGGTTTTTTTAAAAAAGAAAATATTACCAGGAAAACGTTTTGTTTTAAAAAAAATTACCAGCAATAGGTTTTTTAAAAAAGAAAATATTACCAGCAATAGGTTTTTTTAAAAAAGAAAATATTACCAGGAATACGTTTTTTTTATAAAAAAATTACCAGCAAGAGGGTTTTTAAAAAAGAAAATATTACCAGTAATACGTTTTTTAAAAAAGAAAATATTACCAGCAATACGTTTTTTTAAAAAGAAAATATTACCAGCAATAGGTTTTTAAAAAAAGAAATTATTACCAGCATCAGGTTTTTAAAAAGAAAATATTACCAGCAATACTTTTAAAAAAAAAGAAAATATTACCAGCAATAGGTTTTTTAAAAAATATAATATTACCAACAATGGGTTTTTTAAAAAAGAAAATATTACCAGCAATAGTTTTTTTTAAAAAAGAAAATATTACCAGCAATAGGTTTTTTTAAAAAAGAAAATATTACCAGCAATACGTTTTTTAAAAAAGAAAATATTACCAGCAATACGTTTTTTTAAAAAGAAATATTGCCTGCAATACGTTTTTTAAAAAAGAAAATATTACCAACAATACTTTTTTTAAAAAAGAAAATATTACCAGCAATACGTTTTTTTAAAAAGAAAATATTGCCAGCAATACTTTTTTTATAAAAGAAAATATTACCCACAATACTTTTTTTAAAAGGAAATAATACCAGCAATAGGTTTTTTAAAAAAGATCATATTACCGGCAATGGGTCTTTTTAAAAAAGAATATATTACCAGCAATAAGTTTTTTTAAAAAAGAAAATATTACCAGCAAAAGGTTTTTTTAAAAAAGAAAATATTACCAGCATCAGGTTTTTTAAAAAAGAAAATATTACCAGCAATACGTTTTTTTAAAAAGAAGATAATACCAGCAATACGTTTTTTAAAAAGAAAATATTACCAGCAATACTTTTTAAAAAAAGAAAATATTACCAGGAATAGGTTTTTTAAAAAAGAAAATATTACCAGCAATACGTTTTCTTAAAAAGGTAATATTACCAGAAATACATTTTTTTAAATAGAAAATATTACCAGCAATAAGTTTTTAAAAAAAACATTACCAGCAATAGGTCTTTTTAAAAAAGAATATATTACCAGCAATATGTTTTTTTAAAAAAGAAAATATTACCAGCAATAGTTTTTTTAAAAAAGAAAATATTACCAGCAAAAGTTTTTTTTAAAAAAGAAAATATTACCAGCAATAGGTTTTTTAAAAAAGAAAATATTACCAGCAATACATTTTTTAAAAAAGAAAATATTACCAGCAATAGGTTTTTTAAAAAGAAAATATTACCAGCAATACGTTTTTTTTAAAAAGAAAATATTACCAGCAATAGGTTTTTTAAAAAAGAAAATATTACCAGCAATACGTTTTTTTTAAAAAAAAATTACCAGCAATAGGTTTTTTTTTAAAAGAAAATATTACCAGCAATAGTTTTTTTAAAAAAAGAAATTATTACCAGAATTAGGTATTTTAAAAAAGAATATATTACCAGCAATACGTTTTTTTAAAAGGAAAATATTACCAGCAATAGTTTTTAAAAAAAAGAAATTATTACCAGCATTAGGTTTTTTAAAAAGAAAATATTACCAGCAATACCTTTTTTTAAAAAAAGAAATTATTACCAGCAATAGTTCTTTTTTAAAAAGAAAATATTACCAGCAATAGTTTTTTTTAAAAAGAAAATATTACCAGCATTAGGTTTTTTGGTAAAGAAAATATTACCAGCAAATACTTTTTAAAAAAGAAAATATTGCCAGCAATACTTTTTTTAAAAAAGAAAATGTTACCAGCAATATGCTTTTTTAAAAGAAAATATTACCAGGAATAGGTTTTTTAAAAAAGATAATATTACCAGCAATGGGTTTTTCAAAAAAGAAAATATTACCAGCGATACGTTATTTTAAAAAGAAAATATTACCAGCAATAGGTTTTTTGAAAAAGAAAATATTACCAGCAATAGGTTTTTTTAAAAAATCAATATATTACCAGCAATACTTTTTAAAAAAAGAAAATATTACCAGCAATAGGTTTTTTTTAAAAAGAAAATATTGCCAGCAATACGTTTTTTTAAAAGAAAATATTACCAGCAATAGGTTTTTTGAAAAAGATAATATTACCAGCAATACGTTTTTTAAAAAAGAAAGTATTACCAGCAATACTTTTTTAAAAAAGGAAATATTACCACCAATACGTTTTTTAAAAAGAAAATATTACCAGCAATAAGTTTTTTAAAAAAGAAAATATTACCAGCAATAGGTTTTTTAAAATGAAAATATTACCAGCAGTACGTTTTTTTTAAAAAGAAAATATTACCAGCAACACGTTTTTTTAAAAAGAAAATATTACCAGCAATACGTTTTTTTTAAAAAGAAATTATTACCAGCAATAATTTTTTTTAATAAAGAAAATATTACCAGCAATAGGTTTTTTAAAAAAAGAAAATATTACCAGCAATAGGCTTTTTTTAAAAAGAAAATATTGACAGCAATAGGTTTTTTTAAAAAAGTATATATTACCAGCTATACATTTTTGAGTTTTCCTCAAAAATGTATAGCTGGTAATATTTTGCTGTAATGCCAGAAATAGTTTTTTGACAAAAGAAAACATTACCAGAAAAAAAAATTGTCGGAATTAAACCAATGATGTTGATATACTGTAAAACAAACAATCAAAAAAAAAAACCAAAAAAAAAAACCAATCTAATGAAACTAGCTCGCGAATTGGATTTACTAAATTGATCTCTTCAACCAAGAGAGATTCCTGTAAGTAAAACTCAACGGTAGGAAAAAGTAAATACAGAAATATTGATCTGTTAAGCACCTGCTGAGGTAAATGTCGGTTTTCACAGGTGATTAAATGGTTATAGTAAACAAGTGCGATTGCACGCGAAACGGTGCTGTGTTATTTAAAGAGATGCAACGCTAAATAGCCGTAGGAAGCTTAGCATATATTAAATTATTTATTGGATCAGGGAAATCGACTTTACATACTTTCTTGTTGGTTTTAGCATTTCATGATATATAAGATGGTGCTGTATTTCTAGTGAAGATCCAGAGATAGCTGAAGAGAACAGATTGAAACAACTTTCTTTTCTCTCCTCTTTGGGTGTAGCAAATAGGTTTAAAAAATGAAGTAAATATATTTCTCTTTAAAATTGTAATTCCAAAATTTTCAACATAATTTTTATTCTATATCTATATATTATTCTATTCTGGCTATGACAAATGCCGTTAATGGCTCTGCAATACAATCTTTTGTTGTCAATGATTTGCCAAAACATCGTCGCAAAGATAGTGAAGTGTTCACGTTGACTTCTTCAGGGTTTGGAATTCAGAATTTCCTTTCTCTTAGATTGACTGTCACTCAAATATAGAGTCATGTCTTCCTTGATCTATCTATCTATCTATCCCAGTCTGTTCATATCTCTCTATCTATCTTTCCCAGTCTGTTCATATCTATCTATCTATCTTTCCCAGTCTGTTCATATCTATCTATATATCTATCTCAGTCTGTTCATATTTCCGTTGCCTTCTTTAGTATTTGGAATTCAGAATTTTCTTTCACTTAGATTTACTGTCCCTCAAAGTCCAGTCTACCCTGATCTATTTATCTATCTATCTATCTATCTACCTATCTTTCCCAGTCTGTTCATATCTATCTATCTATCTATTGTGAAGGGAGATATCTGAAAAAGTGAACGCAACAGACGAGGCAGGAAATCGAACTCGTTTCGCTGATTTCAATTTCCTCACTTCTAACAGTTAGGCTACCGAGAGTTAATAGTTTTATTATTGTTTCTGAACGAACTTTTTTAAAGTCCAATTATATGAAATAATTTAGGATTTAACAATCAATTCTGATGGATCGTGTTGACTTGGGTACACCCATTGTATAGATATCCTTCCTATCGATCCGTTCCAAACCAGTTGCGTATTTTCTCATTGATGCTTTCGTAGTCAGCCTCGAAGAGGGACACTGATACAAAGAGAAAAGCCGTGGCCGATGAACAAACAGGTAGATACAGTCTGTTGGGTAATTTGCCTGGTTTTCCTGATTTGTTTATTCATCGAATCACCATAAATCTGTGGCACAACAAAATGGACATTGAACACTTCTTTACTCTCTCCCTCGTTTTTCTTTTTTTTCTCCTGAAGTCTTTAACCCGCGGATAATGTAGACATGAATCCTCTTCCTTCATCTATGAGTTAAATAATAAAACAGGCTGAACTTTCTTGTCTTGGAAGGAAACCATTTTAGGAGAAGGACAATTTAAAAACCAGCCTGAAGTTATATAAATTTCGCAAGCACTTTTGCCCTAGACACAATTCTGTAACTAACACGATATTTAAAAATAATGGATGAGTGGACAAGATTTTCGTCTAACAGATGGTCACTGGGAAAATAGGAAGTAAGGAAATTCTGTTGCTGGTAATATTTTTTCGCCCCAAATCTCCTCTTCAACTGCCATATGGGAGAAGTGATATTAATTAGCAGCCCAGCATTCTTTTTGTTGTTTCTGTTGCCACAAGTCTCCGCTTCATTCGTGAGAAACTTGTCCAGCGTTCACTGGCATATATAAAATTGCTAACAGTCCAGTACTCTTTTCTTTATTTCTGTTGCCTCAAGTCTCCTCTTATAGCCATAGCAGCTCAGAATTTGTTTTTGTTGTCTTAAGTTTCCTCTTCATCTGTGAGGGAATTGCCCCGCATTCCCTGTCGTATAGGCGGGGTTTGATATTAAATTGGAGTTCAGTCCCCTTTGTTTCTAACAAAATTCTTCGGTTGATAAATTGTTTAGCTTATGGAATGCACGTTGCCCTTTTCCTGATTAAGCTTCCTCATTACTCATGTGATGTGTCTGCGTTATTCTCAGCATCTTTCTGTGAAATCACATCTCTATTGCCTCAAGTTTCCTCTTCTCTATGAGCAAAGTATCCAGCATTCATTGCCATATAGATGAACTCGTACTTCATAGCAATCCAGCATTATTTTCTTTCTTTCTCTTGCCACAAATTTCATACTCATACTGACCCCTCTGCACTTCACTGTGACTGACTTCTCCGTATACTTGCCTGCTTTTCTTCCCACTGGTCATGAGTCATTTTCAATATATTGAAATTACAACCCTTTCTAACTAATTATGCACCCTTATCAGTAAAAAATGTCGACTTCCGTCTTTTTCGAATGTTCTGCTCTTCAACGAATCGGAATCAGGCTCTACTTCAACGGAAGAATTTGTTACTAGGTCTCAGATTGAATCTCTGTTACCTAAAAGATTTTATTAAATTCAAGGTTTATATTACTTCGTCCACCGCAAAGAAAGTTGGCTCCCTGTGCCGCGCCATGAAATTTTTCTCGCCGGAGTCGATCATTCAAATCTACAAATCAACCATTCACCCTTACATGAAGTATTGCTGCAAAATATGGTCTGGTGCCCCTTGTGTTTGTCTCAAGGTTCTTGATAAACTCCAGAGACGGATATGCAATGTAATTGGCCTTTATCTGGCATCTTGTCTGCAGTCGCTATCTCACAGACGTGCCGTTGTTCCCTCTGTCTTTTTTACAAATACTTTCATGGTAACTGCTCCTCGGAGCTGCTTTCACTGGTTCCCAGACTTCATGAATTTAAGCGTTCAACTAGGCTGGCAACTTGCTCTACCCTTTCACTGTCGAAACTGTTAAATGTAGCCGTCTCTTCTACTTCAATAGCTTCATGTATCGCACCTCTCACCTGTGGAACTCTCTCCCCTTTTCCTGTTTCCCTGATAGCTATAATCTCCAACTATTTAAATGTAATGTCAATCGACGTCTCATGATGCCCTGATCTATCCCCTATCTCCTTGCGTGTTAGTGACTCCCCACCTGGCTTGGGGTGAAACGCTTTAAAAATAGATTTCCTAATGGATTTTGATTCTTTTTAGCTCGTGGTCAGTTCTACTCATCTACTTTAATATATTGTGGAGATAAACGACAGGCATTTTTTCGGCATGAAAAGAGAGAAAGCACGCACTTATTAGATAAGTAAATAATGCGCACTATTTACTTTATTCGGACTATTGTCCTCATCTTTGTAGCCATATTTATTACAACGTTTCAGCCTTTTAGTATCTGTCTATATTTCTGAGATGAGGTATTATGTACACTACTTACATTGTTCCACTATCTTCCTCATCTTAGAAATATAGACAGATACTGAAGGGCCGAAATGTTGTAATAAATATGAAGACAAAGATGAGGACAATAGTCGGAATAATGTAAATAGTGTACATAATACCTCATCTCAGAAATATAGACAGATACTGAAAAGCCGAATCGTTGTAATAAATATGAAAAAATAAAAATAAAAGATATAACATTATTTCATTGATAAAAATACAAAAGTGCAGTGATGTCACAAAAACAAAAAAGACAAATCTTTTATATTGCCCGGATTAGACAAGGAGTGATCTCTATCATGATCGGACTGTCTCTTAATAACGCTCAATGAAACTTATTTGTTGATTATAACTTGCTAATATAATCTATCTATCTATCTATCTATCTATCTATTAGGTTGGTGCAAAAAAATGACGTAATAATGTCGTTTTTTGACGTTAAAAATACGTCAAAAAATGACATTATTACGTCATTATTTTTGCACCAACCTAATATCTATCTATCTATCTATCTATCTATCTATCTATCTATCGTCATCCACACCTCTATCACAGATCCTCAGTGTGGCTATATATATATATATATATATATATATATATATATATATATATATATATATATACATATATATATATATTGAACAATAAAAAATATTAAAAATTAAAATCTTTAGACACACTGGGTAGTAGATTAATATTTTTTTTTTTTATTATTATTTCATTTAGATTCCTCGACTAGTTTCGGCCAACATGCCCATCTTCAGGAGGAAAAATTTTTCTGCTTAGTATATGTTTCTGCGTAGTATATATATATATATATATATATGTATGTGTGTGTGTGTGTGTGTGTGTGTGTGTGTATATGATCGAAATAAAAGTATAAAACTTAATATTACGAGGCATATTAAAAACGGGCGAAGCAACCGGTTTCGCTCCCGCTCTTTAGGCTTCAACGGAAGATTTAATTTAAAATTAACACAGAAAAATTAAGTTGTGGGAGGAGAAAAAAATAGCAAAAGGAACTAGAGAGAAATGACAGCCATCCCCAACAGACACTCACGTTGTTTACACAATGAAGGCTTAAGGGACCCGATATAAAGTGCCTCCCACAAAAATTTTATTTTATTTCCAAAACAAATTGATTTTGAAAATTTCACAAAAAATTAGATAATTGTCGGATTAAACGTTTAGGACTTGTAAAGACACAAGAGGTGGCTTATCTTTCTTTGGGGGAGATAAGGCACATGGGTCATATTACATCCGCTTAGTGACGTAAACTCATACAGTGACCAAAGGGGCAGTCATTTTTCAGTTCGTGAATCTGCAACCAAACGTAAAATCGATTTACTTTTAACCTGGGCCAATAGGCCCAGGCTGAAGGTAAATCCGCCTCCCCAACAGGTTTAAAGCATATGGTGCAGTTTCCTTTTGTGACATAGATTAATCAGGTCGATTTAAATCTGGAGTCCTAAAATGACTTGTCCAAGTCAGGAATATCTCCAAATTATATGCAAGTCCTTTCTTTCTTGTTCCTCCTCATTATTTGCTTTTCTCTATAGATATTAATGATATATTTTTCTTTTCGTGGGACAGGCCTCTCTCTCTCTCTCTCTCTCTCTCTATATATATATATATATATATATATATATATATATATATATATAGATAGATAGATAGATAGATAGATAGATGGATAGATAGATATGATTTTTTATATGTCTAAGTATTATAAAAGTCTCGCTGAGAATAAGGCATGTTTGTCATCCTTTCAACTATTCCATTCCGTTCCTGAAATATCGGTGTTGTTATATCACGTACGTAAGATCAGTATTATTATATTGCAGTTATTTAATACCGACAACATTTTTATTGCCGGTAATATTTTTTCAAAAAGTACCTCTGACAATATTTACCAGAGCCGTGAATCTACGACAATGAATATGCAGGATTGGAAATAAAGCTTAGATTCGAACTTATACATTTGCCAATGCTTCAGTTGTTTTGTTTTACGGTATATCAACCTCAGTGGGTTATTTAATACCGACAAAACTTTTATTTCCAGTTAATTCTTTTTCTTTTTCAAATATATATTGCTGGTAATATTTTGTCTTCAAAAATGTATTGCTTTCATAGTGTAAACTGTTTGCTCGTAGCTGGGACCCTAACAGGTGCTATCACCCCGGGTCAGGGTGAACCTGGGAACATCAGCAATTGAGAGGTGGTTGCACACTCTTCAAAGGCTCCTGGTCAAAGGCCTTGCTGTTTGTTGGACGCAGTTTATCGTCATACCCAGGACGCGGATGTAGTATATCGTCATACACAGGACGGTGAACATTTCGTTTAAATCGGAAAAAATAAATTTCGAAAACAATGAATAGATTTTTTATATTTTGTTTTGCTTTCATTTCGGAAAAACGCGTCCATTTTAGAGGTATCTTGTTTTATATGAATTGAAATGTCTTTTTTTTTTTGGCACGAAATGTCAACCTGAAAATGGATTTCGGCAAATAATCTTATATAAAGTTTCTTTTAATTCTTATTCGGGTGGTGACGTTTGTGAAGTAATTATTCGGATGTTAGTGAATTTAAAAAGACAAGATTCGTTTAAACGTGGGAATTGTCTCAGAGTTAAAGCGCCGAAGTGTCTGGGTCACTTAGTGTAAGTGCCGGTTTGTGTACCTTCGGCCTTTGTTTGGCGGCGAGAGATGGACAGAACAGAAGAGGAGGCGGACTTAATGAAAAAGAAAGAAAAAACGGATGTTTGATTGAATTTGAGGGGTAAAATTAATAACGATGGAAAAGATCATGTGGTGAAAAAAGAAAGAAAGAAAGAAAGAAGGAAAGAAAACGGTGAAAAGGAAGAAAAGGAAGAAAAGAATAAGGAAAAAAAGAGAGGGTGAAAAATCAAAAAGAAGTATTAACAGGAAGTAAGAAAGACAGAAAAGATTGAAGGAATGATGGAAGGAAGGAAGAGGTTAGAAAGAAAGAAAGAAAGAAAGAAAGAAAGAAAGAAAGAAAGAAATGAATCAAGTTCAACGGAAATAAATAAATAAATAAATAAAAGGTCGAACAACTTGTAAATAGAATGAAATAAAACAAAGGGGATGAATGATGGTAGAAGGTAAATAGAAGGAAATGAAAAAGAGAAGGAACGAATGAAGAAAAATAAGTTTGGAACATTAAAAGAAATAATGTTCAACGAAAAGAAAGAAAGAAAAAAGAAAGAGAGAAGGAAAGAAAGAAAGAAATTTCAACGGATAGAATGAAAGAAATAAAGTTTAACGGAAAGAAAGAAAAAAGAAAGAAAGAAAGAAACAAGTAAAGAAAGGAGGAAAACCGTGTGGAGGAATGCAAGGAAAAATAATGGAGGAAATCCGCCAAAAAGAAGAAAAGAATAAGAAAAAATATTAGTGAATGAAAGAAAAAGCTGATAAAAGAAAGAAAGTTATGAGAAGAATCAAAAAAGGAGATGAGATGGAAGAATGGAAAATTATGAAAGAGAAGCGAAAAGGGATGAAGAAAAACTTTTTAAAAAATGAATGAAAGACTATTTACATTGTTCGGACAGTTTTCCTCATCTTTGTTGCTATATTCACGGCGTTTCGGCCATTGTACATTCCGGCCTTCTTCATTTGATTAGAATTTTAAACTGAACCCTTTATTTCGTCCATTGCATTTTGTTCTAGTTCCGGGTACCTCAGTAAGTTGTGTATATTGAAAATGAAGACAAATTGGATTGTAAGTGGTTAAGTGCTATGTGCATAGTGGTGTTATTAAAAGGTCTGATCAAAAAGTATTGACACTGGTGCTATTAGGAAAAAAACTTCAATGCATATTAATCTGGCATTTAACCTCCTTCGAAGTATCTGTCTATATTTCTGAAATGAGGTATTGCAATTATTTACGCTATTTACATTCTTCGGACTGTTTTGCTATATTCACAACGTTTCGACTGTTGTACGCACCGGTCTTCTTCAGGTGTCGAACTGAATATCTTTATTTCGTCCACTGGGATAGAATGATCTAGTTCCACGTATCACGCCACTCTCAGATGTCTCATTTTAGGATAGATAACTCAGCTCTCCAACGTCGTGAATATGCCCCAAAGGACGAGAACAGTCCGAAGAATGTAAATAGTGTAAATAATCCTTCGAAATAGTTCAGAAGCTACACACTTCATCCAGCATTGTCTTTATTGATGGAAGCATTTTTGGAACTCTTGGGTGATAGCGAGCAGCTGTTTGGTCGCATTCTCTTAGAGTTCTTCGACGTCTTGAAATTCTTGATTTTGGGAAAGAGAAAAAGTCGTAAGGGTCGGGGTCTGCTGAATATGGTAGATGTCAGACCTAGAGAATGCTGTGCTTAGCCAAAACGTATCTGAAAGCAGATTCTGCACAATTATGTACAATGGTCACTGATGGGACCACTATTCTCCCAAGCATTGCTATAAGAACGGAAGTGAACTAGAACTTCGTGTGCCTTTGAGACAGTGTTCAAAGTCTATCTGTTCCAAGCGACTTCACTCTGCGTACTTCATCACCGTTACCATCACTGTTACCATCACTGTTACCATCAGCGTTACCATAGAAACAACCCCGATATGTTTTAATCAGATCTCGTACATAGCAGCTTACACAAAAGTTTCTTGCAACAGTTCTTGATTTTTTCACCACTTATCAAACTTTTGCAGATTATTTGAAGCTAGAACAAATTTTTTTTTAGTGTAAGCATGTTTTTAAAGATAATAATGACTTACTAATACTTCTTCTTAAACTATAGCTGGGAGGAGAAAAGTTAGATTCCTACCTTTCCCAAGGGTATTTACGCGAATAAGTGAAAATAAACAACCCGACTTCTTCAATTTCTAATTCCACACCGTTATCAATTACACCACTCGATCATCCAACTGACACTACCTGGTAATCCAAAGGTTAACTTCGCTGATCGTACGAGAACCAGTTTTTAAACATGATATAGGTACAAGCCAGCTCGTCCTGGGTATGACGATAAACTACATCTGCGTCCAGGGTAAAAAAATAAACTACGTCCAACAGCAAGGCCTCTGATCAGGAGGTTTTGAGGACCGTGGAACCAACTCTTAATTGCTGGTGTTCCCACCCTGACTCGTGGTGGTAGCACCTCTTAGTGTCCCAGCTATGGGAAAATAATTACCTGAAACTGAGGTAAAAAGATTTATGAAAGTGTAAAAATATATGTTTTAATACCAGAAATACCTTGTAAAAAATTATTACCAGAAATAAATTTTTGAAGAAAAAAAAAGAAATATTACCATCAATATAGTTTTTGAAAAGAAAAAAATTACCAGCAGTACTTTTTAAAAATAATATTATCAGTTATATATTTTTAAAGAGAAAAATATTACCAGAAACAGGTTTTGATAAAAGAAAATATTATCAAGAAAAAAGTTGTCAGCATTAAATAACTGATTGAGGTTTATATGCCGTAAAACAAACCAAACCAAGACAAACCACAAGCCATGTAACGGTGCAGAAGATTTTACTTTGCCTGGGTTAGATATGGTGTTATGGCGATGTTACTTTAATGTCTTTATCAACTATTTTCCTTATCCAAAACTGAGCGCGTATCCCCAACTTAGTCACACCATGATGTGATGGAATAACCTGACAACCTTATGAGTAGCGGCACTATAAGTGGTAACAACCTATAAGTATCCGTTAGGACAGCGGGCAGAAGAGTCCAGCTGGGATCTGCGAGAACTAGCGGCCTTCCGATAACAGCACGCACACAACTGTACTGACTTGCGACGACCGTGCGCATAACTATTACTTCCTTGCTTGTTGTACTGGTTTCTACAATAAAGCTGTTACTATTTATCCACCGTGTTTGTCCATTCCATATTCCTATTAGCACGGAATATAACTTACCATTATGGTAGCTTTACGAAGTTTGTCGCTGAAAAATTTGCAGTGGTCAAATGGCCTCTGAAGAGTTTATCTTGACTGAACAATATCTATAGAAGTTATATTCTAATAATCTTCTGAAATTTATTATACGTTTTCTGTTAATGTAGCAAGGTACTGCATATATCTAGAAGGTAACAAAAATCTCCTGATCAGAGGCCTTGCTGTTGGACGTAGTTTATCGTCTTACCCTGGACGGGGATGTAGTTTATCATCATACCCAGAACGGTATGGCTCGTGGTTATATCATGTTTAAAAACTGGTTCTCGTACGATCAGCGAAGTTAACCTTAGGATTACCTGGTAGCGAAGTGTTGTAGCTGAAAAATTTCGCACCGGTCGAATGGCCTCTGAATAGTTTTTTCTTGACTTAGCATTATGTATAGAAGACATACAATTTTTTTTTCGTATTTTTTGTAATTGTGAATCACTAATTTAGATGACTAACACATTCTAATAATCTTCTTAAATTTATTATCCGTTTCAAGACAAGAAAAAATATCAACAAAAACAACAAACAAAAAAGATCAACCGTTATATTACCTTTGCAGAAACGTCATATTGATAGCTGAGAGTTATCATTCGATAACAGACGTGACTAACAACTCGACAACCTCTGCCTCCATTTGTGAACCTTAGCGAGCCACTGTCAT
Source organism: Acanthosepion lycidas (assembly GCA_963932145.1). Lineage (NCBI taxonomy): Eukaryota > Metazoa > Mollusca > Cephalopoda > Sepiida > Sepiidae > Acanthosepion > Acanthosepion lycidas. The sequence continues at coordinate 8,522,240 of OZ010573.1, forward strand.
ATATATGAATATATCCTTGCATATATAATCGGAAGAAAATCAATAAGTGACTATCCTGTCTTATTTCTTAGTTTTATTTTCACCTAAAATTTAGAGGGCGATAGAGAGAAAGATCACTGTATAACACCAGGTGCTTAATAAACGAAGGCTGATGTAAGTTCTTCGATAAGTAAGATTATATTAGAGAATGAATATTTGTTGCGCAAACTTCTGGTACCACATTATATTACGGGCTTATTGGTTTACCTACATATATCTAGAAAGTAAAAGAAAATTAGTAAAAGCTCATGGAAACCTTAACAATGAACACTATATTAGTTAAACTAAGGCCTAATCTTTTGCCAGACTAAGGAGGACGAGAAATGTCTCAGCTTGACGGTGCTCCTTGCCACACATCACGTTCAAAAAAATGTTTTTGGGGATGTTCAACTTTTGGAAGACTGGGCAGCACAAAGTCATGATCTCAATGTAACTGAACTATTCTGGTAGGAAGTGAAGAAACAAGTGCTCCAACAAAAACTACGCAATCAACACAATAAGTAATCCCTAAGCTCTTGATTACTACGAAGGATGGCAGAAATCCCGGTGAGAAAATCTGGACCTTGTTTCATTCAATGCCACATCGTACTGAGACATTTATTTGTGACAAAAGCAGAAACACTAATTGCTAACACCTTATTTCGATTGTTTGTATTTTCTGTAATAATAGATATCTTTTTGTATAATAAAAACCCTTTTTATTTTTAACTTAAGAAATTAGATACGAGATTTAAATTTCGTTGTGGTCCAGTATTTATTTGGTGTCCTTTTTTTTCAGTAGCACTATGATTCCGAGATACTCTGTTACTCACCATAAAGCATTATCAAAAATGCAGTAACTTATTTTCATAAAGTGTACTGAGCAAAGCGTACTGCTAATCACTGTATTTTTGAAAGTTTCGTTTGGTTTGGTTTGTTATATAGAATATCTCTCTGATTGAGTTACTTAATGCCGACAAAATTTTCAGTGCTGTTAGTATTTTCTTTCCAAATATGTATTTCTTGTAATATAAGAAACAAAAAGATAGATACTGTCTGCAATTGTCAATTAATGCAAGTGTGAAAAAGCGGTCTATATACATTATGTATTTGGGTGTGGATGTTAATAAGGTTGTGGGTTCTGTGTGTATATTTTAGGAGGACGTGCGTTTTCAACATGTAAACAAAGAAAGGTTAGAAGAAGTATACAAAAAATGTGTTTCTGCTAGGAACGCATATTCCTTTTTTGTTGACTGTATTGAGACAAAATTAGTAGTTCCCCTTGAGTATGTCCGTTTATGTGTTTGACTTTAAAATAATTTATCGGTAGTAAGGATACGAACGGGTAATGATGGCCGAGATCGTCAGCCTCGCGCTGAGTTGAGAAAACCGAACATCTACTTCATGAGAAGGGCTGATACACATCCCTTGAACGAACAGAAAAAATACTAAAAAGCTTAAACACAGAGCCTTGTCAATCTTCTCCAATGAAACCTGTACTGGACGCCATTTCTTACCAAGCATGATGAAAAGTATTTATATAATTTTTCATGTGTTAACAAAACTCTTTCTAGCACCAAAAACGAACAGAAGGTAAGGATTATGGCACCATTCACCAACTACATAAGGAAATTGTCCCGATGAGATGAAGGAGATTCTGGTCCGGCGGCTGTGGTTGAAGCAAATGTCGATGTTATTGAGTAAACTTACTCTTTAGTATTTCAAGATAGGTTTACGTAATTTTGGTAAATGTGTCTGTTAAAATGAGATATCATTTTCTATTGTTCCATCAAGTGGAAAATTTGTGAACAAACTACTTATATGAAATGACACGAAAATCTCTGTCGCAATTAGATTTCAGTTTACGCGTGTAATCAGCAAAATCTGAAAATAGTCAGGTGCAGAAAATCCTCTTTTATGAAAGCCAACGTACGGTGGTTAATATTTTTATATAATTTTTCATGTGTTATTTTTTCTTTTTTTTCCGATGTAAATTATGTAAAAGTGTGGAAAAGTTTTGTATATCCCACCGCTTTCAACTATACTTTTAGACATTATCAAGCATATAATTTATTTTTTACTTTTAACTGAATATATGGATTGTTTTATATTATGTCTCTAGAACTATAAGAATGTTTTCTTTTCCCAACACGGTTAACACCTAGATACATACAGAAAAATCCATACATTCATTTAAAAGTAGAATAAAATTAATTATTCTTAAATATAGCTAAAAGTATAACCGAAAGCGTTCGGACATATGAAACATTTGTATAATTAAACTTGTAAAAGGCAGATATATTTGATTTTCTGCAGTTAGCAAACCTTATTTATCCTCTTTCAGCAGACTTGCTATAATCTGGTCTATAATCCATTTTGTCATCGCCAACATTAGCTTTTGACTGTTCTCTCTTCCCCGTCCAATTCCTATTCAAATTCTCCTCATTTCTTGTCCAATGTCATTGCATCATTTCTTCAGAACATAACCACCGATCAAATTTAGATTTCTCTTAAAACTAATGCCTATCCAATACTTTTAAACAATCGGCACACGAATATAACTTGTCTGACTTTTAGGAATACTTAATTTGTCGCCCGTTAAATCCATATTGATGACTTTTTTTGTTTTTTTACATTCTTAACTGCTTTCTTTATTTTCAGCAGTGAATTGAAAAGTCCTTTTTTGCTTCGACTAACAACACAAGAACTAGAAAGGGAATAAACATGATATCTTTATTTAAAAGTGCCAGCAGTTAAAAAGAAAAATGCATGTGAAATATGGAATACATATATACAGGGTGCGATGGATAAATTGGCGTCTAAATGGCGCCAAAAATGAAAAGAACTCTGACATAGAGGGCGATGGATAAATCGTCGTGTAAATGACGCCAAAACGAAAATAACACTGACATCTCATTTTAACAGATATGTTTACAAAAAACTTACAAAAATATCTTGAAATATTACAGAGTAAATTCATTCAATAACTTCGGCAATGGCTTCAATCACGGCCTCCAGATGACTTCGTAATCCCCTGCATCTCTTCTTCACTGTCTCCTTGTTTAAGTTGGTGAATGCTGCCATAATCATTGTTTTCAGTTTATCTTTGGTGTCACAAGGAGTTTGTGTCTCTCGGTCAACTGCGCCCCACACATAAGAATAAAGGGGGTTGCAGTCTGGTGAGTTACGTGGCCAGATGTAAGATGTAACTGACCCTACTTTAATGTGTAGTCAACAAAATAATAAAAAAAAGTCCATGCACAAAATTAAAAGTAAATAATGACGACAATTTTCCCATCGCATCCAACACACACAACCCAATCAATACCACATGAAGAAAAAACAAAAACAAAACTTTATTCATTATTTTTATTCGGATTAATGCCCTCATTTTTGTTTTTGTTGTCATTATCATAGAATTTTAGCCGTTGTACACCAGTGAATTTCTAAATTAAATTCTTTATTTACCCAACAGGATTTCCTGCTATGTATCGCCTTGTTTTATTTGTAGTATGATTATTTCTTTATCCATTTCCCGCTGTCTATTCTACCCAAATCTTGAACTTGCCAGATTTAGGCACCCAGTTTTAGATTACCGTTTAATCTAGTGAATTTTATGGCGTAATAATTATACACCCCTTTGCAAATTAACTGAAACAAAACGAATAATTTCTTCTATTATTTAGTTTTTTTTCATATTTTTTGCAAAGAAACATAACCCATTGTACATGATAATATTTTGTAAATCCATTTCACTAAGCAGATTGACCCCAGATTCTCGATTGGATTTAAATCAGGAGAGTTTCCGTGGCAGTCTATAGTACTTTGATTTTTTCACTGGTAAGGCTTGCTAGTGTGTTTGTGCAACGTTACAATATTTGCAGTCTTCCTAGGAATCACGTCCATCGAAGTCAATGGCCGTTGGAAAACTAATCGACAGTCGAGACAAGAGTGATAAAAATCTGTTGCAATCACGGATGACGCAATATTTTTCAAGGCGAAACAAATTTCATCATACAACACGAAAATAGATTCATATTACTGCACACAACTTCATCTATCCTAATCTGAGGAGAAAATAGAAATTGATTGCACCCAGTCACGCCAGTGGGTCGAAAACTGACCGTATGTTCAAAGAAATGAAACTAAAGCTGTTGTTTCAATTAATTTGAACAAGAGTGTAAGTTCAATCCTTGAACTTGATAGTACTGTGGAAACAGAGCTAGTTATATGTGAACGGTACTAAAGTTAAGACAATACGAACTATTTCTAGACACACACACACACACGCACACACACACACACACACATATATATATATATATATATATATATATATATATATATATATATATAACGGACAGTAACCTAAACCTACGGATGACTAAAAGTGAATTAGATCCACAGCAGGTGTCCCAACTTAAAGCATTGTGAAATAATGCTTAGCATACGCCATTAAAAGGACTGAACTTTGCTAAGATTTTCATGAATGTGGCAAAGAATTTTAAAAGTTTGGCACCCAACAAACAAGTGTCTCTATTAACCCATTAACCGCCATGAGCCCTATTTGGAGATCTGTTAAAATTAAACTCACTACATGTTATTCCTTGTATTTACATTGAATTGCAATGGATTTACATGCATTGCATTTGCAGAGGTATATTTTACAACACTTAGCTTTTAAAGTTTTTATTATTAGTCGTAAGAAGACACTTACTGTCGTAATTTTATATTTCACGAGTAGAAAAATAAAGACTATTTTGAAAAGTATTTTTAATTATTTCTAAGCAATAGTATTTTTTTTATTATTTCTAAGCAATATCATTTTTGGATGTTTTATACAGATATATAAATATATATATATATATATATATATATATATATATATATATATATATATATATATATATATATATATATATATATATATAGATGTTCTAGTTTCTCTAAAAATGACAATGGTAACTACTGAAATTAAACATAAGCTTTAAATAAACTCCTAAGACACCTGTCTGGACCAAAAATGCGCATTAAAAAATTTGGCGGTTAATAGGTTAAAGAAGTTGAAATCAATACCTGTTTATATTTCTGAGATTATTTACATTATTTGGACTGTAATCGTCATCTTTGATGTCATATTTCAAATGCCTTCATCCACTGGGACATGTCTTCTGAAGGAGACATGACACAGTATATAAAGACGATGGTTAGATCCAGTGACTAGATCCGAAGAATTGTGAGTTCAGTTCCAGGCAGAACGAAAAACTTGGAGAGTTGAGTTAAAGTGAAGTAACTGAGACACGCGGAAGAGTCATGGCAAGTGGAAATAGAACAATCTACCCCGGTGGACAAAATAATGGGTTCAGTACAATGAAGATGAGTATGATAGTCCGAATAAGGTTATTAATTTAAGTTGAAATCTTTATCCATAATTGCCACTTTTTTTTTTTAATGATATGTATCTTCGGGACACAGTTGAGGATGGAATTCCTTTTCTTTATTGTTTGTGAATTGCAATGGTTTCCTGGGAAAAAAAATGCGGACTGCTTTTCCGATGCACTCACTGTTTTCAATTCACAGTAGACTTGTTTCAACCGACAGCTGAGTCGAGCTTGCTCTTTAATCCATAGCTAGTGAAGCAAAAGGGATTGATTGCTACCTTTTCTAAGGGTATTCCTGCCAAAGTGAAAGAAACAAACTCGACTGGAATTTGAACTCTGGTCACTGATTCCGATTTCCCCGCCAACAGCTACATCACTATGAAATAAATGTCTCAGCATTGGAAAGAAATATTAACTTACCGAAATTTGTATAGACAACTGACATCTTTATTTTATTCTTGATGCTAACAAAACGTTTCATCCGATCCCTTCTTCAGCACTCGTCAACTGGAAAATTCCTGAAACTGATAAACTTGGTTAACATTGTCACATATCTTGGATACTCACTGTTAAAAACTTACAAAAACAGAAGAATAAAGACTGTACAGTCGAATTTTTCTTTTTTCTCTCTCTTGGATGATGACGTGTTGATGTGTCAGCATTAAATGGTAGATTATAACCGGAAAAGAATGAAGTAGGATTTTGGGAAATAATAAAGATATCATTCTATTGTTAATCCATCTCTCATTCTTCGTGTTCTTTTAATTTTAATTATATCAGTATTCTTTTTATCAAGAGAAGACGGATTCTATAACAGCCAATGTAAGCCACTTTTTGTAAAGACATTATCGAAGAACTTTGAAAATCAGCGAAAACTAAATCACAGAGAGATTTTTTTTTCATATTTTTTTTTGTATCTTCACGTCGAATTCAAATAAGCATTTCGAAGTCGAATAACTAAAAAGCAACATTGTGTTGTGGTTTTTCTTTATTTTTCTATGCTTTTTTCGAATTATTTTACTTGCTTCTTCCTTTTATTAAAAGCTTACAACCACATTACGTTGAAGGACAAGTTCTCTTACGATTACCGAAGTTAAGCAACGTCGAGCTTGATCGGTACTGAGATGTTTATCCGCTTGTAAATACCAGGTACTGTAAGTTTGGATGTGCGGCTGGTGTAATGGATAATGGCTGAAAATTGTTTATCAGATTGCCGAGTTCTAATTCCTTTCGGTTCGTTATATTGTCTTATGCTCAATTAACCTTCTTTCCCCAGCTAAGGGTTAATTAATAAAACATTATTTTCTCCAATAAATAAAAATACAATCTTACAATCTAAACATATTTGTAGCTTATATAAAGTCATAAAATATATTTAGATTGTAAGATTTTATTTTTCTCTGTATTATTTTAATTTTAATTATATCATTAATATTAATTCTATCAAGAGAAAATAGATTCTATAACAACCAATATAAGCCCCGTTTTGTAAATAAATTATCGAAGAATTTTGAAAGTCAGGGAAAAGTAAATCGCTAAATAATAAACCGTAAAAAACGAATAAATCAATCAACCTTCGTTCTGTTCTATATTAATGTGTATAGACATTAATTTTATTATATACTAGCCGGATTACCCGCTCCTTGCTGCGAGTCACACATTTTTTTGTATAAAAAAATGATGATTTATTGTAAATTAATGTTATAATTTCGGGAGAAAAATGATGCATTTGAAAATTACTCAATGATCTTGCCGATATGACCTCCATCTTCTGGCTTTCTCCTTCTATATTTTAAATAGGAGTCATCCACTTTTTCAAGTTTAAATTTGATTTATATCATAGGGAAGATAAAATTTCAGTGGGGTGTTGTGCCCTTTGGGGACTCCCTTTGATCAGAATAAAGGAAAACATCTAAGTGTCCTGGGTAATGTTTCAGAATATGGGCGTTTATCTCGATAACAAACAAACAGACAGAGACCACAATTTAATATATATATATATATATATATATATATATATATATATATATATATATATATATATAGTTTATGAAAAATTATATTATCCGTTTGGGTAAACCCAAGGAGGATAAAATCCAGAGACCACAATGTTTAATGTAATAAATTATTTCACCACAGCCCTTTTAAAAGACTGCGGATTATCAGATTTTACTTCCAAATATATATATATATATATATATATATATATATATATATATATATATTGTTTTCTTTTGTTATCAGAAATTATTGCATTGAAAATCGTCATGGGCTGATTAATTTCTTGGAAGGATTGTGTTTTGATTTAACCTCAGTAAACATTTTTCTTTCTCTATGTCTTCCATTTTAAGAATACATCATTGGTCCATATAATCAAATCCAAATCATTTGCACAGTTCTTATAAGTTAACTGTTCCCACACAATCATATCTGCGGCTCATTTCAGTTAATTTTCGAAATTCCTTTATCATATGCTGTCACTTCCTGTTTTTAGATTGTATATAATTATTTACAAATGTTAATTCCATTGATAATGTCACGATGGCTGATGAAGAAGAGCAGTCAGGTAACAAGGAATCTTTCCTTCTAGTTCCTCTTATTAAGCAAACTCACGACAACGATCCTATAATCAGCCATTAATATATCTGGGGTTATCTCCCCTGGACATTAATTTTGCTCTCTTTATTCGTCATTATGTAAAAATTATTCGGGAATTTGTGATATTGGGATTTGTGAATTTTTGTACACTAAAAATGGAGAATAAATTCCAATTTACACCGATCTAATGGTGGTGCACCGATATAAATTGCACTATGACGTGCCGTCTTTGCTGTGTTACAGTAAGACACACATACACGCCATTAAATCAATTTGATGAAGACGATTGTTTTAAGTCGGAGGAATTTTCGCTTTCCTTGAGTCCTGTCTGTATTGACTTTGGTTTAGTTTTTATAATGATGTTTGTTAAACCATTGCTTTCTACAGCAAAAGGTCCCCACTGAGGGTAAAAATACTAGAAAATGAATAACCAAGACTACTAGTTTCCAAACTATTGTTACAGATGCGTTGGTTTTCTTCATATATGTAAAAGTCCTTATTATTTCTGATAGAAATGATATCACTCCGCCAATCTGCTCCATTTTTATTAGTATTCTGGCCGATACCATGATCTGACCAAATCCCATTTTATTTGGAATTTTTAATTTTTAATCCCGTATCTTGGATATTTGGAGCGCCAGTTATTATAGCCATAACTGAGAATTTAATGTTGCACATATTTTTTTGATTTTAAATTTCCGAACAAGAATCATGTTTTTTTTTCTTTCTTTCTTTCTTTCTTTCTTTCTTTCTTTCTTTCTTTATTTATTTTTTCAATTCACACACAAACAATATCTGTCTAAACTCTCTTTCTCCTTCTTCCCACTCCTCCAATTCTTCTTTTTCTTCCTACTCCTCGTCTCGCTCCATTTTTCAACCTGTAAGCTGTTACACTAAAAATTTGTCTAAATTCTTCTTCTTCCTCTTTCTACACTTCTCCCTCCTCCTCATATTCTTCTTCACTTACTACATTCTTCTTCTTCTTCTTCTTCTCCCTCCTTTAACTCCTATTTTTCTTTTTCATCGCCGTCGTTGTCCTCTCTTCCTCATCCCCCGCCATCCCTACTTCTTTTCTTCTACTTCTTCTTCACATTTTCAGCCTGTAGCCTCTAACAATAACAATATATGACTACATTCTTCTTCTTCGACTTTGCCTTACTCTTCTCCCCCCTCTTCTTTTTTTCGCCTATTTCACCTTCCTTTTTTCTCTTCCTCTGCTTCTTCTTCCTCCTCCTTTTCTTCTTCGTTGTTATCTGATTTTTTTTTTGCATCACCCCAATACCTGGATTCATGTTCTTAATCACCAGACTCGTTTTTGCTTATTTGGAGGATAAAAAAGTCCTTCTGTGTTTGAAAGTGTTAAAATACGATAGAGTTTAATTTAAACTATATATATATATAATTATTATTTATTTAAAAAAAAAATTAAAACATAAAAAGATGTAATAAAATCACTACAAAAATAGCCATTTTATTTCAACACCCTCGGTGTCTTATCAAGTGATGATATTGAATGTAAAATAAATGGTTTTAAAAGTTTCAAATTAATTAACAATCCTTCGCAAGGGGAAAACGTTGTTACAAAAGCTAGATGGACCAATCAAAATATAAGTATAGGAAAATTCAAAAAGCTTGACAACGAAGTCATGTTATAATATCTATTCAGATGTTTAAAATATGGATACTATTAAAAAAGAATTTATTCTAACCAATAATTACTAAATTATATGATAAAATTTAATATTAAAATTAAAAACTGCTAATTTCAAAATCAAAATTTAATCGCTATTAAGTTTACAACTATAAAATTACTGAAGAGAAAAGAAGAAATATATATGTTATTCAATTTATTTCTTCATTGAAGTTACTTTAGCTAATTTTATATCCGGTCCTTTGACAATGTATACATTTTAATCCTAAGAGTGTGTGAATGGGGTCCTAAACTCACGCGTAAAACAAACGCAATCAGATTATAATATATAAGCACCCAGACATATTTATATATATATATATATATACACACACAAAAAGAGACGAGACAGAGAACATATATATATATATATATATATATATATATATATATATATATATATATATATTCATAACAAAATCTTTTACGCAGTTATTACTGTGGTTACTTTTATATTTATTTTTGAATTTCTGCCGTTTACAGCTTAAACTCTTTCCCTGCTAACTATTTAGTGTTCTTCCTCTTTCTCGTGTAAATAATTGTTATTCTTCCCGCCATCCGTATAATAAACAAAGTGTTATAAATGTCGGTGCGCTATAAAAAGAGATCTAATTGAAGATTTTCGAAAATTACTCAATGATCTTGCCGATATGACCTCCATCTTCTGGCTTTCTCCTTCTATATTTTAATTAGGAGTCACCCCCTTTTTCAAGTTTAAATTTGATTTATATCATAGGGAAGATAAAATTTCAGTGGGGTGTTGTCCCATTTGGGGACTCCCTTTGATCAGAATAAAGGAAAACATCTAAGTGTCCTGGGTAATGTTTCAGAATATGGGCGTTTATCTGCAAAACCCTAGGAGTTCGATAACAAACAAACAGACAGAGACCACAATTTAATATATATATATATATATATATATATATATATATATATATATATATATATATATATATATCGCTTTCCTTGTAAATAGTTGTTATTCTTCCCGCCATCCGTATAATAAACAAAGTGTTATAAATGTCGATGCGCTATAAAAAGAGATCTAATTGAAGATTTTCGAAAATTGTTTAGCTGTTTATGGAATTGCACTGATTTCCATATTTAGCCGTAAATTTCTCATCATCTCTCCTGATCCTTCGATTCCAACCGCAAAATTGTCGAATTCAAATTACCAAAGTTCCAGTAATTTCTAGTTTTTACAGAAATTATTTCTTTTACGTGGAAACTGCAGTTATTTCTATGACTTGCCGATAACCAAAGGAATCTGCAGGGAGACGCCTGATTATTCGTACATTACTGAAAGTCGACCATCTTTGAAGCTTCGCTTGGAATTCGTTAAAACTAGATAACTGAAATAAAGCGAATAATAATCTTTATATTGGGAAAGAACACCGTTATGGTGAAGATATACAAGACGAACTACATTTGACTTACAGAGGTCGACAAAAGCTGTCAACTAGAGATTCAATTTAAGAAGAGAACAAAAGTGCACATCATTGGGTAGGAATGATGCTACGACGTGAACGGTGCAAATAAAGAGGATTTTCACATGCAAACTTATTTTATAAGCATAGAATATTAATGACAGCATCAAATACATTAAACCATTCTCTTTATTTAGTAATGTGTAAAATGACTTTGATAATGATTGTAAATAAAATTAAATATTTTGGTATGGCATTTAAGACGTTTTAGAGGTTTGATTATTGTTGTATATTCAAAAATGTCTTATAGTCAAGTAGGTTCTTGGGTAGCGAAATCAAAGGATTTTTATATATTCGCTAATGAGAAATTATTTAATAAAGAAACCTTACTTCAGAGAATAACGAGGCAAACTAGGGATGCGTCATCATTTCAAGGTGCAGGTTAGGCATGAAATCTCCCCGATAAATGCAGCGAATTTGAAAGATTTATGTTCGTATCCACACTCAAGTTCACGTTTTCGAGCGGCAAAATGAGTAGTCGCTGTACCTCATTATTTAAAGTGCTTTGGGGATTTGAAATAAAGAAGCCAATTTTTCTTTTTCTATTCTACGTCCTAATATATCGAAAGCTGTCAACAACAGAACAATGAGTTGGGTCTGTTTTTAATACTCATACAATTACGTCTAAAATAAAACTCTAACCAGAGTGTGAAATGCTCAGCGATAAATCTGATTATGAAAATGTCTTTCTTTTTAGCGTGACTCTATATATTATAAAGTATGCTATTCCCGCTTTAGAAATATGAAGGCAGGGTAACCGATAGCAACTTGGAAAGTGAAATCGACGTGCCAAGTTCGAATTCTGGCCGAGTTGATTACATTCACTTTCGAACAAGTTCTATTGGGAAAGGTAAGAATCCCTCACATCCCCCACTAGTTGTGGGCTAAATAGCAGGGGAATCTGGGCTCTATCGCCGTGGTTGGTAACCATTCTAGGGTGTGAAAGCTGAATCGTAAGAGGCCCTGACGAGGGGCGTAAAATAAAGCCACTGAAACATTACGGGGTTCACAATTCTTTGCTCACTTTATTGGTTGATTGATTCATTTTCTACGGCTTATCAACCATTTGCAGTTTATTTAAAGCAAGATAATATTTTTAGATTGTAAGAATTTTTTTCAGAATTTGACAAAGACGAAAATTATAAAGTGGATATAAAGTAGGGGATCAATTCTATATTACATTCAATATATGAACTAATCCCTCACTTTGTGACCACTGTAGATTATATACATTTGTATTACAGAAAATGTATATCAATCTAAATGAAATGCCTGTGTAGCTAATCAGCATCTGATTGATTAATTAATCCGTTTTCTACGGCTTCTCAACACTTTGCAGCTGATTTAAAGCCAGAAAATACCTTTAGATTGTAAGAATTTTTTTCAGATAATAATGATTTACTGATATACGTTTTATTAATTAACCCATAGCTGGGGTAGAGGGGTTAGCGTCATACCATTCTCAAGAGTATTTACGAGTAAATGAATATAACTAGTTCAAACGGAATTGGAATCCGGTTATACAATTTTCAATTCCGAGCTATTGTCCATTACACCAACCACACATCCAAAATTACGGTTCCTCGTATTTCGAAACGCTCACAAAGTACTGGCCATGTTCAACTTTGAGTAACTTTGGTGATCGTACTGGAACCATTGTTTCAACGCGATATGGTCGTAAACCTACGATTCTTGGGGACAATATGATCATGACTAAAATAAATAAAAAATATTTTACAAACTGTTTAGTAGAAGGAACTCATTTTACATTTAATTGAGGCATTCATATTTAGATTCAATAAAGGTACGACGCCGATGTAGATATGGTTCGTGTAAAAGAAAAAAAAATGTCTACAACCAAGCTGCATATTCTACAATAGAATGTTATGTGTCAAATCTAATGAATATCTATCCTTAAGCAGCAAACACAGAGAAAGACATAGATGCCCAAAAGGCACAAGTTTGAAATGTACGATGTGACAGATAGAGAAATTAACCAGGGATTTATTTATAACACCGTGTTAACTGTATTCTAAGAACACGAGTGAAATTTAATGTTTGGCATCTGTTTACAATGGGGTATCGGCAAAGGTCAGGATTTGTATTCTTTTTATGTCCTGTACCTTGAGGATGGAGATGGTTCCCGCTCTAAATACACTGCTTTTATTTATCACCTGTGATTTTCAGTGACTTTTAATGGTTTCCCGTTGTCTCTCAACGATTTATTAATTCAATGTTGTCTTTCACCTAGACTGGATGTTAACTAAGGCAAAGGATTGTAGACGATTCTGTTATTTACTTACATCTGCAGCGTAGAAGAGATAGATTTGTAGCTTCCCAAGAATTCGGTTGGAATTCGAACATCACCTCCTGTACTGAAAAAAAAAAAAAAATAGAAAACAACAACAAAAAAAAAAGAAAGAAAGATAAATCAAACACAAACAAAAACAAGCCCTTGATTATTTGCAAAGACTTAATATATAAATATATTTGAGAGTTTGGGTGTCTGTCAGCGTTTGTGTATGTGTGTGTGTGTGTGCATATGTGTAAACTCTGACTGGGTGTCCCATACTTTCGGCCTTGTGCCACATATAAGCTACGCTTGGAAAATCACTATATATGTAAACTCTGGCAAAATATGCGGGTCAAATATTTCCGGTGAGAATTGGGAAAGTTTGGCCATGCCAACATTTGATTACAATGGTGAAGGTTTGTCTACAACCAGTCAGACATTTCGGAAAGGGAAGAGAACAGAAGAATTGTTTGACACGAATCTCCAAACAGCCCACCTCAGGTTGGAATTCAGAGTTCATCAACATTTAGACTGGATGTTATCCAATGCTAGAAATGCCAGTTTTACGTTTTAATGCTTAGATTTAGTAAGAAATAATAATGACAAACCATTTACAGCAGGGCTTAGGTCGGTAAACATTAGTAATACTTAGCTGAATACATGTCTGATGGAAGATTTGCGACCTCTTGTACAGATGTTCGTATTCGCTCGAATTAAAGAATAAAAGAATAAGAGACGCATAAGAAAGAAGAAGAAAAAGAAGAAGAAGAAGAAGAGGATGATAAAAATATGAAGAGATAATTATTTAAAATAGAAAAATTCGTCTGGTATAATCACAGACTTCCAAGATCCTTTCATTATTCCAGTGTTTTGGGAACATCTCTTTAGAGATATTTTGTTTTTGATTCAATTATGAAAGAAGATTGTTTTCCTGTAGAAAATTCAATAGGATTTCACACACACACACACACACACACATATATATATATATATATATATATATATATATATATATATATATATATATATATATATATATATGATGCGGTGAAATAAGAATTAATACTGCAATGTGATTCTCAGTTTCACGCCTCAAGTGATCACTAGGTAATTATATGATATCGATCATACTTCCCCCAAAATATAACAACTTCAAATATATATATATATATATATATATATATATATATATAATGAACAGTATATTTACGTTTATATATATATATATACAGTGTTATGGGGTCCTCCCACTTTTCATATAAGTGGCGTTAAACTGCTGCCGTTAAATACTCATAGTGTGTCAGAATATACGAACGGAGATAGAGATTGAGATTGAGTTGGAGGTAGAGTAATAGTGGGAGGTAACCGCTTGTATTAGGTTTTCACATACAGTGTGCGATGGGTAAATTGTCGCTGATTTATATTTTCATTTTCCTACATGCGCATTGTTTGTTTTTGATTTTATCGACTGCGCTGTACACAAATCTACAGACGCCCAACGATATCTTCATTTCAAGTGCCATCATCCAAAAAGGTGTCTGAAATCCATCGTCCATTCCCTAGCATGTAGGATTTACACTATAATGACCGACTAATCCTTTTGAAAAACCTGCAATAAAAAATGTGGGGTTTGTAATATCATTATAGAAGAAATCTCTTACACTTGAAAAACCACAGAAACATTGACAATAAATAAAAAATTAAACTGCAACTCCAAAAATACGTTTTATGCACTCAAATGTACAAAATGCAGAAACTCATATATTCATAGATTCAGCCAAACACTAAACAACTGAGTTTTCATTCACAAAAGAAGCATTAAATTACCAGACAACAGAAAACTCTTTGTTTCACAACACACCTAGAAAGGCAATCAAGGTAAATTTAAAATGATGTCAGTATATCAAACAGACAATTTTTTTACCTATAAATACAAGAAAAAAAAAACAGCATACACTCATAATGTCCAAATATGCGAAATTAATTAATATATATATATAATGGACTCTCCCATCGGTTTCGACGTATGAGGATCTGCCAGCTTATTGATTCAGCTATGAAGGTTTATGCGCTAATCTTAAGTGACATTTAAGACCGGCTAGTGATTTACAAAGGAGGCCACATATGGAGCAAGTGTGAGGATTGTGAGATGAGATCACTGTTAGATTGGCTGACCTTTTAGATCTCGCTCTCGCTTCTTGAAGATCATTCAGACAAGCAGATTGAAAATTGCCGAGTCCACTAAAACACGTTGATCGCCATTCTACCCGCTCCAAAGCCAAGCGCTCAAGGGTGTTATGTGGTATATTAACTGCTGACAAGTTGCTTTTCAGCTTGTCTTTGTATCTTAGCCATGGGCGTCCTACATTCCTGTAGCCCTCATCTAACTGGCCGTAACTTAGGATCTTGGGCATCCTGTCATCAGACATTCTCAAGACATGACCAGTCCACCGTAATTGAGACTGTATGATAAAAGTATCGATTCTTCCAATATTACAATATTACACCTATCATATATATATATATATATATATATATATATATATATATATATATATATATATATTAATTTCAATAAAGGTGCAATTAATTTACAAACTCATGAATTATTCATACATAAAAGAAATACAAAGGTTAATGATTAAATGTCGAGAAATCCATCTTCGCGAACAATTCAATAATATACAAAAACCCCGAATCTGTTGATGATTGAAAAGATCCTGTTTTATAAATTTCCGTTGAATTAGATTTTTTTATTTTTCACGCTTTCGTCTATTCCTACAGATATCCTCAGGTATGAAATAGATTGTGTTCTTGTTTATACTCTCAGTAATAAGTGGACAAACGAAAACAAGGTTGTAATCCGAAAAATGCTATGAGAAATGTGTGTTATTGTTTTGGAAGGTGCAGTCGCAACGCTGAGTTTGAATTTAAATTTTAAGGTTAAGGTTCTGCGTTTATTTACAAATGTAGTGATAAGAGAATTTTTTTTTACTGGTAAATTTTCCGTCAAAGTGCCATGAACTATATTGTTTTTGTATATTATTGAATTGTTCGCGAAGATGGATTTCTCGCCATTTAATCATTAACCTTTGTATTTGTTTTATGTATGAATAATTCATAAATATATATATATATATATATATATATATATATATATATATATATATATATATATATAAATCCGCATTATAACAAATATATATATATATATATATATATGTGTGTGTGTGTGTGTGTGTGTGTGTGTATTTCAACACTTGAAAGATTGGAATAAATGCTCCTATTCAAAACAACACTAAATAAAATACAACTTAAACAGTGAAAACACGAGAAAAAACTAAGGACACCCAAACGAAAATCCGATTGGAAACAACTAAAGAAGTGAACTGAAGCGCTTGAGACAATAGAAAATAATGAATGATTTTTTAGTCCGTTACTCCTGCAAAATGGTCAAATGTAGGATGTTAGGAAAAACAATATAAAAATTAATTAAAACTTTCTTGTCTATCATATTTAAAGAAAGATGTTTAAAAGAAAGGTTGCTACTCAAATATACAATAATACACACATAGACACACACACATACACACACACACACACACACATATATATATATATATATATATATATATATATTATAATAAAAATCACATGAGGAAGTACAATCATAGTATTGAAACAGGAAAGCTTTTGTGTTGCGATTTCAAATTTTTTTTATAATTTCTTATAATACAGTAATAATGACAATAATATAGGTCATTGTATTTAGCACTTTTTAAAAGTAAATGCGACGAACCGAGGAATTTTACTCCATCTGTTCATTCTCTGAATTGTGTATGTATATATATATATATATAATTTACACTATTAGCATTGTTCTGGCTGTTGTCCTCATATTTATTGACATATTCACTGTGTTTAATACCACATCTCAGAAATATATATATATATATATATATATATATATATATATATATATATATATATATATATGTATGTACAATTTGGCTGGATAATAAAATAAGAAAGAATGTTTTTTGTAAGGATTTTTAGTGTTTCTTTTTTATATTTCAGCCTACGTATTTTTGACTTTGTTGAGTTTTTCAATATCGCATTTTCACGAGGGATATCGTTTACTTACAAAAAAAAATTAACATTAATCGGAAACTAAAATAATGAGTTGAAATTTAAAAAAGATATTAAGAAAAATCCTCAACGAAAAGTCTTCCTTTGGCCTTTGATCAAACTTGTATAAAAGTCTTTACTTCCCAACTACGCCCAATTTACATACATGTATACTTTCTGTGTAGACATAAATAGATTCTTGGGGAAAAGCTTTTTTTTGAAAAAAAACAAAAACAAATGAAATTAAAAAAAGGTACTACAATGATCGTTTGGTGTATTCGAACAGCAAAGGTTAAAAATCAGAAGTTAAGAGAAAAAACAATTTCTCCATTTCCAAAAGCTGGAAATTAATAATAAATTGCATCATCTTTATCTGACTTCATCATAGGAACATTTTTTACATCAAACCTGATCTGCAAAAACCTGAAATGGAATCAAAGAAAACCTATTGGCACAAAGACTCAAACTAAATGACTTTTGGAGTCTACAGAAAAGATAATATTGAAAAGTACATTTGAATTTTTCAAGCTTTGAATGTCTTTTTGGATTTGGAAAAATTTTCATTTAACAATTCCCAGCTTAGAAAAGCGAAAATAGATTGCATCATAAAAAGACATGTGTTCACCCTAAGAGTTTTTATTTAAACTTAGGGGGTGTTTTGACGCGTATAAGAAAATTCTACTTGGAAAAGCGGAACTAGTTTAGCAAAGACAAGGGCACGAAAGCTCAAAAATATAAGAATCTTTTTGCACACATGATTAGCTAGCAATTAATGTAGCTATGGGGTAAAAAAAGTGTTTCGTGTGAAAAGGCTGGCATAAGTGGTACATTTAACAGCGTCTATTTATTGTGAATATATTGGTTAATATAAGGACATACCAATCTTTATTGTAGACTTTATGTCGTATCAACAATTAGACGATTATGGTAGTCAACAACATCCTACATTTCTTGGCCCTCAGCAGCGAATCTCTTTTAGCTAAACCTCTTGCACCCGCGTTCCGCTGTACATTCACACAAGCACATCAGGAATGTGGCCCGCTGCATTCCCCGATCTCTCTAGATACCCCCTGTGAGTGTTAGATTTTCCGAGCCTTTCTTTCTCATTACGTGTCCATTTATAGTATGGCAACAATTCATAGATTCCACTTACTACCTCGCTCTCTCTTTACACACACACACACACACACATATATATGTTATCTCTCTCTCTCTCTCTCTCTCTATATATATATATATATATATATATATATATATATTTAAAACAAGAGAGAAACCAAAAACGTTTTTCGTTGTAATGTGGATTTTTAAAAAAAAATAGTATGCTTTATTTTCCATCATTTTGTTACTCGGGTTTCCGGTCTGGCGACCTTCATCGAGCAAAGGGTGGTGATTTCCACAGATTATTAAAAATAATTAATTTTTTTCTCATGTGTTTCGCTATTAAATATTGTCGATATGAGACACTCGGAAACGCGTGTAGCTAAATTATGGAAAATAAAGCATAATATTAGAAAAATAATCCAGGTTACAACCAAAACCATTTGCGGTTTCGCTCTTCCTTTTAATATACACACTTTTCTCTCGTTAGAACTACTATAACGTCTTCCCTTTATATATATATATATATATATATATATATATATATATATATATATATATATATATATATAGGGAGAGAAAGAGAGAGTGAGATGGGATACATAACATGTGAAAACTAGACAAGGATCTTTACAATGAGGAAGTTTTTGCGCCAATTGATCTTCAGACATATCATTGAAATGATGATGACAACTTATTCGAAATTAATTAATATATCATCTTCTTTTTTTTCTTCTTCTTTGCCATATCCTTTCAGGACATGTAAATGTAAAAAAAAAAACAAAAAAAAACGCGGAAACAGATTTGACGCGTTAAGACGTTGATCTTTTAAAAAATCCGAAACGCCTGTACAATGGATTATAAAAATCAAATGAAATCTGAAGGAGGTAATATAAATTAGGAAATATACCAATAAATTAGGAAATATACGAAATCCCTCCCAATTCCATTACAAAACTTTTTTGTTGGTCTCACATGCGGTGCACATAAACACACGCACACACACACAAACATATATATACGTATTCTTATGTACAGAATTGGGTATTATTTTTTAAAAAGTCCCACCCTTAGGCAAGTGTTAGAGACTATTAGGAAAAATACTATTAAGGATTTCAGAACAAAGGAACAAGAATTATGAAGACTGAAGATGATGATTGACATTTACATTTTTGAGGATCAAATCTAACATATTTCTACAAGGTAGAAAATATATAAAGAACCTGTTATAATAGAACCTACGGTTACATCTTGCCATTTCAACTGTAAATTGATGAGATTTTCCGTTAATTTCCTACTCCGTTTAAATTCATAAAGTCTAGGTACCATAGCGAAGAGCTCATCCGAACAATTACCATCAAAGTATTCATAAAACAGGCACAGAGAAGAAACTTTTACGCAGTGGGGAAATGACTGAAGCCGAGATGCCATGTCAGGACTAATAATATTGCTGATTCTTATTTGGATTTGAGCAAGAAGATCTAAAGATATAGCACGGACTCGAACCATCCAGCCTTGTGCAAATTAATGGAATTTGCCACTTTAGATTCCTTTCATAATACGGTCATTTTTAGACCCATTGAAGTGACAGGCTGTAATCGATTTCTATTTTTTCCTCAGATTAGGTCATTTGCAGTGGTGTGCAGTAATATGAATTTCTTTCCTGGGTGTACGATGGAATTTGTTTTGCCTTGAAAAATACTACGTCAACCATGATTGCATCAGATTTTTATCACGCCCAGACACTATTGTCTCGAATGTTGATTAGTTGTCCTGCGGTCATTGTCTGCGATATACTTGATTCCAAGGAAACCTGAGAAAATTGTAACGCAAACCTTACCAGTTAGCAAATCAAATTACTATAGACTGGCCCGGAAACTCTCCTGATTTAAATCTAATCAAGAATCTGTGGTCAATCTACAAGGAATGATTTCATGGTATGGACGTACAAAGTACTAACATGTGCACTAGGGTATGTTTCATCGGAAAGATACGAAAAACGTAAATAATAGTGGAATTATTCGTTTGGTTTCACAATATTTGCACAGTGGGTATGTGGCAATATTCTGTGGCAGAGAAATAAGGAGATTTTTAAAGCAATCTATTTGACTTGCGACGCTTTAGCATTCATCAGAGTTGAGCTGACGAGATGTAAACGTAAGTTCTATGCTGTAATTCCCTGCTTTCCAGCCAACGTTAATCTTCAAAAATTTAAATGCAATGTCAATCATTATCTACTCTCCTCCTGAATACTCTTCTTTTGTTCAGGCTCCTTCGTAATGTTCCTGTTTAATAATTTTCAACACCCAGTAACCCCTTGTACTTTACTGCATTGCTTGGGATGAACTCGATTAAAAAAGAGATAATATTCTAAAATTTAAATTTTATATATAAGTACAATTGAACTGCGAAATTATTTAAATGTTACCGTAATTGCTTGGCGATACAGTTAAGCTAATATTTAAATAAGAAGACTATGTTCTTACTAATATTGTCCCGGGCAAAACCAGTTAACCTTTACAAACTCTATAAAAAGAAATGGCTTCCCAACGCAAACAATTTCAGACATGTTTAGATGATGGGAAATGAGTTAATTTTCTCCCGACTATTTGTCAGCAGGTAACCTTGTCGAACAAGAGTCTTGCGACGTTGACCTAATCTTTCAGCCGAATTCACAGACCCTCTCGACCTATAAGAAAATTCACTCCAGCTCGCGTCTGCTTGACACTTCTGGATGCAATCCAATAATCTTGGTAAACACAAACTTATAGACATTTGAGAACCGAGTCGTATTCTCCGATTTCAAAGAACGGTTAGAATTTTATTTCGAAAACGCCAAAATAATATCCTCGTTTGGATTCTATTAATTCTTTATAAAATATTCTTATCGATTCTATGGCGGTGGACTTTATAATCAGGAGAAATTATTCTGACAGGATATCTTAAATTAATCCGACAAAATAGAACAGCTCTCAGTGCTAGATCAACTGCTAAGAAAGTCGGTTCCTCTGTAGCTCTGATAGACATTTTTTTCTCTTCAGAATCTATCTTATATATCTATAGGTCTACCATTCGTCCATGCTTACAATGTTGCTGTCAAATATGGTCCGGTGCCTTTACCATTTACTTTAAGCGCCTTGATAAGATCCAAAGAAGAATCAGCAATATTATTGGCCCTGATCTGGCGGCTCGGATTCAGTTGCTTTTCCACCGTTGTAGAGTTGCCTCTCTGTGTCATATCTATAAATACTTCAATGGTAATTGTTTGTATGTGCTCTTTGCTATGGTACCTAGTCTTTATGAATTCAAGCGCAGTTTTAGACTGGCGTGGATATCGCATCAATCTATAGTTGAGCTGGTTAGATGTAGCAGAAAGTTCTATGCTAGCAGTTTCTTTTCTCGCACTTCTCGCTTGTGAAACTTACTTCCGGCTCCATGTTTTCCAGCCAAATATAATCTGCAAAAATTTAAATGCAATGCCAGTTGCTATCTATTGCCCTCATGTTTACTCTTTTCTCTTTCTGTCCATTATTAATTTTTTTAACCTAATTCTTTCACAGTCTGTTACCCTTCTTGTGTCTTAGTGACTTGACTGCTTTGCATGGGGTGTTAACCGCCTAGAAAGAAATACCATCGATTATATTTTGTAAAAATGTGTGCCATTGCGGAGAGGAAAATATTTAAAAAAAGCGCCCTCGTTTGTTTTTGTTTTTTTACCGAAAATAGAGGCTTCTCCACTGGAAGAATATTTTTTATACAATATGGTTCACTCTGTACAAGACCCGGGTGCGAGGATTATTTTAAGGGGTAGTTTATATGGATAGGAGGGGAACATAACAGTCGACTATAGACTTGAACAGATTATAGTTTTCGAGGAAACATCCTCTTTGGATTCTGTTTCACAGAACAGTGGATGGTGGGATGAAGCTGTTCAACTGAAACGTGCTTCCGGTCAATGTAAGTGGCATGGCGGCTTCTAGCTGTGAATGTACCAAGGGATGTAGTTCGTTTGAGCGTTTTCCATAGAAGTAGCCGTAGAGCAGCAAGAGACATGCGCATTGTTTGATTTTTATTTTGTCTACTACACAGTATTGTAGGGTTAGTTGGGCACCGTCTGTGAGAAAAAAGAGTACTATGACGTAATTCACTCCATTAGAAATTTGGAAACGGCATTTTGTACTGCTTGATATTCGCACCGGATGCTACAATACATACATTTCAGAGTGTTTGTCAATCTGAGGACAGTACAGAGGAGTCGGAAAGAGTTGGATGAGTCTAATGGCATTTACGAGGATGTTTGGAATGATCCCTAGGAACTGCAACGTTATGCCCCCATTCTTCTCCCCGCAGGACCTTAGAAAACACGGATTCCTAGATAAAGTACCCTGAGAAGGTATTGTTGCCCTGGGTCAAGAAGGTGGCTGCTGGAAGACCTTCTATCTGACAATAGTACTCTGCACCATGCCACACAAGTATGTCAGACAATTTCTGCGACTACATCGACACTTACATCTGACCACCTTACTCCCCAGATTTGAAACATCTTGATTATTTTATGTGGTGGGCCATAGATTAATAATTTTCTTTAGAGGTATTGTGTATAACGTACACGCCACACTCATGAATACATCAATTTTTCAGGTTAGGAAATAGAAGTGTCAGTTACCAAAAACTAAATAAGTAAAACATTTCCCATTGTGCATGAGAATAATAAAAAACTAATATAAGAAATGGAAGACCCATAATCAACTGATATGGATCTCAAAATTCTAAAATAAGACACACATTCTTTTCATCACGTGCCTTTGTTGGGATCGGATGTCAACGTATGACATTGAAAACCAGAATTTGGAGATCAAATTACAAAAATATCGACTACAAATATTTACCATCTGAACCATATCGCCTATTTTTCTACTTTAATATTGTAGCAAGTAGTCAAATGAGAAACACTAAATCTATTTGAATTATCGCTTATGAAGAAAACCTGCTGTTTATGTTTGTGTTTGTGGTCCTATAACTCCTCATAAAATAACTTTAATCCCCGACAGATTTCAATTGTGAAAAATCGGCAAAGATTTCGGCAGATCTTACTGTTATGAATAATGAAGATTGGTCTCCCCTTGTTTATTTAGTCTCCTCGTTGAGAGAGCTATTTTTGTTTACTGGAACTATAAAAGGACACTATACGCGAACACTCTCAGTTGAATAAATAACAGTGACAAGAAATTTCATCGTAACACTCGGGAACTAGAAGTGGTATGTAATAACGCCTCATCTATACAATGAAGTGGACTAATATATTATTTGGTACTTCTGAGATAATGTACTGTTCGTTATTTGCATAGATTCCTTTAATAAATGTTACCGTTTATCGTCTTTAGTAAATCTATGTTCATATCTTGAAATGATCAGTTAACAGCAAAATGACAAAGTGATCAAGTAGACACAAAAGAAGGGGTAACATATATGTTCAGGCAAAAGCAACATAGACTCGCAATATACACGTACAGTCTCAAGCCGAAAAAAAAGTCCAAGTTAATGTACAGGCAGCATGAAGCAGAAAAAAGACCAATTCAATGTGTTCCGTCAACTAGAAATTGAGATCTAGTGTTTTAGAATTCCTACCCTCTAACAAAAAAAAAAAGAAAACAAAAAAACGAACAAAAAACACACAAACAAAAAAAAACAAACAACACAAACTATATCGAGGCAACAAGAAACATGAAGGCGAAAATAGATCAACCTATTTTATTTCGAGGTGACAAAAAGAACGCAAATAATGTTTAGGTAACTTCAAACAGATAAAAGAAAACAACACATCCATATCGAGACAACGATAAACTGAAAATATATCGAGGTAAACTTAAGCTGAGAATCGGTTTATTTCGAATCAACCAGAAACCGAAAAATGTCTAGGTAACATCAAGCGAAAAAAAAAAAAAAAAAAGCCAACAATGTTTATATCGAGGTAACAAGAAACAAAAAATGTTTAGGTAACCTGAAATCCAAAAAGGCCAAAAACAATTTATATCGAGGCAACAAGAATCCGGAAAAAAAATGTTTGCACAACCCCAAACCAAAAACACCGACACATTTTATATTGAGCCTATTAAACTGAATAGACCAAAAAGAATTTTTCCTCAAACCACAAGCTGGAAAATAGTTTTCCAATATTTTCATTGTTCGTTTATTGATTGACTTTCATAAATATAGTATTTTCCCGATTTCATATATTATTCAGAACATCGTCTTCAGCTTTGATATTTTTAATAACGTTTTGGCAGTTATTTTCGACGATATTCCGAGTGCCATATTTTAATAATTACGTCTGTATTGTAGAACTGTTTGCCTCTTTGTCGTTTTTAATTCAGCCCTTCACCCGAAATTCATTTCTGGTTTCCATTATTGGCACTGATGAAAGTTAAATACTTCTTATAGGAGATCCGAAATATCCAATTAAGTGAAAGATATTTGACACAGAGAGAGTCGTATATGGTACAGAAACATAAATGAACACATAAGAATTTAAATAAAACAATATGAGAGGAAAAAAACAAACAAACTAAAGACGCAATACTGGCATTATCAATCTTAAAATTAGTTTGTGAAAGTAATGAGATTTGTCCCTCGTGATAAATTGTCAGTGCCCGTATGAATTGAATTAACCAATACGTGATTGGCTTCTAGGTTTCATTATATTACTGTTGAAATTGCTTAGTCTAAACGTAAGTTTCATTCGAAGTGATTCTACTCTCGCACTTCTTGCTGGCAGGATTGTCCTCTATTTTCTTGATTTGCTGTAAATTACGATATTCAAATATTTAAATGAAATGTCAATAGTCATTAAATGCTGTTCAGTTTTTATTGCTCTTTCTCCTCAGTAACGTTTTCTCAGTTGCATTCACTCTTAAAGACCTTTGCATTTTTATTATCTTGCTTGGGGTACAATGATTAAAAGGCATAACCTTTTGTTATTGTCTGTTTCATTTGGACAATAGTGAAAACAAGCGAACGTCTGGAAACACCACAAGCGCTTTTATCACGAAACACAATAAGTCTAAAGGATACAAAACCATTTCAAACAATTTCGGTATTCATGTTATAAGAGTACAAAGCAGTATTAAAAAAATTACTATGCCTGGAAGTGTTAACATCCGCCTTAATACTGGAGCCAAGAGGAAAATCGATACGTGTTTTAAATACATTGTTAACTATATGTTTATATCTGTGAGGTGAGGTATTGCATTATTTACATTTTTCGGAGTGTTATCCTCATCCCCAACGCCACATTCCCAATGATTCGACCTCTATATCTCTGAAATGATTACTTGAATTATTTACATCATTCGGAATGTTATCTTCATCTTCATTGTCATATTCACAACGTTTTGGCCTTTATATCTCTGAGATGGAGTATTATGATTACTTGCATTATTTGTATCACTCGGACTGTTATCCTCATCTTCATTGCCATATTCACAACGTCCCGGCCTTTATATCTCTGAGATGAGGTATTATGATTACTTCCTTATTTACATTATCCGGACTGTTATCCTCATCTTCATTGCCATATTCACAACGTTTCGGCCTCTATATCTCTGAGATGCGGTATTATGATTACTTGCATTATTTACATTATTCGGACTATTATCCTCATCTTCATTGTCATATTCACGACGTTTCGGTCTCTACTTTGGTCACTACTTCTGTTGGAGATTCATGCAACTCAGAATTCCCTTGGTCATTTTAACGGTTTTATTGGTTGCTGGGAAGGGGATGTGTGCGTGTTAAGTGTATGTTAGCATTTGATCTTTGGGAGTGCACATGATGAGTGTAAGTGTATATATTAGTATTGGGGTGTATAAGTGTGAGAACTCAACACCTTCGCAAGCATGTCTGACTTGTGTGAATGAAAAATGTAGCGTTTGATATGGGGTTATATATTAAATCTCTTTATGTTATTAAGTTTGTGATTAAGCACGTCTCAACGAAGTGTTTTGAGGCGCAAAATCCATTTGTCTTCATGTTCCTCTAGAATTTTTCTAATGTCATCATTTCTATCTAATTATATATTTTCAATTATAGTGAATTTGTCATAGCTTTTAAAATCCTGTTTTTCTAGTCGGAAATGTTGGTAATAATCTTACGTCGAGAGCCGAGTTGATCCGATTCCGATAATTATTAATATATAGTGAAAGTACCGTTCAATTTTTCCCACATTGTTTCTGGCATAGTGTAACTTTTAATAGGTAAATTATATTATGACTTCTACTGTAAGAGTTTTGGTAGATTTTGAAAATAGATTTAGTGAGCGAGCTAGTGGACGAATTGGCACGTCTAATATTGTTATAACATAGTCTTCTTTTGTTGTTACATTTTTAGGAAAATGCTTTTGTTTTTATTTTTGATCTGTTACTGATTAACTTATCTGAAATTTGGTTAATACCAATAATTTTCTTAAGGATCTTAGGTCTACGTTATGCAAATAGGCTGGTTCCTCAAACAAAATTTGAGATATGGTTTAGATATGGAGTATTTCCCAGTGGCTTTTGCTTATCTGAGATAGTGGAGGAAGAATGGTATTGACAGTGGTTACTAAAGGAATGCGTCTGGATTTATTTTTAATTTTATACATTAGGGTGTCTTCTCTAGGTGTGGAAATTGCTTTATTTAATTTTTTCCTGATTAGGTGTTGCTTATAGCCACGTGTTTTAAATTGATGCACGAGATTTTGAGTGTGTTTATTTAGTTCTTCATTGTTAGAACATATCCTTCTTAGTCTAAGTGCTTGTGGCTAGGGAAGGTACTCCTTGAGATGTTTTTTGGTGATCGAAATCGAGTAGTGTAACGCGTTTAGGGTCATAAAGTATTCAGTGAGTTTCTCTTCACTACCCGTGTATATGAAGAAGATATCATTTACCGATATAGCGATAAATATGTGTAATGTGATTAGAACAAAAGCTTCTTGTTACATTGTTGGGAAAATCCTGTTGTTTTTTGTTTTTTTTTGGTCTATTATGGGTTACCTTATCATCTGAAATTTGGTTACTACCTATAATTTCCTTAAGGTTCTCAGGTCTACTATAGGCTAGAAGGCCGGGTTCCTCAAACAAAATTTTTAGCTCTGGTTTGAGATGTAGTATTTCCCACCGACTTTTGACTGTCTGAGATAGTGGAGGAAGAATAGCGTTGAAAGTGGAAATTGCATTATTTATTTGTTCCCTGATTTGGTGTTCCTTATAGCCACGTGTTTTGAATTGATGCTCGAGATTGTTAGTGTGTTTATTTCATTGTTAGAACATATCCTTCTTAGTCTAAGTGCTTGTGAATAGGGAAGAATCTCCCTGAGGTGTTTAACGTGAGAAGACTTAAAGTGTAAATAGTTGTGGATGTCAGCGATTTTTGTGTGTAGTGTTGTTTTTAGTTTTCTGTTTTTATCGATGTAAATGCGGGTATCTAAATTTTTTTACCGATATTGTTGATTTTTCGTGGTCGAAATCGAACCGTGTACCATGTTTTAGGGTCACAAGGAATTCAGTGAGTTTCTCTACACTGCCCGTATATATGAAGAAGATATCGATATATGTTGCATAGAATATGCAGTCTCTGCCGATCAAGGGATCAATATGGGTCTCCTCAAATTTCCCCATGAAGCTTGTGGCATATGGTGGAATTGCAATGGTGCCCATGACCCATCTTCTTACTTGTAGGCAGCGTTTTCCATTGAAATTGAAAGTATTCAATGTAAGAATATGTTCCATGAGTCTTATGATAAATTCTGAGTGTGTGTTGGCGGTGTGGGTCTTGTTTTCTTCTTTTAGTAAGTGCTTCTTTTAGGGCGGTTAGTCCTTCGATGTGTTTGATGTTTGAATGAAGTGATCTTACGTCCGTAGTTACAAGAGTAGCATTTTCTGGCACTGTTTATATGTGATTAATTCTGTTTAGTAGGTCTGTCGTGTCTTGATGTAGGATTTTACTTCCTTAGCTTGGGGTTGTATGTAATGGTCTACGCATTTTGAAATTTTGGTCGTGTGGCAGTTAAATGATGAAATGACTGGCCTTCCTGGGTTTTTGATTTGTGTATTTTAGAAAGGAGATATAATCGGACAGGTATGATGTTTGCGGGTGTAAGTGTTGTGCATGTTTCCTTGTCAATTAGTTGTTATGAAGCATCATGTTTAGTGAGCTTGTTAATTTTGGGGTATTCAGGGAGAGAATCAGTGGGTAGGATTTTGTATTTTTTTTTGTCGGCTAGCTGACTATTGGGCTCTTTCAGGTATTTTTTGATACCCCAAATCACAGGGGGGCCACTTTGTCAGCCTGGGTAATAATTAGGTCGTCTCTATGCGTCTGCGTGTCAAGGGCCGCGCATTCCCTTTCAGTGATATTGTTATGTGGTAATTAACGTACTTTTGTTTACTTTATGTAATTTGTTACTGCCAATTCAAATATCTGCATAGTGATGTCCGTATTTTGTGGGGTGAATCTAGAGATCTTCTCTTTTAATCTTTCGAGTATGGGAGGCGTGTGTTTACCGTCTCCATAGTGAACTTTTAGCCGTATTCTTCTAAAAAAGAATTCCAGGTCCTTTGTCAATGGGCCCTTATCAAACCTTGAGGAACTAGGGCAAAAACTGAGGCGTTTATTTAATAACCTGAATGTGTCGAGCGGGAATTTACTGTGTCCAAGATTTTTAACTCGTCCGTACGGGTGATATTTGTATTTGCAAGCATGGCGAAGTTTTTTTTAGAGATGATTTACCCCTTCCAAGTGTCCTAGCAGGGGGCTTAACCCGTTTTTTAAGGTTGAGTCTGTTTGCTGTTGATTGTGTACTAGAGCATAATCTGCGTAGTCTGGGATGTCTGGGACGTTTAGTTGGGTTATGCGTTCTGTCTAAGGGCTGCTGTGTTTTGGATTGGCACTTTAAGGAAGTCCGCCTAAGTTAGTGGTTGTTTTTTTTTTTTGCGTGTTCGTTTGAGGTTTTATTTATCGTTGATGGTGGCGGTGTCGTTATTGTTTGTTGTGGTGCTGGTGGTTGTCTGTTTGGCTATGTGTATGATTTGTTTTGTTTTTGCACTTGTTTTGTTGTGGTCGTTGTGGTTGAGGTGTGTTGTTTACTTTTGTGGTATATTCGTTCATTTTTTTTTTCTGAGTGAGGTTTGATTTCTTTTTTGTTCTGGCTGGAGGTAGTATTTCATTTTAATTTTCTTTGTTTTTCAGTTTTTGTGTTTTGTATTCCCTTCACTGTTTGTTCTGTGCGAGCTTTTATAACATTCTTTATGGTAGTATATTCCTCAGTTTCTTTTTGATTTTTCTATTCACCCATCGAGCAGGTTGATTTCTGCAGCAGTTGACGTTATGGTTTCCTGGCAGATCTGAATGGAAATTTCAGATGATAAGTTAATCCGTAATAAACCAAAAATAAAAACAAGTTTTTACAATGTAACAACAAAAGGAGCTTATCCTGTAACTACATTAGACGCAACAATTCGTTCACTAGCTCAGTCAGTAAATCTACTTTCAAAATCTACCATAACTCTTACAGTAGAAGTCATAATATAATTTACCAATTGAAATGCACACTATGCCAGAAAGAATATGGGGGAAAATTTGAATGGCACTTTCATTGCCGAATTATTAATTATCATAATCAGATCAACTAGGCTCCCCATGTAAGATTATTACCCGTTGAATAACATTTCTGACTATAAAAACATGATTTTAAAAGCCATGAGAAATTTGGTATATTGAAAAAAATATAATTAGACAGAAAAAAATAACATTAGAAAAATTCTAGAGGAACATGAAGACAAATGGATTTTGCGCTTCAAAACAATTCGTCTAGACGGACTTCAACACAAATTTAATAGCATAGATAGAATTAATGTATAACAGCATAAATCAAGTCCTACCCACATTTCTCATCCACGTAAGACAGACATGATTGCGGAGGTGTTGAAGTTTTACACTTATACACCCCCCATACTAATATATACACTTACACACATCATACACACTCCCAAAGAACAAATACTAACATACACTTAACACGCACACATCCCATTTCCAGCAACCAATAAAACCGTCAAAATGACCATGGGAATTCTGAGTCGCATGAATCTACAGAGCCTTTATATTAAATCAACTTAAAAGAGGCCGTTTGTCCAACACAAGGACAGACCAAAATTAACGATAAAATACAAGTAAAAAATACAGATAAAATTCTTTTTCTTATATATATATATATATATATATATATATATATATATATATATTGTGTGCGTGTTTATATTATATATATATATGTAACATTCCCTTTGACTTTCGTAATCGTAGGGCGGATTCGCATGCAGAAGCCATACTAACTATTTTACGCAACGGTCTATCAACGGCAGGCATATCTGTCCATTGTTTGATATTGTCCAACCAGTTTTTACGTTGGCGTCGTCTCTTAAGTCCACCTTTAACGATGATTGCATCATGATCTTGCACAGGCTGTCGTGCCTTCTAACGTGTCCAAACCACGCCATTTTCCTCCGTTTGACAGTGACGAGGTTCCTAGTGTCCTACGAAACTTTTAACCTTTTTCCGCGCAAACTCATTGTTTTTTTTTGTTCCTAATATAAAATGCCAAATAGGTTCCCACATACATTGGTTCTCAAATGCTTGGTTCCTTTTCTCCGTTTTTGCTATCTGTGTTCACATTTCAATCCCATATAAGAGAATGGAGAGCAGCTGTTATTTGTACAGACTAATTTGTTTGAAATCTGATTTTCCTGAAACATATTCTTGTTTGGTTATCGCTGTGACATTGTATTTTTCCCTACTAATGTAAGTGCCGAGTAAAACTTTTTATACGCTTGAGTAGAATCGTAACTGGCTAGTTATTTGGAATATAGTGTCTGTAAAAAAAGAAATTTGAATAATTTAAGGTTTTCATTAAGTAGATAAAGAAACAGGATGTAGCTGTAAATTTTTACTGGCCTGTGAACTGACGAATCAACAAATAGCGAAGACCCAAGTGTTCCTGTCGATACAGGAGTTCTTCCTGCCTAAATTGTTCAGTGAGAATTTATCGATTGATATCGAAGTCCGTTCTGTGATACTTATAACAGGAATTTTCTTTAATGCACTTCATTTTCACTGTTATTGACAAGTATTCGGCAAAATCTCACTACTGGGGACAATAAAAGTACCAAATACAGAACATATGCATTGTGCTATTTATTACTACAAGATAATATTTTTGCGGGTGAAAAGCCGGCTGATTTGACTTTCAGTAAAAAAACAGGCAGTACGACGATTGTGTCTTGACCTGAAGAAAGGCTTGAATACTCACGCAGCGACACAACATTACGACCAACTATGGGTCAGAAACCATAATCGAAAATGACCAGTTCCAGTTAAATATAATATTTTAGCCATGTTGCATATTTAAAATAATATTTCTCCAATTTATCTCTTTTCGGCAGTTATATAATTTGTTTTTTACATTACTCGTTGTTTTTCGGTTATATATTTTTTTAATATTTCCGTTTTAACTGCAACGATATAAGTTTTATAATATTTAATTTACAGTTACAGCGTTTGTCATGGACTGAGATATTCTGGTTGATAAGATGAAAACGGGAAAGCAAAAAGCAAAAAGAAGGTAAATAGAAGTCTGTTAAAACGTTTCTATAGACTGGGAAGCAAAAAAAGGAAAAAGGAAAAGAAAAGAAAAAACTGCGAAAAAACGCACCGAAGTGTGACGAAGAGGATCAATAAGTCCGTAGCCTAGAACAGTGAGCTCAATTTGAATCTAGTTTTCACTATATACCTTTCTATTTATGCGATGGGCCAAGTCCATTGCAAAAGAAGTTGATCATATTAGTTGTATGAAACGAAAGAGTTTTCATTAATTTACGGAGTTATTGACGCATCTGTACGTACACGCACACACAGACACACACATAAATATATACACATAATACACACACACATATATATATATGTCGATATTATACAATTCCAACGAACGGAACATTTAATTTACAATCGTGAATAAATCGTTCACTTAACAGTCATTTACATTCGCCTCATGAGATGCTTTGATACGCATCGAAACACGACTGTTTTAAACGTCTTTGATGTAATATCCTGAAATAAAGTATATATATATATATATATATATATATATATATATATAAAAGGGAACATAGAAGTCAACGCTTAGAGGCGACAGTCTGTTTCATGCTAGATGCAATCGTCAAGCTACCACGTGGCCTAACGATTGCATCTAGCATGAAACAGACTGTCGCCTCTAAGTGTTGACTTCAATGCTCACTTATATTTACACACGCTCTATCTCTGATATTGAGCACTTTATCCCATAAATATAGCATATCTTAAGACTATATTTCTTCATATATATATATATATATATATACAGATAGAGAGAGAGAGATAGAGAGGTGAGGGTGATAGGGTAAGGGAGAGAGATGAATGGTTAGACATTCTGATGGTGTATGTATTTGACGTTTTTTTTTGTGTGCATACAAAGAAAATGTGCATGTCCTTAACATCGTTCACTTGTATTACCTGAAATTTGATCTGATAATTTCACTGTATAATGTAGCTATGTGGTGGATATTCATTGCATTTTTCAAGTAATGATATTATGTTGAAAAATAAATGATTATTCTGTAAAATAAGAGGCTTTTCATCATTAGACTATGGACTTAATATATTTACGTATTATCGATAACAGCGAAATAGGAAATTAACCTAAAAAGTATATAGAATAAACAATAATTATTTCTAGAAGGCTGAAGAATATATCGGCTGAAACGTATTGCAATAATAATATATATCTTTCCTATATTTATTATTACATACTAATTAGGACTGCTGATGCTAACAATTTGATAACGTTTCCAACTATGCTTAGTCAAATATTAGATTCCAATGTCGGCATTTCTCTTGCTGATGACAAAAACACGGAACCTTTACAACAAAGTAACTTATCATGTTGGTATGTGAAAACATAGATAAAGGGTTGAAAAGAAAGACTCATTAGCAGTCGAATTCTGAAATATCAGATTTACACTTATTTACATTCAAACTCTTAACCTCATCTTTGTTGTCATTATCACAAACTTTCGACCGTTGTATCTTTCGGTGATTTCCAGCTTCATGATCCCGGTAACCAACTCCTATGGAATAAAGTAAATACACTAGACAGAGAACATTGATCCGTGAAACGTCTGAAGGAACCAGTGTAGACGCTAGGTTATAAAGAACACCTCAGCAGGCCAAGCTTAGAAAAATATACAAAATATGCGTCGTTAATAAACAAATAAAGAGAAATGACAGCAAAGCTTCAACAGCAGCAGGAGTAAAGAAAGAGAAGCGTCCGTGAATGAAGTCAAGCGTGACAAGCAGCAAATCAGATTTAACAATCCATCTCATAGACTTCGGATTTTTCCACAGACACAAACTCAGTGGATTAAAAGCGTTAGTTGGTTGATGACACAGGGATTGTGTGTTTAAACCATGTGATAATAACAAGAAAAATGAAGGTAATAGTCAGAATATAAATAATTAAAATAATAATAATTCCTCATATTAGAAATCCAGATAGAAACTAAATTTATCATATATGTAAAGAATAGCAGGTAAAATAAGCCCAAAGAATATATAGATTGGCAGTTCTGTTCAAACAAATGAAAATATTCTATGTGAAAACTGTAGATAGTATTAGAGCGACAAAAAACTGCATCGACTGACGTTGTGTTAAAAAAAAAAGAGGAAAGAGAGAAAGTTCCGAAAAAATATTTGAACTAATGAAAATCTTTCTTCAGGAAAGACAAGACGAAAACACTTAAAACCGAGAAAGAAAAAAAGAAAACATAAGAAAAGGAAAAGAAAAAAACTAAACAAAAACGCGTCCATATTTATATATAAATAAAGAAAAACTATAAAGAAAAGTAAAACGAAAAGGAAAAAAAAACAAACTGCGGTTTGAAAGAACTTTTGCTTTTTCCCGCCTTTCTTTATAAGAAAAAAAAGAAAAAAAAAAGATGTCGTCTGCTTAAGCAGTCAGCCAGTATGTCGCTTCTTTGCAAAAATTCAAACATCACCAGGTAATGACGAATGTTCTTCTGTCAGATGAATATAATTCAGAGTGGTTATTGTAGCGCACGAAAATGGCCATGGAGAAAACGACAACAAACTTCTCCGGACTACAACAACACAGGGGAGTTTTGTGATTTATCACCGCTGGCTTGAACACTGATTTCACTACCTACCCAGCAGAAAAGAAATTATTTCCCCACAGTCGAGTTTTCTTATTCATCTAGGCAGTATATAAAAGAAAAAAAAAGTTTTCTATTAAAGACTTTTTTGAGGGAATTCAAGAAAGGTGATGTGAAATTGAAAAATGGTTTGCAGAATGATTAAAGAAGCATCTGAAATCATACTGGAGCTTAACGGGTATTTTCAATATATATATGATTTTTGCGTGGGGAAAGTTTCCAGCAGTAATTCGCTATTCAGCTACGTATTCAGTCCCTGATTTTCAAACACGGCATTTATTAATTATTGCACAAACCCACTTATTTAATAGTTTCATTAATTATTGACTTCAATAAAACAACATGGATCAGTTTGACATAGGGAGACAGCTATATATTTTGTTTTCTTGTTATGTACACCTTCACAGCCACGCACGTAGACACAAACACATACATACATATTTCCTTATTTGCATACGCTCTATCCCTGATATTGCTGCACTTTCATTCATAAATATAACATACCTTAAAAATAAATTTTAATCATATATATATATATGTTGTGGATTCCGAGATGAAATTCGGTCTCCAATGAATGACAAACGCAAGAAATAAAGATAAGAAATTAAATGTATTTACACAATAATACAAAGGGTAATTCTGTTAGTAAATCCAGTAACGCGGTTAGTCGTAATAATAATATATATATATATATACACAGTCTCGAAGGAGTTCCTTAGAGTCTACGTGCTTGTAACCGACTTCTGCAAAGCGGTTACCTCACACTATTACTCTACCTCCAACTCAATCACAATCTCTGCTCACTCTCCCAATCTTTATCTTTCTCAATCTCTCTCTATTCTGACTGACTGTGGATATTTAACGGCAGCAGTCCAAGTAACACTCTGGTCGCGTCCACTTATATGAAAAAGGGGTGGAACCCATAACACCCACCTCGTTAGATCCCTTTTTGGTGGGGGAGTTAGTATTTTTGTCTATCGTTTGCTGAAAAATTGCAGGTGCAACTTTTACTCCGAATGGTAGTCTGTTGAATTTGTACAACACTTTGTGCATATTAATGCAGAGGATTTCCGTACCCTCTTGTATTGGAATTTGTAGATAAGCCTCCTTAAGACCTATTTTTGAAAATATCTTACCGCTGTTGAGCTTTGTAAATATTTCTTCTGGGTTCGGTAGTGGGTAATGGTGGTCTTTTATCGCCTTGTTGAGTCCCGTCGAAAAATCTGCGCATACGCGAATTTCTCCTGACTTCTTTTTTACATAAACCACCGGCGCTGCCCAGTCGCTAAACTCTGTTTTTGATAGAATCCCAGTTTGTTCAAGCCTCTCCAATTCTTTGTCTATTTTCCTATAGTAGCGAACGGTATATTTCGCTTCTTTTTAAAAATTGGTTGGACGTTTTCTTTTAATTTTATTTTGGCCTTAAATTTGTTGCATCGTCCCAACCCGCTTGAAAATACCTAAGAAAATTGCTTGTATAATTCTTCCTTCAATTTTATAGTATCACATGGTTCAACCTCTAAATTCTTGCAAAAAGAGTTGATAGGTAGGTCCCAAACGTTGAATTTCTGCATTCAATCGATACCTACTAAATTTTCAGTATCTTTCATGACGTATATCTTAAGTTTTTTGTTATGCCGTGAAATTTAACATTCACTATTATTTCTCCCTCAAATTTTATTCGTTTGCCTATAACCGACTTGGCAATTTTTTGAGTGTGTAACATGGTAGGTCTGTTGAGTTTTTTCCATGTCTGTAAGTTGATTATCGTGAGGTCGGAACCCGAATCCAGTTGTAATTTAAACTTTTTATTTAAAATTTCCAGTTCCACATATTTCCATCCGTTGGTGTTGTCATCGTTATTCATCCTTGTAGCTCTTATTCTATTAGTATCTTTCCTATTTCTACACTGGGATGCCTTGTGACCCTTTTTTCCACATTCAAGACAGTTTTTATATCTAAAGCGGCAATCCTTGTTCCAATGTAGTCCTCCACATCGATAACATGCTGATGAAGGGGGCTTATATTTGTTCCGATATTCGTCATAATTTGTCCTGTATGTTGTACTTTTCCTCTTATTATAAAATTTTCTTTTTCTTTCCGGGGAGGGTGAGAATCTTTTGTCATTGTCGTAAAATTTTAGTTTTCTTTCCGGAGAGTGTGAAGAACGTAGACTTTTGTTTAACTTACGTATATGAGAAACAGCTGTACTTCAATGTCCTTTGCGTCTTTCTTTATACTTAAACATCTCTGGCAATCTTCCGATAATTTCTGTAATGTTAGACAAGTTCATTTTGTAATTTTGCAAGCATTCTTCTGCGCATTTCACTATCTTTTGTAGAAACTAACCCTTGAACAAAGATGAGACATTTGAAATTGTCCGGGGTTAATTCCGCTAGTTTAAAGTCGTCACAATGTTTATTTACGATTGCGGCAAATGTGGAATAATCCTCATTATTGCCCTTTATCAGGTTAACCTGTGGAAGAGTGATGTTTTAGGGCTGAAGTGTTCTTTAAGACATGTCACTGCTTCGTCAAATGTTAAGTTGTTCGTCTTTTTTGGCAAGATATAATCCACGAAGTTTGTATATTCTTCAGTTCCTAATTTTCTAAGCAATAGACGTAGCTGTTTTGCTTCTGTGCAATTTTGAAAGTCTATGTTAAAGATATATTCATGTCTTCTGAAGTAATCTGCAACATTTTTGTCTTCATCTAGGGAATATTTAAAAATCTCTATGGTATTTCACACTGCGTCTTGCGAAAAAGTTGCTTCTTTTTCAATATCTAATTGCTTGTTGCCCGCTACTTTCAATATTAGTTCCTGGAGCTCTATTTGTTTTTCTTGATTTTCCTTTTGCGTTTGTAATAATTGCTTTTGCCATTTTTCTTCTATTCGTTCTTGTAGTTGTAATTGTTGATCATTTTGGTATTTTATCAGTTCTACCAAAATATTTTAAAAATCTTCCATGATAAAGTCAATTTTACGTATTTTTTTACTCCTCGTAACTGTTTGTCGCTAATTTTTTGTGGACGAGGGACGGATCTTTCTATTTTTTCTTTTGTGAGTTCAAATCGACGCGAATTTGTTGTTTTTTCTTCCCGTGTGTGTGCCAATTTGCTTGTTGAACGACGAGGGAAGATTTTTCTTTTGTTGATTTTTTCTTTTCCGCGTGAGTATCTTGTCTTTTCCGCGTGAGTTCGAATCTTCGTCGTTAATCTGCTTGTTGGACGACGATGGAAGATTTTTCTTTTGTTGATTTTTTCTTTGTCTGCGTGAGTATTTTTTTGTTTTCCGCGTCAGTATCTTTTCTTTTCCGCGTGAGTTCGAATTCTCGTTGGCAGTTTGTTGTGGATTCCGAGATGAAATTCGGTCTCCAATGAATGACAAACGCAATAAATAAAGATAAAAAAATTAAATGTATTTACACAATAATACAATGGGTATATTGTTAGTAAATCCAGGAACGCGGTTAGTCGTAATAATAATAATAATAATAATAATATATATATATATATATATATATATATATATATATATAGTCTCGAAGTAGGACTTCCTTAAAGTCTACGTGCTTGTAACTGACTTCTACAAAGCGGTTACCTCACACTATTACTCTACCTCCAACTCAATCACAATCTCTGCTCACTCTCCCAATCTCAATCTTTCTCAATCTCTCTCTATTCTGACTGACTGTGGCTATTTAACGGCAGCAGTCCAAGTAATATACTGGTCGAGTCCACTTATATGAAAAAGGGGTGGACCCCATAACAATATATGAAGAAATATAGTTTTAAGGTGTGCTATATTTATGGGATAAATGCTCAATATCAGAGATAGAGCGTATGTAAATATAAATATAAACGTGAATATTTAAGTCGACACTCAGAGGTGACAAGCTGTTTCATGCTAGACGCAATCGACAGGCCGTAAATGTTGAATTTTTCTTGACTATTTATATATATATTGGTTAGTGGTGCATTGTGGGTAATCTGTTCTGGCGCTTATTTTTGTGACAATGGCTTCTTTGTTTATTTATTTATTTCGTTGGGTTAATTTATTTGTTATCATTTTCATTTTCTATTATTCTTTTCCCTTTTTGATGTTTTATTAACGTTAAACAAAAATTCTTGGTGGATTTTGCTTAGGTCGTTTATATAATAGTTAGTCTTAATAAAAAAATAAATACATTAAAAACTGACTCCCGCTAAAATAGCAGAATAGATTACGGTAAGCAATCTAAACACTGAATGAATAAATAAGTTATCTTCCCAGACTAAGACTAAAAATTAAATAAGCGACCTATGCATATCCCCCAAACAATTACTTTACTCCGTTAATAAAAAATCAAAAACCGAATAGAATAAATAATACAAAATGAAAATGAAAAACCAATAAATTAACCCAAATGCAACACTGAGCCATATATATAAATAATCGAGGAAAAATCCAACATGTAGCATGTAGCAGTCTGTCCATATATATATATATATTTGTTTTATTCCTCATCTTCCTCATCAATAAAATTAGGATTAATTTGATGGTCTCGCTCCAAATGAGACGTGTTGCCATTAACTTTTCCATTTTGTTATCGATCACAGGTTATTAGTCACACACACGTATATATATATATATATATATATATATATATATACATACAGAGACAGAAAGAAAGAGAGAGAAATAGATAGATAGATAGATATAGATATATTTCAATTTACGTTTAAAATTCACACAAAATATGTTTCCACTTTGTCCCTAACATATATATATATATATATATATATATATATATATATATATAAATAAGAGAGAGAGAGAGAGAGAGAGAGAGAGAGAGAGAGAGAGAGTGTGTGTGTGTGTGTGTGTGTGTGTAAAGAATATTGTATCTTTACTGAGCTGGATATGATAAGCTTCAATACATACTCCGTGTTGACTCCGTGTTTTGTAATTTACACAATCACTCATCGGATCATTCAATGAGAATTAACAAGTGTAGAGTTCAATAACTATACATTACCCAATACATTATCCAATTCAGTAATTATTAATCTAGTCAAATATTGAGTAATTTATGAGTAGACATTTCTGTTCACTTTGATATACGTTAAATTAGCTCATTTTATATTAATTCCTAGCATGAATAGCTAGCATTATCATTTTGTTTCATAATATTTTATCAGAGCTTTCATGTAAAAATACACACTCATATGTATAAATGTCAAAAATATAATATATATGTATACCTTACCTTAAAT
The DNA here is from genome assembly GCA_963932145.1 of Acanthosepion lycidas. Lineage (NCBI taxonomy): Eukaryota > Metazoa > Mollusca > Cephalopoda > Sepiida > Sepiidae > Acanthosepion > Acanthosepion lycidas. Next base: position 8,562,490 of record OZ010573.1, read on the forward strand.
CTATATTTTTATCATACGTATATATATATATATATATATATATATATATATATATATATATATATATATATACAGTGTGCGGCTGGTATTTGAGGACATACAGATTTAAGATTAATACTGCTTCCAACAACTTTTTAATGCTTTCATTTTTCAGAAATCAGTAAGGGCTAACCTTATGATAACAAATAAAATGAAAAGGCATGCTGTGATTGTGACATTAAAGGGTGACTATAGAGATTTGGGCATTGCACGTTTCCTCAAAGTTGCATGATCGTTTGTCCACAAGATACGAAAAGTTAGAAGACGCTGACAGTTCCCCAATGCATTATCAAAACGTAAAAGATATTCTGCACGTTCTGATAAAGTGAGAACATCCGAATTTATTCAGGAAATCAAGCAGACAATTGATGAAAATCGAGGTCAATCAATGAGGTCAATTGCCAAAAAGCTGCATGTGTCTGAAAAAACAATCAGAAGGAGTGTTCATGAAGACATTCGATACAAGTCCAACGTGATGAAGAGAGGTCAATTTATGTCTGAAAAAACAAAAGAAAAGCGTTTTAACAGACCCAAAAGACTTTTAAACAAGCATAAAATCCTACAGAAGCTGGTGTGATTTGTTTTTTCTCAGATGAGAAAAAATCTGATCAAGATCAGAAGAAATGACAGATGGCTTTGTTCGCTATGAAAGTCAGGTTATGCCACCACACTTTTTTCCACAAGGTCTTAGAGTAAATGCTGCTGCTTAAATTGAGGTTTTACGAACAGTTGTTAAGCCCTGGAGTGACAACATATGCAAACGGCACGCCTTACATATTCCATCCCACAATGCTCTACGAATACAAGAATGGATGGCTGACCATTTGTACGACCACGTCACACCCAACATTTGTCCTCCTAAGTCTCCAGATCTTAATCCACTAGACTATTATGTCGGGAGCGTTGTTGAGAAGGAGGTTAATAAACAGCCTCATAACACCAAAGGCTCTCTTAAAGCTGCAATAGTTCGAGTATTGTCTGACATACATAAGGACAAATTAATCAGAGCTTGCAGCCGATTTCGACCTCGCGTAAAGGCAGTTATTGATACTATTGATTTATTGAATAAAATTAAATAATATTTAACTAAATTTCATGTTTGCTTGTTTCTAATCAAATATAATTATATTCATTTGTTCAGCAAGTTTTTTTTACTAATTCATAAAATCTGTCCTCAAATACCAGCCGCAGCCTCTATATATACCAGCCGCACCCTCTTGCAACTCAAACACATGTGTGCATAAATTATAAATAATAATACTGAATTCTTATACTTGGAATATTTGTCACCTATTTATTTGTCTGAAACTGTTGATCTAAGGAATTAGAATCGACCTTCGATTACAAGGAAATCAATTATAATCATAATGAACACTTCTTTATATAATTAATATTTTCTCTGTTTTTACATTGAGCACACTGGATTATATCCTCCCTGGAATTATCCATACGGAGGAGCGTTCGGTTAGCATGGTCGATTTTACTGCTTTTAAACACAATCTTCCATGATTCTCTCACATACATTCATATCTGATCAATGCGTATCCAAATGTAAACAAATGACGTCACACATTATGACATGGACAAATTCCGACAATTATTTTAAGACATTTTTTATGTTTATACGTTCTTTTTATAGATACAAATATTTAAGTAAATGCTCTGTGGCCCAATCAGTTAAGGCATGGTTCCGTATAGGTTACAGGTTCGATTGCTGTCGGGGGGCCGATATTTTCTATGAAATTTCTCGGACATTCAGGCCGATAAATGTTGTTAATGCTGTTTAATATAAACAGATCATTTACTTAAATATTTGTATCTATAAAAAGATCGTATAAACATGAAAAATCTCTTAAAAATTATTGTCTGACTTTTTTCATTTCATAATATATATATGTATGTATGTATTACCCCTTGACCCGTAGGTGCACCATGTGTACTGCAGCCACAGTAGAAGTGGTGTTTCGTGGACAAGCTAACCTGACGGAGCCCAACCCTCTCCAGGACAGTTTTGAATACAGCGTTACATTCTCCAAGATCGGTTGCCATCCAAAGCTAGAGAACACAGTCTGTCCAGCTATTTACACATTGCTGGGGGCGGGGAGAAGAAGATTCCTACCTTCCTCAAGGGTATTAGCATGTAAGTGAATATAATGAATCCGAATGGAATTCGAAATCAATCTGAGCCGCAATGGCCAGCGTACCCTGACGACCCGCGTAGGTGAAACCTAGGTAGGTTTGCCTGGCTCTTTAGGTTCATAGTTAGCCCTACTTGGCGGATTGAGCACTTTGCTTAGTTATTTTTATTTTACTCATGTCGGAGGTTTTTTTCTTTGGACTCTGAGCTTGGATTCTGGTCGATTGTTCTCGCCTGAATTACATGTTCTTAGTTCTTTCTTTTTTTATTCCTTTTTTCCTTGGGTATTGGTTTGTTCATTTACAAGACAAGACACCTAAGGTCTTTCCAGAAGAGTATACTTACTTATATTTATAAGATTATGATTATATATATATATATATATATATATAGACAGATAGATAGATAGATAGATAGATAATATTAATGGTAAATATACACATACGCTTTTTAAATTTATGGGTCTGATGAATTGGATCGTATTTATGATTCCAATGGAATAAATTATGACCATGGAATATTAGTGTTTAAGCCTTTTTTATTATATATATATATATATATATATATATATATATATATATATATATATATATATATATATATGCACAAAAGGGGACAATGCTGTCAGCACCGTCAGTCTGTTCTGCTTGAACGCAATCTTTAGGTCAGTTGCTACACGGTTTTGACCTCAGTATCCACTTTCATATTTATTTTTATATATATCTAGTTATATTTATCTTTACATACGCTTTATCCCTAATATTGAGCACTTTTCTCCAGAAATATATCAACAAATAAACCAAATAAAACTATATTTTTATGATACATAATAATGAATTCGAATTATTAACTTACGACCGGAATGCCGAGAAGAACTAAAACCAGATCGCAAATTTTATGTAAATACTTTCCCAGAACTAGGAAAATAGCAGAAATCCCGTGTTCAACGTGTTTAGTTTATCAACGTGTTCAAGGTGTTTAATTTTTTGAAAGTCTTTAATTTACTCAACGTGTTCAACGTGTTTAGTTTGTTCAACGTGATCTGCGTGTTTAATTTTCTTAACGTGTTTCATTTGATCAACGTGTTCAACCTGTTTAATCTGATGTCAATGCTACAACATGAATATAACATTTCTCTATCTTTCACCCAATAAAATCCTAAGAAACACTCAAGGTAGAGTTTTACTGAACGAGTTGTTTTATTTAGTTTATGAGGATATGTGAAAAAAGACCACAGTTAACCTTAAATTTGAAGAGACTAGGTTTGTAGTCATCGGGAAATGATACTCTTGGGAGTTTGTTCCACAATGTACATATTCTTAGGAAGAAGATGTCTGAATGGAACTTCTTTCTTGCTAATGGAATACAAAGGGAATGGTGATGGTTCATTTCAAGGTCTGAAATGGTGGTCTTGTGGTGTCTTCCTTATAATGAGTCAATTGTGAACTCTTCCATTTACTACAAAATTAGTAGGAAAGTAAGCCCCGAGGGAACAGTTCTCTAGCCTGTGCGTTACTTTCGAACTCTCTGACTTCAGTACAGAGGAACCCGGACGAAGCTTTACGGAAGGGCAAAGTTACATCCGGGGAGGTAGATAGGCCCTAAAGCTATTTATGCGGGTTCTAAGGGAATATTTTAGAACCCACGGTAAACTCGGCCTTGTGCCGCATACTGGTTAAACGATACAAACACCCAAGTCGTATAACATTTTTCTGTTGTATTTACTGTTCAATACACTTTTTATCTGCAACCTCTTGTTTTGGTATTTCTTAACCACTTAGTTGGTTAGTCGTCATCCGTCCGTTTTCTAACCTTTTCTCTAGATCCCCCTCTCGGCCTTGCTAGCAGAGTCCAAAGGAAAGGATAAACCAATACAGTTTGGTACCAGCGCAGCTGCAGGAGTTGCCGGAAGGTAGCATAAAGTGCCATCCATCCGCCTTAAAGGGTCCAATCCGGGTTTGAATTCAGAGTTGTCCTTCTCCTAGACCAGTTGCCATCCAAGGCTATAGAACCAAGTCTATCCTGCTATTTAGCTGGAGGGAGGAAAAGAAGATTCACACCTTTCCCAAGGGTATTAGCACGTAAACGAATGTAAACTCGGCTCTCTGATTCCTCAATCCAAGCCGCTAACCATTACTCCACGGTAGTTCCTACTTGGTTACAACAGGTGGAAACCAGGAATGTAGTTTGTCAGAAGATTTACAACGGAAATCGCGAAGGAATTGTGAGATTCTTGGAACGCTACGTTTTCCTAATAACAGTTCTTTTATAAAAAAAAAGAAAAATTCTCTTTGTTTCAGAGTTCGTCACTTAATAGACTTAAAAGAAAAAATCACAACAAAAAACAAGGAACAAACAAACAAAAACATCTTATATGAACTTTGAATCAAAATATTTATGTATGATTTCCGGCTGAAAAGTTCATAGGCTTACCAAGATATAAATCTACGTAGACACACCTGTTGGCAAAGTAAAAGACATAAAAGTGTACCAGAATACAAACCCTGGCTGAACAGATATCGTATTTTTGTATACTTGCATGACTTTAAGTCTACCAACTCGTATTTACTTACATTTATATCTTAATCAACCCACGAATTTTTTGGCTAACCCTCATAAGATGCAGGAAAAAAAAATTTCGGCCGACCCTCATAAGATGACGGAAATACTGTTTTTGGACTACAGTCGTACGATGCAGGAAAAAAAACAAAACAAAAGAACTCTTCGACCGTGCCTCGTATGATGCAAGAAAATGTCAACGGAAAATACAAAGTCATTATATATATCTGTAATGTTGTCTTGTTCTAGAATGGTCAAAAAACAAGGGGACTGATTCTAGACAATCCTGCTATTTAGCTCATAGTTGGCGAAAGAAGAGACAGATTAATTCTTTTTATCAAGTGAAAATGTACGTAATAGACGATATCTTAATTCGAACTCAACTTGCTGATTTTGCATTTAGCGGTGATAACCGCTAGATTTCCCGCACATACATAAAAGTGAAATATCTTTAATGTTAGCATCCGAAATTCACAATTTGAATATGAAAGGACAGCCAAGAAGGAAGTTTTGAAATAAATTATTCTAAATTATTTCGAGCCTTCCAAAACAACTTACCATCATTTAAGAGGTTTTAAAAAATCATTTCACCCCAAGAGTAGAAGTAGTGGTTGCAGATGTATTTCCACAGTAAAATGTTGGGACCTATTTGCCAATCTAGTATCACGCTTAAAATTGTGTAGTCGGGGCAAAAGGGAAACATTTTGAAATTATCTTTAATATTTTAGGGGTGCAACATGAGAATGTTGCTCATATTCCATGAAACTAAGCAAATCCGTGTGAAATTTAAGGGAGTAAATATGAAAAAATACGTCGAAGAAAAATTTCAAATATTATCAAATTTATTGTTTATCTAATAAAGATTAATAACGAAACTGAAACAATAAATTTAATAATATTCGAAAGATTTTATAAGATATTTTTATGATTTATGAGGAGTAGTTTTAATCTGAATTTTTGTCAGTATCCGCTTGTATATGTCGTCGCTGTAGATCCGTGTTTATTCATTGCACAACTAGTGGTTGTCGAAAGGTTGTTTGGCGACCGTTGTATTTGTTTGGAAACAGACCGAAGCGGTTGCGTCGCTGCGTTCATTTCCGCAACCATTGTGGAACTAATTTAATAAATATGTACTGTTTCCAATTAGATGTCTTTTCACAAGGAAAAAGCGTTTTTGTCGTAGTTAAAAAGCGCAACGCACGTAGTCTGTATTGGCTTATTTTATTGCCTTAAATAGAGAATTGTCCGGGAGGGAGAGAGAGAGAGAGAGAGAGAGAGGAAATGAGTGAGGGAGTGACTTTCAATTGATGTTTATAGAAAAAAACACAGGGAAGCTACATTATGCCGGTGGGAATGTGACTGAAGCCGGAATGCCAGGACAGGACAGAACAGAACAATAACATTGGATAAAATGTTTGTATTTTATCTCTAAATATACAGCAGTAGCACCAGACCATATGTGGTAGCAATATTCAAAACATTAACCAATGGTTGACTTATAAATATGTAGGAAATATTGGAACGAAGAAGATTGTTTAGCAGGATAGAGTGAACCAAACTTCCTAGCAGTAGAAGGCGCAGTGAGTCACTCTCCTGGAGGTTAGCATCAGCCATACTGATAGAAGATAGAAAGTTTTCTTTCAGACCATTGATAGAGAGTAGTTTTGTTTTGGAGACGTTAAAATTAACAAGCCATTCCTTGTTCCAGTTAACAACAGAACGTAGATCATTTTTTAGGTCAGGAGCCAATTTGATCTTATCGAACTAATCAGACCCACCGTTAAGAGAAGAGTAAATAATTGTGTCATCAGCATAGACAACGAATTGATGAAAATTAGAAACAGAGTAGATCCAAGGATAGAAGGATGGGGGGCACCTATATTAATGCAAAAATAGATCTAGATGAGTGGCCATTCAAGATAACTTTCACATCGAATCAGTTTAAAAATTCGTCCATAAATATCATAATCTTTCAACTTGTGAAGAAGACCAGTATGTAAAACCCTGTCAAGTGCCTTCGAGATATCCAAAGCAACAGCTCGAGCTTCCTTCTTTTCTAAAGCTTGATAGACTCTTTCGGCAATAATCGTTAGCACACAATCAGTTGGCCTACAGAAGCGCAAGCCATATTACTTATCTGAAAAAAGACTGTGAGGTGATATGTTTAACCAATTCAGAGTTAATTAGAGCCTCTGGTACCTTGCCAAAAAGAGGTAGTAGGCTAATAGGTCGATAATTAGAAGAATCAGATGGTTCACCTGTGTTTTTAATGACTGGAATATAGCGAAGAAAACGGCGACTTACCTCGTCAAACCAAGCGACAGCGTGTCGCGTGTATTCTACAACGGAAAAAGTGGCGAAAAAGAAAACTACTTACCAAACAGAGGGGCACGTATTCCGCATAACATACTGAAAATGGAATAATTGAATTAAAGAAAAAACAAGTCAGTCGCAGAAGTCGCTATAGTATAAAAGTATTTTGATATGCAAATTACGGAAAATCCAATCCCAGCTGTCGACGAATGGAAAAAATAGGTTCTGCCGATAAAAGCAGTTGGTTTTCTCAATTCGGGATGAGAAAAAATTCGGGCATTTTTGGTTTCGGCGTTTGTTAGTGAACGAGTTATTTTTCTGGCTGGTTACACGCATTGTGATTTGAAATACTACCGGCGAATCGAGTTTTCAGCATTTCTTTCTGCCCACGATATTCGAGTCTGGACTTACAGTGATTCTTCTTTGTCTTGTGGAAATAATCTACGACAAATACTTCCTTTGCTTTCAGAACGCTTACAAGCTATTTCGGCAGTATGACAGAAAGACATTTGACTTTCAAGTTAATACCAGAGTTTGATGGATCAGTGGCCGGACAAGCAGTTACTGAATGGATTGAGAAGGCAGAACTTGTTTGTGACCTGTGTGGGATTAAAAAGGTTGAACGTGTTCTTCCTCTGAGGTTGACGGGCGGAGCATTTTCTGTTTACCAACAGTTAAACTCTGAGCAAAAATCTGATGTCGAGCAGATAAAACGAGCCTTGCGGATTGCCTTTGCGCCGGATCGTTTCTTGGCTTACGAACAGTTCGTGGAACGCCGACTGCGCCCGGACGAATCCGTCGACGTGTTCCTAGCCGACTTGAAGAAGCTAGCAGGTCTTTTTGGTGGGACATCCGAGCAAGGACTAGCATGTGCGTTCATAGCAGGGTTACCAGCGCACGTCAAGCAACTACTGCGCGCGTCTTCCAGGATGGAAAACATGAATACAAACCAACTGTTGGACCGAGCTCGAGCCATAATGAAAAATCAAAATGCAACTGAGAAAATGGTTGCAGCTACCATTTTATCAGGCGGAGCTGATAAACCACCATATGTTAAACGCCGGGAGGGTATGCGATGCTATAGATGCTTTGGGTGGAGTCACTTTTCCAGGGACTGCCCGGTTCGACGGGAAGACGCCCGCCAGCCACGCAGGTCACGTGCAACAATGCGTTGCTTCCGGTGTCGAGAGATAGGCCACATTGCTTCATCGTGTCCGGGAAAAGACGTCAGCGCCGGTCTCTTCCCTAAGAGAGTTATGAATGAGGCGCTACCTGTCTTGGGTATTTACGTGGATGGAATTAAGAGAATGGCACTGGTGGACACTGGCTGCTCACAGACACTCGTGAGTAAGTCAGCCTGTCAATCCTGGCGGGAGACGGAGGTTGACGTACTCACCGTAAACGGAAATACTCTCAAATGTTACGGAGTTGGAAGTGTCAAGCTTGACGTGGATAACGCAAACCCCCTTAAGATCGAAGCCTTGGTAGTGGATGGAGAGCTATTGGGTTTCGACTTGTTGCTCGGGTTTGACGCCATTAAAAATTTGGGCGGAATTCAAATAACAGAGTGGCGATATACGGTTTCCCAAGCGTGGAATAGTCTGTTGTGCCGCCATTGAAATAGAAGAACCTGACTTCTGTGCCGAATTCGACCCAAGCCAAAAGATATGGGTCGCATCATGGAAGTGGTCTAATGGTCGATCACCGGAGAGTTTGCGAAATCGGATGCCCGAGTACCCAATACCAAAGGGAGTCAAGAAGGAATACGACCAAGAGCTGCAGACCTGGCTTGATAACGGTTGGTTGCAGCCTTATCCTGAAAAGGAACTCGGTCCTCCAAAAGGTTTAATTCCGTTGATGGCGATGGTGCAGAAAAACAAAAATAAAGTGCTGCCAGTATTAGACTATCGAGAGCTGAATGAGTGTCTCGACGCACACACAGCCAATGCTGACGTGTGCGCACAGAAACTGAGGGAGTGGCGTAAAAAAGGACCGGAAGTCGCTATCCTTGACCTACGGCAGGCTTATTTGCAAGTACATATCCATAAGTCACTGTGGCCCTTTCAAACTGTAATCTTCAAGGGACGAAGATATTGCTTGACCCGAATGGGTTTCGGGTTGAATGTTGCACCAGCCATAATGAAGGCCATTGTGGACGCCGCGTTAGCGAAAGACGAGTCAGTTCGATGGGCAACCTCATCATATATTGATGATATTTATGTTGACGAGAGCATGATTTCAGCAACTCGCGTGAAAGAGCACTTGGCTACGTTTGGTTTGACCTGTAAGGATCCGGAGCGGTTACGGGACGGCACACGTGTGTTGGGTTTGCACGTCGCAGAAGATAACAACACGCTTAAGTGGACACGTGAAAATGGCATTCCATCAGTTCCTGAGGTCCTGACACGACGTAACATCTCGTGGTGTGGAAAACTGGTGTGTCACGTTCCTGTATGTGGGTGGCTTCGAGTTGCGGCATCATTTGTAAAACGCAGGACAGTATCGATCACGTCTGGTTGGGACGAAGTGACAGATGCCCCCCTTAAGAACATGATTGAGGACATAGCGGAAAGAATACGCCAGAACGACCCTGCACACGGTAAGTGGTGCACAAGCGGACATGCTTATGAGGTATGGGTCGATGCAAGTTCTCTCGCAACAGGGGTTTCGTTGGAGGTTAACGGAAGCGTTGTAGAAGACGCATGTTGGCTGCGAACTGTGAAGGACGCCCAACATTTCAATTTATCGGAATTGGATGCTATTTTGAAGAGCGTCAATTTAGCATTACAGTGGAGCGCAACGAATGGAAAAAATAGGTTCTGCCGATAAAAGCAGTTGGTTTTTTCAATTCGAGGAGAAAAAAATTCGGGCATTTTTGGTTTCGGCGTTTGTTAGTGAACGAGTTATTTTTCTGACTGGTTACACGCATTGTGATTTGAAATAGTACCGGCGAATCGAGTTTTCAGCATTTCTTTCTGCCCACGATATTCGAGTCTGGACTTACAGTGATTCTTCTTTGTCTTGTGGAAGTAATCTGCGACAAATACTTCCTTTGCTTTCAGAACGCTTACATGGAACTATAAGATACGATTTTTAACAAGCAGGAAAACAAGAATCGGCAAAGCATTTATTGTAGAGACTGTTCAGGTGCACATTTCTGAAGAACTATTTCAGGTATACCATCAAGTTCGCATGCTTTGAAGGGATCTTTGTGGACTACAGTGGCTGAACAGGCCGGTGTGAACCAAGAAGATTATGGTATAAACGCACCGATGTCGGCTTTAACTCAAGAAGAAAACTTTGTGGCTCAATTCTCAATAGAAATGTTAAGAATATCAATCTAAGTGGCATCTTGAAGTAAATCCCAATCTGTGCAATGGTAACAGAAAGAGGTAATAGGAATAAGAGGTTCTTTTCTGGTAGATGGCTCAAAAGAAATAGCAACAGACACTACTGCATGATTGGAATTGTGATGTTCGACAAGAGCTAGGTGAGTGGGTAAGGAAAAAGTAAAGAAGAATGTTGAACAGATCTATTAGCTGTTATATAAGAATAATGTGTCGCTGCCGACACTTGCGTTGGAACATATATCGTCAGTGGGCAAACACAGGCGATCCCATTATTGAATTAAGTAGATCCCGTGACCATAGAGGAAACGCATATATAGGAAATCACGTGACATCTAAATGATCGGATTTCTATTCCTATTACTATTCGGATCACTATTTCTAGTCAATCCTCTATACTATACGGACCACTATCCTTTTACTCTATTCACTATGCTATTTATCTATTCAGATCACTATACGGTGGTTATTATCGAACGAGTATTATCGAGCAAGGACTAGTAGTACCAGTGATATTCAAAGGCGTCTGACACAAACATTGTTCAAAAACTTTACTATAGTTGTATCTGCGATTACAAAGTCTCTACTACAACGAGCATTACGAAAGTAAAAACGAGTATTCGTTGACATCACAAAACTAGGGAAACGATTAGGTAATCCACTATTTGACTAAACGAATGAGCAACTAACAAAGTAGCAGTCCAGCAGCAGGCAATATACCGGCAAAATCAGTATTAATTAATTCACTTGATGGGATGAGCATCAAATTCACCAAACCGAAAAATGTTTGAATGTAGGGAGAGAAACATTTCAGTATTCTAAAAAAATTGTCTAATATATTCAAGTCAGTTATATGCCTTCAGTGATATGCTTTGATGCTGCAGATTTTTTTTTCCGCAGAAGGTTGCCATTTCTTTCTGCGCTAGATCAGTTGCCATCCAAAAACCCGGTATCTCCTGATATTTACCCATAGCTAGGGTGGGAAGAAGAAGAGCATCCCTATCATTCCCAAGGGTATTAGGACGTAAGCCAATGTAATGGATTTCACTGGAATTCGAACTCTACTCTCCGATTCCTCAATCCGAGCCGCTAGCCATTACTCCACCGAGTACATGATTCTAATTAACATCGTAGTAATTGTCACGTCTTAACTTCTAACAAGCTAAATGAGGCATACTACTACATTACTAGCAATTTTTTTTATTGCCATCCAAAGCAATAGGACCTAGTCTGTCCTGCTATTTACCCATAGCTGGGGGGAGAAGAAGAGGATTTTTAACTTTCCCAAAGGTATTAGCATGTAAGTGAATGTAATGGATTCGACTGGAATTCGAACTCGGCACTCCGATTGCTTCAATCCAAGCCGTTATACATTATTCCACTGTATCTCCTTCAAGTATATTGCAGTCCTGAAAAAAAAGAAATAATATTTTCGCGGTTATAAAGACAAAGATCATGCATATGTCTCCTAGAATTTTTCGACAAAGAGGAAGATAGACAGGAACAGAGAATTAATTGATGGTAAAGAAGTATCTCAATTAGTTTTGGTAAGTGCCAAGCTATCTGGAGAACGTTTCAAGAAAAAAGATTCAACACTCGAAAAATTCGAACGTATTCCACAAATTCTGGAGAAAGAAAAGTTGAGTTGTTAGTTGATTTTTTGACTAGTTTACTCGTATGTTTTTCGTTGTATTTCCCATAAAAATATTTTAAGACGAAAAATGCCAAAATAATTAACATTAACGTCTATCACAAAACAAACTAGCCAAACTATGGATATGATTGAAGCATAATGTGGCCTCGGGTTTGTCTACAGCGACGCATGTGCGATATGGCACTACAGATAACACGATATTTTGCAATTCTTGATCAGGGAACTCTCTCTAAATGCTATCAAACGGTTCGGGTTCCTTACGACCAGTCGGATGCAGTAACCATAAAACATACAACCCGGTACCCTCAAAATGAAAATTTGCAACCACTGATCAGGCAGAACCCCCAAAAGGAAGACAGGAAACAATAATTAAAACTCTACTCTTTACATTATTAGGAATATTGTCCTCGTCTTTGTCTCCATATTTATTACAACGTTGTACGCTCCGGCCTTCTTCAGGGGCTTGGACATTGTGTCGTGTCCTTGTGAATAAAGGCGTTAGTTATACCCAGTGAGAGGACCCAAAGAGTGTGAGGTCAATACTTGGTTAAGGCAGTGGAGAACTTCGATAGGGGAATTAACAGATAACTGACAACTGACATCCATTAAACATGGCACGTGGAACTAGAACAGTCTACCCCAGTGAGCGAAAGGGTTAACTTCGACATTCCAATCACCTGAAGAAGGCCAGAGCGTATAACGGGCCAGAGCGTACAACAGCCGAAACGTTATAATAAATATAGCGAAAAATTTGAGGACAATAGTCCGAATAATGTAAATAGTGTATATAATACCTCATCTCAGAAATATAGACAAATAATGAAGGGTCAAAATGTAGTAATAAATATGGTGACAAAGATGAGGACAATAGTCTGAATAATGAAAATAGTGTACATAATACCTCCGCTCAGAAATATAGACATAACTCTACTCTTGTTCAATAAACATGGTTGTTCATGATTCATCTCATAGAACGCTTATCATCTTAAACATGCACTCAATTGTTCTAAAATTACGTTAGCAAATGATTGCGTTCAGGCGAATTAATATAAGGAAAACTTTTACGAGGAAATTGGTACAAACTTTGAAACATAAGGTTTACTTAAATTTGTTCGAAATCATAATTATCCGAGAGCTCTTCCAATGCAACTTTAAAAACAATTCGTGTAATAAAACAAGGTGAGAGCAGTACAAAACCTATTGGAAGACGGAGTCAGTAGGTTCTTATCAAGGAATGTCTGTTAAAGTCAGCTGCGTGACAAGTTCTATTGAACAGAACCATCTGATCCCAGATACAACAGAAAAAGAATAAAACTGTGGTACACTGAATGCGTTCCAATTTACTTGTGATTTACTGGAGGAAATGCAACTAGCTTATATATATATATATATATATATATATATATATATATATATATATATATATATATATACACAAAATATCTCTATCTCTCTTCTGCACCCTGTCTAACTGATCGTTCTTAAACGAACTATTCTGACCATTTCTTTCCAACTAAAGTTTTCCTCTATTGCTCTATCAGATTCTTCCATTCTGGTTCCGAGGTGAATTATGTCGATCGATGAAAATTCTTGCTGGTCTGCTATTTGATACTTTGCCATAATTTGGGTCTCATAGTATAAACTCATACACAACTTCATTAATTCTCTGGCAATGCTTACTTAATAAGATCATAAAGCCACTAGGATGCAACGGGTTACTGAGTGTAAGAGAATATAAGAAAAAAAAACTACTATTAAGGAGAAAAGCCAATAAAAGAATAAGAATTAAGAAGACAGAAGATAACGATTGACATTACATTTGAACTTTTGAAGATCAAAGTTGACTGGCAATCAAAAAGCAACTTGTTTTTTTAAGTGTTTTATCCCGTATGAAAATCCTGGTTATATTGTTAACCTAAAGAGACGTCATTTTAGGGATGTTTTTTTATTTGAGCGACGGTAAGCTTAACATATTTGGGGAACAAACCGCCTGCATTTGTATAAAAATGGGATTCAGTAAATATCCCAAGATAGAAAGAGGTGTAAAACAATCATGTATCATGTCACCAGTCTTCAAGTGAGGTAAATATGAGAGAATTACACATCTGATCAGGATTCATTATTGGCAGCCATAATATTAACATCATAAGATATACAGATTACAGAGTGCTGATAACAGACATAAAAAGGAAACTAAAGAAACTTCTACGGAAGGTAGTTAAGGAAAGCTTGAAGAAAGGACTAATGATCAATTGCAGGAGAGACATAGTGCAAGGTTGTTAGAAAAAGGAACAACCAAACATGCAAATTATAAATTGGAGATACGAAAATCAAGTAAAATAATTTAAATACTGGGAAATATTATCAGGAACGGAAAGTGAGATACTGAAATCCGAAGCTAAGCAAAGTATTAAGAAACAGGAAAAATTCGTTAAGAACAAAGAAAAGTGTATTGAACTGTTTCATAATATCAGTCGTATTCTATGTCAGTGAATGTTGAACACACTCGACAAAGTTGAACAACAGACTTGAAACTATAGAAACGTAGATCTACAGAAACATGCTGTGAATGCAGTGGATCGCACATGTGAGCAACGACTTAACATCAGGAAAAGACAGATTTTTTACGATATATAATGAAGAAAGGTGACTTGGAAAATTTGATACTCACAGGACATATCGAAGGCAAGAGTGACAGAGGTAAACACTGTATAGACTTCCTAGGAAGCTTGAGAAAATGGATAACGGGACGGGTTTTGGGAGAGATAGCCAAAAGTAAACATTTATTAAGTGCTACAAAGGACATAAAATTAAGGAAAGCCATGATCGCCAACGTACTGAAGAATGCCGCGCATAGAAAAAGGCTTCCGGTTGATGATCATTTTTATGAGTGTTGTCCATGTTATTGCAATTCTGGCCTTTATGACATTTCGTGAAGAAAAAATATAGAAATAATCCACTTTATTTAAATTATTAGCTTAGAATATTATATGACCCCTTTTCTGCTTGATGAAAATATATTGATTCTGTTGTAATTTGATCTATATGACATTAAACTTTCGCTGCAGCCGATTCTAATCTGAGAGGAAATAGTTTTGCTTCTTCAGGGTTCTTGGATACAAGAACTAGATCATCTGCACGATTTGGGTCTGTCATCGTGATTTAAGTCTATTGAAGTATTCTTTATACGTTTAAGCCTAACGTCATGCTTACTCATCTTTAGTTGCATGTCACGCTGCGCATTCAATGGGGCGGGGGTGAACAAAAATGGGGTAGAAGTTATTGCTGTCAGAACTCAGTTAAGAGGGAAAGTAGTTTAGCTTCAGTATCAGAGGCATAGAGGTCGTCTCTCTTTCTCTCTTTATATATATATATATATATATATATATATATATATATATAAATATATATAAATATATATATATATATATATATATATATGTATATATATATATATATATATATATATATGTGATCATTGGATAGCACTTCCAAAATATGAAACGAAAAAACCTGGGACTACCCATACGGATTACCAAGTTTCTCATAATTTGACTAGACATCCGATCGTTTCAAGCCGGGACTTAAATCCGACCATCAGTCAGAGATTCTAACCCCTACGCTATAGGCACCTGGCAGAGGGAAAGGCAAATTTTCGCGTATTTATTTTTCATAAACACCTCAGTGACTTACAGAACTAACTAGGTTGAGAGAGTCTTGCATAATTAGCAGTAATAGTCACCGTTTACAAATTCTCGCTTTTCCCCACAATGCTCGACCGAGTTAATTTCTTTTCGGTAGCTAATATATATATATACATACATATATATATATATATATATATATATATATATATATATATATATATATATATATATATATATATATATATATATTAGGGCATTTTGAGTGGTGATTGTAATAACAGAAATATTTCTTTTTGAATCCGTGTCTAACGATTGCCACGTGATTGAAACTTAGAGTCGCACCAAATGGTGAGGAACAAAATATATATTTATTATTAGTATACTACATCCCCCCCACACACACTCACATTCATATATATATATAGTCGACAAAAAACGGCCTCAAAACCAAATGAAAATGGAAAAATTTACTCTAGGTTTAAAAATTAAGAATTATTATTATTAAACATTATTATTATTATTATTAACCATTATTATTAACCATTATTATTATATCATTGTAATTACTATTAACCATTCTTCTTCTTATTATAACTTTATTACTATTATTGCCCATTATTCTTATTATTGTAATTATTATTAACTATTATTATTATATCATTATTATTTTTAATATTATCCATATTATTATATCATTATTATTAACTATTATTATTATAAACCATTATCATTATATTATATCATTATTATTATTATTATTATTATTATTATTAAACATTATTATTATTATTAACCATTATTATTGTTATTATCCAGTACTATTATTTTCATTATTATTATTATTAACCATTATTATTATTATATCATTATTATTCTCAACCATTATTATTTTATCATCATTATGATTATATTACCATTATTGTTATATCATCATTATTATTATAAACCATTATTATTATTATAAACCATTATTATTATTAACCATTATTATTCTGTCATAATTATTATTATGTCATCAGTATCATTATTAACCATTATTATTAATATTATATCATTATTATTATCATTATTAACCATTATTATTTTTAACAGTTATTATTATTAATCATTATTATTATTAACCATTTTTATTAAGTAGTATATCCCTAAAAGAAACGGCAGGCTACTGCAGGAAAACATTGTAGTTTTCTGAGTCAAAAGAGTCATGACAGACGAAGCATATATCACGTAATGTCACTTGACTGATTAACAGGCTCTAAATTACGAGGAGACATTTTCTTTTTCTGCTCTCTTCACCTGCGTAGACGTGTGTGTCTGTTTATATTAGTTCTTGAATAAATTTCTGTAAAAATAAGACTTACGTGATTGATGCCAATATTGAAGTTAACAATATCTTTTTCCTGCCGCTGATGGTATCCTGGTATGTATGAAGTTGGTATTGGTCGTGATTCTGGTGGTGTTAATTATGCTTTAATTCCATTGATGATAATATCTTTTGTGATAAAGCTGTTTATTTTAGTACGGCTAATGTGTTTTTTATATGATGATCGTTTTGGTAAAGTCAATTTTCTTTATGATTGATCATTGCATTATTTGTCGCCGCCCGCTTATTATACATCCTGTCATAGGCAAGTGTCTTGCAGACAGACAATTTCCCGTGATTTGAACGGCTATAAACTCCAGGAAATGAAAGTGTAGCTGAATCTCGATCAATTCGCCTACGATTTGATTGCCTCGGCATTATCGTTTTAGTCACACAATCTACTAAGATTCTCACAAAATTGCAAGCAAATTATTCTGACAGAAATATCATTGTGTAATCACTACAAATAATTCAAACTATTTTTTTAAAATTATTTTAATGTCTTTTTTTCGAGCGTTATTATGGTCTTGTGTTTGTTAACTCGGCATTTGCTACATACAGGGCCTTGTGGCAGAGTTTCATCCCTGAAGTGATAACAATTGTACACGTTACATTCATTGAAGTAGAACTTTTGGCGCCCTATTGATTGTGTGCCGAAATATCTGGAGGTACTATGTAGACAGTAGTTGAAAGATAGTAGGGGTGTACCTTCTGAAAGACATTACTCAAAATCTCTGTAAACATCCTGAAAAGCTTTTCTGAGACTACGTTTAAAGAAATTGTCATGATCCTCAAAGACGTAGGCGATCATCGCTCTCCAGGGGATCATTTTCTTTATTAACTATGGATCTTTGGAAGGATAATGCAGAGCTTCATGGTTGTCTTCTCCATGGCTTTGAATTTAGAGATTTCTTATCCAAGACAATGTTGAAATTTGTCCCATAGCTGTTGGAGGTGTAGGATGGGTTGCATTCATGCCTTTTTCGAGATCATTAGTGCGAAAGTAACCGCAAAAGACTAGGCCAGAATTTTAATTTGTTCCGGTTTCAGCGTCGGTAACCGTTACACTAGCCGCATTTTCAGACGTTCGCAACCTACGCCTAGTCAGTCTATTCATCCACATTTTCTCCGTATTTTTGTATGGGGGGGTCGTTTCACTCATAGAGCTCCTCTCCCCAACGAACTGCTACTTTAGGAAATAATCTCCCGCGTGGATGCTTTCCTGGACACTATAATCTTAACGTATTCATGCCAAAGGTCAATCTTTATATATCCTCATTATCCTCATAACGTTCACTTCCTTCGATCAAGTTTTATATTCCTATCATATATCTCATTCTCATTGAATGCCTCAGAATGATTAAATTCACAACAAGGGAAAAGATAAATTTTTTTAAATGTTTCAATCTTAACATTTAGAAATCATAAAATAGAAGTGGTACCCCCACCCACTATTTTACATTTTTGTTGTATTTGTTTAAAAATAGTCTTTCATATACCTCATAATAATGTGGGAACAGATAAGTTCTTAGTTTCGACATATGAGATTCGTTTCATGTTTCGACATATGCAGATCAAAGGCAGTCATTTAGATGGGAGCCATATCAAACGATACATCAAACTTTCTGTTCACCCTTTCCTTTATAGGACTTTAAAACTTGCTTTCCATTTTTAGATCGTTGGCCTTTCTCTTGAGGGCACTATCAAGATTCAGATGAGTCAAGGCTCGAAAGGACAGGCTGTTGGTGTCCTTTCCTCGATTCAGTGCAGAAGTTCAATCCTAAACGGATTATGAATGGCTTTCTGGTTAGCTAGTATGAATATCCGGGTTGTGTGGTCGAAGGCTCAAAGGGCGAGGCTCATTCTTAATCCCCAGTGGATGAATGTTGCGTACAGGGAAGCATATTTTCAGTTTGGGACCTTGAGGTTATTTATTTGTGCCTATTTTTAGGCTAGATCTTGATTTTGGTTTCGTTCCTCCATTATTTTAATTTTTAATCGTTTCTAATTTTGCCATTATTTTTGGTTGATAATATTTTCTTTTAGTTCTTCAGCTGTTGTTTACTTATTTAAAAGGAGAAAAATAATTACTTGTTCGGCTTTTGAAGAAGGCGGAATTCAATTTTTCTGTAATATGGTTGACAAAGAATTGAGTAATGCTGGAAAATGGTCTTCTACTTAAGGAGTTGAAAAAGATATAAAATACAATATGACTTGTAATTATGTAACATACATTTATATATACACCTGTGCAAATTATATAGACATCCTTGTGCAAATTATATATACACCCTTGTGCAAATTAATTTAAACAAAATGAATAATTCCCTTATATTTACTTTTTTTTTTCGTATTTTTCTAATCAAACATGACCCAGCGCACATGTTAGTACTTCGTATGTCCATTCCACGAAAGCGTTCACTTCAGATACTCGACTGAATTAAAATCAGGAGAGATTCTGAGCCAGTCTCTCGAACATTGTTTTGCTCAATGTCAAGGCTTGCCAGTGTCTTCGTGTAGTGTATGCATCCTTTGAGTAACGTCCATCGCAGACAATGGCCATAGGACAACTAATCGAGAGTCGAGACAATAGTGTCTGGACGTGATAAAAATCTGATGCAATCACGGATGACGTAATATCATTCACCGCCAAACAAATTTCATCAACCACCTCGAAAATAGATTCATATTATTGAACACCACTGCAAATGGCATAAATTGAGAAAAAATAGAAATGGATTACACCTTGTCATTTCAGTGGGTCTAAGATTGACCGAATGGTGAAAGAAAGGAAACTAAACCAGTTGTTTCAATTAATTTGCACAAGGGTGTATAGAAGGAGTTCATCAGAATACAGGATGGCAAAACCTATCACAAATTAATTTAACATTGACTAGGCATTGATACATTTGGACAAGTGTGTCCTACTGTGAGATGAAAGGACTGGATTTAAGGCACAAATTCATCCAAAGATGGGGCATGCTAATTGGGAGTCTGAGGAAACACAATGTGAAAAATACAGAAAGAACTTCGATGGCATCATCATTTTTTATAAGGTTTGATTTATGAACAAAATTTTAAAGCTCCTCATAAAAGGACGATTAGGGATCTGTCGGGCAATTGATCAATCTATTTTATGTCTTGTCTTCATTACTTGGCTGTTATAGCTACAATACTTCCTCAACTATTACGTCAAAAAGGTGTAGAATTTGTAAATCTCTTCATAATAAAGCTATCAAGGAAGAGTATTCAATTACTATTCATCCAACGGTCATTGTAAATTCCTGTAGGAATCTTTCGCTGTTGCAGCTCCACAACCACAGCTGCACTACCTCTTTACCTATACTTTCAATATACGTAATAAATACTCTAAAAATATATGGCATAGTGAGAATAGTCAATACCAGCAATATAAAATTCATGAAGTCTGGCAAACTAAAAAATAAAATCTTTAGTCAGCTAAAATGTATTTTTGAAAGATAAAATAATAGTTCTAAAATAAAGAACATCAATGGAAGAACATTATGACAAATTGATTTTTTCTTCAGCTATGTTGATGTAGTTTGATTTAAGAGCAGAAATTCTAAAGTTCTTAGTAAAATGGCGATTAATCTATGTTTTGCCTACGTTAATTGACTGTTATAGCTACACTACTTCGTTACTTATTAAGTCAAACCTACAGAAGATTTAAGTGTAGCAATTTTAAATCTCCTAATAAGGGAACAAAGATTTTTAGCCCAACTATCATTCATCTACCGATTGATGTTAATTCCTGTCAGAATCCCGTCGCTACCACAGCACTACAGCTACACTACCCCCTTACCTATACGTTAAGTATACGTAATAAATTGCAATTAGTTATGTAATAAAGAAAATACATCAGTTGAACTTACTTGGCGATCGAAAATAGTTAAAAAATAAAGAGAAGGAGCATTGGAGGAGGAATATTATTTTTTTTGTTTATAAGGTTTTGGTCAGAGTGTAGAAATATTAAAGATTTTTATAATAGGACGATTATGAATGAACAATCATTCATCAATCAACTGGTTTCAGTTTTTTATTCTGTTTTACATAGATGCTACAGCACTACTGCTACAGATGCACTAACTCTTTACCTATTACACTAAACATACGTGAGATATAAATTTAAAGCTCTTCATAACAAAGCGATCAGAGATCTGTCACGCAAGATCATTTCGTTGTTCACGCCCAGTTAGTGGGAATGTCAGTTTCTATTTGGTTATCATTTAGCATGCAAAGAAATATTCCTCAATATATATATATATATATATATATATATATATATATATATATATATATATATATATATATATGTGTGTGTGTGTGTGTGTGTGTACACCCCACAAAACACAGACATTACTATACAGACATTTGAACTAGCCGTAGCAAATGACATAAAGAAAACAACAGCACGTAAGCTGCCACGTGACAATATTACTGAAGGGGAACGTATAGCCCTCGATACGCTGACACATAGAGATAAACTAATCATAACACAGGCTGACAAAGGGGGTGCGACAGTGATCTGGGGAATCGAAGAATACATTAAAGAGGCCAACAAACAGCTAGCCGACAAGGAAACCTATAAAAGCATACCTAGAGAACCCCTTCCAGAATACCAAAAAGAATTAACTAGCTAACTAAACATAATGCTTCGCAACAATCTAATCGACAAGGAACCCGGCCTTCTTGCATATCGTAGACCTAAGAACCTAAAAGAAATCATAGGTAGTAACCACATTTCAGGGGACAAGGTAATCCGTAATAAACTAAGAACAAAAACAACAGGATTGTCCCAACCATGTAACAACAAAATAAGTTTATGTTGCAACCATATTAAACCCACGAATTCATTCACTAGCTCAATCACTTAATCTACTTTCAAAATCTACCATGATTCTAACTGTAGAAGACATAACATAATTTACCCCCTAGAATGCACACTATGCCAGAAACAATATGTAGGAAAATCTGAATGGCCTTTTCACTACAGAATTAATAATTATCATGATCGAATTAAGTCGACTCCCCATGAAAAATTATTACCCGTAGAACAACATTTCCGCCTGGAAAAACACGATTTCAAAACCCATGCCAAATTCACTATAATTGAGAGAATAGAACAGTTCAGAGCAGATAACATTAGAAAGATTTTAGAGATCCATGAAAATAAGTGGATACAACGTCTAAAAAACATCCAGCCGGGCTAAACCATAACTCAACAAATCAAAACCTACCCACATTTCTCAACCACACAAGACAGACATGCTTACGGAGGTGTAGAGGCCTCACACTTATACACACACCCACACGAATATACACACTTACACACATCATACTCACTCACTCCCTAATGAGCCAAATGATAACACACACCCATAAGAATATACACACGCTTACACATATCATACTCACTCACTACCTAAGAACCAAATAACACACACATTTAACAGAGACACATCCCCTCTCCAGGAACCAATAAAACTGTCAAACTGACCAAGGGAATTCCGAGCAGTATGGATTCATCCAGCTCTTATCTCGAATAACAACTTAAAAGTGACTGTTTGACCAATACAAGGAATTTTAAAAGATTCATGTTAAAAAGATAAAAAAATAAAAAAAAACAAATAAAAACTCCAGACAAAAGTTCATTTTCTCCATCAAGACATTCATTTCTGTAGTTCACTGCTACCAGCAAGCAGAAATATTTCTTCTCCTGATGATGGCCATTTTGGTCGAAACTAGTCGAGGAATCTAAATGAAATAATAAAAAAAAAACGAAAGAATATTAATCTACAACCCAGTGTGTCTAAATATTTTAATTTTTTAATATTTTTTTTATTGTTCAATACATACATACACACACACACACACACACACACACACACACACACACACACATATATATATATATATATATATCAAATCATTGTTTCATAAAAAATACGCTTTGTCGGGTAGATTTAAAACTTTTAGATATTAAAGAAACCATATTATATTTAAATGGTTGCTATTTTCGTATTATCTCTTAAACAGGGCGTCTCTTCTGAAAAGATATTTTCTGCCATATATTATTTATCAGAAGAAAATCACATCTGGAAAAGAGAAGCTGCTATCAATTAATTCAGTATTAGCAATTTTCTGAGTAGTCTAGAAAGTAAGAAAAACTTAAATCCAATATTAGAATCGGCGATGATAAATATAAATCCAAGGATTAAATATAAAGAAAGACTGTAATATTTACTAATAATGGCAGATATTTTTGAGAATTTCGGCAACTCCTTTCGTATAAAAAAGGACACATTTTTAATTGGGACACTTCAGATATTCACATATTAATAATTATTGCGTGTTAAACTGGATTATTTGATTTTAGCATATTAGTTAATAAGGAAAATGGATAGTTTTTGATGTAATTTGATACTTGCTTGTGCAACTGAATAACAGATAATGCCTTCAAAAATAAATAAAAACGTAATTAGAGACAAGAAAAATTCATCAGATTCAAGGAAAAGTGTATTAAGCTGTTATGAATCCTCTTCTATCGACAGCGAGGAATTTTCTCACAGATAAAGAAGAGATTTGAGGCAACAGATTAATTCGTTTGCTAAGTCTTATTAACCCTATATAGATTATTTAAAATCAGAAACTATTTTTACATTGTAAGAATTTGTTTTTAGATTTCTAATGATTCGGTGATACAAGTCATATTAATTAAACCATTAATTATGATAAGAAGAGGTGGATTCATTTCTTTCGTGTAAGGGGATATAACGAACCAAACGAGAATCGGAACTCGGCTCTCCGATTAACAATTCTGAGTTATTAGATTGGTGCAAAAATAATGACGTAATAATGTCGTTTTTTGACGTATTTTTAACATAAAAAATGACATTATTACGTCATTATTTTTGCACCAAACTAATATTATCCATTACTGCACATCCAAGCTTACAGATGCTGGTATTCCCAATAATACGGCAGTAAGCGTTTGAGGCAACATACAGAAGAATGCTGAGAACGGCATGAACTGAATATTTGAGGTACCAAGGATGTTTTAAGGAATTCTAAAGAGCGAGTTGGGATTTCTGCAGAGTAAAACTAGGAAAACGGACTCTGATAATTTGACAGTCAAAGGGCAAAAAGGGCAGAGAGATACAGAAAATAAAACACCTCCCATATTCCTATTCCTGTGAAAGAAATAGGGATATGAGAGGGAGACTAAAATAAGGAATATCACCTTGAGCTACAATCGATATGAAATTCTGGATCACCCATGACCTGAAGGGACATGACACGTCAAAGAAATAATTGTAGATGTTTAATGTCACTAATCTTACACCGTTTTGCAAATTAATTGAAACAAAACGAATAATTCCATTATTATATACTATTTTTCGTATTTTTCAATGAAACATGGCCTAGTGCACATATTAGTACTTCGTATGTCCATTCCACGAAGCCGCTCCTTAGAGATTGACTACAGATTTTGGATTTGATTTAAATCAGGAGAGTTTCCGAGCGAGTTTAGTACTTTGATTTGCTCACTGGTAAAACTTGCCAGTGTGTTTGTGCAGTGTTACAATTTCCGAACGCTTCTTTGGAGTAACGTCCATCGCAAACTATTGTCATGAGACAACTAATCGATAGTCGAGACAATAGTGTCTGGGCGTGATGAAAATCTGTTGCAATCACGGATGACGGAATATTTTTCAAGGCCAAGCAAATTTCATCATACGCCCTGAAAATAGATTCATAATACTGCGCACAACTGCAAATGACCTAATCTGAGGAAAAATAGAAATAGTTTAATATGTTTCTAAAAAGAATCCTTCCGCTATGTGCCAGCTGAGTTGACCGACTTTAAAAAGTTGTTCTTTCCGAGAAATCTAAATATGCAAGATTTCTTAGTCGTGATGTAGTCTGATGTTCCTATTAGATCCTAAGAACTTATTTGTCGTTGTTTACGCCTACGGCAGATTGCTAACTAATATATATTCTGAAATATATTATGATCTCCAGCAAGCTTATTTCATGTCCCGCACACCACTGCATTGATTGTTCTCGATTTCTTTATTCAGCCAGTACACCTGCAAAACACAATCTCGCAAGCCCTACCTAGATCTATTTAATAAGTAATTTCAAGGATTTGCAACGTGTTGTATCAAGGAGTGGAGGAAAATTGGGTACATTTCTAAAAGTATTTTTATTTTAGACAACATATGAATATAAACTTTGGTTGGATCCAGTGACTAGACCGAAATATTTGCGAGTTCAATAACACTCCACTACAGTGGTGAATACATACGCCAAAAAAAAAAAAAAAAAAAAAAAATGAAAAAATAAATAAAGTTGAAGAGTTGAGTCCAAGGGAAATAACTGAGACATCCTGAAGATGCACGGCACGTAGAGCTAGAGCAATCTGCCGCGGTGGACGAAATAAAGAATTAGGTACGAAATTTCAGTTTCCTGAAGAAGGCTGGAGCGTACAACGGTCGTAACGTTGTGAATACGGCAACGAAGATGAGGATAACAGTCCGGATAATGTAAACAATGCAAGTAACCATAATACCTCATCTCAGAGATATAGAAGCCGAA
>OZ010573.1:8593167-8598167 GCA_963932145.1 Acanthosepion lycidas
CTAAAGAGCGGGTATAAAATAAAAAAAAAATGAAAAGGTCAAATGTTCACGTCTCCCTACACATACACACATACACGCAAGCGGGCGGGCGCACGCACGTGAACGAACACCAATATAAAATGTCTAAAAAGAAAAAAATATATAAGCAGTAAATTGCTGATACTTCTGCAGAGTGGACGGACAGGTCCGCCTACAAAATTCTGGAGTCGGTATGCTGAATGTAACGTCAATCATGTGACAAACTTTTGGTCATATATATATATTCTCTTTTTTATAGATACACTTATCTGAGTAAATAATCTGTTTTTAATTAAACATATTAATTACATTTAACAGCCTGAAATTTCGGAAAGTTTCGTAGAGAGTATCCGTCCTCCGACAGGAATCGAATCTGTATCCTATACGGGACCGTTGTTTAGCTTGACGTGCGACGACCGTTCAGCCACATTACAGTTTATCGAAGCTCTAATTTCTGCTTTTAAACACATGCTTTCACCGATATTCAGGCCGGTAAATGGAATTAATAATGGTTAATTAAGAAACAGAACATTTACTCACATGAGTGTATCCATATAAATCGTATAAACAGAAAATATATTAAAATAATTTTAATCCATTTTGCACACAGGCACAAACATAGACATACACCCACCAAATATATATATATATATATATATATATATATATATATATATATATATATATAGTTTTTTTTAAATTATGGTTCCTTCGCTACATAAGAGTTCTCATGTTTCAAAAACAATAACCAAACCTCTGTTTCATCCTCAAGCGTAATAATTATAATTATAATTTAGGCTCCTGTGGCAGTGGGGACTTCTGGGGTTATTGGAC
Organism: Acanthosepion lycidas; assembly: GCA_963932145.1. Classification (NCBI taxonomy): domain Eukaryota; kingdom Metazoa; phylum Mollusca; class Cephalopoda; order Sepiida; family Sepiidae; genus Acanthosepion; species Acanthosepion lycidas. Next base: position 8,594,020 of record OZ010573.1, read on the forward strand.
CTCGTTCGATAACGTTCCTTCGGAGGATTAGAGCGATTGCGTCTCGATTAAGGGACGAGCCTAGCGAAACGAAGTGGCTTTTGCACCGTATCTCACTGGCGATTGTTCAAGGTAATGCTTTCTCCATCACTGTGGCTGGCAGAAGATAGCAAAAAAAAAAAAAATGTTTATGGTTACTATGTTCAAACTTTTTTTTCAGTAAATAAATTTCTCTTTTCATTTAGGCTGTACTTTTGTATTGATCACTTTTTTGAAAATAAAAACAAAAATACTAACGAAATTCGGATTATTTACCTAACGCGTTCTTTCCTATTTATTTGCGCACACACACACACACATATATATATATATAAAGAATTTCCAAGCGTAGCTTAGATGTGGCACAAGGCCGAAAGCATGGGGCATCCAGTGAGGATCGAACTCACTTTTCAGTAGTAACTGACATAGCAAGACAAGCTTGCTAAACCATTACACCACGCCGAGGTGCACCCTCACCGCGCAAACATACACATACATATATATATATTGAATTTGTAGGTCTGATGAATTGGATCGTATTTACGATTCCAATGGAATAAATTATGACCATGAAATATTTTTATTATATATATATAAATGTACATTTATTTTCATTTTCAGATATCCAAAGATTGCTATGGGTCGTAAGAAAGATAAAAGACAAAAAGAGAAAGAAAATCTTGTAAATTTATTTTGTGATTGAACCACAGCGTTAGAGATTGCGAAAAGTTTGGACGGAGATCAGAGAACAATCAACGAAATGTTAATATTGGTAAGATAAGAACCAGAATATTGGAGTTAATGTCACAACAAGAGATCTGAGAACAATTGCGAAACTGCGCGTAAAGCTTTCATCCTTTGATAAAGTGTAATAAAGAAACACAAGCAGATTAAGGTTTTCTGAATGTAAAGAAAGAGAAATGAGACATACTGTTAAGAAAATTCGCTGATAAAATGACAGAAACCAAACAATCACCTTTAAATAAAATATGAGATGGTTTAACGTTTAAATACAGTGAAAGAATTCAAGCAAATGTCGCTACTCCAAGTACTTACAATAGAAGGTTCCGTGTATCGGATACCAGGCGGTTCTCAGGGTTTTCAAGTGAGAATAAGATCTGTTTCGGAGCTTTTTTTATTGCATACCTCGCTACACCTGATTGTGAAGACCTGTCAACTATTTTTATTTTTTCAACGATCATTAATCTTGCGAAGTTTCATAGTTGATTTCAGCATATCCTTTAGGGTTGCTCTTACTTTTCTGATTCCGATGATTACCAGAAACTCTTTACAAAACAGCAACTGTGTCTTATGCAGCCAACGTTAACAAGTAAATATTTCAACTGCTCCAACCTGCATCTTCGCATTCCTACATCAGTTTTTATTAGAACTCTTCTTTCCGGCACCGAATCGCATCAAGTTAGTCCTCGTGTGAAAAGGTGAGTTAAGACCCAGAAAAAACATTTGCCAAAATGAAACGTAATTTGGAATTACGAATATATGGTGCTGAATATCCACGACATAATCCAACGATTAATGCAGATAATACACTAACTTGCTGTGCGGATTAAATAAGGCGTTGAAAGAAAAACGCTATTCTCTTTTTCAAGGACAAGATGTCTTCTAGTAAAAATATTATATATATATATATATATATATATATATATATATATATATATATATATATATATATATATATATATATATATATATATATATATATTGAACATTGAAGTCAATACTTAGAGGCGACAGGCTTTTTCGTGCTAGACGCAATCGTCAGGCAACGAGTTATGCTAGACCTTTGCGTCTAGCATGAAATGCGAGGCCACGAGTTTCATGCTAGAAACAGCCGGTCGCCTCTAAGTTTTGACTTCAATGTTCATTTTTATATTTACACACGCTCTATCTCTGATATTGAAAACATATCCCATAAATATAGCACACATTAAGAGTATATTTCTTCATATATATATATATATATATATATATATATATATATATTGAAAAATTTGGCATTTGAGAGTGTGGTACATTCCTCCTAATAACTAGATCTTGCTCATTTGGTTCTTTTCGTTTGCCTAACGCAAGCAGACTGAAAGAGGAATATCTGAAATAATTCGGAGATGATATAATGAATCGTTGTGATAATTCGATAACCAAGCATCAGGATTGTTTGCAAGGGTTTAAGAAATTTACAAACGATGTGACACATGTGTTAGACTGCAGAGAAAATTATAGGAAAGAGCATGAACGTTCCATGGCTCAAGTTCACAATGGCTAGGATATGAACGCTTCAGTACATTTTCGTATCGACCGTTGTTAGGAACATCGAGTCAATCCATTCCTTAGTGGCATAGTGCGTGTTTCAACAGGGCTACATATAGTTGAATTCAGAGTTTTCATCCTATTGGATCGGTTTCTAAACAAGACTATAGGTCCCATAATATCCTGTTATACTCTGGTGTCCCCGCTATTCATCTTGAAAAAAAAGAATGCATATTCTATTCATCCGAACTTATCCTAAAAATATTGTCGGCGTTAATTAACCCACTGAGACTGATATGCCGTAAAACAAAATAAACTCACTCAAACTAAACCAAGATGTTTACAATTTCTTCAGCCATCAAGATTTTATCTAAATCTAAACAAATTCAAAAACCAGATAACGGTGACAAATCTTAATATAGTTTCAATGGTTTAAGAAAAAAAAAAACAATGTTAAAAATCATTGACTATTTAAAAAGTGTAACTCATTCCAATAGAATGCTCCGTGTATCGAATACCAGGCGGTTCTCAGGGTTGTCAAGTGAGAATACGCTCCGTTTCAGAGATTTTCTTTTTTATTGCGCACCGCGCCCCACCTGATTGTGAGGACCTGTCAGCTATTTACATTTTTGCAACGATCATTAATCTTGCAAAGTTTCATAGTTGATTTTAGCATATCCTTTAGCATATCATTCGTACTTGCACTGAATACTGCTGACAAATATGGCCTGATGCCCTCGCTGTTCATGCAATGTGATAGGTCCTGATCTGGCATCTTGTCTAGAGTCACTTTCTCACAGACGTGCTGTGGCTTCCCTCTGTCATGTCTACAAATATTTTCATAGCAACTGCTCTGACGAGGTACTTTCACAGGTACCCCATCTGCATGAATTTAAGCATGCTACTAGGTTGGCATGTCGGTCCCACCCTTTCACTGTCCAAACAGTTAAATGTAGACGCCACTTCTACTCCAACAGCTTCTTCTCTCGCACTTCCCGCCAGTGTAACTCCCTTCCGCCTTCTTGCTTCCCTGATAGCGATAATCTTCACATATTCAAATGTAATATAAATCGACATTTTCTGATGCCTTTCCTCAAACAACCCACTTTAGTTTTGATCTCAATGCATGGAGGCCCTTGTGTGCTCGTGGCACTCCTGACTTGCTTGCGGTGAACTGCTTAAAAAAGTTATCCACAGTTATGAGAAGAGATGGATTTATACTTCTACCAAAGGTATTAGGACGTAAATGGATGTAATGAACTCGAGTGGAATTCGAACTCCGATTTCTCAGTCTGAGTCGCTATACATTCTTCCACCGTACCTCTACTACATGTACTCTTAATATATAGATTATAGCTGTATCATTTCACCCGAACGCCACTGTCCCCCTCCAAACTCTATCCTGGGTCCTACGATACTTCTGATCTTCATCAATCGTATCGACGATGCCATCAATTCCCAAATAAGTATCTATGCAGATGATACTACTATTTACTTCTGCCTCAACAGAAACTCCGCTAGCCATGACAAAGTGAACCTGGCAGATGTTCTTAAAAAGGGCCTCCAATCAATGGTTAACTGGTGCAGGAAATGGATTATAAATTCTAACGCCTTCAAAACACAACTACATTCATTTCACCATAGAGAACCATTTGTCCCTGCTATCAGGGACGTTAGACTCCTAGGGAGCAAATGCGCCCTCTTGGCCTCAAGTCTTGCACTGACTTCAAGTGAAGCGACTATATCGAATCAATAGCTGCATCTACTGCAAGGAAAGTTGGGTCACTCTTTCTCGACAGAATGCATCTTGCACACTTACAAAACTACCATTCGTCCGTACGTTGAAACCTGTTGCTATAGTT
>OZ010573.1:8600667-8610667 GCA_963932145.1 Acanthosepion lycidas
TGCCTGATGACAGTCGCGAGACTAGAAGCACGTGTAGCAAAATTATGGAAAATAAAACATGATATCTTTTTAAAAATCCACATTACAAGAAAAAATAAAAAAAACGTTTGCGGTTTCTCTCTTCTTTTTAATATACACACTTTTCCCTCATTGGATCTATTATAACCTCTTCATTTTATGAAAAAAAAGAGAAATTAATATATACAGAAGCGCATAAAAGCAATATATTGTCTTCATAAGAATTCCATTATGAATGACTGATTCATTTTCTACGGCTAATCAAACATTTCCAGGTTATTTAAAGCCAGAAAATATTTATACATTGTAAGAATATTTTAAGATAATAATGATTTAACGATACAAATCTTGATGAGGTATTATGTACAATATTTACATTATTCGGACTATTGTCCTCCTCTTTGTCTCCATATTTATTACAACACTTTGGCCATTCAGTATCTATCTATATTTCTGAGATGAGGTATTATGTACACTATTTAAAATTATTTGCACTATTGTCTTCATCTTTGTCGCCATATTTATTACAACGTTTCGGCCGTTCAGTATCTGTCTATATTTCTGAGATGAGGTATTATGTACACTATTTACATTATTCAGACTATTGTCCTCATCTTTGTCGCTATATTTATCGGAAAATTCGTAAACCTAAGGAATCAGCACATATGCCAGGCTACCAAATTTCCTGAGCCGACAAAGCATAGAAATGAATATAATATGGGAACCAGTAATAAGGAGTGCCAGAGAAAAGTGATAATAACAACAAACATTGCTATATGAGCACTGGTAAAAAAAATTTTGCTGAAGACATTAGGTTTATAATACCCAGGAATTCATACACAGATATCCTCAAGGACACTCGGCACATTGGATAAAGGCGTTATTTAGATCAAATGACAGTACCCAAAATGTGTGTTCAATACCCGGTTAAGGCAGTGGAGACCTTTAAGAGGGAAATTAACAGGAGATAACTGACAACTTACATCCATTAAAAAACATGGCACGTGGATGTAGAACAATATACCCCAGTCAGCGAAATAAAGGGTTCAATTTGACATTCCAAACACCTGAAGAATGCCGGAGCGTACAACGGCCGAAACCTTGTAATAAATATGGCGACAAAGATGATGACAATTGGCCGAATAATGTAAATAAGATACAAATCTAACTAATTAATCCATAGCTGCCCGAGACTAGGTGGAGCCATACATTTCCCCAGGGGTACTTGCGCGTAAATGAATTTAACGAAACCAACAGGAATTGTAAATCGTCTCTCCGATTAACACTTCCTAGCTATTAATTATTACCCCAATCTCACATTCAAGCTCACCGCACCTGGTATTCCCAAACGGTTACCCAAGTAGGTAGTAACCAGGTTATCTTCGGTAATCGTCCCGGGAATCTGTGTATGAACATGTTATGGCCGTAAGCATATAAGAACCAGAAGTATTAACCACTCGACATATTGTAAAGATAAGGATTGGAAATTCATTGACTGATCATCCAATGCTGTTGTCAGTTGACATTTATGAAATGAGAGTTTCCTTCTACTCGACGGAGTGCGCTGACATCTCGATTATGCCATTATTTTCTTTTAAACTTAATTGCGCTATTCATTTTAAATATTGCTGCTGCTGGAAGTCTTCAAGTAAGTTTTTATTAGGAAGTGTTTTTATTATTTGATAACGTTTATTACGATTCTTTAGCGCCTGTCTACGAGATCTGTTGAAGGAGGTTCCTCACTAAAACCTACAGTGTTCATTCTCTGGAAGTCACTTTTAATCATTGATTCAGGAAAATTTAGAATTCGATGTTTCTGAACGGATTTGTTTCCAAACATGGCGTTCCTATGAAAGTGTCCATCTGACAGCGCCATTTAAGATGTCTCCAGGTTCCAGGTGAATGTTTTGATTTTAATACCTTGGGATGTTGGAAGAAACCTCACCGATCACCACGTATAATGTGTTCAGTTTCCTTATCTCCCATAATAAAATTCTTATATTGTATTCTTAATACATTGATATATATATATATTAATTTATTATTTATATACATGGAACTAGGGATAGAATATGATAAATAGTATTTAAAAGTGATAGGGTTATTACTGCAAATAAGCCATAAAAGATCCTATGAAGATTTTTGTTGGTAGTGATTTTTGTATTATATACATAGACATGACCTGGCCGATATAGATAGATAAATAACTTATTGAGAGAGGTATGAAATGATTGAGATACATAAGTATGTACGCAAACAGATTCATAGATAATGAATATACTGAAATAAATCCAGTGACGGATATGCAATGTGATAGGTCCTGATCTGGCATCTCGTCTACAGTCATTTTCTCACAGACGTGTTGGGGCTTCCCCCTGTCTTTTCTACAATTATTTTCATGGTAACTGCTCTGACGACCTACTTTCGCTGGTACCCTAATTGCATGAATTTAAGCGTGCTGCTAGGTTGGCATCTCGGTCCCACCCTTTCACTGTCGAAACGGTTAAATGTAATCGCCTTTTCTACTTGAACAGCTTCTTCTCTCGCACTTTCCGACTGTGGAAATCCCTTCTTCCTACTTGCTTCTCTGATAGCTATAATCGTCAAATGTTCAAATGTTATGTCAATCGACATCTTCTGATACCTTGTGCATGATCCTCGCGATTCTCTTTGTTTTTTCCCCAAACACCTCTCTTTATTCTTGCTCTCACTTTCTGTAACCGAGTGTTAGAGGTACTCCTAACTTGCTTGGGGTGAAATTTAAAAAAAAAGAAAGATGTTAAAACACACACACACACACACACACACACACACACACACACATATATATATATATATATATATATATATATATATATATATATGAAGAAGAATCATCAGTATTTATTAGTCCTTATCTGGCGTCTTGACTTCAATAATTTCACACCTGCCTGATGTTGACTCTGTATCTTTTCTATAAATATCTTTATGATAGTTGCACAGATGAGCTTTTCGTTATGGTACCTAGGCTTCATAAATTTAAACTCAGTAGTAGACAGACACATTACGATTTCATCAATTTACATTTGAGCTGGTTAGATGTAAGGCTTCTTTTCTCGCACTGCTCGCTTGTGGAACGCTCTTCAAGCTCCATGCTCTCCAGCCATCGGTAAAAAAAGTTAAATGCAACGTCAATCGCTATCTGCTGTCTTCTTGATTACTCTTTCCTCTTCAGGCTCATTATTAATGTTTCTGTTCCTAATTATTCCACACCCAGTAACCCCTTGTGTCTTAGTGGTTTCCATTTTGTATGGGGTGAAATCGATTAAAAAAAGATAGATAGATAGAGATAGATAATAAATCTAGATGCCTACAAATTGATGAAGATAGATAATGAAAATAACGAAATATATGTAAACAGACCGACGTAGAGTGTATCTGTCTGTCTGTCTCCATAGATATTTTATTTGTTTAATATCTGTGTTTTATCGAATCCTATTAACCCAAGGCGTATTGTGTCTTGACAACTCTCACTTTTCCCTTCTGCTTGATACACTGCATATTTTATGTGGTATTTGCATTAAGAGGACATTTATTCGAATTTCTACAATTAAAACCTCCTTAAATCCTCCGTTTAACAAAGCTTTCGAAATACTCTTTATTTTCCTCATTGCATTTTATAGAAAATCTTGGGCAATTTCTCATCTTTTAGGGCAAGAGTTTTTCAACAATTCTAAAAATGTTTTTTTTTTTCGTAGCAACGATGCTAAAATGGTGCATGTTTCGAAAAGCTAGTTCTGCTTTCAGCAATCTTTATCACAGGCTTTGGAATATTCGTGTTGCTTCGTTAAAGTCCAAAATTGATGTATACAAGTCAGTAGTACCGACATCCTTACTCTATGGTGCAGAATCTTGGACTCTGGACCGACGGCACACCAATCAACTTGATGTCTTCCACATGCATTGCCTACGCAACAGAAAATTGTGTGATCGAATTAGAAATAATGAATGCAATATAACAGGTATTGAAGCCATCCTAATGAAAATCCAACAGGTGGGTAGGACATCTTTCACGTATGAGCGTTAGCAGACTTCCAAAACAACTTCTCTTTGGTTAGCTTCTAACAGGGAGTTCAGATGGAAGGCAACTCTTACAATTCAAAGACACACTCAAAGACAATCTAAAGCGATACTGCATCCGCTTTTCTTCCCGGGCAAAAAAGCCTCAGAGCAAAGGAATGAAAATGATTCTTACCATGGCATGGCGGGACTAAACCGTGAAGGTCTGAACTGGTGGGACGGAGGAATGTAGCTTTTTAGACGATTTGCCATGGAAAATCACAATAGAGCAGTGAAAGTCTTACGACCGGTTGTCTGTGGTACAGAAATTGTAGTGTGGAAAATAATTAAACGCCTACAACTCGTACAGCCTTTTGAATTCCATAAAGGCTGTGAAGTGAGGAATTGGCTGTTCCAGTTCATATATCAGTATTCCATTTTTATTCAGATCTGGCACTTGTGCTTGGATCACAGCAGGAGAAATCAGGCACTATCTATCTATCTATCTATCTATCTATCTATCTATCTATCTATCTATCTATCTATCTATCTATCTATCTATTTATCTATCTGAACTTCTCTCTCTCCCTGTATCTATCTATCTATCTATCTATCTATCTATCTATCTATATGTAGGTCTCTCTCTCTCCCTGTATATGTCAATCTGTTCTAATCTATCTATCTATCTATCTATCTATCTATCTATCTATCTATCTATCTATTTATCTATCTGAAGGTCTCTCTCTCCCTGTATCTATCTATCTATCTATCTATCTATCTATCTATCTATCTATCTATCTATCTATCTATCTATCTATCTATATGTAGGTCTCTCTCTCTCCCTGTATATGTCAATCTGTTCTAATCTATCTATCTATCTATCTATCTATCTATCTATCTATCTATCTAGCTAGCTAGCTAGCTAGCTAGCTAGCTAGCTATCACTTTGTTGGTGCATGACATGAGGTTGAGTAATTTTACTTTAGGGAAAACATTTGTAATGGCAAAAGTATCATTAACTATTAATTGTTCGAGTCATTTCAAAATACATTTGTAGTATACTAGCATACATGACATACATTAGATTTTACAAGGTATTGGCAGCGTACACAGGTGATTCTTTAATAATGTTTTCCTCCAAGACAACGCAAGCAGCGAAAATGAAGCAGCAATAATCTTTGGAAGTCGCTTGCATTGTTCTAACCCATCTGCCATATTCTCCAGATATTTTTCAATCAATGCAAAACATTTTCGTGAGAAAAAAAAAGTAAATTAAAAAAAAAGAAAATGTGACAAACATTTTTAATCAAGTGTCTCGAAGTGGCAATAAATCCTTGTAAATTACGGTGAATATATAATTGAATAAAATGTAATGCATTTTGTTGATAACAATAGAAATTGCTCGTTACTCAAAAAAATGTATTTGTATCTATTTATGTTACCGATAAAATCCTCTTATTATACTCTGTCCATTTGTCTCTGTCTTTTCCATCTATCTATCTATCTATCTATCTATCTATCTATCTATCTATCTATCTATCTATCTATCTATCTCAGTATGTTCGTATCTATCTATCTATCTATCTATCCCACTCTTTTTCTTTCTCCCTCCCCCTCTCCTTCTCTCTCTCTCTCTCTCTCTCTATATATATATATATATATATATATATATGGGTAAATTGGTCTATAAAGATGATAACGATCTCCACATGTAATCCGCATTAGTCTTTGCAGCAAAAGAAAAAACAAATTATTTTTGTGAAACAAATCATCTAAAGGACTTTGATTCAAGATATAATTAAACTCAAAAACAAAATAACATCTAGACGTCAAATTGGATTTGAGAACCAGATTAATGAGACAAAACAAATATATAAACAAATATATATATATATATATATATATATATATATATATATATATATATATATATATATATATATATATATGTGACGAAAGTTAATTTATTTTTTCTATATAGAGATATCTTATTTCCCATACAATTTTAAACATAAATGGTCGAGAACTTTCGGTTTTCCGAAACCATTATAAGAAAAAAAGAAAACAAAATAGAAAAAAGAAAACGACAGGATAACAGGAATTGTCGCGTGACAATGATAAAACCGAACCAAAAGTACAAAAAGACCGAACCTCTTACATAAATCCTTATAAAGATCGAAATTTCATAGATATCGGACAACTCCTATTTAAATATATTCCGGAAATCAGGGAAACAAATATCTATAATCGAAAAACCTTCATAGATATTTCAGGAAAGTTGTATAAATAATACTAATAAAAATTGTCGTAGTTATCATTATTATACAGGGGGTCTATAGAGTTCGTGTGCACTTTAAAAAATTCATTTGTATTTGCGATAGAAATAATTTGTAAAAAAGATTAGAAAGAAGTAAATCTATATTTTTTAAGGTTTTATTGAAATTTTATTCAAGTTTCCACATGTCCTCCATCATTAGCAATACAAAGGGTAATACGATTTTGCAGTTCATGGAAAACATTTGCCAAATGATTTACAGTAATGCCTGAAATCAAATTTTTTTTACAGATTATTTCTATCGCAAATACAAATAAAGTTATAAATTTTTTAAAGTGCACACGAACTTTATGGACAGTCTGTGTATCTTTCGCCTCAGACCAACATGCGCCTCTTGGTTTTTATACTGACAACATTTGAGCAAGTGTACTTTTCGTCTTCTTATGGGAGTCTATGTATTCGTAAACTGAAAGTAATCAATTACTATCGTCCCATTTTATATACTCAGAGAAGTCTCCTATCAGTTCCTTCTCTCTCGCTTTTGCGTAGGCGGACAATGAAGCAGAGAGCGGGACTTTCCGACCCAAAGGTGGAACTCCAAAATGCCGAAGAGTATATTTCAACTAAAATGATACTTCATTGCATGACAGATATCTTGGGTAAATCACTTGTGTAATGTTGGAGGTTTATAGCTAATGTATGTATCCAGGCACTGGATCGATGGATTCGTATTTTTATGCCCTATCAACCGTTAACAGGTTATTAAAAGCCAGGAAATATATTTGAAATGTAAGAATGTTTTAAAGATAATTATTTACTGATGAAGTTTTACTAATTAACCCATATCTCGGAGTGCGGAGAAGTGATTCCATACAATTCCCAAGGGTATTTGCGAGTAAGTAATCTAACGAACCTGACTGGAATTAAACCTCAGCTCTCCGGCCTCCAGTTCCATGCCGTTATCCATTACACCACGGACATATCCAAGTTTACAGCAAATGGTATTCCTAAGCCGTTATCCATCTAACAAAGCTCGACGTTGCTTAACTTCGGTGATCGCACAAGAATTGGTATTAATGTAATTCCTATATTGATCAAAGATTCCTTGCTGGTATTTATCTCTATGCTAGGCCTACTGAGTGTGTTGTCAGATCCGAACATGTGTGCTAATCGTTTAGGCTATTTTTCTCTTAACTGAACGTCATTTCACTTAATTTTTATTACAGAAAACCTCATGTTAAAGGTATTTTCTGTTAAAGCTTGCCTTATGGCAGAGATAGTTGCATATTATTGACACTTATTGTTGCTGTTTTGACCGAAATAAAAGCAGGATTTCGAATTATCATTTTCTAGATGCACATGCAGGAGAATTCGCATAAAATAATGAGCTACTCCTTGTGACAGACTAGGCTAAGTCATATTTGCAGTAGCCTTAACATTTTCACCCTAAAATAATGATGTAGTTTGAGAAAAACAGAAGGGTGGATCTGACCGCGCCTAACAATTTGAATTTATTTTAAATGTTTATGGCTCAACAACGCCCAGATTTTAATTCGATGGTGAGATCAGAGCGTATAAAATGCTATATGAATGCGCAATAGCTACCACAAACAACTTGAAGAGCTTGTGAGTTGCATATTTCACACCAATTTCAGTGGACTTTGTTCTAAAACAATTTAAAATCGTTGCTGTCAAGACATTTCCAAATTAAACAGACTAGCGCTACGCATTTGTTCAAAAACCAATATACTTTCAAAATAGTCAATGATTTTTAACATTGTTTTTCTGAAACCATTGATACTATATTGATTTCTGTCACCGTTAGTTGCTTTCTGCATTTGTTTTGATTTAGATAAAATGATGATGGCTGAAGAATTTTAAACGTCTTTGTTTGATTTGGTTTATTTTGTTTTACGGCATATCAATCTCAGCAGGTTTATTTAATGCCGACAATATTTTTGGGACCGGTATGGATGAATAGAATATGTATTGGATTAATAGAATATGTATTCATTTTTTATATTGCGGGATTAGCTGTTTTGTCAATGATCTTTTTATATAATAAGGTTTATAGTTTGGTTAGATATTTATTTTAGTGGGGTACTTGTCAGGAGAGTTAGTTGTATATTTTAAGGGACAACTTTTAAGTGGATAACATGTATGGCTTGGTGCGTAGGTTATTCGCAAATTTCTTTAAAATTGGTATAAACCTCAGCTAGAATCATCCTTCTTTGAACCTCTTAAACAATCACAAAAAATTATACCAAATAACAGAAACGACCTTATTTGCGGACTTTCAACAACAGTAACAACAAAAAGGACTATTACAATTACCTAGTTGATAAAATAATGATATAATCAAGATGTTGATGTTCCACACTACTTCAAACATAAGGTTAGGAAGGAAATGCCCATCAAAGCAGGAAAGAGCAATAACAGATAGTGGAATTTAGAAAGCTGTTTTCCTAGAAAATTGTTTTAAGAGAAAAGATTTCATAAATTTCAACTCCCAGTGTCACTGCCTGTTCGGTCACGGAATGACAAATGTTTACTTATAAGGAAACAGCTAATATTACCATTATCATAAAAAAAAATGAAGTGATCACAGACTGTTGTACTTCTTAATTGATGCTGTTCCCACGTCCACCCTGACCCGGGGTGGTAGCACCCGTTAGGGTCCCAACTATGGACAAATAGTGAACCAGAAAATTGGAGACAAAACATGAAAATATGAAAATATTTTGGAAATATATTAGAAAAAAATTTCGAGCAATACATTATTGGAAAAAGCAAATACTAGCAATATATTAAAAAAATTACGAAGAAGAATTTATTGGAAAATGAAAATACCAGAAATACATTGAAATAATTACGAAGAATAAAATATTGGATAAAGAAAATAGCTGTGATATATTAAACAATTTACGAACGATACATTATTAGAAAAAGAAAATAGCAGAAATACAATCAAAATATTACGAAGAATAATTTATTGGAAAAAGAAAATATCAGTAATTTATTAAAAAAATATTACGAATAATGCATTGTGGGTAAAACAATATACCAGCAATACATTAAAAATTACGAACAATACATTATTGAACAAAGGAAATACCAGAAAAGCGTTTAAAAAATACGAAGAGTACATTGTTGAAAATATAAATAACATCAATACATTAAAAAATTACAAATAATACATTTTTGGAAAAAAGAATTCCAGTGATACATTAAAAGAAGATTACCAAAACTCACAAGAAAACAAGGATTAAATGACTTATAAGGAGTTTATATGTCGTTAAAGAAGCCAAACCAAACTAGATTGTTGACAATGGCACGAAGAAAAAACAATTTGAGTAGAAATGGCTATTCGGTCAATGAATGCCAACAGATTCCACACAAGTGAACGGTTAAAATTATCATTAAAAATACCATTCTTTGGTTATCTTTGCTATCGCGTTTCGATCTTCTATTTCTTCCGATGATCAAGTTGATCTGATTTGCCATTTCGTTAAGACTCTAATCAAAGCATAAATAGCGAATTTGCAGGTCAAGCAAGAACTCTAAGAAAGCACTTCTAATCAAATCATTACACGCCAGCAATTTAATTATTGTTAGATTGATTAGTACGCCAACGGAAATATCATTATCCTGTTGGAAACATTCGGCATA
>OZ010573.1:8613167-8658167 GCA_963932145.1 Acanthosepion lycidas
TTAAGATGAAATTAATCAACGTAGTCGCCGATGTTTTTGTTAACCCAAGTACTTTCGATCTTTTCCAAAATTATCTACAGAGGTAAATTAAATAGGTAAACTTATTGTAACTGCGATACAATTCGCATTCCATTGTGATTGTTATTTTTTAATAGAAATGCGCGAACGAGCTCTGTAATCATTTTAAATTCCCAAGGCCCTCTATATCAAAATCAACAAACCAACCCTCAACAAAATTTATTACGAATATAGCAATAATATAGTAAAGTGCACATAACATTTATATACTAATGCCATTTTAAATTTCTATCAATTTCCGGTAGCTTTCTTACATTGAAACGTTTGTTTGGCCCAAAATTCCATAACTACAACGGATAAATTTCAAATTTTGAAATAATAACAGGGCGCATACGCGCAGGGTTTTAAAAATAACCATCCCAATGAAATGTAGATTTAAGTTTGTCCTTGTAATTTACACCTTAAACATGGACTTGCAAATGATCGAAAGTACTTGGGTTAACAAAAAACTATGGAGCCTTCCGAATTAAATCGAATTCTATCGAGAGAAATCAAGAAACTGATTAGACAACTGGAAAGGATAAGTATAAAAGTAGCCACAATATATCTATATTACTCAATGAACTATGTATATTTAGGCAGCATATTTTCATTCAGGTTTTTTGGTTGAATAATCTGGATATATTACGTTTATTTATTTTCTTTTAATCCTCTCAAAATCTCGGATCAACTTCTTAATATTGATATTCAATTTATTAAAGAAGGCCCCGTAGTTGTTTTTCATTTCTTTTATTTTCCCAAGTCCTTTCAATCTGATCTAAGATCATTTTCAGTGGTGAATTGCTAAAACAAAAGATCAATATAATTGACAGTTGTGACTTGCATGAAAATCATTCTGTTATAATTACAATCATGTATAATGAATCGTGTGTTCATACGTGTTTATAATTAGAACAGAGTGCGTTTCAAGAGAATATACAAAAACAAACTTCACAGCTATCAATTACATTAATTTTAATGCAGTTAATTGACTTTGTAATTTACCCCTGCAGATGATCTAAGGGCTTGGAGAATTGCTAATACAAAGACATAGTTTAATTGATAGTTGGGAATTTCATGAAATGGCGACTTCCTTGATGAATTTCATCTTAATATCAAGAAACTAATTAGACAACTGGAATAAATTGCCAAAATATATCTATATTACTCAATGAAACATATGTCTATATTTCTGAGATGAGGTATTATGTACACTATTTACATTATTCGGACTATTGTCCCCCCTTTGTCGCCATATTTATTACAACATTTCGGTCGTTGTACGCTCCGGTCTTCTTCAGTTGGTTGGAATGTTGAACTGAATTCTTTATTTCGCTAGTTAATTCCTCTCTCCAAGTTCTCCACTGCCTTAACTGGGTATTGAACTCGCAATCTTTGTGTTCTGTCACTGGATCTAACCAACGCCTTTATTATGAGGACATCTGTGTATGCATTTCTGTGTATTATACACCCAATCTCTTCATTATCGCTTTTCTCGAGCACTCCTTGTTACTGGTTCCCACTGGAAAATTCGTAAACTTAAGGAATCAGCACATATGCTAAGCCACAAAAATCTCCTGAGCCAATAGAAATCTATACAATATGGGAAACAGTAATAAGGAGTTTAAGAGAAAAGCGATAATAACAACAAAAACTGGAATATGAGTTCTGGTAAAAACATGTGTGGTTACAGCCAAAACTGCAATATGAGCACTGGTAAAACACGGTTGACGATAACATTAGGTTTATAATACCCAGAAATTCATAAACAGATGTCTTCAATGACACATGGCACAGTGGAACTAGAACAGTCTACACCAGTGAGCGAAATAAAGGGTTCAGTTCGACATTCCAACCACCTGAAGAAGTCCGGAGCGTTGTAATAAATATGTCGACAAAGATGAGGACAATAGTCAGAATAATGTCAATCAAACATGTTTGAATGAAGATATCATGCCTAAATATATAACCACTACGATACGCAATCATTTACACTCAATGACCCCTAAAATAACTGGATAACTGTTAGAAAAATAGGCCTTCCCATAATGCATCACTGACGGGTATCTATCAATATTCTAGCAAAAACATAACGGACATTGACTGACGATTGCGTTTAATCATAGATCAAACTGTCGTCGCTGGGTGCTGACATCAATGTTCACTTTTATATTTACATAGGCTCTATCCCTGATATTGAGCACTTTAAGCCATAAATATAGCACACCTGAAAACTATATTTTTAATATACATGATTATTCAAAAGATTGCTCCGATTTTACGCAATATTTTAGTAATGCAATACAAAACTCCAGCGAAGTCACAAGTATTCTACTCACATTCAGCTTTTATTTTCTGTCTTACAAGTGTTGAATGTGGCCACCACCTTCAACCTTGGCAACATCAGTGCGATAATTCCTTCCAGACATATATCATCATATCCACTGAGTTGTTCCATGCTCATCGGGATTAATGCGTAGAGGTGGAACATAAACGCGATCTTTTACGTATCCCCACAAGAAAAAAAACAAACAAACAAACAAAAAAAAAAACACTCGTTGGTAAGGTCTTTGTAAGTGCCTAAAAAAGGCACGTAGTCTGTAAGGATTCAAATGTAGACGACGATTACTTTGCACACGCCAGATAGTGGACTGAGAGATCGCAAGTTCACGGCTAGCTCCCTCTGTGAACTTCCGTGAACTTCCTTCAAACGCATCACGAATTCTTGCCACTTGTTCGTCCGAAACTCGTGGCTGTTTTGGACGTTTTCTTTTACACAGGCATCCACTCTCTTGAAACTGTTTAAAAAAAAAAAGTCGAATGCACCGTGACAACTGTATTTGTTTTCGCGATCTCGAGACCGCAGAACGACTTTGGCTTAGGAATTGCTATTCTGGGGTTAAACAAACAACTAAGCGATGCCGGAGAGACGATGAGACAACACCGCCACTATGGCAGACATTCAAAATATATTAAATAATTCTCGGGCTTAATTCCTTCCATTTTATGTTGTCAATTTTTAAGATTTCTAAGATACGTTCTGTGAGCAGATATGATCAATCGAAGATCGTCGAAACACTCAGACCGGTGAACGTAATTAATACTGTTTAATTAAAAATAGTGCATTTACTTAAATAAATGAATTGTATTTATAAAAATAACATATAAACAGAATATATACATACATACATACATACATACATACATACATACATATATATATATATATTAAAACTTTTACATTCTCTTCGTATTGAGCCCTCTTTTGAATTGATGTTGTGAATATTAGAATATATATATATTATTCTCGCTCCCATTACATTCATATAAAGAAATATATCTGTATTCTTATCTTTTATTGACCCCAGTGTGTTCATTAGATTTCCATTTTTTTGTAATGCGTGTGTTTTTGCTACTATGCGTATGTATATGTATATTTCCTCTCCATACATAAACTGCGTGCCAAATTACTATCGAGATAACTTTTTTTTCTAATGTTTCTAAAACCCTCCAATCAATTCACACAAAATTTTCACACAATGTTGGCAACACAAACCTGCGCAATCACTGAAATTTTCGTACTGATCTGCGCAATGTAAACAAACTGGCGCCGTATTTGTTATCAGCACGGTGATTTGAGAGTGTCAAATTATTATAAAAATGACAGAATCTAGTGAAAAGATGGGTCATAAAATAAGTTTAAGTGATACTGAAAAGAAAACTATCACCTCAGAACTCTCAAAAGGTAAATCTATCGTAGAAATTTCTAAAATGATAGGGATGTGTCATCAAAAAAAAGTTCAGCGCCGACCCTACGCAAGTGCGTAAAAAGGTAGATAAAGGCAAGCCGAAGGTTATTTCACGTCGTCTCATGTCACGACTTAAACGAGAGGCCACGAAGGACCCTGGACCTACCAGTCAAAAGCTTTTCAGTCGCATTGGGGATCCTACTGTGTCTAAAATTAATCCGTGTCGGTATCTAAGGGAAATAGCAACAACAGTTGAAGAGAAAACACATTCAAAATCGATTGAAATGGGCCGAGGACAATATGAAGATTGACTTCTCTAAAGTTTTGTCCACAGACGAAACTCAAGCAACACTTGATGGGCCAGATAGATGGTGCAAAGGCTGGGTAATGAACGGACAGAATCGCCATCAGCGTTTGAGACGCCAACAAGGCGGTGGAAGCATAATGATCTGGGGTGGTATTATTGGAAAAACATTAGTGGGTCCATGGAGAGTACCAGATGGTGTCAAAATGATTGCTGATGCATACATAAGTGTTTATGAAGGAGCATTTTGAACCGTGGATGAAAAGGCAAAGACTTGCATCCAGAAGGGCAATTGTTTTTATGCAAGATAATGCTCCTTCACATGCTGCTCACTAGACTACCGAATATTTGAAACAGTTAGGCTTCCATGGACCTCGAAAAATGAAGTGGCCAGCAAATTCTCCAGATTTGAACCCAATCGAAAACCTTTGGAGCATCATAAAGCGAAGACTGTAGTTGTGGGAAGTTGTGGGAAGTTGTGGGAAGCAATTCTTCACATATCTCGCGGCATTACAGCAGATGACATCCTACAATTAACAAATTCTATAGATCGTAGACTTCTTCAAGTAATTTCAAAACTGGGAAAGCACATTCTCTATTAATTCGTTTATAACTGTGCCTTTGTTTGTATCTGTTTGTATCTGTTATTATTTGTTTGATTATCTTATTTATTAGGTTCATTTGATCATAAACATTCACGTGAAACATTAATAAACGTTTTGTTTGCTCAATTCTGGGAATTTTACTAAATTTTTACGCAGTGTATATACTGTCTTATTATAAGGAATTAGTATACATATACACATTTATGTGTACATATATTTTCCTCTAAATGTTATCCACTGCCTTAGCCGGGTATTGAACTCACACTCACATAAATATTTTTGTGTATGCGTGTTTGTATTTGATATATATATATATATATATATATATATATATATATATATATATATATCTGTGTGTGTGTATGTATGTGCACACAGTCACGTGTCGAATGATAATAACTAGAGGTTGTTGAAAAGAAACTAGAGAAGTCATTAAAATAGATTTTTTTAGATGGAATGTTTGTTGCTACGTGACAATGAAAACAACCTTGACTTAAATATTCGACATAAGATTCATTAGGCCGATGACGTAATCTTTAATGCTCAAGAAGGCTTATTGTCTTAAGCATTGAACATATTCCCTTTGCTTGTGTGAATGCAGAAAAATGCTTCCTTTCTCTTTCTCATCTGATGGCGTAAAGAAAAGTGACTTGTTAGATTTTGGAAAATCGGTGGGTTAAAGAAATTTTCAACATTCCTTCATACAGACGCTCGGGTTAAATATTTCCCGTAGGTTATAATGCAACACCTTCATCAGGTCAGATGCTGCTTCAGTGGTTTCCATGGAAAGGTACCTTTGGGCATCATCTTGAATAATATATGAGCTTTTTATATGTTTATGTGATATATTAGATCCAGTGCCGGCTCTACGTACAGAGGCCCTAAACTAGTGGGATCTCTAAGAACCATCTACAAGACTAGATGGCCCTTGGATGACCCTGATAAAACTAAAACAACAAAGATATAAGAACAGAGGAGATTTATTTATTTTCTGATTTAATGGGGCCGTTTTAACTAATTTGAAACAGTTTAGAGTATTTAGGACCTTCTAGTTGGAGTGGCTCTTTTAAATTTGACAGAAATCATTAAAGAGTCCCTATTTAAGCTTTCTATAGATACTGGGTGGTGAATGTACGTAATTCTATTAGCCCAGGGGCATCTTATGGTCTAAATCCGGCTCTGACCAAATGAGATCATTTTTCCTAGTGTCATATTCCCTTAAGCACGGAATTCCGAAGCGAACTATCTACCCAACAGATTGTGTTTGGTTTATAATACCAAGATTACAGAGTAGAAGTAAAAACTAAATGAAGTCGATGAGTACCACGTCTGAAATGACGTGAATATAGAAAACAGACCCGTGACGTTATTGTAAAGGTTATCTTCGTAGAAAGGGCATTTAGCTAGCTGAGTTCATATTCTAGCCTAGGAAGTTGCGTTCATCTTCGCATTAACAATGTTGGCATGAACCCATATCAATTCCTCCCAGCTACAGGATAAATATCAGGGTATACTGGGATCTAGGGTGGCAACCAATCTAAAAGAAGGAAACAAGTGAGAAGAGTAATTTCAATCGAATACATTATCATTTCCAAGATTATATTGTAATGTTAAAAAATAATTCTTCGGTTGAAGAGATAAGAAAATTAACGAAAATTAATATGCTTGTCTGAGGAGAACTGCATATAATAATAAATAATAGACTATTCCGCTTTGATCCTGTAGGAAGAGAGAAAATTAACATCTGAAACACCGTTTCGTTACATTGAGCAAGAGAGAGAGAGAGAGAGAACGCTAGGGAGAGAGAGATAGTAAAAGAATGAAAAGAGAGAACATAACTAAAATTTTCATGGGTATTACTAGTAATAACAAATACTCATATCTATAAATTTATTATTTATCCAAAATATATTTTTTTATTATCAAATTAATCCCATTTTGACTTTTAACAATTTAACTATTATTTTATTTTTATATTGCCATTTCTACTCGAGAATGTCCCTTATTTTATTATTTTAATTTTCAGGGCTAAAAAGGCGATTATCTCCCTTTGGAGAGATGAAGTCAAGTGGGTCCCGTGATGACCGTTTAGTGGCGTCACTTCATAGAGTGACGACAGTGACCAGTCCGTCAGTCGACTTCCGCTTGACTTCCTCGTAATCAAAGGGAGATAATCCCTCTTTTTTTTAAATTCCATTTTTCTTTTCTCTTCTACATGACGCTTTCAACTATTGTATTTTATTACTCATTCTTATTAGTATTATTACTTGAATGAAATATTTTTAGTCTTATTATTGTGGCTTTATTCCATTGGTGATTTATAGATTAACTATTTTCGCTAATATTAATTTTATTAGCTGTTTTAAATCAGTTTTATTAATTGCTGAAATATTATCACTGTTATTATTTTATTACTTGTGTAGAGAGAAAAGAGTTTTTTTTCATTAAGTTGAGCGCATGAAAGTTCAGCCCCTTTATATATGAGGATTTTTCTTCCCTTTCTTCTCCGTTTGAGGAACGATTAATACCTTTTTAATCACTAGGGAGTCCAGACCTGAAAACACGTGTAGCAAAAATATTGAAATTTAAAAACCTACATTATAACCAAAAACGTTTGCGGATTCTATTTTCTCTTTAAAATATACACTTTCCCCACCTTGGAACAACTATAACCTTGTAGGAAGACAACAGTTAATTTCTCTTGGTTTGAACGCATTAATCACCAGGGCGTCCACACGCGTGAAAAATGTACAACACTTACACAGGCTAACGTTGAATGAAAAGTCATTTTGATTCATCTTTGATAAGTATAGTCAAAGAACATGAGGCTGGCATGTTTATTTCTTTTTCATTTCTTCTGTCAAACATTCTCGTCAATTGAACTGTTTGAATAATCATTTGTTTTGGGACATGTGGAAATCTTTTTAACATGTGTATATATGTTGTATTTGCCTTATTAAATGTTTTGCTTATTATGGGAATGTATCTCGTCTTTTCATATTCACATTCAGTGTTAGTGTATTAATGGCTACACTAATACTGATATTAGTACTTGGTGTACAGGAAAACATTATTTTTACTAGGACAAAATAGCCGGTAGATTATAGCTGGCTTATAAAGAATACTAATACATGCTTTACTCTGTCGTAATAATGTGGATATCTAGATTCAACATTTATTCCGATATTATATTATTTTAAATTTTACTGTTTTATATTTCCTAGTAAGTAAAAAATATTTTCAAAGTTATTATTACAACCTCCAACTGATATTTGATCATCTAGTGACATATCTTCTTTATCATTTTATTACTTGTTTTACCCATCGTCTAGTGGGCTTCTGGAAGGGAACCCTTTTATTTTTATTTTTCATTTCTTTTAGTTCTCTTTTATATTTCACTTCTATTTTCCAGGATTTCGTTTGATTTCTCGATGAAATATTTTCACTTTCTCGTCAGTACGTGCTGTTGCTCTGCGGGACACTTCTTTTGAAAGCTAAACACTGAATGCATAAAAGAAAAACGTTTCTAATTTAAATATTTTTATGAAGCACAATAGAAAAGTAACCAGCAACTCAGCCGTACAATACAAATTACCTATAACTGCAGAGGAAACGGAAAATGCTTGCAAAACAATATAACAATCCGATGTAAAAACAGTAAATAACGAAGAAAATATACATAGGGCTAATTGAAGGACAATGGCAACAGATAAATTACATATACAAAACATGGTTTATCAGTTTTAAATATGCGAATAGTACAACACTATCTAAACATATATGGGCAATCAAAATAAGAAAAAATATCATAGAAATAAGAAAAACCGTATCAGACTACAAAAATAAACACCGAAAATTGTAGACTTTTTCTAAGGGGAAAAATAGGTATAATTACTTTCCAAAACCAAAACAAATTACCAAATTACTTATCAGAACTTATCTTATCTCCAATAAAAATTGAATATATGCACTATATAAAATACCGATTATGTAACATACTTTAGAAGAAGCGAACACTTTAAACAATTAAGATATGCAACGCATAAAAGGAAAATAAATAAACAAATTAACCAAAAAATTAAATAAATAATAAACCAATTAATAAACTAGGAAGGAAATCATGACTAAATCTGAGTAAAATTAATAATAATCAACAACAAATAATTTATGAATATCCTAAGTAATCAATTATACATAATGAGAAAAGAAGAAAACCAACAAGACTATAATGTAATTACAAATAACCGCATCCTCATTCATAATTAGTTCTAATCAATAGCATTTAGAATAATTTGAAATATAACAGTTACCGCCTACACAATAACCGTTCGGATAGTGCAATAAAGAGGAAATAACTACCTTGCTACCCATAATGCATCATTGAGTATCATGCATAAACTGCCGAGTCACCACATGCCTTGAAGATTGCATTCACGCATGAAACAGATTGTCGGTATACGGTGTTGACATCAATGTCCATTTTTATATTTACATACGCTCTATCTCTGATATTGTGCACTTTTATACGTAAATATATCATACATTTAAATTATATCAGTTCCATATATATATATATATATATATATATATATATATATATATATATATATATATATATATACATACATATATATATATATATATATATATATATATATATATATATATATATGGCCTGACGATTGTGTCTAGCATGAAATAAAATGTTGCCTCTAAGCGTTGACTTCTAGGTTCATTTATATATATATGTGTGTGTGTGTATGTTTGAAATTACATATAAATACGCTATAAATTAATTAAGTACGGTAATATGAGATCATACATGTGTATAGATATATAAAAATGTTATTAATACTTGGTCTATAAATATTAATAGGTGTTACATATTAATATAATATAATACATGTTAATATAATATAATATAATATAATACATGTTAATATTCGTAAAATCTATTTTGAAATCTATTTTAATCGAGGTTAATGTGTGAGAGCAGATATTGGTTTTAGGTATACAATTCGGTTCTTCTGTTCAGCAATTTAGGATTATTTAAATGTTTTAATATAATAAGCTTCTTCAACAAACACAGATTACATCTGTCTCCCTTTTCATTGTATGGTTTAGCTTTGGCGATTATCTTCCAGCTAATAGTAAGGTTCTTAGAGCTGTTTTTTAATCGCCAAACTTAATTTTAAAATATTGTGCAGTTTTTGCATTTGATATTGTTCAGTGTCATTTTTCTGTTGGTAAAAACACGATTTTCAGCTGTTCTTGATGGATCCAATGTAATATTTAACATCCTTTAACATAACTTGATCGGGAGCGTTATCAATAGGATGAGATGAAAGCTAGACTTTTCTAAACTGATAGAAAAAACATACAAGACTACGATAAAGAAACTTATGGTTTTAAATCACAAAAAAACACCAGCAAGCGATAAACCACTCGGTGATAAATAATATCAGATTTAATACCCACACCAAATTACAACATAAAATGTGAAGAGATTAAGAAATCTGATACGTTAATTAACAAATCAGATAAGATTTGTAACCACAACTACATCAACGTAGATAAAAGGGATTAATAGAGAAGTAAAAGAATTTAATAAAAAAGCGGATTAAAATTAGAAAAAAAAAGCTGTTAACCATGATCCCAAAGCTATAGCTACTGAAATAAAAATAGAGGATAGAATCCAAAACTACTCAAACAACATTCATTCGTCAAGATTAAAGACCACAAACAAAAATACTTAAAAAGAAACTAATACCGGCTGCTCAGTCCATCCCAAAATAACATTGTTATTATCAGCAAACCAATTATGGAAAGAGCAACCAGTGGTGAAATACAGCCGAAGCTATTGAATAGCTCATTAATATAAAAATGAAAGAAGAATGTACATTTTTACAGTTCGATATCTGTGACTTCTACATATCCATCACGGAAAATCTACTGATGGCTGCTATTAATTTATCAAAGAAGTTCTGCCATATTTCTGACCAAGAATGTTATTAATACTGTTTAATTAAAATAGAGCATTTCCTCAAATATTCCATAAAACAACGTAAAGATATATATATATATATATATATATATATATATATATATATATATATACATGCATATATATATATATATATATATATATATATATATATATATATGCATGTTTCATTACAAACGACAGACAAGGTACTACGGTTAAGAATTTTATTTAATTTTTCTTGTGTTCGGACAAGAGCATTCTTTTCTGGACAAAGAGTGTGTAAAAACTGTCCAAATATTTCCGAGCGTTTTCGGCTATACGTTTAGCCATTATCAAGAATGATTCGATTTTTCAGCTTAATTGAGTGTGTGCATTATGTGTATGTTTTAATGTGTTGTAGGGATGTTTTAATTTCCGAATACGGTTAGCACATTGTGGCTTTGTTCGTAGTTAATATTGTTAAGAGTTGCCTTTTTTCTTTTTTCTTATTAAAGATTCCATTATTTTAAAAAAAGAAAAATTCATTTCTTTATCCATTAAACAATGAATATTACATCCGTCAGTCAATGCATTCGATAAAATTCTCGTAAAGAAAATGCGTTCCTCGGCAGGAACCGAATCTGCGTCACACTTTGTAAGGGAAAGCACCGTTCGATCCTGACGGTTCGGTTCCTGTCGGGGAACAAATTTCTTCTCTAGAATATCTCGAATGCACAATGGTTAAGGAATAAAATTAACACTTTTATTTCAAATGCGATGTATCGAATATAGTAACGTTTTACGTAATATATATATATATATATATATATATATATATATATATATATATATATATATATATAAGTATCGAAAATCTTTGTAATCCGTATGTATAATCCCAAGGAGGATGAAATCCTGAGAGCTCAATGTTAATTCAGAACGAAAAATATTATTTTAAATAAAAATAGTCCACTTTAAGGCTCCATTGTAATAATTTATTTCACCAGAGAATTTTATTTTTCCCTGGATGTCTGATGATCCAGGGAAAAATAAAAGTCTCCGGTGAAATAAATTAAAGTGGTCTATTTTGCTTTAAATTATATATATATATATATATATATATATATATATATATATATATATATATATGTGTGTATGTGTGTGTGTGTGTGCGTGTGTGTGTATGTATGTGTGTATGTATGTATATTTGTTTGAATAAAAACAGACCATTTTAAGGTTCCATGTAATAAATGATTACTAGATGTAAAATGAATTATTCTTTCAATGTACTTTCTATGAATTTTTTTCCAATCGATCATTTCATAGAAAATACCCCAAACTCCAACACACATCAAATTAAATTCTTCATAGAATTTTTCAGACATTTAGATTTATACCAAACTTTAACCTCCAAATATACCCTTTAAAGTAATGCGAAATAACAGAGTCTAAGAATTTGAATGAAACCTTCTCTCAAGTGAGTCTAAGTAATACGGAGGTAAATTTTAAAGTGATAATTTAGTTTAAATTGAAATATATTACCCTTTAAGAATCATTATTGATGATAAAATTATTTAAATTGGAATAAACTTTGATAATTATGTCGGTATCTAAAACAGTCAGGAGTTTAATTTATGAACAAAACTCAAACGAATAGATGTCAACTTAATAATCAACAAGAAAAAAGTTTAGAAAAATAAAAAAGATTACTAGATGTAAAATAAATTATTCTTTTAATGTACTTTCTATGAATTTTTTCCAATCGACTATTTCATAGAAAATACCCAAAACTCCAACAAACATCAAATTACATTCTTCGTAGATATTGTAGACATTTAAATTTATATCAAACTTTAACCCCCAAATATACCCTTTAAAGTAATGCGAAATAACAGTGTCCAAGAAATTGAGTGAAACCTTCTCTCATTAGGATTGTTTTATTGTATCATCTTTCTTTTTATGTCGGCTTTCCTCTTCACCACTTACCCATCCATATCTAAAGATAACATAAGTTAAGTGAAGCGTTTGTCTGGCCCACATCAAGTGGGGTTGGGGATAAAGAATTGAAATGGTACATCTAACTCACTCATGTTTTCTCTCCCCCCTCACTTCCTCACTTCGTTAATTTACATATGATTAATACGGCCCGTCAAAAATGTGTAAATTTCTTTTCATTTTTCATTTCAACCTTTGGAAGTAAAGTCTGATGATCCAGAGCCCTTTAAAAGGGCTGTGGGGAAATAATTTATTAAATGGAACCTTAAAGTGGTCTGTTTTTTATTCAAACATATTTGCTCTGAATTTACATTGAGCTCTCCGGATAACATCCTCCTTGGGTCTACCCATACGGGTTACCTTATTTTGCAATATATATATATATACATATTGTGGTACTCGTTTGGATAGGTCAACTTGCATATAGGTACCCGAAGAAAAAATGGAGAATAAAAAAGAAAGAACCAAGATATTTAAAAGGCGAAAACAAGTACGAGTACGAGTATATATATATATATATATATATATATATATATATATATATATATATATATATATATTCAAATACTTTCAGTTCCATTTTCCTAGTTTATTTATGTTTTTGTGAATTCCTATGAAATCAATATAGATTTTCATTCCTCTATCGATTTGCCTGTTCATATGTAATCATTGAACACAAAATTCTTTAAATGAATTTATTGCCACTTATAAAGTCATACATATCCATATTAACGCAGCATTGCAGAAAACTAATTATGATATTTACGTTAATATTATTAATGATTAATTAATTAAGATTTTGTAAATCGTTAATATGGTTCTCCTTTCTAAGTGGCTCATCAATTTTGTTAAGCATATCATTTTTTGTTAATTGCCTTTGAAATCGATTAAATCCGCATTTGTATCGGCTCATATAAACCGATTCGATAAGACGACTGAACAAAACAGTGGCTTGTCGCATCGCCCAACGAACAAAGTCGATGGTAATTGATCGGTTACATTTGAGGTTGTTTTTTAATGTTATTCACTGCTGTTATTAAACAATTACTTTTTCGAAGTTAAAACCATTGGGTTTTACGGTGAACACGGAATCCAAATTTCGATCATACATTTATTTTTTAAGAAAGAATATATTATTATATCTTACGACAAATCAGATACGAAAATTAAGCGAAACATTTTAAATTCACACTTACATCTCTTCTGTCCTTGTGAATTGGAGAAGTCGTGTAAATGAAGCCAGCCTTGTCCCAGGAGTTCCAATTCCGAAGCTGTACATCCCCATTGTACCTGAATGGAGGGCTGTGGGTTATTAAATCTATAGCACTTACAGTAACAGATTGCCGATATTCTTCCTTACACATAATACGTGTGCTCACATTCACATGGTCTTGTGTCGTATTTGTATTCTTCGAGGCGCAACTAAATACAATGTATTGTACCTTGTTTTGGGGGCAATGAAGGATTCGTGAGCTCTGGACATCTGTCACCTCGCTAGTGCCACCTTATTGTACTGAAAAAAAAAGGATAAAAACGGGTCATTTGAGATATTTTTAAAAGGAGTAATGCCTCCGGATGACAAGATGAAATGGCGCATCTCTAATTAACTGGTCCGACCATAAAAAAGTAAATATTTTTAAAACAATTTTTGTACATTAGTGTGCATTAGATCTCCCTCTATCAATTTTAGAACGAGGGTTCTTGTTTATAATATAAAAACAGTGTCAAACCGTGACATTAATAATTGCTTAATATTAGGTTGGTGCAAAAATAATAATAATAAACGTATATTTTAACGTCACAAACCGTCATTATTTTGGCACCAACCTAATATTACAAGTTGGGAAAACAAACAAAAGAAAATCTGTAGTACGCAGTTATGTAAGAACAGTTTCAAAATTGACATTTGTAATCAATTTAAAGAGCAGTTGTTATGGTGTTCGCTTGCCAACCTAACTGTCGGGGTTTCGATTCCCTCGGTAGTGGATGCGCACTGCTGATGAGTCCCAAATATAGGACAAAACGGCCGTCCGGTGCTTCCTGAGGTTTGCTATCAGACTCGATGAATCAATTTATATAATTATCAAATCCTCCTCATTACTATATATATATATATATATATATATATATATATATATATATATATATATATATATATATATATATATCCGATGCAACAAGAACGAAAGTAATATATAAATTCTAACGTTCACGTCACTAATCCAAATGCGTGCTCGATAGTAGAGCGATAATTATTTATTATAATTTTATCATATACACAAAAACAGCCTACTCACTACAAAGATGCAACTTCGTTTCGGTGCATTTCAATTGCACTTCGACGAGTGTTTCTCACCGGTCGAGGTGCAATTGAAATGCAACGAAACGAAATTGTATCTTTGTAGTGATTAGGCTGTTTTTGTGTATTTACCATAGTAATTTTAATAATGAATATGCTTATAAAAACTCGTAAATTTCAAGAATTTGCTGAAAATCGCATTTTTACCAACAGAAAAATGACCCTGAACAATATCAAGAGTTATTCCAAAATAATTCGCTTGAAGATAGAATAGATCTTGGTAATTTAATTCAATTTAATTCAAATAATTATATTGAAGTTTTCGGCTCTTGTTTTGAGACATGAGAACTCTTATGTAGCGATGGAATCTTATTTTTAAATAGATGATTATATTTAGGCTCTACTTTTGTATCGAGCACTCTTTTTTAAAAATAATAACAAAAATATAAAAGAACTTTGGATTATTTACCTAACGAGTTCTTTCCTATTTTCTATATATTTTCACACATATATCGGCTCCCAAATTAATGTCGAGCACTCTGAACTTTTATTTTTAAAATATCGTCTTTAAAAATATGGAAAAAATAAATTTCGGCATTTCTCTGAAGAACATTCCATACACTAACAAACGGAATTATTTTGTTAAACTTTTACAAAAAACAGAGGAATTAATCAGAAGAATGAGATGGAAAGCATTCTTGTCCCTTTGTGTTAAGAACTCAACAAATAAAGAACGCGAAGTTAACGGCTTTAAAAGTAAAAAAGCTGCACCATTCAACAAACAGCTATATGAAATTGAAAAAGACCTACTCAACATTATCAATAACATCTCCTTTGAAAAAAAGAAACGCCACTTCCAAAAAGATGTAGACTAAATAGTTAAAAGCATCAATGATTGTGATAAAATACTAGTTAAGTCTGACAAAACTGGCAACTTCTATAAATTGACAGCAGATGACTACAACAACTTAATTAAAAAAATAACTAGGACTTATAAAAACGCTCACAACAACAACATAAATATGGTTGATTGTCTTAACATTACTAGTAAAAAAAAATACTGATAAATTACAAATTAGCGATAGAGTAGGCATACATGCTGAAAAAATGTTACATCACTCTTAAGGACCACAAACAAGATTTTATGGAAAACCCTACTACTAGAATGATTAACCCTACCCTACCCGACATCGGTAAGATAAGCAAAAGAATCCTAGAAAGAATTATTAGGCAAATTAAAAACCACCTTGGATTAAAATTATGGATTAATACCAAACATGTCATCAATTGGTCTACCAATATTAATAATAAACCTGATTGCACCCTATTACAGTTCGATATTGTGGATTACTACCTGTCAATATCGAAGGATCTGTTCACGACTTCCCTGGATTTTACTGCTGTGTATTCCGACCTGGCAAAGGAAGAAATGAATATAATTCTCAGTGCAAAATAATCTGTCCTCATTCATAATGGGGACGAATGGATTAAAAACAATGATGACCATTTTGACATCACCATGGGATCTTTAGACTCTGCAAAGTCTTCTCACCTTGTTGGACTTTTAATACTGTACAACTTGACCACGCACCGTGAATTAGATATTAAGGACATCGGGCTGTACAGAGATGACGGACTCATGGTAGTGAGAAGTTCCATTAATTTTAAAATAGAGAAAATTAGAAAGATTATATATAGTGAATTTAGAAATCTAAATTTAAAAACAACAGTCTGTACAAAATTAAAAAAACTTCCTCGACGTAACTCTGGATTTAATAAACAACACATACCTAACTTATAGAAAACTTTACCCTAACCACATTTATGTACACCCTAAGTCTAACCACACTACATCTATAATTAAGCATATACCCTCATCAATAGAGAATAGGATCAGCATTAACTCCGCTAATGAAGAAATATTCCAACAACACAGTGATTTTTATAATGCAGCCCTAAAAAATAGTGGATACAAAAATGCTAACATCAATTATAGAAACAATTGTACTAACCAGAAGAAAAACAGAAAAAGAAAAAATCATTTGGTATACCCTTCCGTTAAATCAAATGGTTAGGGCATCAATTCCTAGTTTTAATTGAAAAACACTTTCTTACAAATATCAGACTTAATACAATCTTTAATAAAAACACCCTAAAATTAAGTTACTGTTGCACTGAAAATCTTGAAAGCATTATAAAAAACACAATAATAAAATCCTGAATAAACCCCCATGCCAGAATAGTATTAATAAAAACCCTAAACTTAAATTAGACAAAAATAGTGAAAAATTATGTGATTATAGAAACCCAGAAACTGCCCATTGGAAAATATATGCCGCGTAAAATCAGTGGTATACCAATGTACTATCTCATTCATTGCGAGTCCTGATACTAATATGACATACATTGGTTCTACGAAGAATGAATTTAAAACCAGATGGAGGCAGCATAAGTGTTACTTCAACAATATTAATAAACGAAATCAGACATCTCTATTTTTATATTTTTGGCATTTAAAGGAAATGAATAAAACACCAAAAGTAAAATGGAAAATTATAAACAAAACTAGAACTTGTAAAACTTGTGATGACCCATGCCCTTTATGCCTACATGAAAAACTACACATTATTAAGTTTCTAAATAATGAAAATTTATTAAACAATAGACATGAATTAACGTTTTTTTGCCGACATCATCAAATTTTCGCATTGAATAATTAGCATAAATAAAGAACAAACAACCAATTAAATAAAAAATACAAATTTTAAACTCCAAAGTCTAAATAAAATGTTTAAAAGCCCCTACCCAATAATAATAATAATAAAAAAAACCTTTATGAAGTCGTCAAAAAAACAAAAACAAAAAAAACAAAAAAAAAAACAAAAAAAAACAAAAAAACAAAAAACAAATGTTAGCTTATTATGACAGTTTTTTATATATACAAAACCTTTTCAGAAAAAAAAAAAAATAAAATAAAAAAAATAAATAAATCTCCATAGACACTTAACTAGACTAGACGATGTCATCTTCTGCTTTAAATTTAGACACCCCAACCTTACCCAACTTGACCGCTTTGAATGTGACTGAGATCTTGATACAAATTATTTACACTTACGCCCCCTGTTTTTTTAAATAATCACTCGTTACCATAGTAATTTTAATTTTAATAATGAATATACTTATAAAAACTGGTAAATTTCAAGAATTAGTTATTTCCAAAAAAAATTCGCTTGGAGATGGAACAGAGCTTAGTATTTTAATTGAATTTAATTCAAGTAATTATATTGATGTTTTCGCCTCTTGTTTTGAAAGATGAAAGCTCTTATGTAGCGATGGAATCATATTTTTAAATAAATAATTAAATTTAGGCTGTACTTTTGTATGAAGCACTATTTTTTGAAAATAATAACAAAAATACTAAAGAATTTTGGATTATTTAGCTAATGAGTTCTTTCCTATTTTTTATATATTTTCACACACACACACACTCACACATATATATATGATAAGGGAATAATGTTAAGAAAGTAGAATTTTTCAGCAGATTTTAAAGTTTGTGGTGAGCTAATTTAATATACTGATTTCAGTTTTAACTTGCTACATTAATATGCCATTTAAGGGAGAGGTTGAATGAAAGTATTGCTGAGTCAATGGGAATTTTAAAAAAAACACACTGTCTGGCTCTTTCACATGCCAAGATTCTGATGTAGATATATTTATTTTAACAAACCATTTATAATTTATAATTAAAAGTAATGTTTGGTTAAGGACATTCAGTCAAATATTTAGAATTTAATGCAAATTACTATAAGTTCTTAATATAATTACGCAAGAAATTTAAATTAAATTACCAAAGAGATTTGAATTAAATAATTATTAATTATTTAGATATTCAGATTAGTATATCTTATTTATAAAGTATATTAAGCAATAGACCTAAAATTCCATAACCTGGATCTATTTATTAAATATTAACAGTTTACGAAGGTACTTTAAACCAACGTAAAATTAAAGGGATCCGAATTAATTCACGAGTATATATCTGTTAAATTACAAGTTTAGTTTAAAAAACATATCCGAAATTACATCTATACAAGACCCGTTTATATAGATTAACATGTAGTACCTAATCTGGTCACACACACACACACACACACACACACACATATATATATATTAGGTTGGTGCAAAAATAATGACGTAATAATGTCGTTTATTGACGTATTTTTTAACGTCAAAAAACGACATTATTACGTCATTATTTTTGCACCAACCTAATATATATATATATATATATATATATATATATATATATATATATATATATATATATATATATTAACCGCTTTTCATTTTTAATATATACATTGTAACAATGACAGTCGTAGTGGAAATATTATAAGTCTAAAACGTAAACAATATAAATCCAAAACTTACATGATTAGCAACAGTTCAAGTTAGCACTATATATTCGTATATTCCCATATATACGTATATTCCCATATATACGTATATACATATATTTGACGTCTATATATAAATTAAAGATCTATAAGCATATCTACTTTACCCATCCATACAGATAATAAGTAGTATAGCATAAAATACAACCAACGGTACCGGAAAAAAAACCTGATCATAAATTTGAAAGGAAGTGAAACGTCACTTCCTTTTTTTCATTTGTTGGGAAAAAAATAAAAGCAGAATAGTTCATAACCATTTTTGGTTCTCACCAGTCGAGGTGCAATTGAAATGCACCGAAAGGAAGTTGCATCTTTGTAGTGCGTAAACTTTTTTGTCTATATGATAAAATTATAATAAATTATTATCTCTCTACTCTCGGTATTGAGCCCTCTTTTGACATTAATGCTGTGAACGCTAGAATGTATATATTACTTTTGTTCACATTGAATTGGATATTCCGCTCCTATTACTGTTTGTTCACTCCTTCAAATTTTGATTCATGTATTTTTCTCAAACAAATGGAAAAAAGAAATTGACGTTTCTCATACGGACTGCTTACAAGCAGGATTGTTCATAACATGTTTGGTTCTCACCAGATTGAGGTATAATTGAAACGCACCGAAACGAATTTGCATCTTTGTAGTGAGTAATATATATATATATATCGGGTTACGTTTGTTTCCAGTTAAATCGTTCTCGATTATACGTCGAGTAAACTGTATATATATATATATATATATATATATATATATATATATATATATATATATATAGGTATGCATAAGGTTACGTCGTTTCCAGTTAAGTCGTTCTCAATTATACGTCGTTTGTCAAAAAATATAGTTTAAGACATTTTATTCGACTTTACGTCTCTCCGCCACAAATATTGAAATCGTAATATCATTAGAAAAGCATTAAAATCACATAAAATCATGTTACTGTACAATAAATTAGAATAAAAGTGTATAAAATCATATTAATATACGTACATTTACAGTAAATATGAATATAATCGTCATATATCTTAGAGAATTAAATATGAAAACATCTGTGAATTTGTGTTGTCGTCTTATTTAGCGATATTTAAGAGCTCAATATTGGCGTTTTCCACTGTAGTTCCGAGATCTACCGCTTAGCGTCGTTGTCAGCGCTACTCGTGATTCCCGCGAAATTGAAATTCAGTTTAGTTTAGGCATACGTACGGTATACGTCTGTTTATTGCCTACTCTCTCATTCTCATTCATTTGTGACTTTATATTTCGCCCCAATGCTAAACGTCATGCTATAACGCTAGACAATAAACTCACTATGATAAAACGTCATGAAAAAGGTGAAAAGATTATACAGATTGCTCGATCTTTTGGAATGAGTCGGACAACTCTATCAATGATTGTTCACAATAAGGAAAAGATTTTGGCACATTATCAAATTTGATACCCCAGAGAGGAAGAATGCTGTTATCAATAAGAAAAGAGGAAAAATCTTTGAAGAGATGAAACAACTTCTTTCTCTTTGGAGTGATAAGTTGGATCATCAGCGTGCTGATATTAATCAAGAAGTCTTTCAGGTGATAGCCTTGTCTTTGTTTAAGGACCTGAACAAAAAATAGATGAGAAAGATGTTGCGTTTAATGCGAGTCAAGGCTGGTTTATGAAATTTAAAGAACGAAGACTTTATAAAACTATAAAGTGTAAGGCTATATCGCTGATAAATTATTTTATTCAAAATACTGTACGTACATATCATAAATATGTAATATGCAATGGGGAGAGTTTATTTGCAGTTTATTTTGACTGAAGTCGTTTTCTGACCTCTGAAACCAATTAAGGACGGAAGGTGATATATATATATATATATATATATTATTTACATTATTCAGATTATCGTCACCGTATTTATCACAACGTTTCGGCTTTCTTCAGGTGGTTGGAATGTCGAACCGAACCCTTTATTTCGCTCACTGGGGTAGACTGTTCTAATAACACGATGTCAGTTATCAGTTATCTCCTGTTAATTTTCCCTCTGAATGTTCTCCACTGCCTTAGCCGGGTATTGAACTCACACTCTTTAGGTTATGTCACTGGATCTAACCAACGCCTTTATCCTTGAGAACATCTGTGTATGAATTTCTTGGTATTATAAACCTAATGTCTTCAGCAACCGTTTTTACCAGTGGTCATATTGCAATTTTTGCTGTTATCATAACATGTTTTTACCAGAGCTCATATTGCAACTTTGTTGTTATTATCGCTTTTCTCTGGCACTCCTTATTACTGGTAGTTTCCATATTGTATTTATTTCTATGCTTGGTCGGCTGAGGAGATTTTTGTGGCCGAGCATATGTGCTGATTCCTTAAGTTTACGAATTTCCCAATGGTTTTCCTTGTCTATGAACTCAACTTGATCCCACAGTGGGCGGTGATCTCCCTTCTTTCTCCATATGTGGTCATGCACGCCTGATTTTTCCACTTCTCCTCGTGTTACAGCTTTCTAGTATTCTTGAAGCCTTACCTTAAGGGGGCGGCCTGTCTCCACTTTATATTTCTTTCCGCAACTGCACGGGATAGCGTACACACAGTCTTTAGTCATGTTCTCCTCTATGGGGGGTCTTACTCGGGAGAGATATCTACGAAGTGTCGTCCAGCTTTTGAAGGTTGTCCTGATGTTATATGGACTACAGATCCTTTGTATTTTCTCCGATAACCCCTTCACATAAGGCAGGCAAACTGTTTTCTGAGTGTTGTTGTCCTCCTCCTCTTGTACCCGCCTATCCCTGTCTTTGTGGGCTGTTGCCATGTACCCAGGGTAGTTGTTACGTTGTAGGGTACTACTTATACTGACCAATTCTTTATCTAATGTCTCTGGGTCGCCACTTATGACTTTTGCTCGGTGTTGTAAGCAGCGGACGATCCATGGTGGGAGTTGAAATTGAGGTACTGTCCGGTAAATGTTGGTTTACGGTATACGGATGTCTTAAACCCATGCTCTGTTCGAGATATTAGAACATTCAGGAATGGGAGAGTGTTGTTACTCTCTTTCTTCATTATGAACTTTATCGAAAGTCTTATTGAGTTCACACGCTCCAGTAGAACCTGAACATCTTCCTGGTGTGGCCAGAGTATGAAGGTGTCATCTACGTACCTTAACCATAGAGTTGGCTTTAGAGATATAGATTCTAATGCCATTTCCTCAAAGTATTCCATGTATATATTCGTCATTGCTGGTGATAATGGCGAGCCCATTGCTACCCTCATCCTGTCGATATATGTGTAATCCCATTCCGAAATGTGTTGTTTGTGTACAGAAAGTCAACATCTCCATCAGATCATCTACTGGAATACTGGTCTGTTCTTCTAGGGATGAATGAGACGCCAATCTGTCTCTGACAACTGAGTGCTTCCTCCGTGGGTATCTTGTTGAACAAACTCACCACGTCCAAGCTCACCCTCTGGTTGGATAGGAAGGGAACATCTTTGATTATTTCCACGAAGTGGGCGGAGTTTCGGACATATGAAGGAGACTTTATGATCAATGTGTCAATTATATCTACAATGAAGCGACTCAGAGGGTGGCACACTGAGCCTTGGCAACTAACAATCGGCCTGAGCGGAACACCGTCTTTGTTAACTTTAGGGAGACCGTATATGTGAGGTAGCTTAGTGTAACGCTGCGATAACTGCCTATACGTCTTAGGTGCGAAGTGATCCCTGTTCTTGATTAGGATTTGCGACAGTTTGCGTTCAGTTTTCATAGAAGGATCCTTTTTTACTTTGCTCTAGCTACCGTTGCTAATGAGTGTGAGTTCAATACCCGGCTAAGGCAGTGGAGAACATTCAGAGGGAAAATTAACAGGAGATAACTGATAACTGACATCCATTAAACATGACACGTGGAACTAGAACAGTCTACTCCAGTGAGCGAAATAAAGGGTTCGGTTCGACATTCCAACCACCTGAAGAACGCCGGAGCCTTCAACAGCCGAAACGTTGAGAAAAATATGGCGACAATGATGAGGACAATAGTCCGAATAATGTAAATAATGTACATAATACCTCATCTCAGAAATATAGACATACATACATACACACACACACACACACACACACACACACACATATATATATATATATATATATATATATATATATATATATATATATATATATGAAGAAATATAGTTTTAAGGTGTGCTATATTCATGGGATAAAGTGCTCAATATCGGAGAGAGAGCGTATGTAAATATAGATATAGATGTGAAAATTGAAGTCGACACTTACAGGCGACAGGCTGTTTCATGCTAGACGCAATCGTCAGGCCGCGGGTGTTGCATTTTTCCTCGACTATTTATATGTATGAACAGTGGTGCATAGTGGGTAATCTATTCTGGCGGTTATTTTGCGGGAGTGGCTTGTTTGTTTATTTACTTATTTATTTGTTTGGGTTCATTTCTTTAACTTGTTTTTCATTTGAACGAAAAAAGCTATAACTGCTATATATCGATAGAAAAAATGTCACTATGTCACTCAAAAAGCGAAAACCAAATAGAATAAATATAAATATACAAAAAAATAAGGAAATAAATAAAAAAAAAATATTAAAAATTAATCTAAATAAATGACCAAATTAACAAACTGCCCCGCTATAATAACCGTTAGAACTAATAAAAATAGACATAAATAAGCAGAATCATGTAATCAATGCATATATATATACATATATATATATATATATATATATATATATATAGATAGATAGATAGATATGAACAACCTGTGGTCGATTATGTCTTCTTAATTCTGTTTTTGACAACCTGCGGCCGATTATCTCTTCTTCATTCTGCTTGATAATTGGGGATTCTATGCTTATTATCCAATATTATCATTTTTGCTGTTGTAGAATACATAACTCCAATATTAGGAATGCTGGTTTTCAAGCAATCTGAGTCTCCCTTACTTAAAAAAAATAAATGTGATTCTCAATCATTCCATCCTAACGTATGACCTTATAAAAATAAACGGAGTGAACATCTGTAAACAAGTACAGAATGTCGCTTTTTCTCGAGTATGGGTTAATGATTAGAAAAACTAACGGGATTTTTTTAATCGGTATCACCGCAAGCAAAGTAGTATAGCCACTAAGACGCAAGGGTTACTGAATGTGGAAGAATTAGGAACAGAAACATTAATAATGAATGAGAATAGGAAAGAGTAATAGGGGGTACAGTAGATAGTGATTTAAATTGCATTTAATTTTTTGCAGATTAAATTTGATTGAAAAACATGGAGCCAGAAGGGAGTTCCACATGCCAGAAGTACGAGAAAAGAAACTGTCAGTATAGAAGTTGTTGCTACGTCTTTTTTTTCAGTTTTCAGTTTGTTTTTCTATTAACCTGAATGGAAACCTATTTAAATCGATTCATTTTGCAGCGGGCATCATCAAAGTGTTAAACAATATTGACAAAAGGTCTGGGCACGGAGACTGGCCTCAGCATTGTTTTGTCTTCATATCTTAAGTTGATTTCGGAATAATAAATTCTTATCAATTTCAACAATCTTTTCCCCATCAATCACTGAAATCACAACACTTCTCTTTCAGAGTGTTCTTGCAACGATCGATGCATTCTTTAATTTTATTTGTTGAATTTTCTCTTTCTTTTTTGTCTGTAATGCTTTATTTTCTTTTCTTTCTTTTACTTTCTTATTTCTTCTTCTCTGTTTCTTTCTTTTCTTTTCTTTCTTTTTCTTTCTTATTTCTTCTTTTCTGTTTCTTTCTTTTCTTCCTTTTTCTTTCTTATTTCTTCTTCTCTGTTTCTTTCTTTTCTTTTCTTCCTTTTTCTTTCTTATTTCTTCTTCTCTGTTTCTTTCTTTTCTTTTCTTTCTTTTTCTTTCTTATTTCTTCTTTTCTGTTTCTTTCTTTTCTTCCTTTTTCTTTCTTATTTCTTCTTCTCCGTTTCTTTCTTTTCTTTTCTTTCTTTTTCTTTCTTATTTCTTCTTCTCCGTTTCTTTCTTTTCTTTTCTTTTCTTTCTTATTTCTTCTTCTCCGTTTCTTTCTTTTCTTTTCTTTCTTTTTCTTTCTTATTTCTTCTTCTCCGTTTCTTTCTTTTCTTTCTTTTTCTTTCTTATTTCTTCTTCTCCGTT
Source organism: Acanthosepion lycidas (assembly GCA_963932145.1). Lineage (NCBI taxonomy): Eukaryota > Metazoa > Mollusca > Cephalopoda > Sepiida > Sepiidae > Acanthosepion > Acanthosepion lycidas. The sequence continues at coordinate 8,638,743 of OZ010573.1, forward strand.
TCTTTATTTTCTTTTCTTTCTTTTTCTTTCTTATTTCTTCTTCTCCGTTTCTTTCTTTTCTTCCTTTTTCTTTCTTATTTCTTCTTCTCTGTTTCTTTCTTTTCTTTTCTTCCTTTTTCTTTCTTATTTCTTCTTATCCGTTTCTTTCTTTTCTTTTCTTTCTTTTACTTTCTTATTTCTTCTTCTCCGTTTCTTTCTTTTCTTTTCTTTTCTTTCTTATTTCTTCTTCTCCGTTTCTTTCTTTTCTTTTCTTTCTTTTTCTTTCTTATTTCTTCTTCTCTGTTTCTTTATTTTCTTTTCTTTCTTTTTCTTTCTTATTTCTTCTCCGTTTCTTTCTTTTCTTTCTTTTTCTTTCTTATTTCTTCTTCTCCGTTTCTTTCTTTTCTTTTCTTTCTTTTTCTTTCTTATTTCTTCTTCTCCGTTTCTTTCTTTTCTTTTCTTTCTTTTTCTTTCTTATTTCTTCTTCTCTGTTTCTTTCTTTTCTTTTCTTCCTTTTTCTTTCTTATTTCTTCTTATCCGTTTCTTTCTTTTCTTTTCTTTCTTTTACTTTCTTATTTCTTCTTCTCCGTTTCTTTCTTTTCTTTTCTTTTCTTTCTTATTTCTTCTTCTCCGTTTCTTTCTTTTCTTTTCTTTCTTTTTCTTTCTTATTTCTTCTTCTCTGTTTCTTTCTTTTCTTTTCTTCCTTTTTCTTTCTTTTTTCTTCTTCTCCGTTTCTTTCTTTTCTTTTAACCTTTTTTTGTCCCAGTCATTTTTTACTTACACTTTTATCTTTTGTCTTTTTTGCGCTCTTCTATTTTGGAGGAGCTTTTTCCTCCTCCTTCAATTTTCCTTGTCCTACTATTTAAGCCAATGATTTCCAACGTGCGGCGCATGCCCCACCGATGAGGCATGGTAATATTTTGGTGGGGCATGCGTAGGATGTGCACCATTCGGCTTACTATACCAACGTGAGCTTAAATTTCATTTGGCATTATTATATCATGATTAAAATAATCAAAGTATATTACAGGATAAGCTTTCATTCAAATATTTTATATTTTTGCCTTTCAGTTCTTCATTATATGTCTGGAAACTATATATATTTATCTTTTTTTTAAAGGTTTTCGTTTTCTTGAACGCCATGGTCTTTGGAGGCAAGTTAATGGCCTTTAAGCTTCCTTCACTTAAACTGCAGTAAAATTTTGAACATGTAAGAATTAAATATTACAGGAGGGCACTAGAATTTGTTTTGTTTTTTTTCTTCGTCATTTTCTTCTTCTTTTTCATCCATCTCTCTCTCTCTCTCTCTCTCTCTCTCTCTTTCTCTTTCTCTCTCTCCCGTTTTTTTCTTCGCCTGGAAATAATAGGTGCTCTTATCTGGGATGTTCACTTGTAATCGGTATCACCCCAAAGAAGGCAATGGGGGTTACAGGATGTGGCTGAATTAGGAACAGAATCATTAGTAATGAGGAGAAAGAGAAAAGAGCAATCAGGTAGACAGCTGATAGTAGCTATTGACTTTGCATTTAAACTTTTGCAGATTAAATTTGTCTGTAAAGTGAATTCCACAAACCAGAAGTACGAGAAAAAGAAACGAGTAGCATAGCACTTACGGCTACATTACCTAGCTCAACTGTAAATTGGTGTGATCTCAACGCCGGTCTAGTACTAGTTAAAATAATAGAGTTTAGGTATCATCGCGAAGAATGAAAGTATTTATAAAGAAAGGCACAGAGAGGTAACCTTACGGCGTTGTGGAAGGGAATGAAGATGAGTCGCCAGATCAGGACCAATAATATTGGATTTTATCAAGAATCTCAAGAATGGCCACCTGACCATATGTGGCAGTATTATTTTAAGATGTAAGGTTGGTGTAATGAATAACGACTTGTACTTGGAAATCGAAGTGCCGAGTTCCAATATTTGTTGGTTTTGTTAGATTCACTTTCGGACAAATTCCCTAAGGAACGGCATAATTCTACATGGTCTAACCGGCAAATATGGGCTAATTTTTCAGAAAATCATTATCTCCAAAATTTCTCAAAATCTAAATTTACCAGTTTAAATAACCTGCAAATGGTTCATAAGCCATAGACAATTAATTAATTATTATTGTTATTATTATCATTTAATTCTTCTCTTCTTCTTCTTCTTGCCCCTCCTCTTCCACCACTGTTCCACCGCAAGCTTCACAACATGTGGTCTTTTTTCCTCCGCCTCTTCCTTATCTACCTTCTGGACTTTCTTGTTCTCTAATTAAATAGCTCCCACACCCTCTCATACTCTTCTTCTTCCGCCCCACAGGCTTCCTTTCTACCTTCTATATTATTATTCCTCTCCTCCTTATTGTTCACCTCTTCTTTTTTCTTTTTCCAACACATTTTCCGACCTTTATTCCTTACATTGTGCTGGACATTGATATACTTAATCATAAGATCACCACTTCTTACAATTTATCACAATCAAACTTGTGTTGGAAGATTTTCACAAAATTCCGCACAGATATTGACTAAATTAAAGAGGAGGGAATCTTTCCTGTTGTAGTAAAGTTAACGCTTCATAAGGTTCCCAACTAATATGGCCTTGTGTCAGACTAAACTATTTTTAATAAATTATGTACTTATAGCTTTCCACGGACTAAAATAATAATTACCGCCAGAATTATTGTTTTTCCTGCGCTATTAATATTTGCGTAATATTTTTCCCTCTTTTAAATGCGTTCGTTTGTTTGATTCCAGTGTTCTTGAAGATATTATCATAAACTCCAGTATTTTATGATTTTAAAGATAGTCATTATTTTGTGCGATTCGAATGTTTATTTTTTTGTGTGTGGGTTATAGAATATGGGGAAAAATGAAAATAAAATAATGAATAGTAGAATTTATCAAAGATATAAATAAAAAAAGATTAAAGATTAATATCTTTAAATTAACAAGATGAGTTTGATGATATGCTGATAATCGGATTATTTTTTCTGCCTTTTTATTATATCTAATAAACATTTTAAAACGATATTTATGTAAATCAATGTTGTCAATTATTAATTAATATTACTCACTCGGTAAACTGTTCAATATACATTTTTGAAATATTTCATTTGGCAATCGATATAAATTTCAGATGAAAAAAACTGCTGGATTATCCCTACTTTTTCATTAATGGTCAAAGTAAAGGGTGTTTCATTAAGACGGATTATATATAACGGTGTTTCATTAAGATGGATCAAAGTCAGCAGTATTGGATCATGTTATTTAAGTCATGGCAATTATGTGTGAAAAATAATATTGCCCAAATGTCCACCGAGAGCACACCTCCACTCGATCAAAATTTTTGATGACGTCTCTGCATAATTTCTCCTCGATCTTACCAATATGCCTTAGTAACTCGTCCTTCAGCTATTGAATTGTTGTTGGCTTGTTGGTATAGACCTTACTTTTCAGATGACCCCAAAGGAAGAAACCTAAAGGTGTCAAGTCGCACGATTGCGGTGGCCAATTGACTTCGATGATATGACCTGGGACATTCTAATTCAATTTTTGTTTCAACGTTCATTTTCGTAATAGGCTTCAATAACTTTAATACGTTGTTTGATTGTTAATCTTTCCATGGTTGAAATTTCCAGAGACATAAGTTGATAAAACTGAAAGAAAAAGAAAAAAAATCCTAAGACACTTAAATGTAATTGACATTAAAATCGGTCCAAGTTACTGGAATACCCTTTATAAATAGTTATTGAAGGGAAACGTTTTTCTACCTCCCGAAAAACAATTTCGTATACTCTGGTATCAAGGCGAACAATATATTTTCTGATATATTCAACAATTTACCTATCCGAAAAGTATTGTGTAGTATTACCTGAGGCCTGAATCAAATTTTTATATCCATTATGAAACTTTCATGTAAGAAGATTTGTCATGCGTTGACCACAGTATGTAATGGGTTCACCCTAAGAGATAGTACTCGGTTTCGCTTCAGAACGTTAAATACCTATATGTATCAGAGGGTTGACCTAGACGGTACCTCACAGACACCACGATCCGTTAGCTATTTTGGTTGGTTGTGAGCATTCCCGACCCTTTCTGTCCGTGCCAACCACTTTAAACATCCGTGCCGAGGTCCTGTCGGCGGAGTTACGCGGAGGTCGGTGGGTAGTAGTTGTACTATTTACCGAAGCGACCAAAGACATCATTCCACAAAATATTTTCTGATTCAAAGAAAGATGGAACCTTTTCCATTATATAACAGTCCTTTCTATTTGTTTAAAGGGGAGAATAAAACTGAAACTCCTCTTTAAATGAACATGAGTGAACATACGGTCTAAGCTCCAGCAACTGGGAGCACATTGTAACGGCAGTCAATTCATCAAGTTGAATTGAATATAAAGCAAATGCTGCAGACTTGAACTCCTACGCTACTTGATCGGGGATGTCAATGGCCATATCGCTGATCCTCTTTTCAAAAATACAGTGCAGTAGTGGAATCTATGCAATGTTTTTCTCCAATCCCTTTCTTAGGTATGACGATAAACTACATCCCCGTCCTGGGTAAGACCATAAACTACATCCGACAACAAGGCTTCTGATCAGGTCTTGTGGAGTGTGGAATCACTTTGACCCGGGGTGGTAGCACCGGTTAGGGTCCCAGCTATGGGCAAATAGTTAACTCCTAAGCTGGGGTCAAAACACTATAAAAGTGTGAAAATAGGTTTGATACCAGCAATATATTTTTTTTAAAGATTATGACCAGCAATAAAATTTTGAAGAAAAAAATTATTACCAACAATAGATTTTTGATAAAAAAATATTAGCATCAATAAAAATCTTGTCGGCATTAAATATGCCGTAAAACAAACCAAACCAAACCAAACCAATTTTTTCTCCAATCCATTTCCGAAAACAGTTTCTACCATTTTGAGAGTGCAAGGTTTTATCAGAGTTACACCAATTTTTATCATTTATCCTGTATTACGTCACACGGTGCTACACTACGTTTCTTGGAATGTCCCTGTTGAACCCAATTTAATCTTTTTGAGATTGTTTCCCTGATGTTGAAGAAGGATTTTGTACTTGTTCTTGTGTTGAGGATGAATATTCTATAAATTCTTCCTGATTGAGGACCCTTGATTTATCGGATTGTTAGTGTTGCGGGTGATCTCGGCGTTTGACTGGCGTGTGAAATGGCAGATGCTTGTGGAGGGGTAGATGGCTAATGACGTCACGTTACGTCGTCTGAATCATGGTCGCTACAAGACCGTTCCTCTCCGTCGCTTCAGTTCGTCTTGTGACTATCCAAGAATTTCATCTCTAATTTTGCAATACAAGTGGATCCAATCGCTCCCTTCGACCATTGTCTCGCTGTACACTGAGCCTAGGAGACGTAGACGAGGTTCGTTCCACTCGTTTCATTCTTATCGTATACAAGCTGGAAACAGCTCACTCTCAGTATGTTGTTTTTTTTTTTTCAAAGTGAAAGCACCGGCAGTTGCGGACACTTGGTTATGAGCACTCTTATTGGGGAAACCATCGAAGAGGCACACGCGCGTAAAACGAACGTGATGGGCGCGAAAGTAAGGGCGGCGGTAAAGGGAAAAAGAAAGGAAGCGGCTGAGTGTCGAGGAAACAGCGAGACGATGTGCGCAGCAACACGCAGCTGACAGGAACTTATATAAACGTCTGCTATACGAGTGGAAAGATAGAGTCCATTCCATTCTCGCAAGAACACCAAACGCTTGAAGAAAGACTCGAAACCGCATACATTCGATTTGACCGACGTTAAATGTTTAAACAAATTTTGCACAGGGAAAATTTTGGGTCTTATTCTTATTAGACTTTTGTAATATAAAATTCGGCTTACGGACACATTACATTGAACCACCAGTTTCCGTATGAACCCAGAAGTTAAGCATCGTCTAGCCTGGTCATTACCTAGATGGGTGACCTCTTGGGAATAACAGGAGCTGTGTTGTGCGGGTAGGGTAATGTAAATTTCTCCAAAATCTAAATGTCTCCAAAAATATCTTACAATCTAAAAATATTTTCCGGCTTTAAATAACCTCCACCTAGGTGGATAAGCCATAGAAAACGGATCAATCAATGAATAATATAAGATTGCAATTCTTATCCATCTATTTAACTTATCTATCTAGATATCTCTGTTCATATCTATCGCAATCTATTTATTTTATATCACTCCCAGTCTATTCATTTTCTATTTATCTATCTATCTATTTATCCGTTTGTCTTGTAAGAAAAAAGAATCGCGTCTTAATGTTTTCTTTATACATCATGTAAATAGTTCTTTTGTATCCAGACAGTTTCTCTTTATCCGAGATACTAATCATATAGTCACTATATAAAATCATAAGCGATAACTACAAACATTACATCTTAGCATCAAGTACTTTCGTGTGTTTCCGAAGTTTTCGTCTCTTAAGGAAATCAGAGCGATTAAGAAGAAATAGCAATTTTAAAATCACTCATTTTCTCTAAGCTTTGAGTCCGACTTTTAGAACAATTAGGTGTAAATTTGTGCATTTGATAGCGAAAGACACAGAGAAGAAGAAATTGCTTATTATTTCCAACATAATTCACTTCTATTAATTAAGCCACGAATTATATTATCTCTCATTAATAATCATTAATTTAAAAGCGTAATCTTTTTTTTTTCATTTTTATTTCATGTAGCATCCTTTAAGTTTCTGGTGGCTGTCTACTGTGTAAAAAGCAAATGAAAAAGAATAAAGAAAATATCTCTTTAAAAAGCTGATGAAATAATTATCTTTCCTCAGTGAAATTATCAGTGTCATATAAATACAGACTTTGTCAAGTCACCTAATCATATTTCTCTTTGTTTTTGCTCTTGTTGTTTGTTGTGCTTTTCTTCTTCTTCTTCTTCTTCTTCTTCTTCTTCTTCTTCTTCTTCTTCTTCTTCTTCTTCTTATTATTATTATTATTATTATTATTATTATTATTATTATTAATGGTAGTAATAGTATTTTCAGTATTAGTAAATCATTTTGTATTAGGTTGGTGCAAAAATAATGACGTAATAATGTCGTTTTTTGACGTATTGTTTAACGTCAAAAACGACATTATTACGTCATTATTTTTTCACCAATCTAATATTATGTTAATTAAAAATATTTTATCTTTCATGAAAGGATTTAATGTTCCCTGATTTTATTTATAAATGTTAAAATGTTCTCGTCAGTATACAAAATATCTATCAAATTATTATGCAGCTTCTTTGACGTATTGTGTCCCTTCGTTAAATGGGCGCTCATGGCTCTCCACAATTTCCTATCCTTTGTAACCCAGTCTCGCTTCTATCATCCATTTACACAAACGAGTTTTCTCCTCATGTTTCTCTGTTTCCGCTCTCTTAATATGTTCTCTGATTGTCAAATTATCCAAACCTCTTTCCTCATTATGTGTCCCAGAAATTCCAACGGATTCTGATCCTGAATACAACTATTCGTTTCGTTCCAACTTCTTTGGAAAACCCTAACATATTTTGTCTATGCTATTCTCAGCGTCCTTCTCTAGAATCACATCTGTTTCCACTGGTGTTCTCTTCATCAGTGAGAAAATTGTCCATCATTAACAGCCATATAGGAGGAGACATATTATATAGCAGTTCCACATTCTTTTCTTTGTTTCTAACGAAATTTTCATGTATCGTAAAAAGAAAATATGAAATGTATTGAAAAGACCCCCCCCCAAAAAAAAGAACCGATTAAATAGCCCCGATCCAGTCTATTCATAACTAACTGCTTTGAATTAATACGTTTTGCAAAATATATATCTCATTCTAAAATGTCCAATTCCGTCAACAGTCTCCATTAAACATATCCTCAAATCTATTAATGTTTTTCCGTTTTATCATTACGTTTCCATGGTGATTGCACCTGGTGACATTGATGAAAATTAATTGGCTGAAATTTTCTGTGTAGAAGCGAAGTTTCCATTCGGGCTATTTTTTCTTTTTCTTTTTTTAATCATTTTAATGATTTCGAAATCTGATAAAAACACTAAGACAAAAAGGATTACTGAGAGTGAAAGAAATAGAGTAATTGTTATCGAAGGGAAAGGAGAATAAAAAGAACAGGATTTAAAGAAAACAGATGACAATTGATGTTTCATTTAAATGTTTGTAGATTGTAGGTGACTAGAAAACATGAAGAGCATACGCTTATATTTAGTAAGTGTAACATTAAAAGAGTTTCCAGTCTATTACTACGCTTATATTCAGAAGAAATGTTCACCATAAAAACTGTAACGAAAATACTTGTTAAAAAAACAAAAAAAAAACACAGTGAAGTTACCTTACAGCTGTAGGAAAGAGAATGAAACCGATATGCCAGTTCGGGACCGAAAATATTGCTGATTCTATTTTTGATTTTATCCAGAATCTCAAGATACATTGCAGAAGCAACTTTCTATTAAAATAGTGACAATATGGGACTACACAATACACTCTGACAGAACAATCAAGGCCAACCGCCCAGATATTGTTATTAAAGACCACAAACAAAAAAAGTGCCTCCTTATTGATATGGCAGTCCCTGCTGACTTCAGTGTATCTTTGAAGATATTCATAAAGCTGTCAAAATACAAGGACATTGAATTAGAAATCTCAAAAATGTGGCACATGGAACATCAACAATCCCTCTTGTAGTTAGAGCCCTAGGATTGGTTGGAAAAGATTCCAGTAGACTAATTGAAAGGATTCCTGGAAGTCCATGCCTCAAGGAGATACAAAAAATTGTTCTGACAATTACAGTCCACACTTTACGAAGGGCTTTATCTATGTAATTTTTTTTTTTTGTCAGTAGAAATTATCATGATGCCATTTCTAACCTTAGGTCCCTGGGCGGGACCCGGAAAGAAATGTGTAAACGCCAGAAATCAAAGGAAATAATAATAATAATAATAATAATAATAATAATAATAAATCTAAAAAAATGTAGCACATCAGTAATTCCATTAAAATGGGATTCCTGTTAGCCCATGGCTTAAACAAACACAAAAAAATTGTACTAACGAGTACAGTTCACACAAAACCTTTATCTATGTAAAATATGTGCCATTTCAGTTATTTGTTTATCTACTTTTATATAAAAATGATCAGTAGAAAATGTCCAGGAGCCATTTTTGAGTTTAGATCTTGTTATCTACCCAAGACCTTCCCAGATAGCAGGATGTGACACGAAGCTGTTTTTTTTTAATCTTTTTAATATCAAGCGATTTCGAGCCCCTGTGCTCGGGCAAAATATGTCTGGAGATCCTGTATACTCAAGTTCGGGTAGCTGCCTACCTCTCCAAACGAGAGACTGTCTTCGGTATAGCCTCGTCTGGATTCCACTCTGCCCGGAGACAGAGAAGGACAAACTGAGTATTAGCAAACACAGAGGTTTTCCTGTCTCGGTATGTACCCAAAACCTTCCAACAAACCTCAAACCTTAAGTCTCTGTTTGGGACCCAGAATGAAATATATATACAATAGACATCAAAGGAAATAGTAATAATAACTACTCCCGCTCATGAACAGATATACACAATGTGTCAGTAACTTTGGACCATGCGAAACTGACAAGAAAATATGTGGTATTGAACAGCATATTCAGAGTAGCGAATCTTAATTCTCAAAGAGGTAACATAAATTCCTGTTTCCAAACTTAGTTTGTATCAGTTAACAGGGATGTGCGGGTGGTGTAATGATAAGGTTTCTTTTTAAGTTTTATCTACACACAATAATAGTATTAAGTTGAAACGAAATGATAGGAATTTCCACGCCTCGTTACCTCGGGCTTAAGCTCACAATCTCTCTCTCTCTCTGTACATACATACATAAATACATACATAAATACATACATACATACATACATATATATATATATATATATATATATATATATATATATATATATATATATATATATATATGTATATATATATATATATATGTGTGTGTGTGTGTGTGTGTATGTGTGTGTGTGTGTGTGTGTTTGTGTGTGTGCAGGTATGTAGAAAAAGAGGAAAGAACACGTTAGGTAAATAATCTGGGGTTCTTTAGTCTTTTTGTTTTATTTTTTTAAAACAGTGCTCCATACAGAAGTAGAGCTTAGATTATAATTATTTTTTAAAAAGCGAACGAATCATATTTAAAATAAAAAATAATTATATATATATATATATATATATATATATATATATATGTGTGTGTGTGTGTCTATTCGTTTTCCGGCTATGAAATCTGGAATCTCGCCATAGTCGATGTGTAGGAAAGTGGTGATATCGGTTTAGAGAGGCGATCATACCGTGGGACATATTTGGAAAGTGGTTGAAAACTGTACCACGGGTTGACCCAAGCGTTAAGCGTGAAATTGAGTAGACGAGACTTTTCGGAAATAGTCGATGTTTGTGCTAACACAAAGTCACAAGTCGTCGTGACTGGGTTTGAACGATGTTGCAACTGCTGATCATGTACTCTCTTCCTGAAACTGGCACTAATCTACGCTCAGTATAGTTGTACTATAAATGATAGTTGGGCTCCGTAGGCGTTGAACAATCACAAATAGAACCGAGTGAGTGTCTGCGACAGGGGTTGGCTAATTGCCCCAGCAGACGAGAGCAGTTAGCTCTCTATATATGTATGTATCTATCATCTGCTCTCTGTCTCTTCCTCTTGTGTAAAGACTGGAAATGTGCTTTTGAGGAAGACAGACGGAATTAAGGCCATGTGGCAACAAAATTTCAGTGATATCTTGAAGAGCGAGGCCATAGTAAAACTTGTGTTTGTTCGACAGACACCTGTAACCAATTAGCTTTACGTCCCACCCACTCAGTAGGAAACAATGGCAGCTATACTACTTTTGAATGATGGTAAAACCCATGGAAACAATCGAATTGTTGTTGAAATGGTGCAGCAAGGTGGTGAGTTGATGTTGGGGCTATTGTTTAGTGTAGATAAGAGGCGAAACTCCACAACAATGGAAGGATGCAATTCTTGATTCTTTATATCAGTAGGACCCCAAATATACTTGTGGTAACTATTCTGGGATTTCAATGTTCTAGATTTTAGGTCAAACCTTCGCAAGGATATTTTCTTGGACCAAAAACTACCAAATTTTCTGCCAGAGTCGCAAAGTAGCTTTAGGCCTACACATCAACATATATGAACTCTACGAGTTCAAGAGAATTTCTTCATCGATCTCACTAATGTATTTGTGAATAGACCAATGCTTGAGAGTATACTACTTAAAATATGTTGTCCTAAAAAGTTCACAGTGTTCGTCAGATTGTTGACGGAGACAAAAGTTATCTCCCTTTGACTAACCATTAAAAAGCTAAAAAATAGATATATTGACTGCCAGGAACCAAATTAGGGAGAAAAAGTTATCTCCCTTTGACTAACCCTTTAAAAAGCTAAAAATACATATATAGATAGTCACGTGAACTGCTCTGGGGAATCGTTAAGCACGAAAGTCAAACATTCTCTTTGGTTCCTGGCAGTCAATATATCTATTTTTAGCATTTTAATGGTTAGTCAAAGGAAGATAACTTTTGTCTCCCGAGACAAGATCTTTATATGATAACATGAAAGCTTGGGTTTGTATTAGCGGTGAACATTTCGAACCCATTTCTGTTGAGACTGCTTTTAAGCAAGTGAATCTTCTGGCTCTTACTCTATTCGCAATCATCTTGGCCATTACAATCTTGCAGGTATTTGCTCACAGCGATCTATAACCGTTACCAGACAACAGCAAAGCTATTTAACAATAGTCATTTCATTGCATTGACGAAAAGTATTATAACTCTCATTTGTGATCTTCACGCTACGGAATCCACTCTTCAAACACACACGGCAGTTAAATTGCAACTACGAATGGATTTCTCTCTGTTGTCGGTGATGAGTTCGGGCTTACAATTAATCTAAAAAAGACCGTCGTTACATTACAACCAGCATCAGTCAGGCCGTATATTCCAACAACGATCGACGTAAAGAGTAAGGTCTCAGAAGCCGTACATAGATTTGTCCATCTCGGTAGAACAGTATCAAGACATAATACTCTACGGATTAGAGGTCTATCAAACATTTGTACTATCAATACTGCAGTATGGCTGCTGGATTTGAATAGCCTATCGTAGGCATAAGCTACGTCACGAGAGTTTCAACCAGCAGTGCTTGTGTGTTATACTAAATATCGCATGGCGATCACATTCGTCGAATACGAGTGTACAGGAGATGTCCAAAATAACGAGCATCGTATGCATGATTATAAAGCACAAATTTAGAAGGGCTGGTCACGTTGTCTGCTAAGAGAATGCTTGCATGCCAAGACAGGTGCTGCATGGTAAATTCACGCAACGCAAACGTCCTCAAATACTTCAAGGGCAACCATAAGGGCACATATAAAAAAAGTTACCGTCGATACTAGAACCTAGGAACATCTTCTATCTGACAGTGAGGCGTGGCCTAATATGATTCGTATTGGTGTTGAAGAATTTATGCGTACGCTGATCTGAAACGAGATGTCATATAATTGGAAGACTTCAACCATCTTCGCGAGAGGGGCACAAAGTGGTTCGTCCCGTATGATGAATGTGGTCGTGTCTCCTTCTCGTTGGAAGGCTTCCTCAACCACAAACATGGACACAGAAATATGATACCCTATTCGTACAGCATTTGTAACAAAGTGTTTAGATCAGCCAGTGGACTTATTCATTAAAACATCTAGATAATCATATTTCTGTTAGGAGACTACCAAGTCATTTGCAGTTTCCTTGAGACATTTGAGACATCAACTACACGGAAATCATCCCTAAATGTTAGTTTGTGAATTAGGAGTCTTTGAGTATCTATCTATCTATCTATCTATCTATCTATCTATCTATCTATCTATCTATTTCATTCCATTCAACGCCCTACGACTCCGCATTCGGATGCTTGACTGTTTTAAGTTTTCTCTCTTTTTTAATAGGGTATTAGAGGAGAAATGAATAAATGCTGGTCACCTGTTATTTTCGTCGATCAAACATATTCCCTTGTGTTGATCTGAATCGCCAATTTCGGCCTGATTGTAATCGTACACCGTTAATCGACAGTGAAGAATTCGGTGTAATTGTGAAGGTATATCTAGTAAGAAGCACGTTGCAGGGAAAGATGGAAGTAGTCAATATGACAAACAAAAAGTATTTAACACAACTTTCAATTTGATACTTCATTTGAAAAAAAAGACCCAATCCTTGACCGTTCGCATTACTGTTGCTGAAAAGTGCTTTTTGCATCATAATACAAAGTGTAAATATTTGCAGAACAGACTGGGTTCTATAGACTTGGATGGCAACTGGTCTAGGAGAAGGACAAGTCTGAATTCAAAACTTGCGGAGGGACATTTGGGGACTTTGTGGCACGTAGTGCTCCAGGTCTCTATATTCGAACCTTCAAAAAGCGTGGTTGGTTCTGCACAAAGCCTTCACCACTATAATTTGCGGAGGGTCGTTTATATATATATATATATATATATATATATATATATATATATATATATATATATATATACATATATATATATATATTGTGTGTATAACCTGAAAAAATGAACTATGAAAACTCCACAAATATACTTAAATGCCTATAATTGATAACAGAAGCCATTGGTTTATATCAACGGATTCCCATACTTAACACTTCTCGTTTTTCACTCTCGCGTGGCCATGTGTGATGTCATGGGCCGCGGTGCGATTTTTGCTTCCACCGGCTCGTATGCACGAGTTTGTCGTTGCTTTGAAATCTTCCATGCAAGCAAAACAGGCTATCATTGTTGCTATGTCCGTATATTGTTTAATTTATTGTAATGGACTTGTCATCTCTGATGATGGCTTAAGTAAGCCGAAAGCTTAAATAAGTCGTGTTCGTACAATAATCAGTACTATTGCGAAATGAGAAAAAGAGCAATGACATTAGTACACAGTTTAAATTACGTAATTTCAGATTTCAAATTGATATTTTTAAATAAAAAATAAGATCCGATAACTCTTTAAGAAGTTATGTATCGATTTGACACTGTATTTATATTATGAACAGCATCATTTCATGTAAAACTTTAAAAAATAATTTGTTTTCGATTTTCAAAATTGTTGAGGCATGAGTACGGTTTAATGAATGATAATTTACTGAAATGATTACTTCCCTTAAAATTCTCATCATTTTTTATGAGTGAACCAATATGTTGGATTAGATTCGAATCCTTTGTTTTATGTGCATATTATAAAACATGCGTTAGAAGGTAACAGAAACATCCAGCGAAAGCAAGAAGAATATATTTATAGGTGTTAGAATAATAAACCTGCTTTCACAAATGCTTCTTCTGGAGCACTGATTTTTTGCAATGAACGTGTCATCACTACAAGAAAGACATTCTTAAGAAGTCTCTCCTTCCATCATGAAACAAGTTTCCCATTCCAGTACACTGCAATGTACGAACAGGATAACACTCTTAGTAATTCTGGTGAAACAAAATCTTTTTTCCAAATTAAAAAAAAATAGAGAATTTGTTTTGGCTTCGGCAATCTCCGGACCAGAAACCTGGAGAAGATTTGTGTGAATGTCAGACTTCAAGACCTTTGAAAATCAAAGATTCATTATTTAGAGCACATCTGTAAAATGGAGCAAGTTGCAACGCTCACTTTTTGATATCCTGGTTGAAAGAATAAAAAAACAAAAACACAAGAAACAAATGCTGATATAAAAAGCATCGATTAATAAACTTTATTATCAGTCAAGAATTTTTAAATCATTTTTTTTTACTACAATACAATTACTAATTTTAATTCGATGAAAGTTTACATTTTCAACATTTAAAATGGGTGGGTAGTCAATACCCACCCATTTTTCATGTGTATGAATATATCGAATAATCGATCGAAAACTTACACATATAAGTAGACGCAGAGAAAGATGAAAGAAATGAAGAAAAAAAAGGACGAAATGTGAAGGAATGAAAAAAGAACGAATTATTAAGGGAAGGAGAGACACGAACGAAGTTTGGAAAGATTAAAATGAACGAAATATGAAATAGAGAGCAGAAAAATGAAGGAAATCTGAAAAAAGAAGAAAATACCAACATATGAAAGAGAGGAAAAACAGAAGGAAATTTGAAAGGAAGAAGAATAAAGAACGAATAAAGAAGAAGAGAACGCATAGAACGAAATCTTAAAGAAAGATGAAAAAATGACAACACATGAAATAGAGGAGAAAGAGAATGAAATATGAAGAAAAGAAAAATAACGAATAATGAAGGAAAGAATAGATAGAATAAATCTGAAAGAAAGAAGAAAAAAGAAAAACATATGAAAGGGAGGAGAAAAAGAAGTGTGATGGAAAAAGCAAATTATTACGAAATATGAAGGAAATAACAAAAAGAACAATATATGAAGAAAAGAATGAAAAAGGAAAACATGAAAGATAGCAGCAACCGAAGGAATTATGAAGCAGTAAGAAATATGAAGGAGAGAAGAAAAGGGAATGAAATATTAATGAAGGTAAATAAAAAAATATGAAGGAAATAAGAAATAGAACGAAATATGAATGAAGGATGAAAACAAGTACAACATTTGAAAGAGAGGAGAAAGAGAATGAAATATGAAGGAAAGAAGAAAAATGAACGAATAATGAAAGAAAGAACACATAACGAAATATGAAAGAAAGATAACAAAAAAAGAACATATTAAATAGAGGAGAATGAAATATGAAGGAAAGAAAAATAACGAATAATGATGGGAATAACACAGAGAACGAAATCTGAAAGAAGAAAAAAAACAAAATATGAAAGAGAGGAGAAATCAGAAAGAAATATGAAAAAAAGAAAAATAACGAATAATGAAGGAAAGAACATATAGAACGAAATATGAAAGAAAGATGACAAAGGAAGAACATATGAAATTGAGGAGAAAGAGAATGAAATATGAAGAAAAGAAAAATGAACGAATAATGAAGGAAAGAAAAGATAGAATAAATGTGAAAGAAAGAAAAAAGAACAGCATATAAAAAAAGAAGAGATGGCAGAAATATGATGGAGAAAGGAAAGCAGCTCAAAACATGAAGTAAAGGAGAAAAAATAATGATATTAAAATGAAAGAAGGAAAAATAAGAACATATGAATAATAGCAGAAACAGAAGGAAATATGAAGCAGAGAAAAAAAATGCTTGATTCCATTTCCTTGGATGCATGTTGGGAATCTGTTACTTTTGGTGACAATCAAACATGCTATTTTAAAGTAACGCGTGTTAAATACTGTCGATAAGTATACAAGATAGGAACACATTATTTCTGGCGTTATTATAGTGGGCACTTCGTATTTTAAACAGACAACCCATTTTTTATTCATCACTCTAAATATATTGTGTGTGTAATAATTCAGTGATAAATAAAAAATATATCTATAAAAAGTCAAGATGTATGAATACAAAAAGAAAACTTTTTTTTTACATTTATTGATAAGTACTTGTTGAAAAATGCAATCATTAAGCTTGTTTTGATAGAGTCCAACATATGAGGAAAATCATCGAAAAGTTTTTTTTATCTTTATTCTTATCTCTCTCTCTCTCTCTCTCTCTCTATATATATATATATATATATATATATATATATATATATATATATATATATATATATATATATATATATATATATACACACTAATTCACGCTATACGCTATGAATAGAGCACTCTAGTAGCCAGTAATGCTTATATCTCGTATAAACTGGGTTTAAAAAAAATCCTTTCTCGACTGTGTATTGATAGCCTGAGGGAGAGAGACTCCGACTGATTAGTCGGGTTTCGATCCCGGCTTGAAACAATTGCTTGTCTAGACACACAGTGCGTCCGTGGATGACTATATACGCCCCCACCCCGCCGTAGGTTTAGAACTTTGAAAGAAAGGGAATTTGACGGCTGTTATTAATTCCCGCTAAAATCTCTCCGCTATGAACTGAGCACTCTGTTAGGTGGTAATGCTTATATCGTATAAAATGTGACATTCGGACTGATCTCAAAAACTCAGGTGTCATACCACATTGATAAGGTGTGATACAGCGAAACAGTCTATCTGTGGATGACTATATATATTTATATATATGTGTGTGTGTGTGCGCGTGCACGCGCGGGTGTGTGTGTGGGGGGGAGTGTGGGAGTGTACACTGATGTGGCAAATGTTAGAGGGTAGAACATTAGATAGGTTGCTGATAGCAAGGCCAGGTTAATTACTGAGGTTCGATCGGGATATGTTAATGGAAACCAGAAAATTGGACACATAATTTCTTAAACTTTAAGAACATATGGCATAACTTAATTATTGGTGTCGTATTGTACCGACAATATGCGATAGAAGGCATTACCACACCCAGGGAACAATTCATTAGCCGACTACAGATCTTTAATTATCATGACAAGAGACAGCTTTTCTGTGATTGTTGTAGTAAGTGGTTCAAAACACACCGAAATTCAATTAAAAAAGTATGAACTGTATATCCAGCAGGTGAGCACCGCATTCTTCAGCTTCTACAGGAGCAGAAGACTACAAGAGTACCCATGGTAATAGGATGACATCAGACACAATGCTTCATATAGATTCTTAACATCAAAATCTAGAATCGAAAGTCAGGCTACGTGTATCCTTGACTAATAAATCACCGTTTCAATTGATTCTACTTGATCATAGCTATCGGCTTAATTAATACCGAAATTTAATATTCTTGAGTGCTTTGAAATAATACAAAATATGATATTATATGATGTCCATAAAGTCTCTTTACAATTTAAAAAAAATACTACAAAAGCAAATGAATAGAAACAACTATATGGAAATTGTTATGAAATTACAGACAATGACTTTTTTTAAACTAATTTAATCCACCTCTATGTGGGTGCCATTAGTTGCACGAAACACATCAAGACGGTACTCGATTTCTAACCATGTTGGCTGTAGCATAGCTTCATTAATGGTGGCAATGGCAACAGTGATCTTTTGATTTAGGTCAGTGATGTCCCGTATCGCTACACGATATCTTTAATATAACCCCATAGAAAGACATCCAGGGGAGTGATATCTGGTGAACGAGGTGGGCAGGGTATTGGGCCATCCTGTCCAATCCACCGGTATGTAAATATTAAAAGTACCTGGGACAGGTACTGTTAACATTACCTTTCTTTTAACAGGATTCCTGAAATACACAAATGCAATGTGATTAAAAACTTTGTTAACTACTGAGTACATAGAACAATTCTATGATTACGATATCTCATCAATTGCCTTTGTAATAGATTTTTTAAATATTTATGTTTATGGATATATATATTATTCTGCTTTCACAATTGAATACATGGTAGATGATACTCAGCTTTTGTACATATCCATGTTTGTGTGGACATAATTACTAGAGGCGGTGGTATATGTGTTTTATGTTGTAGTTCTGTTGAGTTTATTTTTTGGAATACTGTTTGAGCTCTTTAGAAGATTTTAGGATATTTGGATTAATGCCATGAAAGAGTTCTTTCATGTTGGCTGTTGATTGATTTGTAGAGCGACATATGGCTTCATCTAAAATTTGAACACAATCTTATGGCATCAACGAAATATATTTTGAACGCAGCTGTATGCCTTCAACTACGATTATAATATATATTGCTAGCCATTCTGCTTTAAAATGTATTTTGGTTATTTCTTTATATAAAAATATATTGCCGGCATTTTTACTATAAAAATTTATTCTTATACTTTGATAGTGTTTTTGATTGGGGGTTCGCTATTTACCCATATTTGGGACCCTAACAGGTGATCATTGATGAACTGGGAACAACAACAATAAAGAAATGGTTCCACGGTCCACAAAAGCTTTAATCTCTCGATCAGAAGACTTGCTGCAGGATATAGTTTATCGCCATATCCCGGACTGTCGGTTATGGTGCAGAAAATCTGACGCTATGGAATCTAATTGTCAACAATGCACTGTGTAGGCTGTAGTTTTTTTTCTATTGCTGTAGAGTAAGTTCATATAGCAAGTGTCGGATCCTCTTGTCGTCCTCAATTCTTCATTGAACAACGTCCGTTACTCCAAGGATTAAGAGTACAAAGTGATAAGGAACAGGTTTTCGGAGAAATTTGAACACGCTTCCTCGAGATCATTTTGTGTGCGGGTAATGATGACCCCCACCATAGCAGGAAATAATTCTACACAAGGTGTATATTATAACTGAAAGCTGACCTATATACGAGTGGATACGATAATTATCGTTCTTGTATTCTGGCTTACCAGAATAATCTAAAAAAAAAATTAATTGTGGCTGATAATTTCTCTTTTGCAGAAAATAAGTTAAAATATGTGAGTTTTCTGGTCTTTATTCAAGGATCGATGAAGCTGAAAAAACATTTATTGAGCAATTA